>CM032134.1:18595000-19795000 GCA_018894105.1 Jacaranda mimosifolia | reverse complement strand
ATATATGCATATATAGTAACTTGTTGAACTCAAAAATATTTAAATGTGAAGGAGATAATAAGATAACATGGGCTTGCGTGCTTAGACTGACACAAAGAGGCCCGCAAAGTTGGCTGATAAACAAGCAAATTTGGTTTAACCCACTTGAACTCTTCACCCCAGTTTGGCAGTTTGGGGAACACATAGAGAAGGACAGTATGGACTTATGTATCTCTCTCTCTCTCTGTCAAAGTTCAAAATTCTCTATTTAAAAACAAGCATAGCCCACTGCTTTCTCCCATGCACTTGTCTTCATCGCCTCCAACACCACTCCTTCAGTGTTTTTTTCGTATCATATTTCTTCACAACTCCCCCTTATCCCTCTGTCCATAACTTGTCCCTCTACAGTTATCTTTTTCTCTTCTTCATTTAACTCTCACAATTTTCTCATTTCTCATCAGATTATAGGGAAGAAAAAGACTAAAAATCTCAGACAAAAACCCTTCTTATACACAAAAGGTTCTTTTTTAATTTGGCTGACAATAATGTCTAGCAGAAGATCGCGTTCCAGGCAGTCAGGTGCTTCCAGGATAAGTGATGATCAGATCGCCGATCTTGTGTCCAAATTGCAACAGCTTATCCCTGAGATCCGCAACAGGCGTTCCGACAAGGTATTCTATTTTACCAAAAACTTATATATTGGATTAATGTCCTATGAATATGTATATATATATATATATATATCTGTGTGTGTGTTCTCGTCTCTAGCAAGTATTGATCAAGGGATCTTTTTCTTTGTGTGGTCTTTGTTTTCTTTTCAAAGGGATAAGTATATACCAGGTCCTTAGGCAACATATGCCCACAAGCCCACATCCCTCATTTAATTCACCATTTGTTTTGTGGGACTCGAATGTCCCCCAGCTACACGCAGGCATATTTATTCATACACATGCATATATATATATGTGTGTGTGTGTGTGTGTGTGTGTGCACGCGGGCATTAAAACTTCTCTTGCACGTTGTGCATTAATTTTTGCACACTACATATTGGTTAAGATAGTCGCGAGCATACCATATTAAATGTTTGTTCATTCAAACAGTTTAACTTTTAAATGAGGCGGGCATCAATGAGGTAAAGACGAGAATGAGAGAGAGTATTATGTTTTCTCTTTTAGCTTGAAATTTTAATTATTATGGGCCATATGTATATATGATGTGAATATATATTCTACAGGTTTCGGCTTCAAAGGTGTTGCAGGAGACTTGTAACTATATTAGGAACTTGCACCGGGAGGTGGACGATCTGAGTGATCGACTGTCGGAGCTTTTGGAATCGACGGACAGCGACAGTGCTCAAGCGGCCATAATTAGGAGCTTGCTAATGTGATAGTAGAGATTATTACTAGTTTTATATGGTTGTATGTTTTTGAATATTGTCTAGGGTTTGGTCATTATATTAGGCCAACTTAGGACTTTTTTTAGCTATTTGGGATGCTATATATTGCATCCCTATTTATAAATATTATTGCATTAGACTTTGCCTTTTGTTAAGTCATATATATATATATATATATATATAAATAAAAAAATGGGCTTGCTCCTACTGGCTATTTGTAGGTCTCTTTTTCCAGTTCCAAACTTATGGATATGCAATTTTGGAAAGGTTTCTATAAAGCACATGTGTTTGTGTGTGTGTGTGTGAGAGAGTTGCTAGCTAGCTTCATTTTCTTCACCTTTTGAGAGGCAATGGCTAGCTATATATATATATATATATATATATTATAACTTGCTACAATTCACTCCATGATGATATGGTTATTATTTCTTTGTTTTTATTTTGGTTTTGATCAAAGATCTTTGGTGCTCAAGTCTTCTTGGCTAGAAAATATATCGTATTCTTGCAGAATAATAATTATGTAACTCGCAGAATTTTTTTTCTGATAGAGATAAATATTTGAATGTTCGCTTAGGTTGGTAGGGTTTGCTTAAAGTATAGGAAAAATAAATATTATTAAGGTAATATTTTCAATAAATCAATTAAGAAGAACTTTACAATAATACAAAAGGATAAAATAAATTACCCAAGATCAACATTTGATATATGAGCAAAGTCAACATTGGAAAACATAATATATGCTTAAATAATATATGCTTAAATATGTTAGGTCCCTAAAAGCATGCCAAGGGTTTTGTCTTTGGAGACCTCAAGCAGAAGAGTAGGAACAATAAATGCATGCATGGGAGTTATTATACATGCTTTAATTATTGATTGTCAACATGAGTAATAATTTAAATATAGTTTCAATTAGCCATCTATGGTGCAAGATTCAAACTATTTCGTTTAGCATCACGATACTTGTATTGTTCTTCCATAATTTTATTTTCACAGTTTAGGTTGCTCTTATTTCGCTCGCTGCTACTACAATATACATATTTGAAAGGTTTGAAAAGTATGATGGTTGAATGAATTTCTTACCACTATTCATTAAACCCGTGAAAAGTATTATGTATCGTGACAATATAGAAATTCTTGCATATATATATATATATATATATATGAAACTAGTACCCATTTTTATGTTTTATATATTATTTAACATCTTGTCGCATTAATATCTTTTGTTCCTTGTAGCTAGCGAGATAGTAAAGGCAGCCAAGTTAGAAAAAAATCTTCTTAATACTAATCAAACTTCTATTGAGATAGGATGATTTTCTTTTTCTTGCCCTGGGAGCTGGGGAATTAACTTTAATTTGGTTCTTTGGATGAGGATGCCTTTTATTTGTTCTTAAATCTTACATTTGCTTGCTTTTCCAAGTAGTTTGCAATTTGTCTGAAGAAATAATTATTAGGGTTAAATTCATTTTACCCCATGTACTATGGAGTATGTATTAAATACCTCATCTACTTTCAAAACCTTCAAATACCCCCCTATATTACAAAAAATCTTCAAATAACCCTCTCAAAGTCATCTGTCGTTAGTAAAATAGTTAATGGTGTCAAAACTCTACGGTAAATTATTGATTTAGCCTCAGAAAATAACTAAATAGCATAAAAACCTATGATACGTGGTATTTTTTTACAAAGTAATGATAAATTATAAGTGAAATGTAACAAAATTCAACATATTATTATACATTTTTTATATCTCAAAACGAATGCAGATTTGAAAATTTTGACAAACAGTTATGAAATAAAAATACATATAATGGTCCCAGATATTTTTTCCGCACAAGCAGTCTTTGTTTTGTTGGTTCCATATTTCTGTATTAAAATGGAGTTGTTTAATGTTCTTTTAAAAAAAATGAAATGGTTTAATGTTTTTGTTGAATTAGGAGTTAGATGATACTTTAAATCCTAAAATGAAAGTGACAAAATTGAAGTAAAAAACTTGAACATTATATAGTATAATGGTATTTTGGACATAAAATTTTTCAATGATTATATGTTTAAAGGGAAGAAAATTTTTGTGCTACATCAGCCAAACAACCGTTATTTTTCTAACAGCAAAGAAGTTTGAGTGAGGTATTCAAAGGTTTTGGTAATACGGGTGCGAATGATAGATTTGTCTACATAAAAAAAGTCACGTATCCTAGGTTTATATGCTATGTAGTTTTTTTTTAGGTTAAATAAGTAATTTACTGTAGAGTTTTGACACCATCAGCTATTTTACTAATATCAGATGACTTTGAAAGGGGTATTTGAAGATTTTTGGTAGTATAGAGGGATGTTTGACACCCTTGAATAGGGTATTTAATATATATCCCATAGTACAAGGGATGAAATAAATCTAACCCTAATTAATATTAATTAGCAAGTAAATATTTATATATAACCACTCTCGTTTATTCACAGTAGATTCTGATGTCAAAAGATGTCTAATCCCATGAAACTGTGTTGATCATGATTCATGTATACTTGTCTCTCTTTCTTAATAGAAATAGTATCATAATGTGACACATCACAAGTTCATTCATCGATTGATTTAATATCATTATCCTCATATTATATGCACAAAATTCGTAATTCAATCAACTGTAATAAACTTTTGCATATATGAATTAAAGAAAAACATATATCAAATGACATAAATTATAATTATTTGTTATAGAAATTATTTCACATAATTAGTATTTATAAAATTATATTTAAATTATTATTATTGACAGTTAATGATATATATGTCAAGATGCTGACATAAAAAAATATATCATGACTCGTATAAATAATTTTTTAAATTTTTATTAGGTTGTCACTATAGATATAACTAATTATTATATTGACAACTTAAATATTATATATGTTAATAATTATTAATAATAAGAATATGAAAATAATAGTTTCTATCACTATTTAACACGTGACAGTCATCATTGTGGCTATCACAAACTATTCATAACTGTATATTTTGTCACTAGTATATCTGTTTTTCTAGTGCATGTCCATTGATTATTTCAATACGGTTTTTATACTTTGCTATAATTATTAATCAAAATATTTTAATTTCCAAAAAAAAAGAAAAAACAACAACAAAGAGTTGGATATAGAGATTGAGTGTACATGTATATTTTACAAAATGTTCCAAGCAACTTCACACTCAACCACTTAAAATGATATGAGTGATTTTACAGAACACTTGATCTACTGTTCACCGTTGAATTTAAGAAAATTGGGTCTGTATTAGATCGGATACAATGCATCTATCCAGCATAAAATCACTCAAATAACACAAGAGAAGAGTTCAAATGGATAAGACATTAATTAACATTTTTGAAAGACAAGTTGTAGGCATGGGACTTTCTTCTTTGGTTTCATTTTTATTTTTAATTCTTAATTTTTCTGTTTTTTCCACATTAATTAATGTTGACATGAGATGTTGGACCAAATTGGCTGCCCCATAGGCCCAAAATGCTTGCTAAAAATGGCAGCTTAACCCGAATAAATGGCCCACGGGAAAGGATTGGAGATTCTTGAGGGAAAAAAAGGGAAATATATTTTGATAAAAATATTTTCTGCAACGAATTTGAAAAATATTTAAAAAATAAAGTTATATTTAATTTTATTTTAAAGAGAAATACATTTGACTGTGAATATCTTTTCATGTAAGGTTTTATTTAATAAACGACTCAGTTAAAATGTCATTTTTTTATATTTTTGTAACAGTTTAATAATTAAAAAGTACGCATTTATATTAAACAGTATATATTTGTCTAATGACCGAAATATATAAATTATATCTTTACTAGTATAATGATTTGAAATGAAGAAGTTTTTTAATTATATTATGAAGAAAATGAGATGTATTTTGGGAGGGAATGTTTAATTTATTTTAGGAAAATGAAATTAATCTAAAAATATGAAACCAAACATATACATATTATTTTTTTTCTCTCATTTCAAGTATAGTAAATACCTACTTCATTTGTGTTTGAGGCATGCATATATTTACTTAAAAAAAAGGGGGGAAATGGAATTTTCTTAAAAAATTAAAAGTAATTATCATTGAAAATGATATTTTTTTATGAAAATTATCTTTATAATAACTCTTAAATACGTGTTAAGTTATACGATTTGTCACACTAATTTTCTTTTAAGTGTGCTTAAATTTGAAGATATGGTGCATGATGGAATAAGGGTATGTATAATATAATTGATTTTTCCATTTTTTAATATAAAAATTTGAATTTTATCATTTGAATGAGCAACAAAGAGTCAATTATGGCAATTTAGAAATTTTGAGGACAAAATGCAAAATAAACCAAAATTGAGGGGCCCAAATGGTAACTTCTCGAAACCGTGGTTAATACAAATGCAAATCTAGCACTTTGCAGTACAGTTCAACTGCCTTTTTCTTCGCGAAGTCATCCCAAACCCTCCCTAAATTCTCATCTAATTTGGTAATCCCTAAGAAGGTACGTTGGCGAAATTATTTTGATTTTTCTTGAAAATTAAAGTTAAACAAAAAAATTATTGATTCTCGATCAAGAAATCCATGTATTTTGATGTCCTAAGGTTCAATTGACAGCTAGTTTATTAGCTTTCTTCTAATTTGAACATCCCTTTTTTATTTTCTCAGTTGTCATATTTCAGTTCTTGAACGTGATTTTTTGAAATTAATTTAAGATGACGACTTTCTTGTTTGCGTCAAACTGTTTATAAAAATTGCTTTAATTGTTTGAATTTCTATATTTTAGTTTTTATATTGCAAGTTGTTGATTTGGGAATTTTGTTGTTATCGAGAAATTAAGTTGGGGTCTACCGAAATTTTAAGACATATGTTCGTTTGCTGTGTCTTTTTATTAATCTATTGAGTTAATATGTTGAAGTTGTTAGTGTTGTCCTGATATTCTTGTTTTTCATAATTTTTGTAAATGAAGATTGGGTTTTGTTAATCTTATTCCTGTTATCATTTGTTAATTCTTAGAAAAGAATTTGAAGAAATAGAAGTAGAAAAAAGTGTTGCGGAGGCATGATAATTTGAAATTTTTTAGACCTGCCAATCAAGACTTTATATTTAATGTTGAATGTAGTTGAAGAAAGATATTTCTGGTGGGCAAGAGATCAACTAAAGGATTGAAATTCTAGTTTATAAGCTGTGTTTGGTCAAAAATCAGTAAGATTAATTAAGTGCTTTGTCTTTCCAGGGGTACTGAGTTTGATGGAAATGGGCCCAAGTGGTTATATTGCAGAAGTTACAAGTTTGTCTCCTAATGCGACTGAGAAGGATGTCTATGATTTTTTTGCTCTCTGTGGTGCAATTGAGCATGTAGAAATTGTCAGGTACCCTCCATATAATGTCAAATTACCTTGTATACCTTTTGCAGGTGCTCCTCTTGAGCTGTGTGCAAGTTAATTTATAAGAAATGAAAATATCTTCTCAGTTCATTTTGGGATGCTTACCTTCAAAATTGAAATTTCCTGGTGCCTATGGTAAAAGCACTTTTATGTTCCTTCTAAAATAATGCCTGGAGCACTTCCGTCCTTAATGCCATAGACAACCATCTCCTTCGTTTGGAGGACAAGAAATAGCTTGACCCGCTTATCATTTATTTCTGTCTTTTTAAGATGCAAGTCCCAAATGATTATATATTATTTTCATCGGCAGTAACGGTATTCTTTTACTTCCGTTAATCTATCTGTTCTGGGAACACAAATGACAGGATTATGGAAAAATTAGCTAAAATGGAACAGCTTAATTACTAACGAGAGGGCAAGTGCATCAGTAATGAGTATTTAATCGTGAGGTTTAATTATGGATGCGTTAAACTAGCTATTGGACTTTCCTCCTGATTGACAAACGTGAGCTTTAATCAGATGCATGCCTTTTCTCAACCTGCAAATGAACTGATGTAACAATATATCCATGTTATTTCTGCAACTTTATCTATGCATAGCAAAAGTCCTAGCCCTCTTGCATCAATTCTTTTGAATTATTTCTAAAAGTTTGGCAAGTGTTCCTTGTACTTTCTATCAGTCCTTATTTTATTCATAGTTCCCATGACCTTATTGGATATGCTTTTTGTGGTTGATGGAAAAAACAGAGCTGGTCAATATGCATGCACAGCCTATGTGACATTCAGCAATTCTCATGCTTTGGAAACTGCTGTCCTGCTCAGTGTAAGTCAGTTTGTAAATGTTCTATCTTGCTACCAGTGGCTTATTAATAATCCAGTGTAGCATCAAAGATTTGATATTTGATACTCGTGAATGACCCCTAATGGTATTTTCTTAAACTTCCATTAATTGAGAAGCCAGTATTTTTTATAGTATATGTCAACCCGTGCTAAGAGAGCAAGAACCATAAGCAATTAAAGGGAGATCATGCAAACTGGAAGAAGCGTATGACCGTACAACCTATCAAATTAATAAGAGCTTCACTTGATTGTTTGGTTGCTTCCATAACATGGATTAAAATATTCCTATAGCTAAAATTGAATCTAAAGGCCTAACCTGATGCCTCTAATTGTATTTCTTTACTCAAAATTTTCTCAGGTTCTGACTTAGCCTAATAAAATTTTATTGTCATATACTGAGCATAAAACGAAAGCCTAATGTCACTGCTAATTCATTTCTTATTTAGCTTGACAAGGGGTCTTCAATTACAAAATACATAGATCTTGTTTATAGCGACTTTGGTCTACACTCACTTTGTTTGGACTTCTGCTTTTTGCTTTATCTTTTTTAAGTGTGAAAAAGTACATTATGCAATTACATTTTATCTTTTCTATGGACAAGCTTTACCATTTCATGGTTATGATTGTTATTCATCAATGTTTAATGATAAATCCACCTAGATTCATCAGTCCAGATCCTTCAGTTTACTAGTTTTTACTGGCCAAAATCTCACACATGGGGTGTAATGACAAATTTGTGGAATGATAAATAATTGTTTGAGGAAGTCAGAGATACACAGCATGGATCCTATAGCAGCATCATGCTACATCTTGTTTATCGCTGCTGAAAATTCTAATGCATCCTCCAAGGTTTGATCTGAAGTTATTTACCTGGCATGTCTCTTCCTTTTTCTTTGATATAAAGTGTTACAAAATTTCTTTAATGTTTTGTGAAATTTGATAAATGCTTTTTTGTTTACTATTATCAAGTTATTTCACGTTATCAACTTGCTTGTCTCCTCATCAAATTTCACTGACATTGTGAATTGTATTGTTTCGAAAATGGTTGGCATTAAGGTTGCTAGTAATGATGCGTATCATGCCTACGACCATGTTTTTGTATTAATGATGAAATTACATTGTTTTGTGCATGTTCAGCCCACTATTTCATAGTTATTTAAATCTTTATCTATTTCCCATGCTTTGTTTTCAGTGATTTTGTTTTCTCCCGTGAGTTTTATAAGTTGAAGTTGAATGCGTACATTAGGGCGCTACTATTGTGGATCAACCTGTTTGCATTACCCGATGGGGACATTATGAAGATGACTATGATCTCTGGAACCATTCTTCCTGGAGGATTGAAGACGAAAGCAGCACAAGTGTAATTTCCTTTGTCTGTTCATTTGATAATATTTTTAATTGCCAGATGATCTTAGTTTTTTTACTCTAAATATCTGAAATTCCTCCATCATTTGCTGATATCAACTCTAAACAGCAATCTCAACACCTCCGGGCCGTTCCTTCTGCTGGGGAAGCTGTCACCTTGGCTCAAGACGTTGTCAAAACAATGGTAGCTAAAGGGTACGTGCTGGGAAAAGATGCACTGAGCAAGGCAAAGGCCTTTGATGAATCTCATCGAGTGTCAGCCACTGCAGCAGCCAAGGTTGCTGAGCTGAGCGACAGAATCGGGCTGACCGACAAGATATTCGCGGGGGTTGAAGCGGCCAGATCCGTGGATCAAAAGTACCATATTTACGATACTACAAAATCAGCTGTGGCCACTACTGGAAGAACTGCGGCAGCTGCTGCAACTGCCGTTGTTAATAGTAGTTACTTTTCTGCAGGAGCTCTCTGGGTATCAGGTGCTCTTAGCAGAGCTGCTCAAGCTGCTGCTGACTTGGGTACTCGTGGTATTAACAAATGAAGATTTTAGCCTACACAGGTTATTTATTCTATGCAACATTAATTTTGTATGGTACCCTCGTGTATGTGTGTGACTGTGTATATATATACACACGTATGGCGTCTGTATGAGATATAAACTACTTATCCCATTTGGTTTTATTTTTATTTCCATCATTTTTAAAATTTGAAAAGTTAGTTAGTGGAAATAAGTTGAAAATGAGTTTGTATTTGGATGCATTATTGAAAAAGTAATGATTATGTTGGTTTTAATAGATTGTAGCTGGGAAGATATAGAAATAATGGAATAAAGAGAGAAAATATATAGGTTATTGAGAAAAGATACATAAATTATTGAAGAATGTGTTTTGCAAATAAAAATAAAAATAAAAATAATATCAAGTAAAAATATGTAAAAAATAATGTGTTTTATTTTTTTCATAGTAAAAAATGAAAAAAAATGAGCTATGAAAATGAAACCAAATGAGCTCAGCATTCCTTTGTACAAGTAAAATTTTAGACTAGTAACCATAGTCTTAACCAAAGATGGACCGTATTAACTTATCACGGTTGGTCTGTTTAATTGGGGTATAAGTTGATGTTTAAAAATTTATAAGATGTTATAAAGTATTGGACAATATTTTTAGAAAGAGTTTATAAGTCAAAATATAATTTTTGTAAGTTATTTTAGCAAAAGTAAAGAATTTCTAACTTATTTTTAAAATTAATCATATTTATTATTATTAACATTGCATACGTTTAAAGTGTTATTTTATCTAAACATATTAAGAGTTTATATTAAAAATAAAGATTAATATTTTACAAATTTTAAAAAATCATATCATAAGATTTTTAAAGTAGATTATGTCTAAGAATAAATTTAGCATGAACAATCTACGAGTCCGCGTATCTGTCGGTGAGCTCACGCTTCCTTTGTGAAAGAGCCACGCCTCCCTCTTACGCATACAACCTTCTCAGTCACAGACCGCAACCACGACTTTTAAAAATAACAAGTCAAAAATAGCTTTCAGTTAAGAATTGGGCTGTTTAATCACCTGAAACCCGCTCTCCTGATCCTGTTGTTGCAATCACCAGTTAAACCACTCAGCAAAAGCCACGTCATTCCGCTGGCTTGGTTTGCTCCTAGGTCATATCTTAAACCAAACCCTAGTAACATTGAACAGGTATTCATTTAATTAAACTTTTTATAATTCAAAATTAACAATGTATACTAGTACGGTGTTATTCAGTTGACTTGATCTATAATTTTTCAATAAAATTTTAATTAATTTAATTTATAATTTTTAATAAAAAAATATAGGTTTGAAAAATCACTTTTTGGCAGTAATTAAATTCAAGTCGAATAATTTATACTAATTACTGATGTTGTTAATTAATTATTTTTAATTTTTTAATTGATTGTTATGACCTGCTGTTTTTATATGTATGGAGTAATCTTCAACTATTTTAAAAGTATAAAGAAAGTTATGAATACCGATGCGGATTATGTGTAGAATTTTTTTTTTTTTTTAGAGAGTGTCCTTTATAATAAATCTATAGATTCAATTATCAAATAAAAAAAAATAAGTCTTATAACAAATTAATAGAATATGAATATCAAATAAAAAAAAATGAAAGTACAAATTCCACAAGACCATAACCAAGAGGCACACATAAGGTGCATAAAAAGACCCACATTCGGGTCGAATACGATACTTCCCATATAATAGGGGAGACTTGATGCAGATTATGTGTAGAATTATTTTTGATAAATCAAAATTTGATGTATAGATTTGAAAATCATCATTTTACGAAAATAAACCTTGTTTTTATAGTATACTTAGGGCTAGTTTGGTTGGATTTTTAAGTTATCTCATTATTATTTATCATATAATAATTTATATATTTTTTATCATTGTGGTATAGTTTGATTGACATGATAAATAAATTCATGAGAGGTAACAGGTTAATTTATCATAAGAGTTACACATATGAATACGAACTTTTAATATTGATGCTGGCATGAGTGTTTATTGTCATTTCAATCAAACGGATAATAAAATGGGATACCCCAACCAAATTAGCCCTTATAGTATAAATAATAATAATAATAATAATAATATGAAAATAAAGGGTTCCAAAAATGCAACATTATAACGTACTTCTGCGACATACCGTAACATTTCAACTCCCAGAAACCACAATCACACGCCAAAATTTGACAAAAGTCATCGTCACTCCCCCGCTCAATTTTTTTCTGCAACATTTGCCCTTTATTTCCTTTTTGCACCCAAATTTTTCACAAATTATAATCTACATCAAATTGTCAAAACCCTCTGAATTCATCAGATCATATACTGAATTCCGGCTCGCTTATGTAAATTAGCAGAGTAATTTCACGGAAAGAATGGACACAGTATCGATCCGGGTGCCGTACAAGAACCTGAAGCACGAAGTGGAACTAGTGGGCGCCGACGAATCGGAGCAACGGCGCTTTTCGCAGATCCATAATTCATCTTCGCCCCGGGATTCACCGGGAGGCGGAGATTCACCGTCGGATTCTGATCAGAATCAAGCGCCGCCGAATCAGTGCAGCTTATTGACACTGATCCTCAGTTGTACGGTGGCTGCCGGTGTACAGTTCGGGTGGGCCTTGCAGCTGTCTCTCCTCACTCCTTATATTCAGGTAAATGCGCGTGGTTCTATTGAGCAGATGGGGTGCTGTTGCCAAAATGCTAAACCCTGGATTTTTTTTTTCTTTTTTCATAAGAATTTAGTGAAGAAAATGTGGAAAGATTGAGGCATTATTGGAATGTTTACATTAAGTGATATAAAATGAAATATGCACCTAATTCTTTTATTTGTTTGTTAATTATTGTTAATTATGTTTGTTATGCAATGAATATATTGACTAAGGCAAACGAGATTTGCGTCCAAGAAAATCACAAATATAAATTGCCCCCCACACCTGCTCAGTTCCTGTAGAAATGTTCAATTTAGTTGAGATAAGAATTTCTTTACATTAATTGTGTTTTATACTTGTTCAGAAATAACTAAGGAATTGGTTTGTATGAAGAAATTCTAGCAGTAAATAATCTTGTCTTATACACGTACAAGTGAATGAATGTTGCCGTTCTGTATTCTGAACTGAAATTTTCAGGAGCATCATATTTTGTGCTGAAAGAGAAACAACCACAAATTCAGTAAATTGTGTCAAGTATTTGTTACTTGGGTGTCCAGAAGTTAGTGAACTTAAAAGTAGATTCAATCATTCAATTAAGGATTTTATGTATTTCAGTTACTAATCCCAATTCAGCAGCCAGAAAGCAACACCACCTGACAAAGTAAAAATAAATGACGGTTGGCAAATGAATAGTATGATTCATCAGTTGACAGGAGAGTCCTTGTCTTCTCTTGCCTCCTTTTCTTATATTGTTTAATTTTACACCTTTCTGCACCATCTCGCATTTCACTGCACTTGTAGCAATTTTATTTACTTCATATATTGAAGTAATTGCAGAGCACTTATGTATGTGAATCTCCCTATTATATAAATTCCCCTGTAATATGTTATACTTGTATATAATTCCTTTTTTTTCTGTCTTCACATCTTTCATTTCAATCCACTATCTGTTGCCTGAAAGCATCATCATGGAAGAATGTATCTGAGTTGTGCTTGCTTAAATATTTCTGCACTGTGTTGTGAATTATTGAGAGTTTATGGTGTTTCCACTGGATGTATACCAGTTTCTCTATACACAAGGATCCATTTCTTTATGTTTGTGCATTTTGTTTTCCTCTATGGTTGACTTTCCTTTCTGTCCCTTTGCAGACGCTTGGTATAGGGCATGAGTTTTCTTCTTTTATATGGCTCTGTGGTCCCATAACAGGCCTTGTGGTATGCACTAACATCATTTTGTTTCAACTTTCAAAGCTTTTTGTTTTAGTTATGTCTTAATGTACCCAAAGAAGCGTATTGCAAGTTGCTCTGTTAATCCCATTTGTGCATAAACAAATGGGCAGTTTCAATTATGTCGGCAAACATCTGAATAATTTGAGTATTTAATTACTAAAGCTCTTGGTTTTTTACAACGTGTACTATCCTCTTTGAAAGTCATTTATGATATGTTGATTTGTTCTCCACTTACTGAAATCCTGATTATTGGATCATTTGCAACTGATGCTATGTCATGAATGAAATTGGTGGACTTTGATGGCTTTTACCACTACTATGTAATAATACACTTGAAGTATGTATGAATGATTTTGAGAATAACACTGAGGATTTCTCCGGGCTTTCTTTATTGATCTTGGCATAAGAAATTTAAGAAATTTCTCCTTATGGTATGGTGGAATGCCAAGACGCAGAAACGCCAATAATGTAAGAAACTATGAACTGGCATTGCTTTGTAGTAAATTTTTGTTTTGGCAGGCATTATAGATCTTATTTCCTGCTTTATGGCACTTTGACTATAAAAAAGAACACCCTGTAGTCTTGCTCTGGAGTCAACCTATGCCACTTGATGCTTTTATCTTCCTATAATGCTCCCACCACGCATTGCACTTCGCTTATCTAAGCATTTCTTAAGTCGTTTACTACTCTATATTCCCTGTGTCTGTTGATAGCTGCTCGAGATGGCTTGTAATTGAAATAGCACTTATAGAACTGTTATATTCCTCATTCTCTCTAGTTTTTTCTTGTGTCTAAGTGTTCATGTGGGCTCTCTAAAAAATGAGATGTTTCCTGTGCTGGACTTGAGTTCCAAGTTTGGATGCCCTGTCCTTTTTCTAATGAAAATTATTTGAATAAAAAGGAACATTCTCCTAGGGATGTAGTGTGTTGACATAACCAATTATCTACTATTGGATGCTGTATACTAGACTTTTAGTAGATAATTTCAGTTGCAGTTTTCCTGGACAGTTAATACCATGGATTTCTTCCTACATGACTCAAATATAATTATGATGTTGGAAGGACATTCGTTGGCCTGATTTTTGAGGTTACCTGGTGATGTAGAAAGAATGGTGGCTTACTGTCTATTGAGGTTTTATTATGTTATTCTGGAACAATAGGAATAGAGAAATTGAGGGCAATGTTTTTTAATTTCACTATGGCATATTCAAATTTCTGGTTGTTAACTGTGAATTTAATTGCTGAAGAAGGAAGAATTTGGACTTTTGAATTTATATCTTTATTTTATGGAATAACAACATTCAGTTCAGATCTAGCAGGTATTAAAGTGCTGAGAAAGATAAGAGAATTAGGGAACAAAAATTCTAACTTGTTTTGGTGACAAAATTTGAAACTGGATTTTCAAAATGAGAAGTTCAGGTCATGGTTGTAACCTACATTTGTTTGTATTCATTGATTGAATAATTTAATCTTCATTGCCTTTCAGGTTCAACCTTGTGTTGGTATATGGAGTGATAAATGCTCTTCAAAATATGGTAGACGGAGGCCATTTATTTTTGTTGGAACTCTAATGATCTCTATTGCTGTACGTATGTCGTGAATCTCATGGTTGTGTTTTTTGTGGCTGAGGGCTATCGACTGTACTGGCTAAACTAAATTGTGTAATATAGGTCATAGTAATCGGGTTTTCTGCAGACATTGGTTACATCCTAGGAGATACAAAAGAGCATTGCAGGTGTTTTCAACTTCTAAATCTTTATCCTTTTCATTTTCTCTTCTTTTTGGCTCAAATAATGTGATTAAACTACTTGTCAAAATGCAGCACATTTAAAGGTACTCGCACCAGGGCAGCTATTGTCTTTGTAATTGGGTTTTGGATGCTGGACCTTGCAAACAACACAGTGCAGGTTAATTTATAAAAAATGTGTTCTGCTGCATGTGAGGGAACTCTCAATTACTATAATTTTGCCTACAAACAGAAAAATAATTGTTTTAATTATTCGCAGGGTCCAGCTCGAGCTCTCTTGGCTGATTTATCAGGTAATGCCTCTCCATTCTTGTATCTCACTGAATAGAAATGGAAGCTACTTTAGTTTTGGCCACAATACTATTAATAGGTATGAGTTAGACCTTCAATAAGTTGTCGTTGCAGTCAGCCCAATAACTTTGAGAGTATGTGCAGTTTACATCTTTTAATTTCTCATGCCTAAAACTGCAGATGGAAAATACCTGTTTACTTGCACCTTATGCTCTTGAGAGAGAATGAGTGAACACTTGCAATTGGTTCATAAATTTTCTGGATTTTCAGTTGTTTTGGGTTTCAAAATCAATAGCCAAAAATCGAAAATGGAAATAAGGTTCTGCAATCTTCTTTCTTCTCATTCCTTCCCAAGCAAATCATTATTCTGCTCACTGCCACTGTGCCTTTATGGCTCTATCATTTCCTTCTCTTGTTCCCCAGCTTATCAGTACGGCTGACATGTTTGGATGAGCATCCTATTGATTTCATAAAGTCAAAAACCCCAATAATCCCGTTGCTCATAATCTCTAGCCTTTCTGACATCCACTGATGTGGATGCATGATAAAGTAAACAAGAGGAAAAACATCAGCCTTTTTCTTTAGGTTGAATTACTGAGTCCATCATAAATATTTTCCAGTAATCATATCAGTCAATAAGCATCCCTTCTCTTTTTAATGTATAACCAAAATATCTTCATCATGCAATTGTAGGTCCTGATCAGAGAAATTCGGCAAATGCTGTATTTTGCTCATGGATGGCTGTTGGAAACATTCTAGGATTTTCTTCCGGTGCCAGTGGAAATTGGCACAGGTAATATTTAATAATAATGTTTCATATACTGTTTGGTTCTAATTTGAGATCCTAGTTCTGACTTCTGTTATTATCATGAGATGATATATTTAGCAAACATCACATTTAATCTCATTTACTATGTCCCTTTGTGTAGCATTATGCTTTAGTTATATAAATCCTTATTAGATAAGCTAGTCCTTTGCTGATTTGATACATTTGTTGTGCTTGTGAGCAGATGGTTCCCATTTTTGACAAGTAGAGCTTGTTGTGAACCGTGTGGAAATCTCAAAGCAGCATTTTTAGTTGCAGTGGTGAGTAATAGGGTGGATGGGAGCTATTTTTTTTATTTTTATATGATGTTCTTGATTCCTCTTGTTATGAGATGTTGTCGACTTGTTATAAATCAAGTGGTTCATGAGTGACAACTGGCACTGAAATACCTGCTCATCTTTAATCAATTTTTGTTGCTTCCTACTCCCTCCGTCCAAAAATTATAGGGCCATTTGACCCAATTCGGAGTTTTAGATACTAGTTGAAAATTTTCAAGTTTTATATACATTTATGCTATGCCTGTGAAAGTAGTGGTTGAGAGGTTGAGAGTTAGTGGTGTCACTATATGGGAAAAGGATTTGATTTTAGGAAATAGATTCTTATTTTGGGACATCTTAAGAAGGAAATGGCTAATGAATTTGGGACGGTGAGACTTAGATAAATCGGATAGTATTTGGTGAAATTGACCATAAAGTTTTTGGGTGAACCATCATATTGGAGAGTCTGCAATTCACTATTTTTGCTGATATGAAAATTGTCTGATTTACATAACTTTCATCTTTCAGCATGGGCTATTTATAGGATGCATATGATAAAATTCGTAACAAGCTTTTCCTTTATCAGCCTGTGAATTTGATGCAGAATGCTTGTTGGTGTTTGGTTTTTGTTATTTTCTGGGTAGAGTTATCCTGTATATCACTTTAGTATCTGGCACTTTGTATGTGAAACATAGTTGATGGATATTTGTATTGCTCTTATAAGCTTATAATTCAGCTTCTCCTTCCTATATAGGTATTCCTTTCTCTTTGCACACTTGTGACCCTCTACTTCGCAAAGGAAGTACCCCTGGTGCCAAAGCAACCACACCGTCTAGCAGATTCTGCTCCTCTCTTGGATGATCGACAGCTAAATGGATCTGACCTTTCAAAATCAAAAATTGAAACAGAACTCAACCACCAAGCATTGGAAATTAAGTCTGACAAGCATTACAGAATGGATAATGGTGATAGGACTGAAGAACAAAAAGATCAGGAAAACAATGATGACAGTTTTAATGACAGCCCTGGGGCGGTTTTGGTTAATTTGCTAACCAGCTTACGCCATTTACCTCCAGCAATGCATTCAGTGCTGGTAGTCATGGCTTTGACTTGGGTATGTGCCTTTTTTCTATTTGGCCAAAAGCTTGGTTCCGCATATGCATCTAACAAATTCTTTTGCTTGATTGTCCCTTTTGTGATATTTCTTATGTCTAATTTTGCAATGTTCCCATTCCAATTAGTTGTCCTGGTTCCCCTTTTTTCTCTTCGACACTGATTGGATGGGGAGGGAAGTTTTTCATGGTGACCCAAAAGGAGAGGCTGACGAAATTCAAGCTTATAATCAAGGTGTCAGAGAAGGTGCATTTGGTTTGCTACTGAATTCTGTAAGAACTCAAAATCAAGCACCATGAGATTGTTAGTTTTACTTTTTATAGGATATCAAGCACCATAAGACTTACTTTTACTCTCTATAGATCCTAGTGGCAAGTGCTACAAGATTTGTAAGAATTATGCTTAGCATCTGGCACTGGCAGGTTAATACATCTTGGGATCAATTGTCTTGCTATGAGTATTTAATTTCTTTTTCATTATTCTTTGGTTGCAGGTTGTTCTGGGCATTAGCTCCTTTTTTATTGAACCAATGTGCCAGTGGATTGGTGCTAAATTAGTCTGGGCTAGTAGCAATTTTATTGTATTTGTCTGCATGGCTGGCACTGCTATTATTAGCTTGGTGGCTGTGAGACAATATTCTGATGGGGTTCAACACGTCATTGGTGCAAATGACACTACCAAGATCGCCTCTTTTGTTGTTTTTGCTCTTCTTGGTCTTCCTCTTGCTGTAAGTGTTTTGATGCTATACTTGGCAAGTTAATGAGTTATTTTCTTGCAACATAGGAAAGGATGAGCATTGAGTGGTTCATCACCATTTTAAACACCTAACTTTGGCCCCCAATGTTTTTCTCTTGATGCTTTTACCCTACATTGTAGGTCACTTATAGTGTACCCTTTTCCGTCACTGCTGAGTTGACTGCCGATTCAGGAGGTGGACAAGGTATATCCACTGTCTATTTTTCCTTATCTGCTATTTGAAAAACTGTTCCTTGATTGCAAATGCTGTATTTTTTGTTCAGGATTGGCAATTGGAGTTCTAAATCTTGCCATTGTCATACCTCAGGTAGTTACAGCTATGCCTCTCTATAGTCATCCTTGCCTAATTATAACACTGAAGGGTACTCCTGATAACCAACAACATAGCCATCTTGATAACCTAATGTTTTTTGTGCTGCTAATCTACTTTTGTTCTCCTTCAAGCTTTTCTTCTTCAAATATGCTATAAGCTTGATGAAAGCTTTACTTCTCTTCAGATGATTGTGTCCCTTGGCGCTGGGCCATGGGATGCTTTATTTGGTGGTGGTAACATACCAGCATTTGTTTTAGCATCAGTTTGTGCCTTGGCAGCTGGTGTTATTGCAGTTCGCAAGCTTCCAACTCTTTCTAGCAACTCCTATAAATCCACCGGGTTCCATTTTGGTTGATCAATTTTCCTCGATAATTCAAATTGCCAATAGTTCCTGAATGAGGCGCATACCACTTGTATATGGTCAGACCTGGAGCCCCAGAATGCACATATTATTTCTCTCAGAGAGACGAGATTCCACACATTCATTCATTTTTTCCCTCCAGGAGGGGAATTTTATCGTAAGTATTATGTACCTTGTTACATTCAAAAAGCATGTAGCAAACTGATAGGTCTAATTTGGGAGATGGGAAAATAGCATACATCTCATATAGGTTACTTATTATTGTACCTCACATATATGATCTAGCAAAATTTAGTTTGTCGAATCTTTTTACATCATAGAAAATGTAATAATAGTGCCGGTGTTGAACAATACTTGGTGGTGAAAAATCCGTACTTTTGGCAACATAGTTTAGTCACTTGTCCTTTCAGAATCCCCATTTATGCATCACATAACGAACCGGAACTGTGATGGATACAGATGCCTACTATGATTACTTGTGTGGAATAATCAAAGAGAGATACTCTTGATGTTAGGTTTGCCAAAATCTCTTATTCAAAATACCCTATGAAGTGGTGTTTGAACAGGTGACTCAATAACAGTTTACCGGTCGTATCGTTGTGCATACGTAAATTTAGACATCATTGCCAAATGCTACCTTAGACTCTGCATTGTTCCAAGCAACATTATTGAGCATCTTTCCACGATTATTCGTTGCCCACTAATGGCTGGATATCTGTGTGACCAAACTAGTACCTTCAGAATCTTATAGCCCCTCGCTTTCTTGAGGCAGGTATCTGTCAAAGTGTTGGTTTCTTGCTTACACTCAATGTCTTCGGATAATTTTCTTTTGTCTGATTTCCTTTTCAATTTTTGTTTTTTACTTTGAAGTATAGTGCACGAGATTATTCTCTATTCACATCAAACTAACTTTCTTCGGATGGAGACTGTACACTTTGAATTTTTTTTACTATTTAGCAGTTTGGAGGTCAAGGACAATTGGGTCGAGAGGTCTTGATAAATGATGAAGCGAGAGTAGTGTCACTTCAATTAAAATAATAATTTTTTTACTGTTCAGAATGGACAGTAAGAAAACGATCTATAATCAATTTTATCAATTGTGATTGCATGAAAAATGAATAATATGAGTGCCCATATTAGTTTTTTTTTTTAGAATTTCATTTTTTATTCAATTTTCTAATTTGTTTTATTCGAAAAATAGTGTTAGACTGGGCCATGCCCTGGACATATTGGCTGTCAGATTTTAGAATCAAAAGCAGATTGATCATCGGATGACAAGCTGTTACTGATTGCCCATACGCGAACATACTACAGCTTCATGCAGTTTCATGCAATGATCTTTATTTTTAGTTTTAGATATGGTGTTCATGCATCAAAGTATGAATGGATGCATGTATGTCTGTAGCTATGCATGAGATAGGGGAAGGTGATAAATCATTTTCAAGAATTGAAGAAGAAAGGGGGATAGAGTGATGTCAAGCACAGGAGAGCACATGGCCTTCAGTTGTTTTTTCTTTTTTCTTTTTGGTCTGAATACACCAGAGAAAGCATGTGGCTGGAAGATTCACCTCTTTTATTTTAATAAATTAAAAATGTAATCTTTTCTAATTATTTGCTCACAAACTAATATGTATAAAATAATTGATATTTGAGGAGCAGAGGAGGGGAGGTGGGAACATGGATCCACCCCATTCCAATGGGGAAAGCCCTTTGATTTTCCAACTACTAAAGTCATGTGGTACAGTGATCCTATCCCTACCTTGTCTTTGGCCTCTGTGAAAATTTGCCAAAAAAAAAAAGGGTGGGTCCCCCTTAACCATTATCACCCAATTCAAAGGTTGGTGGGTCCCATTCTTCAGATTTTATAGTGTGCATCTATCTATAATACATATTTTTATTTAGGTGTGCATATGGTCTTTGATTTATATCCTTCTAATAGTTGTAAAATTTGGCAAATTAATGTTGAAATCATGGAAAGGAACATTTGACATTTGCTAAAATAACTCCCTTTTATGTGTTCTTCCCAAGGTGCAATCCCCACGCAGATACTCTATTTACTAATTGTGACATGAAAGGAGGATATGATGATGATTAAAAAAAAAAAAAAAAAAAAGAAGAAGAAGAGATGAGGATATGATGATGATGATGACGACGACTTTAGAATTTACATAGTTGTTATGGATATTGCTAAAAATGTAATCCAAGAGGGTTCTCTTCATATCATTTTATATAGAAGTTAGCAATGCCTCCTCCTATGTGCCAATTATAATTTTTTATTTTAAATTAGTTTTTAATCTCGTCTTTCATATTATGAACACATGCTAAGTATATATTAAAAAGAAGAAATTATCAATATGACCTACATCGATCTTTGATGTGAATAATAAAACGAAATGTCAATTTAAAATAGAGAGTTTGTTCGAACTTGTTATATCCAGGCAACTTCTTTTAAATCATATAATTTTCATTTTTCTTCACTAATGCTATGGAATGAACCAAATAGGGAGAAAGAGTAAAGTAGAAACAAATAAGAGTATAATAAAAACAAACAAAATGAAGATAATGTGACAATGGAAACTTCAGGAACTAGTTTTGATTAAGTAATATGTGGTGGTCACTTAATTTGGTACCATTTTTGTTTGTATTTATGAGGAGAATTGGTATTACACTGATGGTGATTGGATCAATTATTTTGGGCAATTCAAATTCTCTGTTCGAATGGATATTACATTTTTTATTTCATTTATAAATAAATATTATATAAAAATATTTAATTATAAATAACATACATATTGTGATGTATTTATTATAACTTACGATAAAATATATATTAGAATAGAAGATACTAAATGACCATATTCGTAAGCTAAAAAACCTATATGCTTACAAAAAAATATGTGAATATTTTACTATTCAAGGTGGTGCTTATTGTCAAACTTGTTGATTTTTCATCCTTACCCCATGTGATAAATGTTACCTAATACTACTACTATGTAGTATGTACTTGTGGTTGTTATTGTTGTTTTAGGCATAAAAAGGGACAGATTTTAAGGGCAAGAAGAATAGTGATTTCGAAGTGGAAATGGAATCAAAGGGAAATTAAAACAGGGAAGATTTGAATTTTCATCACCCCATATTAAATCTCATGTCTGATTCTCTAATCCTGCAAGATGGGGCTTTAGGCCAACAAAAACTTTTTGAATTTTAAATTCATTAGTTGGAAGTTTCTATGATTGGATGTTAAAAAATTTAAAATTCATGACTTTGAACCTACACCAATTAATTGCCAGTGATCAATTGGCTTAATGGTATCACCCTCACATTTGTATATATGAGATCTGAAGTTCGAATTTGAATGAACCATTAATATATGTACATGTATCAATATATAAAAAGCAAGGAGAACCTATGATGACTCATTTAATTAAACAGAATGTACTTCGCATATTTTTTATACAAATTCAATCTTGAATTTGCCATAGCAAAGTTTAATAACTAAAAACCATCTTTATAAGTACAAAAATATGTGATTATTTGCCCCAAAAGTCATTATTTCTTGATATACAATCGCAACTTGCGTATGTACGAGATATGAGCAACCCTGCATTTACAATTTTATCCCTATATTTGCCCAAAATATCTATGTAGCCCAAATATCCGTGTCTTTTCTATGAGTCAAATTAGACTAAGTTTAAATTTAACATACAATCTACGATTTTAATCGTCTGATGCCTATATATACGCACATGACACTATCTTACTCATTTGCTGGTCTAATGTAATATAGCTATATTAGATGACTACTAGAAATACCCAAGAATTACACGATTTAGGTATATGTTTTCTCATTATTTCGGCCTAGCTTGTCTCAAAGTTTTATCTGATTAGTAATTTAAGTATTGAAGGGTTTTCACTGGGACCCTCAGTAACTAAACTCAGGATCTCATAAACCTACATGGTCAACAGATCCATCTATTCAGATGCCCTGATACATAGAAATAGATGAAATTGACCTACTTGGATGACCTTATATCAATATTATGTTTCTATCTTTTTGCTATAAAAATTAACTAGATAGAGAACAATTAGAGATGTGATCCTTCTTTAATCATTTTGAAGTATAAATTTGAATAGACATTAGAAAAGAAATACTTGATATAGAGGAGGGAAATGAAAGATCAAAAAGAAAGATGGGACATTTGGAGGGCCATATTTGAGAGAGGGATGTGGCACTATATAGAAGGAAAAAATATATATATAAAAAAAAAAGATGTACAGTGGTTGAAAAATGGACAATTGGAGCACCAAGACAAAAGAAGAACAGCTTAGTAGGGTAAATGAAAGAGATTGTTTAAGGGCCCTTTTCTTCTATTTTTTTTTTTTTTCACCCTTTCTCTCTTTCACTCACTTTGCTGCAGAATTCTTGCAGAGAAGATAAAGAGATGGGAAATGAGGCTCGTCCTGGTTCCACGATGCCTGTTGGTGGGTTAGGTAGCAAACCCTGCCCCCTCCATTGGACCCATCCCTAGATTCCTGCCTTCCATCTCTCTCAATTTGTTCGCGACTGACTAAAACTCGTGGAGATACATATTCAATCTAGAGACTAGTATTTGTTTTTACGATTTTGATAGAATTATATAATATATAGTTTGTGTAGTTATACAGACAAATTTTATTTTAAGGGTTTTTAATTTAGATGATTGGCTTTTTAATGTGAAAATGATCGTCTAATGCATGAATTAAGAAGGATCTTATTGCATGAAATGTAAACTCATTATGGTGTACTAGTTGTTTTGTTTATTTGGGTGGTTGAGATTACTATAAGAAATACATATATGAAAAAAAATGTATATACAAAGTGTAAATGGATATTTTTAAACTACGATAATTTTGACAAATTTATAATTATGCTATGATCGATACAGTATATATGTAAAATTATAGAGAACAAAAAATCAGATATGGAGTATTCATAATAGATCTAGTGAACGTGCTATCAGATTATTATAACTCCTCGTTTTAGAGGTTGAATGCATTAATTGGAATAGTAGGTGTTGTAGTGAAACTGATTGCAAAAGAGGCTACTGTTCTTAATTTGAATAATTTTTTGATTTAATTAGACATTAAAAATAACTTGATTTAACATCCAGTTCAACTCGTTCTTTCTCATGCTTTTTTTGTAACTCCTGGATGTCGAAGGTGCCCTTTGAGTGATCTCATAGTTCCTACAAAATGGATTTAATGGAGCAATGATAGACAAAACACCGGTATGTTATTTGTCTTTTTTCAATCAAACAAGCTTCTTGTATCAAGGAATTAATTCTTGTTTCTACGTAATGAAACGCTTTTGGATCAAATGATAAAATATTGTTAAAAAAAAAAAGATGACTTGAAAATAAAACAAAAAAAAGGAAGGATTCAACTTTAGAAACTACCCGTAATAATGAATTTGTAAAATAGAATCAACAGTCTGTTCAAAATTTTAAATTCAATGATAACAACTAAAATATGAGGGTTTGTAGTTCTCAAATGAGTAATCAAAGCAATGTTGAAGCATCCTCGTGTTTAGTATCCTTCTAATGAATGGATGTGATTAGAAAAATGCAGAAATAGTACTTTAAATTGTATCACTTGCATAAATCTATATTTTAAACTTACATTTTATCGAGTACTAGTATGTGGCATTAGTCTCCCATATCATGTGGGAGGTCTTGTGTTCAATTCAAATGGGCGCCATTTCTCTTGAAAATAAAAATAAAATAAAATAAAACCTATAAGAAAAATGTCCTATTCTTGCAATTTCAATGACAACTGTCCATGTAGAAAAATATGCAAGCTAGTCCACTTCACACCATAAAAACATTTAACCCTTTGTAACCAATTTGAAATTTATTACTATTGTATATATCTATTTATCTAACTTGTAACAAAAGTAAAATAAAATATATATAAAAATCCAACTTCCCACATTTGAAAAGAGCCATCCCTCACTACACACACACATCACAAAAGGGAAAACCCTTTCTTGATAAGGTATATAACCTATACCCATCAAAGCTATGAATGCATCTCCTCCCAACTGACCACATTTTTTTCCCCTCTTTTTGATGTGATCTTGGGGGGAAAACTGTGGGTTCTTAGCCCCCTTTTTCACAAATAAATTATTTGATTCTTTTTTTTTTTTCCTTCTCTCACTTTCCAATCTTCTTTGCTCAAAAAAGAATCAATGATGAGTGGTGGATCACTCAATCTGCAGGTTGCCGCAGCAGCAGTGTTATAGGTCTCATGATTTGTAATACTGATCATCAAATGGCCTTCTTCCACTCCAATTTCATGCTGCAAACTCCTCATGAAGATGATCAGAATCAGCCCTCTACTTCTTTAGCTCCACTTCTTCCCTCTTGCACTCCTCAAGAATTTCATGGTACTTTAATTTTTTCACACAATTAATGATCTTTGTCCATATTGTGCTCCACGAGGAAAAAAAATAAAAAATAAAAAGACAAGAATTATATGAGTACTACATAAGATGTTTTTTCTTTTGGGCTTCACTTTCACAACTTTTTGACCATATTGATGAATCTTGAAAATTTTCATTTCTACTTTTAGAAAAGGAAGGTACAAAAGCTGGTGAAAAACAGTTTCACTCAAACAAACAACAAAAGAAAACCCACCCTTTTTTTCTTTGAATCTAATTTGTATATCATTATTGCAGGTGTGGCTTCACTCCTGGGAAAGAGATCATCCATGTCATTCTCCACAGGATTAGATGTTTGTGAAGAGATGAATAATAATATTCATGGAGAGGATGAATTATCAGATGATGGTTCACACGTTGGGGAGAAGAAGAGGAGGCTTAATCTGGAGCAAGTGAAAACACTTGAGAAAAACTTTGAACTTGGGAATAAACTTGAGCCCGAAAGGAAAATGCAGCTGGCCCGGGCCCTGGGCCTGCAGCCCAGACAGATAGCCATTTGGTTTCAAAACAGAAGGGCAAGGTGGAAAACCAAGCAATTGGAGAAAGATTATGATATTCTCAAGAGACAATTTGAAGCTGTCAGGTCAGAAAACGATGCACTTCAGGCACAGAACCAGAAACTTCATGCAGAGGTAAAGTTAAAAGAAAAAAATTTCCACTAGTTTGACATAAGTTGATTGTGGTGTATCAGACAAGTCACATTCTACACTGGTTTCTAACCATAGTTCTGCAAGTGGGATGGGAACTAATCTTGCCGGGATGAAGCCATCGAAGAGGGGCTGGCATCGGCAGTCGTCTCCCCAAAATCTATACACAGCTTATGATATGGATTTTTATTAAAATTCAAAATTTGTCATTTTAAAACAGATAAAGTTCTCCTTCAAATTTTATGAAAATTGAGTCCCATCTCTTGAAATTAAATTTTTTTGACTTTGTCCTGAATTTTACTGCATGAATTTTAGTAAAAATGTCTTTTCTACTTGTGCTGTTTATGGAGAAGCTTGATCATAAATTTATGTAGTGTGGCTGCTGCTGAGTGGCATAGGATTCTTATCATGAAAAAATTATACTGTCTTGACCATTTGAAAATTGATAATTATTGAAACTTGTGCAAATGAAGATTTTGTCATTTTTCTGATCATCCAAGGTACTGGTCAGCTTATTAGGACAGAATTTTTCAGCTTAAGTAAATTGAGGTTGGATTGTTTTATCATTATGGTACTATAATAAGTCTATTTCAGAATGAGCTCAGAATTATATGTACTCTTGTTGATTAAATACAAAATTCTCTTGTTATTGGTAGTAGAGACAAATTTTATGGTTTATTATTATTATTATTATTAAAATTTTCTTGTTATTGGTAGTAGAGACAAATTTTATGGTTTATTATTATTATTATTATTATTATTATTATTATTATTATTATTATTATTATTATTATTATTATTATTATTATTATTATTATGTTTTAGCAGATATTGGCACTGAAGACTAGGGAGCCAACAGAATCCATAAATCTGAACAAAGAAACAGAAGGCTCATCCAGTAACAGAAGTGAAAACAGCTCAGAAATCAAGCTGGATATTTCAAGAACTCCAGCCATTGACAGCCCACTACCCACACATCCAAACAGGCCCTTATTCTCATCTTCCCTCATGACCAGGCCAAGTGGAGTCGTGCATCTCTTCCAGAATTCTTCCAGGCCCGAAATTCAGGGCCCGAAAATGGACCAACCTGTGAAGGAAGAAAGCTTGTGCAACATGTTCTGTGGGATGGATGATCAGACAGGTTTTTGGCCATGGCTAGAGCAACAAAATTTCAATTAAATGATCACAAAATTACTAATACAAATTGGCAAAAGCTAGCTATAGCCCTTTTGGATGAGAGCAAGATGGATGATATATTCAGGCTATCAGCAACATTTTTATGATTAAATCCCTTGTTTTTGATACATTTTTTAGGTTTGGTGTACAAAGTAGTAAAAATTATCACCACGGTTTTATGTACTTGAGGAGGCTTTAAAATGCTGAATTTGTTGGAGGGAATAAAGAAATGTGGTCATTTCTTGCTATCATATCACTACCATCTTTTTCCACTTTTAAATTTGCATGGGTTGGAACTCATTAATGATAATGATTTGTGAACCAATTCAATTTGATTAATATTTTGATGGGATTGTGGTAATAGATTAGTTTTTGAACAGTTTTCATAATTCAATTTAAAATTTTACAGCGATGAAAATCCCTATAATTATATTCAAAAGGGTTATTAGATTGATTGTGCTCCACTATTTTTAATTCTTATGAAAATAAATATATAAATTTCTTGAAAGCAAACAAAACAAATACTTTAGATTCACTACTTCCATGTAATTATGTAAATTTCCCATCATAAATGAGAAATGGTGAAGAAATTTCTAAGAAATTTCACTAGAAATTTTTGGAAAAATTGTTTCTCTATAAAGAGAGAGAATCAAACACACATTCCAAGGAGAGGAAGAGGACAAACAGATGGAAGAGTGGAAGAAAATTGCAAAAATGGTGAAGGGGACATTGGCTAAAACTTTCTTTTCTTTTTCTTGCTTGTGCTGACAAGTGACAATGAAATGGGGCATGATATTGGGGGCATGGAATCTAAGGAAAAAAAATTCATGCACCCACTGCTTTTTGAAAAATGGGTTTGAGTTTTTTCCACTCTTTCTCTTCTTTTGATTGTTGTCTTTGTTTTGCAAAGAATTCATGTGACCTTCTGTCACCCACTCCCCACCATCCAACACCATTTTTTTTCTTGCTAGGGCTTAAACTAAATCTTGTAATTTTTTAATATGGCTGATTGGATTGTAAATAAAGTGCATTAAATTATCATGGTACTAATAAGTGAAAAGAAACTCCCACTTTTTTATTTTATATTATTATAAAATATTTAATTTGAATTATAATTGTTATTTAAATGACGAGTCTGTTATCACAATCCTACCACAATGATAATTAGACTAAAGTCCGTCTACTATCGAGGTGACTGATTCGTGGACTATTTCCCACTTTAAAAACTGACTGGTTCGTATATTACTATTGTAAGTGAGATAAGAATCTGTGGCCTTTTACAGAATGTTATAGACTAGATCAACTGAACTATTATCTTGATGGTTAAAAAAATCTAATATGAAACTGAGTATTTATTCATATTTCTTGAGGGACATGACAAAGAGCCTCATGAATATAGAATTCTCAGTTTTAAATTTTGCCATTTTAGTTAGATGGCAAGTTGGGCAAGGAGCTTATATGGAGCATATGGGCAAAACTTCTTGGCAACGAACTTTGATTTTTCATTTGTTATTTTAAAGAAGGACAACACAAATTGTATTGTCAAATTCCATTAAATCATGAATTTTGCGGCCTCCATTTCAAGTGAAACATCATCGCAATCAAAAGTATTGGTCCCTTTTATAACATGCATGAGAACCACTATGCTTCATTAATTGATTGCAACAATCCAAATTGTTAAAGTGAATCTCCCAAAAACTAAATAAATAAAAAGAAAGGAAAAGAAAGAAAGAAAGAAAGAGAGAGAGATAAGAAGGGGGAATAACAAAATATGATAAATTATTAATTTGTTTAATCATACATGAATTGTATGCCTTAAGGATGTATCAACAAAACTATGACAAAAGTAGTACAAATATTAAAATGGGCTCTTTCACACAACAATGCAATACTTAAAGTTTAGCACTATGAATACTGTCATTAATGACAAAAAGAGACATCTAATCACATTTTCAACTCAATCAATTATCACGAGATTGAGAAAGTAAATTCTCTAAATAGACGTCTTATCGAATTACAGATAAATTACATCTACTGCTACTTTAGTAATTTTCAAAAGGAATCTGAAATCCATATTCTACCAACATCAGATTGGATGCAAATCATAAAGTACTATTTTTCATCATCAATCATTCTGACATGATAATGATAATATTGAATGAATCGAAAGTATATTTTCAATTCACTTTAGTCAATAAAATTTCTACTGGCCCATGTCATAATCTTTAAATCTACTTCAACTCAAACTTAGATTTCACAGTTTGCAAAACCTGATATCAACATTGGGCTACTTCCACTTTTTGAATAATTAAAGTGTTAATTATCCTATACTTTAAAGAAACAATATATATATATATATATATATATTAACATAGTGTGGAAGAACCTTTGGGAAGTTGAAAACCTACCTAGAAGATATTTACAATATATTACATATTAAATGACAGCAAATAACTCATTAATATAGAAGAGAGGGAAAGGAGGATCAGTCTGGGATCATGTGCAAAATGTATAGAAAATGGCTGGAAGACTTTGGCTTTTGATGGCAGTTTGAGATGCCATCATCATATACAAAATAATTGTTATAGTGTGAAACCAAAAAAAAAAAAAAAAAAAAACCATTAATAATTCTTTGCTCAAGTAAAGCCCCCCTCAAGTGGCCATATGCATTCTGTACTCATGCCAGAAATAAACAATAGAACTTTATCTAAATCATTGGTTTGGGAGAAAAATATTTAGCAAATTTATCCAAGATTTTGACTATGTAATTTAATAAGAACAAGGCCTAGGTAAATATGCCACACGTGGTCATTTTAAGGGATGATTGTGTAGGTTGCTTTACACATATAATAAACTAATTTATCTGTATTCATATGTTTGAGAAATATTTTTTCAATTATGAACACATTAATATAAATTTTAAGTGGAATCGATCTGAATCTATTTCTTGAAATTTGTCAAAAAAATGAACATTGGGTCTAATTTACCTCAAAAATCAGCTCAAGAGGTGAGATTGCTCAAGACCACATCATCGATATAGAACACTAACACACGCCGCACATGCCCAAAAATGAATTTTTGGAGTGTGGAATAAAATGAAATTGGTGGCTCAACAACTCTGGATAACCAAAGAGGTGAGGATTGTCCAATACCATATATAGAGACCAATTTATTTATTTCATCGATGTGGGACACTAACAAAACTATTAAAGCTTGTCCAGTAAAAATTCTCAGATGTCCTAACTCCAAAACAGTAAACCTAATTTAGACTCTTTAAGTATAATTAATTCAGTAAGTGTGATTTATCAGACCACGAGTCAGATTGAATTGGGTTATTTAAATTGAGTACTAGAAAGAAAAAAAAAACCGTAAATCCTCAAAATGAAATTTTAGCTCTGAGAATACTAATAGTGTTTGGGTACTTCCGGTAATAGCCTCGTCAAGTACGTATTATAAGGATTTTAGCTCTGATCTCAAATCAATCGGCTCATATTGGTCCAACGTCAGATAGGCTCGGTCATGTTTGGGCCAAACATTTTTAACCATAGTATCAAGAAAACATGACCCGTTTAGCTAGGCCCAATAGGAAAAATAATTCGTTTTATTTAGTAATATATGTAAAATAAGCCAATTAAATCCGACATATTTCTTTTTAATCTTGGTTAAAAGTAAAGAATTTCAGAGTAAAATTCATGAGAAATTCAAGAAGACTCACGATGAAAATTAATTTTTAATTTTCTGAAATTCTATACTAAGAAATAAGAAAATTAAACTCAACAAACAAAGTCTAGCCCAATACCTTGGACCAAGTAACCCATCAGGCATCAACAATTGATACCAAGCCCAAAGCAAGGTCGCGTGGCCCTCCAACAACAGGATTAGATTAATTACTCTAAATTCTGGCTAAGGTCCATATGTACTTTTTCTTCTTAACACCCCCCCCCCCCCCCCGAGTATGGGTCCATACGTACTTAAAATAAAAAATATTGTAAAAAAATTAATCGAACACGCACAAATTTGTTGAATGGCTTGTAACTCAATAGTATAAGTTCTACTTAATGTGAAATATCAGAAGTTCAAAGCCTAATTTTCTTTTCTTTTTTTTCACCCTAGAAAAGATTTCACTCTAAATCAGAAATAGTTACATCAGAAATAAATGTAGGGATATGATCTTCTTACACATAGCATTCAATCATAGAAACTGCGGCCTTAGCTACACAATGAGTAGCCTGATTCGTAGAACGTTGAACAAAGCAAATATTACAATTTGTAATATCCGATAAAAAAGATTTTCAATCCAAGATAACTGAATCAAAATACAAATAATCCTCAACACTACTAGAAAGTGCATTCACAACAACTAAAGCATCCAACTCAAAAACAATATGTGACCTATTCAAATCTTTAATCCATGTGAAGGACTAATTGATTTTTGATTTGCATGCATTTTATTGAAAAAAAAAAAAATCACACAAATTCATCAGCTTTTTTAAAAAAAATGTGAAAAAAAATAACATTCACAAAAATACCGTGGTTCTGGGAGAGTTTCAATTTTATTGTAAGTTGCACTTACCAAGTGCAACTTTCAGTTTTTTTTTTTTTTATCTAAACTCTAATATGACAGTGGAGTATTATTATTCAAAATTGCGCTTGGTAAGTGCAACTTCTAAATTCTACCACACCATTGACTTCCAATGGTCACTACTAAAAGTTGCACTTGGTGTAACTTTTGAATAGTACTATTGAAAGTTGTAATCTATAATCATAGCTTTCAATAGTAACTATTTTTGTTGGCTAATTCTTTGGCAGCCAAGACATAACTTAATCCTGCAGCCTTCACAGGTCTTGTGAAGCCTGGCTGCATAATTTCCATGCAGAAATAATTGCCTTTATTTATTTATTTTTGGGGAAAGACAGGTTTATACATTTTCACGTGAAGGCTACAAGCCTTCACAAGTCATGTGTTGGCTAAATGTGTGTATATATAAGGGAAAACCCAAGTAGAAAAAAGCAAGAAAGAGAGGAAAGGGAGAGGAAAAAAGAAGAGACAAAAGAAAGAAGAAAAAAAAATTAATTGTAGTAATTGTTTGATTATTTCAAGTGGAGAAATTTTATTAAGATAAGAATTTAATTTTTGAGTGCTAAATTAAAATTTTTTGTTTTAATAAATAAATATAAATATATATATATATATTTATTCTTTGTGTTTGCAATTTGTGTAGAATGGAAAATTGGAAGGAGTCAAACAATTTTATTCAATATTATTTTCTACCAATACCCAGGTTAGTGTATTATTATTTTTTTTTTCTTTTCTACTAGTATTTGTGTTCACTCATATGTATAGTGTTAATCAATTGTTATAGAATATGTATATTTCATTTGAAATTGTATTATCAATAATAAAATATTTAATTAGTTTAAATAATTGTTAAATAGTTAAAAATATTTAATATATTAATTAGTTCAAAATAATTAAATTAATTACTTAGAAGAGTTATTAGTTACCTTATTAATTTTTAGATAAAAAATTATTTAAAAAATTCATTCAGAATAAATGTTAGTTTAATATTAATAAAAATGCATAAAAAATGTATTATTAGAATTGAAATTGTAATTTGTATTGTAAGTACTAATAAAAAATTCATAAATTGTAAATAATTACTGAAGGTGCGCTCTAGTTTATTAACTATGACTTCACCCGATAGCGCTCTAGGAGCGCACCTTCAGTTGATTAATTATCACTTCATCCGACATCAATAATTAATAAACTGAGGGAGTGCGCCTTTAGTTCATAATGATTAAAGAAGCATTCACTGAGTGCGTCTTTTGTGCATATTTGCATTACCCTAACTTGTCTTAGTTAGGGCTAACATAAAAATTGAAAATAATTTTATATTAATTATTTAACTATTTTAGAATATCTAAAATAATAATAAAATTAAGTTCTTGTTTTTGTCTGTATTATAATTTATATTCATGAATTGTTTATTTATTTTTACTGTATAACTAGTGAATAATGTGAATATTAATATTTTGTTAACTTTTATGATAGTTATTAATTATAATTGGCATGTATGTAGCATTATTAGAGTATCATTACAGTATCTCGAATGGACCTAATCATATTATTTTTATTTTTCTTGCAAATATTTCATGATGGATATCAAAGATATATATGGTCCATGTGATCCCAGTGTCTTATACATGCAAGATGGTCATCGATCAGAGGGCATATTAGTTGGAAATATAGATGATACTCTAGTTTTTGAGAAGAGGAGATAAGAGATTTTGGAGAATTATAGGACGCGAAGCTCTACACACTCGTGTATTATCTTTATTAAATTAGATGGGATTCTATAGTGCCTACAGTTGTAGAAATATTGAACTTGATGTTCATGTAAATACACCAAATGAGTTAACACCTATACCATCATACATGTCGGCTTTCAATCAGTCAGTATCTGGACTAGTGGATACTGATGTTGGTCTAGAATAGGGATCAACAGAGTATGATTATTCAGCACCAGCACGCCACTCATTTCATTTCTCGCCAGTACCTTTCCCAAGTATTATGGAGTATCGTGATCATGCCTTATGGAGCTTAACCAACGCATCAGCAAGACATGATTTTAATTTGAATGATGCTGGTATTATTCATGATTATCAGTATGAGGCTGGTCCAATCCATCATCAATCACATGATGCTGCACATGATGAAGGGGTGCGATGACCACGAAACAACAACAACGATGAGGTTGTGGAACTGGAGGACATTATTAGGGCTACCTTTTACATGTGTATGTAAACTTTTTTTTTTTAAATTTGACATGTATATACACTTTTTAAAGATCTTTTAACTACGAAGTTATATTTGATAATTAAATAAAAAAAAATGTAAATATGTTAAATACAAGTATGAAATTCTAAACATTTAAACCATAAATTAGTTCAAAATGAAGAAATGTTCAAGATTTAAATGCACATAAATTAACATGTCAAAAAAAATGTACCAGAATGACAATTACAAAATTTAAGACATAATAAAAGAAATCCTAATGATTCTCTTCATCTAACATTTCAACGTCTAATCGATAAACAACCAATGCTAAGTTCCCATCGAGCTCTTGCTTCATTGATTAATCCTGATGATGCATAGTCTCTTGATATTTGTTGAAAATTATGACGATATATGCACATAGCCATCCTATTATTTTTTTCAATGTGCGATTGAGAGCTAATGTTTTCTCTTAGGTTGTGTCTCGGGACAGATTGATGGCTTTACATTGAGGATAAGGAACACCAAGATGATGACTATCTATTACAAGTTCATCTTGTTCTTGTACACGGTGTTACCATTCATCTTCCATTGTTGCTAAATATAAGGTAGAGTATCTTTGATTTAAATATAATGAATAACAATAATTATCGTCCAAGAGCCAACTACGACCCATGGCTCGAAAAATATCATTTAGAGTATAATGTAATTTCAATGCTTTGAATGGCTCCATTTTGACGAGTGATTAAAATTTTCTCATCTGACATATTTATAGATAATTTAAAATTAAAAATATGGTACACTCTGCAGTTATTTCAACAGATATTATTATTTAAGCATGCAAGGACAACAAAGACTATACTCTGTACTAAAGGCATGCATCTACCATCATTAATCTTGCACAAAATCAGGCACGTAAAGTGTCAGTAAATAATTATATAATGCCGCTAATCAAGAAGTGTTCAAAGTCCACAATGATTACACCACTTTGACACGTGATCTATCACCACTTTTTCCACCTATAAGTGCATAACCAACACTTATATAACTAACATTTAAAATTATCTTATCTTTTATATTTCATCTCAAATGGGAGATGATCCATTCTTTGAACAAGGATACACATTGTTATTGAGAGAAAAAAATGATGACTATCAATCACTTTGGTATGATAATCCAGTAGGATATTATTGTGGACTTCGAAGGGACATATAGAGTTAACGAATACGAGGAGTTGGTAAGTGATCTTCAAAGACTTGGTGTGAGAATTCCACAGCGTCAGTCATTGTCAATGCCAAGGAATGGAGAGGAAAATTGTACAAGAGCTATTGCAAGAATAAGTAAAGAAAACAACAGAATGCTTATGCATTGTTACAGGTATCACATGCTCCAACTAGCAGAAGAACTTGCTTTTGCACGAGGTTAAGACTCACACGTCGTGAAATTCATAATGTAGTTAACCATCCTGACTATAATTCTCATTATCCCATGTCCAATAAAGAAGATTAGAATCTTGTGTAACATTCATAATGTTCAAATTGTAAATTTGTATTTCAACGAATTAATCAGGATCACGACTGTAAATATTGGTTCCATGTAATAATTAACAGAGAAGACAGGGAAAAATTACAAAGAAGTCGCACAAAAATATAAAATAAAGAAGACACACAAAAATTACAAAGAAGGCATGCAAAAATCACAGATATTTTGCTTACAACTTTCTAAATGCATGACAAAAATTATAAAAAAGCTAGGGATTCGGTCTTTTAGGGGCTTGTTGTGCATTTCGAACTTCTTGAAGGTGATGTGCTTGTTGTCTTGCTCTTGCTTGAGGCCAATCCATTTCATTTTGAATTCCAGTGGTACAGTCCCTACCTACAATACGTCGCTCCTAACGAGCAGGATTGTGGACTAGCTCAGAGTTAGGATCATCCCAGTAATCCTATGATCACAATGGTTCAAATCTCCCTTTAGAAGTTGCAATATAATGTTCCACCTTATAATATTCCTTCACAAGTGATACACAATTGACCCCAAATGTTCAACATACTTGCATTGCATGTGAGTAAGGAATTTCATATTCAACTCATTTCCCACATAAGCACTCTCGTGTTCGAAGCTTCACAACGTGAATATGATTCCCATGTGATGTGTCCATTATAGTAATGACCGAAGCTGATTGTTGAGCATAATCAACCTTTTGCATGAAGTGATTAACAGAATGATGCTACTATTTTGTGTAAATGTTAAAAGCATAATCAGCCCACAATTGATCATTTGGCCTCATCCCACGGGCATTAGTGATCTGACGAAGAAAATATTTCATGCAATAATCAAATATTGTTTGAACAATAGTTGTAATTGGTAGTCAGCGAGCACCTTTTAACACCCCGTTTATACATTCAGACATGTTTGTGGTCAAAATGCCAAAATGCCATCCTCTATCATGAGATAATGTCCATTGGATCCTGTCTATCCTCTCCAAGGAGGAGTAAGCATGCTCATTAATACTCTTATGTCCTCCATCTTTTTTCAAATTTTTGGATTTCAATTGCAGCATCAACTTTCCAACACATGTCCTTCAATTTAACATTCTTAAAAATGTTTACTGAAATTTGAACACACATGCCTCAAATAAAATCGATGTACTCCATGGGAGTGTGAAATCAGGTATGCTTTCTACAACAACCAAAATACCACGATTCCTCATCTACTATGGCGAAAGCTATAGGCATAACAATATGATTTGCATCCATGGCTACTGCAACAAGCATTTTATGTTTATACTTTGTATATAGATGAGTTTCATCTACACTAATAAGTTTGCGGCAATGTTAGAACCCTTCTATGTATGGTCAAAGTGCCTAAAAGACATATTTCAACATCTTTTGCCACGGTATGCCTGTCTCAAGATGATTCCATTCAACAATTGTTCCTCAATTCCACTTCTGGAGAGCTCTTAAATATTTGAGTAATTTTCTTACCGAGCTTTCCCATGTCCCATAAAGTTTCTCTCCCGCATATTTCATGATATTCCATGCCTTAGCATAAGAGATTTCATAATTGTACTTATTTTTTTACCATTATTTTCACACTTGCAACCTTATAACCTAGGTTAACTCGAATAGTGTTCAATAGGTCTAAAGCAATCATATTTCTGCTTAAATTCTAATAATCCATTGAAACTTCATCCATAAGGCATGTGTTAGGGCCTCCATACCTTGTAATTCTCCATAATCCCTTTTCCTCTTTAAATATTCCCCCCCCACACTCCACGGACAAGAAGGTTGTTCTTTGTTATTATGTTTGCACATCACTTTTCATAATTTTGGTGTGTTCTCAAGAATGCGATATTCGCGTCTCACCACTCGTAAGGAATAATCTTTCACAAAAGTGATAAGATGCTCCTTACTCTTGAATACCATTCCTACATGGAGTGCTCCTTTACTTGAGTCATAAAACTCAGTCCAACCATCAGTTGGAATATCGACAGAATCTACCTGTATAAATATATCATTATCATCTATTGCAGAGAGGAATGGATAAACGGGATAGAGACTTGGTTGCATAGTTGTGGATGCCATTCTTCTCGTCTCATGTGGTAATTGTGGGGAAGATGTTCCTTTGCCATGTGAAGGTAGTAGCTTTTCCATTACATCGATATCTACCACATCATCATCACTACCATTAAAATCATCACTATCACTTGCAGCTAGTTCTGAATCGCTCAACTCTTGATCACGAAAATTATCTACTTGTGGCTCTGGTTCACCATTACGAACGAAATGTGATGGGTGATCTTGCTCTCCTTCGAAAACTTGATGAGAGGTAGAAGGGCCTTCACCAAAATCACAAATCCCAACATTTGCAAACCCTTGCATAACCATAAAAACATTTATTTCAGATTGAGTTGGGAATTGTTGATCCCATCCAAAATCTTGGTAAGAGGTAGAATGACCTTCAGGCTGCATCAAAATCCCTATGTAAGACCCCCCTCCAAAAATATTCTGAATACCAATGTGGCATACTGTTTCTGTCTCAATATATAATTCCACACTATCAAGTTGGGACTGTGGACCAAATAACAAAGATAAAATGTTATCATTTTGTATTTCCACAAGTGTAGATATCCCGTATTAAAACAACAATGGTACTCAAAGTCCAAATACCTTCCACAAATACACACATAATTTATATTAACCAATCAGTCTAATTAATAACTATCATAAAATTTAATAAAATATTAAGATTTACAATGTTCAATATTTTTACAATACAAAAATTAATTAACACAATATATAACAGTGAACAAAAATATTATTAGAAAAGATAAAAAAAAAATTAACTCATAAAAAAAAAATTTGGAAAAGATTAAAAAATCAATCTATAAAAATCATACACTAACATGAATATTTGTAGGAAAGAAAATTGAATTGAATTGTTTAATTCCTTCCGAATTTGTGTTCTACGCAAAATGCAAACACAAAATATAAATAAACAATACATTAACTAAACTACAAAACTTTAATTAACACTAAAAATTTAAATTTTTACCTTAATAAAATTTCTCTAATTGATACAATCAAACAATAATTACAAGTGGACTTTTTTCTTTCTATTTTCTTTCTTTCCTCCATTTTCTCCCTCTCTCTACTCCTACTTCTAAGGAGTGTTGGTGGGCAACACTCTTTAGTCTTCAACAATTTGTTCGCGTGCAGGCTGTAATTTTGGCAACCAAGTTACGTGTTGGCTGCCAAAATTGCAGCCTTCACAAGTAAAAGCTGCAATTAGCCAACAAAAATAGTTACTATTGAAAGTCATGTGTTGGCTACTAAGGCTGCCGCTTCACAAAAATAGTTACTATTGAAAGTTGCAGTCATAGACCGCAACTTTTAATAATACCATTCGAAAGTTGTACTTACCAAGTACAACTTTCAATAGTAACCGTTGGAAGTCAATAATCTTGTAGAATTCAGAAATTGCGCTTACTTTCAATAGTACTACTCCACTATCATGTAAGAGTTAAAAAAATAAATAAATTGAAAATTGTGCTTATCAAGCGCAATTTACAATAAAATTGTAACCTTTCAGAACCACGGTATTTCTGTGAATTTTATTTTTTTCACAATTTTTTTTTTTAAAGAAGCCCAAATTCATCACTTTCCCGAAAGAGGAAAATTTATTAATAATATTTGAGGGTGAGAATTTTCTTAAAGTTTCTACCCAAACAGAAGCTGAAAATCTGCCACGTCAACTCCCTGGAGCCACTGAAAATTCGCAATCCTTAGAAAAACTCCAAAACTACCAAATGTTCATCTTAAACGGATAAACCATGACCATCGCCACCACTTCCACCTCCACCGCCGCTACCTCCGCCGCCTGCATACCCTTCTCCAACACCCACCACCAGTTCCCGTACGCAATTACCAAAATACCCTTCACAAGGCCCACCTCAAAATCCCCACGGCTAATCACCAAACTCCACGTGTCATCCTCCAAACCCATAGCCACCACCCCCACCACCAAGAAGAACGAAGAAACCATCTTTTTCGACGGCGGAGCTCACTACGGAGACCTCTTGGCAAACCTGCTTCTCGGCTTCACTCTTCTTTGGCTGCCGTTAACTCTGGCGGCTGTTTTCCGGGCATTTTATCTGAGGTACAGATTCACAAATTTAAGGGTGACGGTTATATCTGGGCTGACGGGCCAGGACAGAAGTGACTTTTCGTACAACGTGATCACAGATGTTCAGGTTGTGCCAAGGTTTATTGGGGAGTGGGGTGACGTCATTATCACTCTCAAAGATGGAACTAAGGTGGATTTAAGGAGTGTGCCTAAGTTTAGGGAGATTGCAAAGTATTGTCTGTCCATGGCTGAGAAGCCTGTTGTCTTGAAGGAAAGTGGGCCTAAAGGGTTTTGAGAGATGGATTTGTTGTTATGGTTTTGTTGTCAACAAGGTATGTAAAAATCTGTGCATTTATATGAGATAATATAAATTTGTTGTTTTGTTTGTGAAAGTGGAGAATTTGTCATTATTTCTTGATATAATTGAAGGTTTTCTTATACTTTTCTGCTGTATTAATTTCTAGAATTTTGAGAGTTTCAAGCCATTGCTTCTCTAGTTAGTGATGTGGATTGCATTTTTAGTCCCTTACTTGCAAATATAGTCCATGACAATTTAATTTTCAGCACATTGAGAATAAATTTTCGCAATTTAACTTCGCGTGGCCATAATTTGGTCAGAAATTTACCAATGCCAGTCGCGTTATCCCCGATTTGGACATTTTATACCTTCGAGCTAATAGTCTAATTGGGCAAGGCCCGTTCCTTTCCGTATGGAGGTCACAGGCACAACCGGAGTGGGCAGTGGGCATCGAGGCGATGGCGAGCTAAACTCGCTTACAACCGGAGTGGGCAGTGGGCACCGAGGCGAGGGCGAGCTCGAGGATAACTGATTAACTGGGTTTGGGAGTGGGCGACCGAGAGCCGGCGTCCGGTGAGGACTGGCTGACTTAGGCTGAGTGGATGGGGAGTGGGCACCAAGGCGAGGGCGAGGTTGAGGTCGAGGATAACTGATTAACTGGGTTTGGGAGTGCGTGATCGAGAGCCGGCGTCCGGCGAGGATTGGCTGACTCAGGTTGAGTGGATGGGAGTGGGTCAGTGAGCAGTGGACACCGAGGCGAGGGCCGAGGGGTGAGGATAACTGGGTTTGGGAGTGGGCAGATCTAGCGAGTGTGTGAGAGCAGAGCTTACTGAGTATGTGAGAAATGACTCAAATGAGGTGTATAAACCCTTATACAAAACGACGTTGTTTTGTTTCGGTCAATTCAGTTTTTAACCGTTTTTTTTTTTAAAATTAACTGCACTGCATCGAAAATCAAAAATCTAAAAAAAATTAACCGTTAACCGAACCGAAAATAAATTGGACAAAACGGTTCGGTGAATTCAGTTTCAGTTCGGGTGGTTAATCGGTTTTTTCGGTTAATGGATAATTTTGTTCACCCCTACTTTCGGTAGTAGTTTGTAAACCAATCACTTTAGTGGTGAAGGGCCTCGATTGATTAGTGTTTCGGTGGCTTGTGGTGATGGACTTGCCCTTTAAGGTGTAGTTATAGTTTAAATCGAACATCCTTTAATGACAGGGAATCCAAAAAGGATTGCTATGTGTGTCGTCGTTTCCTTATTTTTTCTTATAAAAAAAGATTTTGGACATTTTATGACATTTGGCATTAGATCTAGGTTGGCCACCTGGCTTGTTAAGAGGATTCAAAGTAACAAGAAATTGCTAGGCTTGGCATCTTGATAAGCTAACACTTGTTAGAGTTATGGCCTCTGATGGAGAGTTTTCGGATTCAATAATATGGTTCTGAATCTCCGATAGTGCAAAATAGCCTTTGGTTCATTACTAGTTTGTACTTTAACATCTTTTTTTCTGTTTTTTTTTTTTTTTTTTTTTTTTTGATCAAGAGTTTGTACTTTAACATCGTTTATCAATGGAATATGATCATTCTGATAATAAAGTTAAAAGCCAGCAGAAAGATACATAACACACAGGCTGGTCTGGATGTTTTAATTCGGGTCTGATAGAGGAGCATAATGGTTCGGCCTAGGCTTGTCAATGTATAGGATTTTACTTTATTCAAGCCCATAATCAAGAAAGATTCAAAATTGAGGCCCAGTAATATGCCCTACTCAACTTTATTCAGTACCTATAGAATCTGTGTACTGGGCCTCTTTTCCAGACCCACTTCTTGCGGGTAGGGTATGAGCCCGACCCTTTTTTTTTTTTATTACTAATTTCAATTCCTATCTAAAATAACAATAAATAAATCAAAATTTTACAAACCATTTTTTTGTTAACTAATTTCAATTCTTATGAAATAAAAATAAAATAAAAATTTACATATCAATAATTTTAAGTTAAATAAATGGACAAAACAATTATTAAGTCAAATAAGTCTATGCAATCTTTTTTATTTATTTCTTCACTGAAAACCCTCAAAGTTCTCAAGCTTAGTCCTGTCAATTGATAGGATATTGCCTTTCTCAAACTCATACCCTAATATACCCAAATAATTAAACCATATAGTTGTTCTACTCTATTCAACCCATAAACTCAGTTAGATCCACATCCTAAAATACCCAAATAATAGACCATAAACTAGAACCTATTCTATCAAACCTAAGGCCCATTGGGTCTATGGTTGGGTCTAGTTATTAGATCCAATTTTTGGATTGTGTTTTGATTTGACTGATTTTTTCATCTTTTTCAAATTTTCTTAGTATCAATTAAAATGTTAAAATTACATAATATTTGAATGCTAGAATAATTTATTAATATTGGCTAATTTTTTTGACATATTTTAAAAAAGTTAACTTTATTTTTTTAAATTAAAAAAGAGTAGACATTTAATTTTAATCATTTAATTTATTTAATTTAATTTATATATTTAATTTTTGGTATATTGAACAAATAAGAACCACAAGAGTATGTATCACTTTTTTATCTCTTCCCCATATTATGTTTTTTTCTCTCTATCTCTATTTTTCCTCTAAGATATTATTTTTTCTTTCTTTAACTTTATTCTTTTCATTTTTTTTGAGATATTATTATTCATGTAATATATTCAATCAAATATATGTAAATAGTAGAAAAAAATTTAATTTTGTGTTATTGAAAATTTGAATATGTAACACCAAAGTATAAAATTTTTTCTTTCTTCACTGGCCGAAGCTACTAAAAATAAATAAATTCAAAATAATTTTAGTTTTTTTATTATACATATTAAAAATTTAAATATACACTTCAAGTATCCATTAATATTATTATAAATTTAATTTTGATATAAGTAATTTGGGTTAACTAGTTAAATTTTAGTATTTGGATAATGAGTAATTTTGAGGTAGGCCTATCAATGATTTGAATTTAATTCAAATTTTAGAACTTTTATCTAATTAAAATATCTGATTGATTAGATCTGATTAGAAATATTCGTAATCCGAAATCAATTATTTTTAATATATCTTTGGGTTTAGGTTTGACAAAAATGTTAACTAAATAAAAGTTTTATGAGTAAAAAAAGATTAAAGTTGGGAAGAAGGGAATTGGAACATAAATATTTGATATTGGGTATTTTTTTGGTATTGTGTATTTGGGTATTTTATGGGTATTGACCCTACCTGTACTAATTTCATTTTTTTTATTGGGTTTGGGTAGTGATGAGGGTAAAAACTGTATATAACTGGATTGGGAAGGAATCTAAATGGATCGACTTGTCTAATCGAGTAAATGAGCTCCACAGATACCTGGGCTGAGTCTTGCAACCACGAGCAAACGTCAGGCTAGCCAAAGTACCCTCGACTTAGGCTCTCCGACGCTCAAGTTAGTATGAGGTCGAGTATATAACAAGTAGCAAAGTGAGGGCTTTGTGTATGTAAAATGGCATACCTTATAGGGAGGCTGTAATGAGGTATTTATAGTCCCAAGTGGGAGATCAAAATGTCCATGGTATTCTTGCTCTTGTAGGGAGGACCTTTGTCCTTGCATGAAGGTTTTAAAGTCTTTTCCTTATCTGGAATCCTCTTTCCAGGTGCCTCCCCCCACATCCTTTTGGGATATGGTGGAGATCTCTGCATTTAATGCAGAGGCAAGCCGCCTGTCAGTGTTTTTTAATGTGACAGAGTAGTGGTTGATTGCATTTAATGTGATAACGACTGGTGGTGAGAGAAACCTTCATGTCTCGTAGGTTGACCTCTTCTGGTCGAGATATCTCCCAGAGCGTAAGTCTCACCGCCCACTCTGGTCAAAATGCATGACCTCTTCTGGTCAACCTATTCTGGTCGAGATGTCCACAGCCGTGGGTCTCTCTGCCCACTCTGGTCAAGTACATGACCCCTCTGGTCAAATGCATGATTCTGGTCGACCTCTTCTAGGCAAGATGTATGCGGCCGTGGGTCTCTTTGCCCACTCTGGTCAAATGCATGACTTCTTCTGGTCGAGATATCTCCCCGACCGTGGGTCTCACCGCCACTCTGGTCAAATACATGACCTCTCTCGTCGAATCTCTCTGACAACTCTGGTCAAATGCATGACCTCTCTGCTTGACCTCTTCTAGTCGACCTATTCTGGTCAAGATGTCCGCGGTCGTGGGTTTCTCTGCCCACTCTGGTCAAATGCATGACCTCATCAGGTCGAGACTATCTAGCAATGGGCTTTTTGACCATAACCTGATTGATTGAAGGAAGACTAATAACCTTTATTAATCAATTAGCCCAATGTATTCTTGGGCCTGGGATGGTTTTATTGGGCCTGTTGAGCTTGTCTTACTTCCCCATATCAGGTAGGGTCCGGGTTTTATGTCTATTTAGTGGGTATGAATATGGATATTGCACTATTATCATGAATTTGGGTGAGTGAAATTCTACCCATTGAAAGGCCTAATTTGACCCCAATGGGCTCGAATCGGGTATTCTACAGTACATATTGGCCCATCGAGGATGAGCTTTTGCCAAGTTAAATTGCCCAGGCTTTTTAATAGGGCTGCTCCGTTGGTCACCTAAATGGACCTGTTTAAAGACTTAGAAGTTGGCCTAAAATGGAGCGACTGCTTTATTCTCCAAGGCTTTCTTAATCAATATATGGACTAAAGTTCCATGATCCATCCTTTTTTTGTTCCTTTACGTACAATTTGTTCAGACTTCAGAGTGTTAAAAAAATTTTAAAAATTAAAAAGCAAAGGCACTTGGAATTTTTGAGGACAAATGTAGTGTTAGTTCTGCCATAAGGAGCATATCTTTATGTCAAAAAGTATGTACACTAATTGGAGAATATTGTATCAAATCATATGCAGTACGCAGTCACATCATCAACTAATTACATGATATATATAATTGTACTTCAATTTTAGGATCGAGTGCGTTAACTAGAATGTACTGGTCGAACACAATTAAAACAATAAATTAATCGAAACTTAATAAATTCTCTACTCAATCATTTTTGCTTTAAGTGTAAAATATTATTATGATATTCTACATCTAGAAATTGAGAGCCTGAGGCTTGATTCTAGAATTCTTTTTTCCACCCATCTTTTGAGATGTCCTTTTAGAATAAAATTCTACATCAATGCGTGATCATATCTGGTGCAATTAGGCCTTCATATTTGACGATGGACCTGATGATATCATTAAAATAATAGTGAATGAATTATTACCCATTATAGTATCTTGACTCAGATAAATTTTCATGTTCGAAAATGAATACAAACATCATGCATCTCTTATTCTTACAAAGATAATAGCGAATGGATTATTACCCACTAAAATCAAAACCGATTTTTCTTAGTCGAAAGTATTCCAAAAGTCTAGATTAAGACAAAAATGAAGTATGAAATTTGGCGGGAAATGATGAAGGTAGTGAAGAAATGTCCCCACGCTAATCCTTCTATCTCTGATATCTGAGGCCCTGCTAGTTGAATGATAATATATACTAATCATGCAGGCGACTCACTGGAATACCATATATTATATTTTTAATCAAGTTGGATATTGGATTAATATGTATTTCAATTTAGTTGTATTCTAAAGGATAAATATGGAATTTAGAAATTGTCTAATTGATTAACACAAGGTAATATATAATTCATTCTACATTAATTATAAGGTTTTGGGACTAAGTGTGACTATTGGTGTACATTTTGATACATTATTATTGATTGTATTTAAATATTAATGATGTACTTTTTTAATTGATTTCACTAAAAAAAATTATTCATTGCTCTTCTTCCAATGAATGACCCAACTTGTTTTAAAGTTAATTTCACTAGTAATTAATTGTTAAAAAATAGCATCTATGTGTAAAGAATGCATGTCAAAATAGGATCTCTTTTGTCAATTCATCGATAGGACAATTTTATCTCCTAAAAATATAAACAAACTCAACACTCGAGAAAAATATATTATTTTTTTCCTCAAATTTCTAATCTAATCCAAAGTTGTAGTAAAGTTAAATCACTAGTTAACTTCCACCCAATTTAGATGTTTCCTTATATCAAGCAAGAACGAAGTGAGGGTAGATATATACAGAGAGTCATCGCCCTTTAAATCTACATATAGCTATATTATTCATGTATTTTTTAAAAATTTAAAAATTTCACCCATAAAATAACAATACTACCCTTTATATTTTGTGAAAGTATAATTTTGGCCCCAAATTAAAATTAAAATAACTAAAAAAAATCATAAAAATAAAGAGCAATGTGAAGGCGTGCATCATGTTTCTTGTATTTATATTCTTTTGAGGAGCTATTCACTTATATATATATATATATAAAGATATATTTAAATCAAATGCTACAAATAAACAAATAAGGAATTATGAAGAAGTGGACAAGTGAAATGTAGAAGTATGAATTGAAGGCATAGGATTCCCACAAACCCTCTTTTATGAGAGCGTCTCCTTTGCAGGAAAAGATAAGGGAGAAAGCGAAGTGAAGTGAAAATCTATACACCTTATGACCTTAAAAAGGCGACTCTAATGTCACCAAGAGGGTACCACACCAATGTAGGAATCCCAAGCATATAAACCCTACTCACAAAAAAGCTAAGATTTGAGTTGCACAAAAATAAAAAATAAGCCCCATTTTCATTCCCCACGTGGGGTCTTTCTTTCTTACTTTGTGTCTTTAAGGTGGGATTAGGTCTTTATTTTACAACGATGCATCGCATATTCTACATATGTAAAGGCAAAAAATTAGGGAAAAGAGTAATGTGAAACTTCAAGATGAGCCACAAAAGATTGAGAATGTTGATGTCATCTTGCATGTTTATATGTACATTTCAATCTATTTATATCATTAGAAAAGTTGTGTCTGTATATATTTTATGGCACACAAATTAATAACGTGGTTTATTTAAGAATATACGATAAGAATTTTTATGTACACGTATAATTAATTTATCAGTGTGTGTACGCGTTCTTTGGCTTGTTAGGGGATGAAATACCAAATATGTGTCCATATTATCATTAATTCTGGGTTCGTGTTTGTTTTATATCACATATATTAATGATATGGTATTTTTAAAATAAGAATTGTTATGCACGTACAACTTAGGAATGTTTACGTGCATGTATAACTAGCGTTTAGTATGTGTAATTTGTTAATGCAATTAGGCATGTATTTATATTAATAGAAAAATTATAATCATATCTATTCTAAACATGGCACAAATTAATAATGTGGTACATTTAAGAATATAAGATAAAATTTTTTATGGGTGAGCAACTTAATAGTATGTGTACATATATGGCTAGTTGTTTGGCCTATAGAGTAGAAAATACTTAACACGTATCCATATTATTATAATTCTATGTTTACATATGTTTCATGTGACACAATTTAATAATATGATATATTAATTTGAAAATATACAACAAGAATTTTCATGCGTGTGCTATTGAATACTATGTGTATAGCTAACTCTTTGGCCAATTAGAGTAAGAAATATATAATTCGTATTAAGCCGATTAAAGTAATGTATGTATGTTTCCCAACCTAATGTATCTAAGCTCTAGATTTTTGTCTAAATTACATCACAATATATTTAACAATAAAAAAAATGAAAGGAATGTGAGATTGTACTTTTATCCATTCTTACATTTGTAGGGCAAAATTCCCTTCACTTTCCTTCATCTTCATCATTATTTTGTCCAACCTTTGTGTATGGCTCAACTTAATTTAGTGCAAAGAGAGAGGAGCGTTACTCAAGATTTTTTTTAATGGGTCCCTTTTTTTGAGATGAAAAAGCGTTATTGCACTTTTGTGATTTGTTATTTTGACAAGGTAATTAATGCACAAACAACAAAGAACTTAAACACGCACTTATTAGAGATTTAGGCAGCATTTCTTTGCCTTTCCGAAAGTGATTTCTGCTTAATTAAGTTGTCCTAATCAAGCAAATTTTACACGCCACTGCTACAAAAGTAATACTGCCTTTTTTCTTTTTTCTTTTTCCCTAACAGATAATTTTATTGAATACGAAGTTTTATACAATATTAATTAAAAAAAACAAAAATTTAATGTATGTTTATATTATTGTTTATAAAAGTAATAGTAGATAATTATTAGTGGTGTCACATTATTAACTTAAGTAAGAGAATTATATTATTTTTTTTTATTTTGTTTGGGGGGGGGGGGGAGGATTTTTCATATTAGAAAATAAAACTTTATTTAAAAACATTCTGTATAAATAAAATTAAATGAGAGTGATATAAATATTGGGAGATGGAGTTTTATCGACAACATGTTAACAACGCATTAATGTTGCGACTAATGGAGTACTACTGTATTAAGCAATAAAAAGTAATATAAATTTTCACAATTTTTTTAATAAAAATTGTGAATGGTTCTCTAACTATTCCTTATGGGACTCAAAAACATTTGAGCTTACCACATAACTATCCATTTATGAATTATTAGTTTTCACAAATTTAATTAACAGTGAATGAGAGTTGTGTTTAAATTGTTATTACTGTGTCTAAGTTATGTTTGGTCTTAGAATTTAATTTGATAAGAAAAATGTCCTTCTCAATATTTCAAATAATAGTATTTTGTACTTTATTTATTTATTTATTTTTTTCCTCGCCAAAATCCATAATCTAACATAGCACTAATTAATAAGGCCTATAAAGTGGCAATTTTCTAATACTAAAAGTATTACCGTAGAACCATTATTTTTTTTCTTTTTATAATTGTCATTATATATGTATATCTATCAATATATGAACCTATATATATATATATATATATAATACTTCAAGAGGTAAAAGCTCTTATAGTATTTTATCTTTTCAATTGACTTTTTAAATATTTTGTATATGTTGACAAGTCAATAGCTTTTGAGATATTTGATATTTAGTTTTTTGAGTGGATGATTTCCCTTCATTAAAAAATCTAAAGCTAAAATTTGCATTAGAAAAAGAAATAAAAGTAAAAACTTTTTCCAAGGTATTTATCCTTTCATGCCTTTTGTTTTTATCATCTACGTACTTTCACTCCTTCTTTATGTTCTTTTTTTTGGTCTCTTTTCTTAGCTCACTTTCTCCCTTTGAAATTAAGATCACAAAGAGTATGAATGGTACATAGTGAGAACACCACAAACACATTCACACACATACATATCATCAAATCTATATTTCTTTCTTAGAAATTAAAAGATAGAATTTTTTTTTTAATACCACATATATATTTTGAATTTTATTATGGACCACATTAAAAAAAAATAATTTTTTCAACTGAAATGACGTAACCATATACTCTATGTTTTAAATATTTTGCTCTTTCTTTGCCTTTCCCTCATCAAAATTCAAAGCCGGACGTAGCCTAAAATTATATTTATAAAGAATTAAAAATTCGATCTCGAAATGATATCTATTGTGATATAAATTTGTGTTCTCTTTTACAATAGTCCATCAACCATGGATTTTTTTTTTCTTTTTATACCAATATTTTTTATGATCATAGGCTATTTAGTATTTGCATAATTAACAATACAAAGATTACCTAGAGCCCAACATTCCCAAGCACTCCAAGCGCGCTCATAATTAATCAAATTGAAATTAGTAATTACAATCTCTTAAAGCCCACATGTTTTAATTTATAATCCCAACATTAGGGACACTTGGCACACCCCTATTTGTGGAGGGGACGCGCTAATTGGAATGATGATCTATTGAACAATTAGATAAAGAAGGATATTAATGCTAGCATTAAGCCCCCACCTTTGCTTATATGCATAAATCTCTATGGGAAATTGGGCCTCACCAAGCTCCACTCTCACTAACCTTTCTTGCACACAATCATGGTGCACCTTATGCCTATCACATTGGACTTTCATTTTGTAAAAGGAGACAATTGGAATTCATGTATATGCCATATATCATGGCTAGGGTTTGGGATATATGATCATTAATTTCTACCAAACCAACTAAACTATTAGTTTGGAAGAATTGGATATAGACGCACTCGTTCCTCTTCAAGTTTATATATAACTGTATTCTTTATGTTCTTATTAAGGTTCGAAATTCAACCACCTCTAAAAATAATAAAAATACCCCTCATATTATGTGAAAATTAAATTTGACTCTATCAGAAGTTCGATATCATATATTTAGGTTTGTTAGATCGATTGATAAATTATCATCAAGAGTTAAAGAAAATAATGCAAAAATGGACTATGATTACAAAAGAAAATTAAGCTACAAAAGTACATTGTCATGAAGGTATGTGGGCAACCTCCATAGGAGCCTTCTAGGCCAAGAGCATTTATTTTCCCCCCATATAATATATAGCTAAGTATTGAATCAAAATGATAGCATATCTCTAATACTTTAATAGTTGCCCTACCTTATGTGAAGCTATCATATGCATTCTCTTGCTTTTCTTTTTGTTACCCAGTTGAGAGGCTCCTCCAAGAATGATTATCATTCTCATATATCGAATCAATTATTCAGTCCCATGATGCATTTCCAAGCTTTTGCTAATTATTTTCCCTTTCTCAGAGATGAAAAATTAGGATGCCCCATATGCATATTATTACAAAGACCAAGCAAGTACAAGAATTCATCTTTTGTGTTTCTTGCATGTTTTACACCGATGTCTTGACCACGTCAAAAATAAGAAATGAAAACCTCAAATAACTGCATTCAAATTCATCATTAGGGCATCCGGCTCCGATAATGATCGCAGTTTGAACAAAATTTTGGGCATCTTTTGGACTATCACAAGATTATTAACCTCAATTAATCTTGTTTAGAAATAGTACTTAAGACTAATATTGTCATCATTTGCCCAAATCTTTGAGCTTTAAAAGTAAAAAGTCATTGATTTAGTCATACATGTGCATGCAATCTTTGACATAGGACCAATGTTGAATGACAAATTTAACTTAAGACATAATAATTATGAAAGGAAAGCTAATGGAAACAAAGTGTACAATATAGTAAAAAATTTCTTGTAAGAAAAATTAAAAATGGCATTTAGTGTCACAAGAGCAAATCAAAGTAGGGTTTTATGTTTTCTTAAAAAAAAAAAAAATCTTTGAAAAGTTAAAAGAGTAGTGAGGGGGAGAAAATGGCAAGCTTTTGCATAGGGTTCCATTGAACTTGGCCCTTTTGTGGGTGTTATTTTTACAGTCTTTAAATTTGAAGGCTGGCTTTGTGGGACAAACCTCCCACCGACATCTCGCACTCTTCTTCCACCACCAAATCTTACACAATTCCCTTTTTAATGTGCTTCCTTAGATTCCCTCTTTGAAAAGTATTGTAAGTCTTTTACATCTCCCAACTCCTTGTATATATGTACATGATCAACTAGTTCTTAGTTGAGTTTCATCGGATTTTCATACCTTAGAAAGTACTAATAGTTTTGAACTAAATTTAAAGGGAAAAGAAAGAGGCGTCGACCCCTATTATAAGATTTTTCATATAATCTATATTTAATTCTACGTACATATCAAGCATTTTGAATTAAAAAATAATTTTATAAATTAATAAAGTATTTTTTATCAAATATTTATATTATTTGATCGTCTGACATGAAAATTCAATTATCCATCAGCACCCTATGATGAGGGATTTTGTATTGAAAAAATACTTAGAAAGATGATTGTAAACGATGAATTTACATACAACTGTTATACCTTTCAATTCCTTGATGTGAAACAGGATGTAATTTTGTGTCAAATGAATGTCGTAGACATTTATGGGATAAACAATGATTTTTCTTTTTTATTTTTAATTTATTTTTGTTTCTTTTGTTTGTTGATTGAATCAAAACATTGCCTCCTTTTGGCGGGAATGATCGCTATCAAGAAATAGACGAATAAGACGGCTATATTTATATATATATATATATATTGCAGTTGTTTTGGCACATTGCCATAGCCATGGCTTCCCCACCATTTTAATTGACTGGAAAAGATGGACAAGACAAGATATATGCAAGAAGGCCTTTCCTTTTCAGTCCACATTGGCATGGCATCCATTTTTGGTACATATAGAATGCCATGGGGCATCAAAATACTGCTGAAAGTGATCATTTTGGTTCTTCCATGTATATATGTATATTTTTCTTACAATAGATACTGATGCTACTTGTCAAGATTCGTGGCGTGTTGTTATTGCTTTCTATTTTGATGGGAGTTACTAACCACTTAATAAATTACGCGTGACATATATGGATGTAACCATATTGATAATGATCAAATTCGATATTGAATGTGAAGGTTCAACTGTTTTTATGTATTTGTGCCTCACATGCAATTATGGTTGATAAAGAAAAAATGGTTAAAAGGCCCATTTTGCCTCCGAAATAAACATATAATGTCTAAACACTCTAATGTCGACATTTTTTCTTGTTTAATTTAGATCTGGCATGACCCAATATAAATGTGCATAGGACCCACAATCTTGACCTTAAGATTGAGGCACATAGAGATATCTTGGCCGACCATCTAAAATAGATAGGATAGGTTCACCTTAACATACCAACTTAAGTATCGAAGAATTTTTGTTGGGGCAGCCAATAATCCTAATCGTGTTTTGGTTTTAAGTTTAGATCCATCATCCAATTCAATTCATGGGATTAAGAACACACAACTTGTCGAACCCTTCAAATAGATTGTATTCAAATTAGATTTGTCAGACAACCCCGAATTAGTGCAGGTTTTATTTTGAAAAGATATTTAAACGGGTGAGTAATGAAATATTTTATAATTTTTTTCAAAATCATTACCTTATTCAGTATAGAATAAAATCAAATACCCACCCATACATTAACTTGTTCTATTCTTTTTTAAGTTGATAATTCAATTTCTTGATATTCTTCAATCTTCCTCATATATCCTTCCCTAGTAAGGGTCTTGACTCTTGAATCCCATGTGTGTGTGTGTGTATTTATTTATTTATATATGGTACATTGAGCCTAGGTGGGTGGTATAATTATCTCCAACTATACTTAAATGAAAGTAATCAAATGGCTGCTACAATGTCTTTTTGGCCTTCTTAATCAACACTATTATAAGTTTTGAACAATTTTCAAAACATGGATTTTCCACTCTAAGAATGAGACAATTCTCAGAGAGTGGAGGGCCTGCCTGGTTGATGAAATGTCTAATATGAAGGAATGTATAACTTTTGCTTCTATTATTTGGCTTTGAATTTTATACCTAATTGGCCGGCTATGGCATACCCCACACTACCATACTATTTTCCTACTTTCAAATTGAATTTATCAGTGCATCAGCTTGAGCTTAGATAGAGACACACGGTTAGGTTTGGGTCATTTTTTTCCCCTTTCTTTTTCATTTTTCCCCCTAAATTTCATCTTTTATGGTCATTATATGTGACAAAATCCAATTATTTCTTGAATGGATATTAATGAGAGTGAGAGCTCTTGGCTATTGGTGGGTGATTTGAAAATAAGTACATATGGTTTCCAACTATTTATTTATCTGTTTATTATTTTAACGTATTGTATATTTTTTAATTTAATTGATCAATTAATTTTATGTTATTTTATTTATTATGTTATACTTTTTTTAAATAATCGACAGAAATTGCCAGCGGAACTTTTTTAGTTATTTTTTATTATATTTTAGAAAATAATTGACCGGTCCAGATATGGATTTCTTGATTTGACTCCATAATCCACATTGAACCTTATATTTGCTTTCAGACATTTATAATCCTTATATTTGCTTTCAGACGCTGATATAAATTTAATAAAGTTTTTGAAACTTATATTTATATTATATATAAATATATCCCAACAACAAAATTATATTTTTATTTAAAAAATGGAATATTAAAAACCTTTGTTGAAGAAACATTTAAACAGTAGTACAAACGAATTCCAGACATCCTCATATTAATCATGCTTAAGTCCCGGAGTATTTTTCTTACGCGGCAGACATAAATGTTGACTTTAACAAAAAGCTATATTTACTCAAAAAATTAAACTCAAAGTTAAAATTTTAGAATCACTTTAAATCCCAAAAGCCATTCGGTTTTATCCTTATATATATATATATATATATATATATATATACTCCGGCCTTGTATAATTTAAATTAATAAATTTAAGTTTAAATTATCTGAAGTTTCATGTTGAGTGATTAGTTAGTTGAACGACATTGTTTTCACACTTATATGTGTAAAAAAAATTCAAATTTTAATAAATTTTTAGTGAGCGTGACTATATCAAGATCTTAGTGATATATTTTCAATTAATTGACAAGATTAATCTTACTTTAAAACATAATGACCAAAAAAAAATTCTTTTCTTCTCTCTAACTTTTTTCCTCTCTGATTGTTTCTTTTAGTTCACCTCAAACTAGTGCTAATTGATGAGAATTCCTTCGGAAACAAAAAAAGGTAAAGTTAAAATCATTTAGGGTATTCTCTTAATTCCAATAAAATGCAATCGGATCAAGTATGAGTTGGCGATCAGAACATATATGGATAGAACTTATAAGGGGGTCTTAGTTTTCCTTTCAAATATTTTACTTTTGTCTTAACTTTTTCATTTGAATATTTATTCTTATATTATACAAAAGTAATTTTAAATAGTTGTAATATCATATAAAAGTAAATTAACTTCATGCTATAAAAAAAAAACTTTATCGCAAGCATTGAGTGTGTTAAAAATATTAGTATATATAAATTATCTGAACCTTTCATTCAGCAAGGACAAACTCAAGTATATTATATAAGCAAATTTCTTTTTGTTAAACTTAAATACGTCATTTAGCGTACCTTACCAAATGGGAAAACAAATATGTCTTAAAATATAGAGGTTAGTTTGGTGGTGGTTGCGAGCATGATACATGTAGTTGGTTGGATGATCACACATTTGAATTTTAATTTTGTCACTCTTTAAGTAAATATTTCAAAGTAATTACATTAAGGTTTAAAGTCAAATTAGATATGTAATAATCAAATGATGTTACCAAGGAATTTCACTTACTTTTACATCTATATATATATATATATATTAATCTTTAAAATATATCAGGAAGATAGTTGCGTCTATCAATATAACTTTTCCGAACAATCCAAATTGAAATTTCAAAACTCTCTATGAGCATGAGTTCTTGCATTTCATTATTTAGTTATATTATAATGAATGATTATATTGAATTGATTACCAATATCTTAGTCTAATAGTAACATAGTTAATTATTCCAGCTCTTAGAAAGAAAAGAACTTAAATCCAAATACTTAATAGCCACGAATAGACCATAGACAATTAAGTGAAATTCAATTTACAAAATAGTTTAATTTATGAATAGCATCATTGTGGTAAGGAATAAGGATTATAATTAGGGACGAAAACAAGTCGAGTCAAGTCGAGCTTTGACTATTTTTTCATACTTGAGCTTGAGTTCGAATTAAATGAATCGAGCTTGAGCTCAATGAATAAGGAAATTGAGGCTCGAGCCCTTGTTCAAGCTCGGCTCGATTTGTTAGACTCGAACTCATCATCAATAAGCTCGAATTTAGGTTCGGACTTGAGCTCGAAAAGTTATTTTATTTTATAAAAAAAATTCTGAAACTAATATATTTTATTTATATATATATATATAATAGTTTTTTAAAAAAAATTATAGGCTTGTGAATTTGCAAATAAAAATTATTTAACTCGGGCTCAACTCGAAACCTATATGAACTTGGCTTAAGCTTGGCTCGATAACTCAAACACTTTTTAAGCCAGCTCGTCAAACTTGTGAACTAGCTCGATTCATTTGTATCCCTAACACAATGCCAAAGAAACCATCAACACAAGGTATAGAGGGAAGTTACAAACATCTATACGGTAAATTGATTCTCAACGGAATAAAAAAAACATATATAGTAAAATCATAATAATAAAATATAATCCTAATAGACATGCATGTAATTTTTATACAGTATGCAAATTGTGAAAATAGACATATTGAACATCTCAGAGTGATTATAACAAGAGACATCATTGGTTTGTTATACAAAAATTCCTATAAAAATGAGAAATGCCCTCATGCATTAGCTTGGATTTTTCAAATATTCTTGCACTCCTAATAATCTTCGTATACTTAGGGCTATACATTGCATTTCTTTTTTGTTGTTAATCAATGTTTTTAAATTGGATCAGACAAAAAATTGATAATATTATTGGTTAATGGTTCAATCTACTCAACTTATTGAACCATTGGTTCAACCGGCGTGAAGTCAAAATGATGTCACAATTATATTTAATTTTATAAATATATACGATATTTTAATATTAATAAAAATAAAAATTTCAACAAGGAAATATATTATTTGAAATTTTTTTATTCTTATTCATTTTAAAGTTGTTCTTTGGGGGAAAAAAAAAACTATTTTACAATTAGTTTGCTATGAATGAATAATTTAAATAAAAGACTGTTTAATATTAATTTAAGTGATCGTCCACTTTATGCTTCAAATCCAAGTAAAAATATTTTTTTTCACACTAGATATTTAACATAAATTTAAGAGAGATTAAACAAAATAAAATAACAAATTAGGCATAAGCATCCACATATAATTACTACTTTATTAAATTTCAAGAAAATAAATTTAGGTTTCAAATGGCTACATGTCTAAAATCTTTAGTCATAATGTTCAACTCATAAATTCTCTTTTTTATTTTTATCTTTTAATTTTTAAATTTTCAAAAATAAAAAAATAAGTGAATAGGTAGCAAACCGATCGAACCACTACTGATTGAACATGTTTTCAATCGACTTTGGCCCATTTTGACTAGTTCAATAGGTCCCCAAATTTTAAACTTCAATTGAATCGAATTGCCCTTCAATCGTCGGTTCAATCAGTCCGATCGGCCGATCCGTTCGATTTTCAAGACATTGTTGTTAATCACAATTTATTTCATGGAATATCAACTTTTGTTTTGGCAATCACCTATTTTACCAAATTCCACGATTAGTGGAGAAAAAGGCACATAAATTTTTGACTCTTTGATCTTCCATTTTCAAAATCAATTTAAAGACTATATATATATATATATATAATGGCAAAATGGAAATAAATGAGAATGCATCCTGTTTCTTTAAAAAACAAAAGAAAGAAGAACTCAGAATTACTCATAATAGATAGGTGACTGGTCAGAACCAGCCTGGCCAGTGACCCAAATTTGGGATTACTGTACCATTCTATAAATGTCACGTGGCTTGTACCCCTTGACACCCTAAAGCATCTTAGTTTGAATTTGACATATCCCACATATTACACTATTCTCATGCTTGCTCATTACGGCATTGAATTACCAAAATACCCCTCCAAAAGTTGCAATTCAACCCACCAAAGAAATTTTAAATAGCAACAACTTGAAAACAAAAATCAGAAAAATAAATCATGCTAGTCCCTGAATCATCCTCACAATTGATTAAACTAAAATAGTATCTATAACATTATTTGATATAAATATAATAAAATCTCATATGACTTGCATTGCTTAAAATAATAATAATTTGTTCGACCCTTTTATAAAAGTCACATGTATATAGTGATGATGATCATGCCCTTATAAAAAATAACGGCATAATTTATTCTTTCTCTAGATGAAAGATATTTATGTAGTAATGATCATGTTTTTGTCAAATATAAATGTATGATCACGAGGAGAAATTGTCTGATCAGTACAAATTTGCAAAGGATTGACCGGAGTATTGCCCTGAAAAACGCTTCTAAAAATTGAGAAAGAATAGGAACCTATACGCAAATCTCACATCTTTCAATTTTTCGATATGTGATAAAAACTATATTACATTATAACTTCCAATCAAGATATATAAAATATTTTAAGATAACAACGTCAATTATTAAAAAAAAATCAAATACATTTAATATACCTAACCAGAAGTACAAAGTGCCAGAAAAAATCTTAACCAATTTTGAAATACCAACTTTTGAGAAGTTGAGTCACGAACATTGTCAAGTATAGAGCCATTCAAGAAAAGACATGAAAAAACCACCAACCTATATTGTAAGAATTATAGTGACAGTGAACGTGGAGTGAGGGGTTAGTCTATGCTCCTTTCATTTATTACAGTCTCATGGATTTCAGCGTTATTTTATTTATTTCTTTTAAATTTTTATTCAAAAACTTCCCCTTCATGCCCGCGCTCAAAAGCAAGAATCCGTTGATTGTTTTTTGAAATATAAAAAAATTTCAACACCACCACAGATTTCCATTGGGAGGGGGAGAGAGCCTCCAACTTTTGGACAGCAAGAAAGCGACCTTCGTCTTTTGAAACCCATAAAAATTAAAAAGAAAAAAAAAAAGAAAAGAAACAGTCCCATGTTTTGTTTTTGATTTATTTTTTGATATACATTCCTGGATTGCAAGTTCTATTCTTTCACGAATCTCGAGGCTGGTGTTAAGGTACATATAGGTTTCTTTGTTTTTTATTACATATATATGTTACGAAGATTTTCTTCGTCAAAATCTTGTAATGGAATCCTAATTAGGAGGTTTGATTTTTGATTTGTTGTCTTAAGTGTTTGTTTACTGTTTTGTTTCAGAAAGGAAGAAAAGGTCAGAATCCTAGGCAAAATTTTTGGCTAAGGAGTGGGTAAAAGACCAACAGTTTTGATTTTTTGTTGTTGATGCTGTTCTGTTCCATTTTGGGAGCTAAACAGTTTCTTTAAAGACAAAAAGGGTTAAAAGACTGATCTTTTTTCTAGGGTCTTGTTTCTTTGTTATATAATACTCACTCCAAAAGAAGAGTTTGCCCTTGAGCATGCAAGAGGGGGGAGAAGTTTACAAGTTACAGGGAATATGAAGAAGAAGGTAAATAATAGCAGTGATGCAAATAATGGAGAAGTGCCAAAGCAGAAGGAAAGGCATATTGTTTCTTGGTCTGAGGAGGTGAGATTCTAATATCTTTTACTTTTCAGTGAATTTTCCTCTTGAGTTGCTGGTTGATATCATGTTCTTGATTAATCTGTTAAGAGTTCATGGATTGTTTGGTTCTCAGGAGGATGATATCCTGCGGGAGCAAATCAGAGTACATGGGACTGACAAGTATAATCTTGATTCTTTAATTTTTTGTATGATTTTTTGGGGTGCAGCAATATGATCATTTGGGGGGATTCTGCAGGGTTAGTTTTTGGTAATGAGTAAGTAGAACTTATGAGTGTGTTTTTGTGACAGTTGGGCAATTATTGCATCCAAATTCAGGGATAAAACGACAAGGCAATGTCGAAGAAGGTTGGTGGACATCAAATTTGATGGCTATATGCATCTTCCTCTATTTTCTCTATTGAATCCTTTTATTGCCTATTGATGTAACTTCTCTGATAGTTAGTCGTATTTCATTTGAATGTGCTTATATACAGATGGTTCACTTATTTGAATTCTGATTTCAAGAAAGGAGGATGGTCACCTGAGGAAGACATGCTATTATGTGAGGTAAAACAATTTATGTTCAGCTATTACTTGTTTTTCGACACTCCATGGAGCTTGGAATATGTTTTCCTTTCTTTTATATCCATAATATTTTCAAGAAAATATTTTGTTTCTCAACAAGGTGATCCCTTCTTTGTGCTGTCACTGAAATTTTTTTTGGGGGGAACTGTTTATTGATTGATTAGTTCCACTTTTAAATTTATCTTTGTCACTAGACATCTTTTTGATGACTATGTCATAAGTGCATTTATTATTGGATAGCATCACCCTAAAGGATTAGGTGGATACTGTGTAAATTACTACATTGTGGAAGTCATCAATAATTTTACATTTCCTATTTTTATTGGATATGATCTAATCATCAAAGTGGCTTTCAGGCACAGAAGATATTTGGAAACAGATGGACTGAGATTGCAAAGGTGGTCTCAGGCAGGTAACTATTTGAAATACTAAGCATACGTCTCGTACTCTGTGGGGGTGTAATTGTTGATGTAGAAAAGCCATTGTTGTTAAAGAAATATCCTTCGTCTCCCAGAACTGATAATGCTGTGAAGAATCGGTTCACCACTCTGTGCAAGAAGAGAGCAAAGCGTGAAGCTTTACCAAAAGAGAACAACACTGCTTCTTTCATCAACTTAAACAACAAAAGGGTTATATTCCCAAACGGGCTCGATACCGGAGGATCTGAAAGTGCTGCGCCTCTTAAAAAGATGAGGTATAATAAATATCGATTCCCCTTATTTTGAAAGATGTTGCTGGAAACAATAGACTTACAAAAAAAATATTTTATTGGTGATCTAGGACCTATATCTCAAATACAACAGAAAACCAAGAAGAAAAATTAGCTGTTGAATGTGGTGCTGCAGATCATCTAAGACCTCCATTTGCAGTACTAGCTCAAAATATGCATAGTTGTGAGGTTAACTTTCCTACTCAGCTACATGTCAGCCATATAAAGGAGGCATCAAATAATGAATGTGAGTTTGAGAGACCAGAAACTCTATTCGATTGTTTATGAGTATCTGAAAGTCGCAATGAGGCTAATTACTTGAAAGTGACATTACTGTTTAGTCTGCTTTAAGTTCAAAAAGATGGATGGTATATTACAAAAAAATTTCTTGCAGCTGAAAATAACAAAATTCAAGGAACATTTCTTAAGAAGGATGATCCAAAGGTGCTTGCATTAATGCAACAAGCAGAATTGCTCAGTTCACTTGCAAACAAAGTTAACTCAGAGAAGACAGACCAGAGTCTTGAAAGTGCCTGGACGGTAAGTAGGAAGAATTCTCTTCAGATCTTCTTGCAGTAAATCTCTCCTATCCCTCCCACCCATCAGTGATTGAAGAAACTTCTCTGTGATTCGTTGTGAGATACAATAATGACATTAATAAGATATAACGCTTTTATCAAAACATCTATAAACAGAATGTCTGGCACACCTGAAAAGAGTATAGCTGTAACAAATTTATGGTCTGCAAGAATGACCTTTCTCCCTTTTCATCCTACCCGCAACATGTTGACAATGATTGCATTTTTCTTATAAGACTCTGAGTTTGCAAGATAAACATGGTCCAGGCCCTTCAAGATTTTCTGAAACAAAACAAAGAAAGTGATCCGCTCACATTCAGAGCTCCTGATAATGATTGTCAACTTGAGAAGTTCAAAGAGTTGGTGGAGGATTTAAAGAGCAGTAATGAAGGCAGTAGACCATCTTGGAGGTGACTTAGTAGGCTTCTTTGACTTTACTGTCTTATTTGCCTCCGTAGTATCTAACTCATTGTTGTGCAGGGAACCTGATTTATACGAGTCATCCCCGGCCAGCTCTGAATACAGTACTGGATCAACTCTGCTGTCAAATGTGCCAGGTGATAAAATAGAAGAACATCAAGCGGAAATCTGTGTGCTACATCAGGAAACTGGAAATGGATTGCCAGGGGATAAAATAGAAGAACGTCAAGCGGAAATCTGTGTGCTACATCAGGGAACTGGAAATGGATTGCAATCTGATCAATTAGATGATCAGCATTGTCTTGCTGAGGGCAGTGGAATGTGCCATACTGTAAGCACAAATGAAGGTATAAAACATAACATCTTAATGTGAAAATTCATTTGTCCTGTCTTTAAACTGGTAGAATAAAGAATTGTAGTTTCAAGCTGAAAATATTTCTATTTTAATGCAGTGAACATGTTAACATGTAATGACATAAAAGATAACAATGATGGAGTATGTGAATATTCTCTCACAGAATTCGGTTCCCCTCTTCATGTGACTCCATTGTTCAGAGCATTGGCAGCAGCAATTCCCAGCCCAAAATTTTCGGAAAGTGTAAGAAATTCTAAGCTTTTAATCAATTTGGGATTAATCCAGAGTACAGAGCATGTTAATGTTGTAGACCCATCTGCAAGATATGAGTTTGTGAAAGTTTCAAGCAAGCCAAGGTGGCAATGACATGAATCAGAATTTTGGGTCCTGATGATATGTGGCTTTGAATTATGTGGTTGCAACTCTATATTCGAATACAAAACCATAGCTAAACAGATTGGTCGCCAGTTCGAGTCCCATAATGGGTAGTTGGGTTATGAACCAGCAACAATCCTCTTTGAGGAATTTAAAAAAAAATGATAACATAAACCATAGATGAGATTACCCTATCTTAGCTAGAAATATTCTTTCATCCTATCCACCAATATATTTCTGTGGGGATATTATGGAACCCTGGCTAGAATCAGGACAACATGAAAGGTTGAGCAAGAGAAGTTTAGCATAGGGCTAATGGCCATCAGATGTTGCAAATTTGGTTGATTAATCATTTCATTCTCCATGGCTGAGAACTTGTTAAGGAAAATTGAGTGTTGAGGAAATATAACGGAAAATCTTTGACTGCATTCTGACCGTAGATTTATATTGCAGAAATGATAAGCCCCATTGAACTATCATTCTGAAAACTTTCGTCATTTCAGAAGTTTCTGGAGTAAATAATTTCTACACACTCCAGCCTAATGAACAGCATACAGAATGAGAAAAGCTTTATGTAATGCAAAATTTCAGAATTTTGTTTATGCACATGAATATGATATATTCCCCAAATATATAACTCGTTATTAGGCATTATTTTCAAACTTAATATGGGAGCTTCTTTAAAAGCCATGTAGTATCACTATCTTTTCGTTGTCAGTGTTTTAGTTTATGAAAGTTTCTCCTATTTTCATATAGATGTTGTTTTCTGTAAAGTGCATACTTGATACTCAACACTGACTATTCAGACTTCATATGAAGTGTCACTTCATATCAAACTTTAAGTCGAGGTTATGATATTAATATTTAGAAAAAGTTATTGGTTATGGACCACCATAAACATGCTATTTTGCCCTTGCATCATCTTTTATCTTGTCATATATCTTTCTCCGACCATGTAATTAGGTTAGGAGTCCATGACACCCAAATAACCCTGGGAAAGCCCATGAACCTTTTGCACAATTCAGGTTCTTCATGTGTTATCTTATGTATCTTGCTGCCTATATGAATTCACTTCCCGTATTAATTGAATAAAGGTGGATGACTAGTTTTTGACATCCTTAAACTCAGAATCACATATCTTCATATCTAAATCCTGTGACTCAAAATCATTTTCTTTTATTACTGACCGTTTTTACCATCCATTCTGCAGGAAAAGCACTTCTTAATGAAAACACTAGGAATGGAATCAACTGCCCCAAGCCCAATCACCAATCCTTCTCAACCTCCATCCTGCAAGAGGTCCCTCCTCCATTGTCTATGACCAATCTCATGCAGAGATTGGAAACACTATAACTATCAATCAGAAAGTATTCGTAAAGTGTAGAGCTTTTTTTATTCTTTTTGGACTTCTTTGTCCATGGATTGCAGCCACCTCGACCTGAGTTTTTCCAAATAGGCCTGCGAAGATCTGCTTTGGAATCTAAGGGTGCTAGGGAGCATCCTACTTTTTCTTCTGAAGATCAACAGCTACGATCTGCATCCTAGAAGGTCTCTTCCTAATACTCACCTTGCTTCCTGTGTGCTTTCCTATGGTGTGTCATTCTTTTTCTTTGTCTTGTCTTGGAATGTGGATACGGCTATCCATTGTTCCAAAAAGCTTTTGGCTAGATCAGCCTAATGTACAGACAGAACCAATACTAAAAACTCTTAGTTATTTAAGTGTAACTATACAGTGGCACCTCGCCAAGTTCACCCTTAGAGAGATTAAAAATAGGAATAGAAATGAAGAAAGAAAAGGAATCAGAAAGAGCAAAAGTGGATGAATACAAGACAACTTTTGCTTAGTGTGCAGAGTACTAATAATAAGTTTCCATGGTGTTCTGGAAACTTATTTCTTGATGTAATTCATACTCATTGGATTTGGAGAATTTAATAGATTACTGGTGTGCATACATGTTCTTCTTGTTGTCTGCCCTACAACTTGTCCCAGCAACACACAATTGCTGTAAGCAGAAATGCATGTAAAACACAGAGAAGAGCATAAACTGAATTGAAAGCATAAGCTGGATTGATGCACAACACTTACAGAGAGTAAAGATTCATGCTTCTTCTCCAGCTTCTCTCTGGTGCCCAACTTGGAGTCGGGGAGGGAAGGAGGGGTCTTGTGGGGGAAGAAAGGGGGTCTAAGAGGCATGTTATTTAACTTGGTCAGCAGTGGGGTGGTGGAGGACAAGTGTGATCATCACCAAAGCAAAAGCTACTGGTAAAAGAAGGGAGGGAAGCCTGTACAAAATAAAGTTTGCCTTCACTGGCAAGAATTTAGCTTTTGAATTTACCCAAAAACTTAGATGGGTGTTGAATTTGCTGGTTCAAATGGGTAGAATCCTGAGGACAAATCAGTAATTGAATATTTTTATGTGCTCAAAACTCAGGGCCTACCAGTGTAAAGATTATTGATGCTGGTCCACCTCATTAACACTAAAGTATTACTTCGCTTTGCTAAAAAGAAATGGATTCAATTTGAACTTATTTCTTTAAACTAATCAACAGATCTACATGAGACACAAATTCTCGGATGCTGTTCTTCAATATGAACTTAGAGCTTCCACTTTGTTAATCAAATCACAAGTTCTTGTATTAATAATATATCTATCATTGCTTAACACTGTCAAGCACAGTGCTGCAATTAGCTGCAGGCAATGCATATGAGTGACAGACAAATCCCAAGCTATGCCATTTTGCACAAACAGCCCCATCAAGGATAGGACTAATATCCATATACCCAATGCCAATTAATGTGTGCTCTCCAGAAGTGGATTCCCTTCATTTTATTCTAGTCTGTCTCTTAAATTTCCTATCTACATATTTGATGCATCCAAACCAAACCCTATCAGACAAAAAGATCTTCTGCCATGACAAAACCTGTAATCAAGTAACATGGTTAAGGACACTGGATTGGAGATCCAGCGAACATCCTCTAATGATTAAATCAAATGATCGTAGAAAAGGCAAAGAAATATAATAATGAGAATAAATTATTTTTATAATTTGGGATTTTTTTTGTTGCTATCCAAAGGACATTAGAGTTTGAGCTAAATTGAGTTTTCAATTAAAGAGTATCAAGAGCCCATTCCAGTTTAGAGTTTGATTTAAATTAGATTTTTTATTTATATAGTATCAGAAGTTCAGTCTTACTTGAACTAAAAATCTTGTCCTTATCTAAATTATGAATCTTCTTTTGTCTGAATTGAGAGTCCGTCCTCATTGGATTAAAATATAGCATCAAAATTCTAGTCATACGTAGATTGGGAGGTCAATCTTATGCCGACCCAACCTTGGCTTGAGCAAAATCAACTCGACTAGATGGCTGAGCCAAAAGTTGCTCTTACTTCTTTGGCTACAACCCATTCCTATTCCGTTGCTTGAGTTGTGGTCAGCTCGGTCCATGAACCAGGCTCCACTATTATCAATCTCTTCTAAATTTCTCTTTGTTCTTTCTTGAAGAATCATCAAGATTTTATAGACGTTAGATGTCTAAACAAATGGGCAACTCTATTATCCATTGATGGCTTACAAAATTTATTTATAGTAGATTTCAAGTAAGTATTTCTTGATGGGCATGTTTGTGATTTCAAAACAAAGCTTGCAATGAGTTTTGTCTGATTGATATATGTGGACCGACATAATTTCATTTAAGTAACTGGATGCACATTGCATGCTCATACGTGACCTCTCAACAAACGGCAATTATATAGTATTATACCCACTTTGCAATTCATCACTATAGCTTGAGTAAAGAAAGAAGGGACAATTATTACTGGGGTCCAGAGTCTGGATAGCAATCAAGATCCTGCTAAAAATAGTAAAAAAAAAAAATTGATAGAAAAATAGTAAAAATTTGAAATAGTTAAGAATGTACACCATTAGTCCTCGACCAGCATAAAGCTGTCAGGCATAACACCCATGAGCCGGGCAGCTAGTCCTGGACCAATTATTTTCTTCTGAATTAAAATAATGATGAAAATATTTAAAAATGGAGCTAACAAGAAACGCATATGCCAAAATTTTCATTCATGGTGTATTTGTATACGAATCTATCCAAGTACATTCTCCCATACTGACCATATAATCACTACGCCTTACAGTTACATAGCTATCTTATCAGTAGAGAGAAGAAAAAAAAAAAAAAAAAAAAAAAAAATTTCCTGCTACATCTTAGTATGAAGAGAAATTAAAATACCCCTGGCTTATGTGGACTTCCTCTTCTTCTGCGTCCTCTGCAGCTTCTTCCATTTTAGGTAAATTTGGTAAGATAAGCCGGAGAAGACCATGACAACGCTTCCCCATTGCTTCTGCGAGAGGGGATTGCCGCTAAGCAGGGAAGACACCACTATGCTCACAAATTTCCGGGTTGTGGTTATGGTTGTGTTAGTCAAGGAACCGAACCGACTAATGGTTAAGAATATGAAGTTCTGGCCTACTGCACCGCACAGACAGTAGAGAAAAATGTCCCATGCCGCTTCTGGGTGCTGCTTGCAAAATTGGATCGCATTGTATCCAATGGCATTTGGCCAGCCAAACATGAATATCATATTGTATATGGTACCCCATAAGTTCATCCCTAGCATTATATTCCAAGCACTTGTCTTGGGATACCTGAGTAACAGTCACTTTACATTAATAACAACTCGAAGTGATTGTATCAGGAGGTTCACAAAGTAAATACATCTATTTTGTGTTTTTGGTTGCCTAAACTGAGGGATTAAAGAGGTGCAAGCCAAATCAAAAGACTTGGCGTAAATGGACTTTTCATACCAACTTACTACATTTGTTTACTTAAACTTCAGAAAAGAAAATTGACTCGGTTTACCTGACGGTAATTGAATCCTGAGTTGCATTGGTGAATCCATCAAAAGCAAGGTTCAGAAAACAAAGGCCGTACCCAAGTGGAGCATTTGGGTTTGCAAGTTTGCTAATTGTCTTCGAGCTAGTCTGCAAGGAGAAAAAATAAATCACAATAAGATTATATTGAGAAACAGAGTCTCACTAAGTGGCCCGAATTGAGTACTCCATCAGGATCAATATTCTGATAACATAATTTCAGACTAAATGTCGTTGAATGTTGCATATTTTGTTTTGTGGAGACAAAACTGAATTTGTTCCTTGACACCCTCGAGCTTGGAAATGAAGAAAACAACTAACACATCAATAAAACAACTTTTTTTTTTTTGAAATATAAGAATCAATAAAACAACTTCAGGTTGGTCATTTTTAAGTTCTTATTTTGAAAACAAACTTGTTTTAACTAGACTCAATTGCACTCAATTTTTTACCCTTTTTTACCTGAAAGAAATAATGGATTTCTTATCCAAAGGAATAAATCTATATTAGATGAACTCCTAGCCTGGAATTAATATCATCACTTATGGAAAGATCTTTTGTTTACAAATCAAACACTGATTCATAAGAGGGGTGATGTAACAAAAGCAGAAACAGGCAGCAGTTTAACCAGATACTTACCTTCAAAAGGGCAAAAGTGGACACACCACCAGCAACAAGAAGTGTGCAAACATACTCAGGAAAGGTATATCTAATCCCGTAAACTAGTGTGCCCATAAGCATCACTGCAAAAAGAGAATGTGAATTGATAAGAGAACTATGTGCTTTTTCATTTTATTCCCCAACATAAAATTATCATGAGCAAGTACCTAGCTAACCATGGCAGTTACCCCATATTACCATGAGCACTTATATCTTAATTGCTAAAACCATACACTGGATAATACACCTACATTGCATCATGAGATCTCAATATCACTGCTTCCTATTCTTGTTTCTGTATTATAAATTTGATGAAAGCCGCACAAATAGAGTTTTCAATTGCAACTGGATTTGGAATAAGTCTGAATCTCAGTCAGGTTTTATCATTTCTAATTGAAGCTACACATAAATGGCTACAAACACACTGGGTTTCCGTTTACAGTGCCCTACACCTTGAATCCACAGAATGTGTAGAGCCACTGGCATTCCACTTATTAATCTAAAGAACAGAAATTTAAAATATATATATATATATATATTGCATCAAAAGCTCACCTGGAATCATTTTTGACGATTTTGCCAGCACCTAAAAATGACGACACCAGCATTAGTCCATACAACCCCAAAAAAGACATCTAAATGTGATGTATATGTCCATTCAAACTCATGTTTAATTGGCTCGGTCATAATGACAAATGCATTATAGATCCTTTGGTTATGGCATTGTGAAATCAATCTAACCATTTCAAGCACTATAAAATTAAAAATTTTATTGCCACTTGAGAAAAGCCACTCTACTTATGTTAAAAAGTCACAAGCGTCAAAGTTTTACCATGCAGGACACAGTGACAAATCACAAGACCTATAACAGGAAGGCAATATAAACCTGCAGTTACCATGTAATATGACTCCAGCCTTCAGATTCAATAATTAAGCATACTTTGCTTGCGAAGTAGAATAGAAATCACATCGGCGAACCAGAAAACAATGACTCCGTATAAATTATCTCTAACATAACAGATAATACATCAACTAGCATAAAATATAAAATAAGTGTATTTTATTTCACAAGATATAAGAAAATAAGATATAATTCTACATAATTGCTAAATTTTATGTATAGGAGCAACAGGTAGAGAACTACATCAATGTGACAAAGTTCAAATAAGATTTAGAGAAAGATCATAAACTATGTATCACGTGGACAAATGGAAAAGCACTTGAAAGGTTGAATAGAGGACTACATCAACTACATCAGTACAAAAAAACTAAGTTGGTAGTTGAATTTTGAGACAGCTACTAAGCTATGTATCACATGGAGGAATAAGATGCAATTTGTAACTCTTTAGACTGCAAGTAGAGCCTTCCATAACAGGAGTAAGCGTTTCTCTCCAACAAGATAATTGAACTTCAAATTATTTACTTGCCACAGTGAATGGAAAGGAAAAACTATGTTTTTAGAGTGGAACAAATGCATCTTGTCGCAATTAATGCATCTTGCCTACACTAGATCACTTCTTATAAAACATAAGTCCAAATTATTCAGCCTAAGGATCCATCAAGAAATTCTACAAATTATTTAACGCGGAGAAAACGTTGAAGTGAACAACGCCCAACTTTCATTCATGCGTAAAAGAAAACACAGGAAAAAACAAGAATGTGCAGGAACATGCCTGAGCAGGATAACTAATGTACTTCAATGCTTCAATTCCCATAGCTGGTCCAATTGTGTTCGTTATACCAGCACTCCAATAACTCCACCAAGGAGCACCGCCATTTCCACCATTGGACCAAATTTTTATCACTACACATAAAATACACCATCAGTAATAAGAATCTTTACTGTATATATGGAAAATAATTTGACAGCCAATGGTCACATCATAAACTTACTTAAAAATGACCATATCAAACACACTACATTTTGAGCAAGGTTCAAGAATGACAAGTGCTCAAACCTCTTCTTATCGGAACCATATCTCTTCGTCGACCTAAATCAACATATTCACCAGAATCCAAATTAAATATTCAGATAAGATAAATAAGAAATCACCAAATGAAAAATGAGTAAAACCACTTTAAAATGTAATACACAAACCGACACGAAGCAAGCACATTATATGACGCTCTGTTAAGAGCTAAATATTGACATCATAAAGCACACAAACTCAAGAATCCAAGGTAAATTCCCAAGCAGAAATCCCAAATTGTTCCAACAATTACTTGGTCTCTTAAAAATTTAATCTTGGAAAACAAATTATTTACAGATTGTACCTCAAAACTTATTAGTGCAGTCATAAAAGGTCATTGAAGCTAAGAAAATCAATTGAAATTCTTACACAGTCTCTTGAAGGACGCCTTGATAAATATAAGCCGCCCAAATGCCAGCAACACAAAATGCTAGGAGAAATAAGCGGTGGAGTCCGGCGCCGCGAGACTCCATTGCAGCAAAAGATTCGCCGGAACCACCAGATCACTGCCGTGCAAAGTAAAACCCGATCAACCTAATACTTGCCTTTTCCTTCCTTTTTCTCTTTTTCGGATTTTTCACTGCCGGTGGAATGAATTTTTTGAGTTTTCTCGAAGGCGTGCGAATTTTGTATGGAGAGGAGAGGTGGGGTTGCAACTACGTGGATTTCCACGTGGCTAGTTGTGAATGGTTGGAGTGAGTTGGGATGAAACCTGATTGGTCGAGAGCACGCGGACTGTTGATTTGACTGGCGTACAGGATCCGCAAACTGGACAAGGATCCGAATTCGCATCCGGGTCTTAGTTGGATTCGGTTTGAAGAATCGGATTTTCATAAATCATGGGAATCAAGCAAAATTGGGACTTAATCGCATCTGTTCCCAAAATAAAAAAACTTGGGGCTTGTTTGTTTGAGATTTGTTAAAATGTTTTCCAACTCCCAAAATACTCATCATATTCTCCAATTTTACTATGTAAAATATACCCAAAAAGGGCCAAAATACCCTCCTAATTCATTTTTTATTCAATCCCAATATTTAACTCTATTACTTTTTGTCTCCCCTACCTAATTTATATATATACATATACAAATAATTTTAAAATATCAATTTCACCACACTAACCCAATATAAAAGTAATTGATGTAACATATTGTCTCCTCCCAAAACACAAACAAACAAATAATTTTTTTCTCAATTTAATCTCTATTTACCACCCAAAACACAAACAAACAATAATCACATTCTCCAACTAAACTTCTCACAAACCATTTTGGCAAAAAAAATTGACAAAAAGCCCCAAATCATAAACAAACAAAGCCTTGGGGATTGTTTGGTTATGTTTTTTGTATGATTTTATTATGTGTTTGGGAGAATGAATTATTAGAAAATATGAAAGTTGTTTTTCTATTTGTTTGTTTATGTTTTGGATGGGATATTTTTTACTGTAACAGACAAATCAATATTTTTTTGTTGGATTTTTGGAATGAAAATGGAATTGAGTTATTTTTTTAATGTTAGAATAATAATAAAATATATATAATGTATATATATGATATATGTATTTATATATTGAAAAATGTATGTTTTGAAAGGAAAATAATGATATGTTTGTTATATTTTCCTAAAATAATATTGTTTTGGAAAACATAACTAAACATTACCTTAATTTTTTTATCTAGTAATATGAAACATCGAGTTGAAAACGAGTTCAAAATAAACCATCTATTTTCCAATCCTTCTCTCATATATTATTTTAAAATGAAGCTCATTGCGTGATCATGACTATTTAACATGTAACTTTATCTACAAGGACTTAATTTTTTTATCTAGTAATATGAAACATCGAGTTGAAAACGAGTTCAAAATAAACCATCTATTTTCCAATCCTTCTCTCATATATTATTTAAAAATGAAGCTCATTGCGTGATCATGACTATTTAACATGTAACTTTATCTACAAGGACAAATATATCGCCGCATATAAAATTTTAATAAACTTCATAATGCACTTACCCAAAAATTTGAAAATCTTTATGTTTTGTCGTAAACCTAACACTCATATTCTTAAATTAATTAATTTTGGAGTAGCTACTTATTTAATTAAATGATAAAACCCCAAAAATGTAAAGCTTGTTTATTTATGTGTTTTAAAAAATTTTAAACTCTTAAAACAATACCAAATATCTATACATTCTTATTCACTTCCTAAATTGCCTAAAACTCTACCCAAAATACTCAAAAATCACTTTTCTCAAATATATATACACACCAATATTACAAATATATATCATACATCAATCCTTCAACTGTATATAAATATTATTAAATTATATAAAAATTCAATTTCATTCCACTAACTGAATAAAAAAATTACATTAAAATTTATTCTCGCAAAATATTTCAAAATAAACAATTTTATTTCAAAATATTTTCCACCAATCCCCTAAAATAAGAACAAACAACTTCACATTTTTTGAACTCATTTCCCAAAACACATTTTCTTAATTTTTTTTCTACAATTTATCCAAAGCACAAATAAATAAAGTCAATGCTTTTTGTTGGTAGCCTTTACATACATGTCAAGCTACCAAACTACATGCAAAAATGCAGTTGAACTTGATGGTAATTATTGCTTCGGACATGCTAAAAGACCATTTTACCCTTTACTATAATTAAAAATACCCCCACAGAATAGGATCCGCGTCTTTTTATGTGGGTCGGGTCATGGCTTGAATGAACCCAACCCGAACCAATCCACGACCTAAATGTTGGACCGTTGATCTACCAATGATCTTGCGCGTGGTACAGTGCCAGCACGATTCGTACATAAAGGACCAAGCATTGCTTATAAAAAGCATATCCAACACAGTTTCAGGTCAAATCATATCACCTAATCACCACTTACTATCAGCATCTTATCTCCCTTTGATCTCGAACTCGATTATTCACCTCACTAACTTAGGCATCGGAGGGTTTTAGCTGAGGGCGATTTCAGCTAGTCTAATGTGTTCTCTTGTGGTCATGTCAGAAGCCAAAAATTCACTTGTGTGATTCCGGGTCGAGGTCTTGGTTGCGATCAAGGATACACGGGACATTCCAGATCAAGGTCATAGCCGTGGAACTCGAGCCGCATCAGAATTACATTGCAGGATGGAGCTAGAATACTTCATTGTACAATCTACAAATGAGTGTAGTGCTTTCTCTTTTAGAAATATATATATATATATATAGAAAAAAAATGGAGGAAAAAAAAAAAATATATATATATATATATAGAAAAAAAATGGAGGAAAGAAAGAAAGAAAGAAAAATTGGACGGCTTTTGCCTATTCAATTTTTCACATAGAGGTAAATTTAAGGATGGCAATAGGGAGGATTGGGTCGAGATTGTGGGTTTCATTACCATTTACACTTGCTCATATCCACCTACACACTCAAAAGGGAATGAAAAGTTTGCACCCATCTTCGTGTCCAATTAATCCAGGGATTCTTGCTGTTATTTTCCGTTCACTATTTTACATTCTATTTTCTAATATCAATTAAATAAAAATACATAAAAACCTATAAATTATAAACTCAATCAATATAAGTTCAATTCAAAGTTAACAAAAACTCAATCAATATAACCGCAATTCAAAGTTAACAAAAGTAACATGGGTTAATTTAAATAAATACAGTCAAAAGTTACATAAAAATTAAACCAACTATAATCATAATAAATAAATTCATAAAGAGTTACATTCATCAATTTATTCACCATCTTCATCATCATTTTTAAATTATACATATTTCAGTTAGCCACCATGCTTCTTATTTAACGAATAAAATAAAAAAATAACATATTTAAAATATTAATATTAAAGATTAACATCTATTCTAGCCGATTCGGAGGGGGGAAAGAGTACCTACAAGCAATGAATTAAATTGTCATCCCTAGGTAAATTGAAATTTGTCCAAAAGATATTGATGCTGTATCAATCTGTAATATGGGGCAGGTTAAGATTATTTATTTTAGTGGAGAAACGACTATGATGATGACAAAAATATGATATTATTTATTTATATTTAATAGCTATATGCATAGGATATTACAAGTAGTGATGAAATTTTAGTTAAAACGAGTTTAGAGGAACCAAATTAATTTTCGGCTAAATAAATTATAATTGTTATATATAAAAAATGTGTACAATTCAAGAAAAGTAGCAATTATATAATAAGTAATACATATTATGTGATTTAGTTGAATTTAGCTAAACTTGATTTGGGTAAAAAAATTCAGGTGAGCTTGTTTGATACGTTACTTGATATTGTGGTACAATTTACCCCTTTTGAAATAGATAATTGGCAAAAAAACAGCTCTTTATAGTGTAATTTTTTTATAAAAAAAAAAAAGCTTCACCTTAATGTGGGGTCAAGAGTGATTCTTCGGCTCAAGCTCGATTTGAGAGTGATTTTTCGACTCAAGGTCAATTTGAATTATAGGTTTTTCAAATGTCTTTGAGGTCAAAGAGTCTGAAATCAAAGAGAGGTCGTTGGGGATCCCATATATGAAGGTAAATAGTGTGCACATCATAGAATGAAGTAAAATAGGGTTTATATATTAGTATATCATTCCAAATGGGAAAAGTTGATGGAGCATGATCTAGGCGCTTCCTGCCACGTTGTGTTGATGCTTGAACCAAATCCAATCCAATGCAATTCAGTATTTTGCTTGGTAATATTGATATTTATTGGGCTAGTTTATCTCATGTAAGCCTAATATATATTGTAGAATTGTTTTCATGCGTTTGGACTATTTGACTTAAGTATAGGCTGAAAGATTATTTTTAAAATCGCCCATCACACCAATTGCATAAGGAATAATTACAGATTACCCTATGTAAATGTAGATAAATCAAATCATCCAAAAACTTATTAGCCATAAAATTGTTGATTTATTAATTGCAAATTATATGTGAAAAGTACCAATAAGTTGAGTGGTAAAACTCTAGCTCAAAAACACCTTTCATGTAGCCAAGTGAAACATGGGTTTGCATCGACATCATTTTCGACTTTGGACAATTGCAAGTTGGACACAAGTTTTTTCATTTTCATCTTCAACATCGCCTTTGGACGTTGCTAAAATCACTTTCTCAATACTCGCAACCCTTCTCATGATTTTTATTCATTGATCGTATAATTTCAAATTCTCACAGTTCAAATTAGGTAGAAGAAGTAATTTTTAAAAAACCAATAATTTCAATAAAATTTGATTCGTATAGATGAATATTGCAAGCAAAAACTGCAGATTGTGACCCACTTTGCTGTGTGCCTATTCAATGTGGAGATCTTAGTTGCTACACTCGATGAACAGAAGATATCATCATCCATTTCAATTTTTCCTTTGCACGTAATATCACTATATATATAAAAAAAGATAATATTAGTGACAAAGTAAAAGTTGTTATTAATAACATCATTGAGTAACAATAACTTTTATCTTGTTACTAATGATGATTTTTAAGTGACAAAATTTTTTATCTTGTTATAACATAACTCAATAGTGATAAAAATTAATATTGTAAGTTGTTACTATTAACAATTAGTGACACTCATATGATGACAACTTAGTGAAAATAAAAATTGTCACTATAATTTGTGACAAGATTTTCATTATCACTACAGATGCGTTACTAATTGTTTATGATGCCAACTTTAATACTATTTTTATCACTATTTAGTTTGTAAAAATTATTAAGGTGGCAAAATTAAATCTGTTGTCACATAATGTACATAAATTAGTGACAATTTTTGAATTGTCACTTATTATTTTGTCACTAATTTATCCTTTTCTTGCGGTGTATTTAAATATTTTATTATGTTTTATAAATTTGACATGTTTGGATACTTTAATTTGGTCATAAAGTTGGTATTTTCTATAAGTGACTATTGTACTTGGCATGTAAAGACTGTTATAAAGATTTGCTCCATTTTTCTCTTTTAGCTATTGTTTGGTAAGTTATTCTATTTTGTTATTACCTTTCATTCTATAAAAAACATATACAAAATTCTAGACATGAATAGTAGGAAAGTTAATTAAGCTTTAAATACAATTATACTCACATAAATAGGACTAATTTATGACATACGAACATATCTATGTTCCGATGTTTTTACAGCAAACGCTAATATCTTTACATAATTTTCATATGATGCATCATATCACAAATAATGAAGTATTGCACAATAACGTTCGACTTTTGAGATAAAATGCTGTCTGAACAGGATTTTAAGTTATCCTTGATTCAACCCAAAAATTAGGGATGGAGCTGGGCCTTACAAGATCTTGCACAGACAACTTTGGCCCATCCCGTAACCCAAAAACTCAACATTCCCAAAGGAAGAAATATAACAAGTTTTCACTTTTCAATAGGACACTGAATATTTAATTGTTTTACCTTATAATACTCAGTCAGTCTCAAGTAGGCCCGAAAACCTTTCCAGTCCGATAAAAATAGTAGGTTCGAACTCAATGAGTCTTATTTTAATGGCTCAAACTTAAAACAAGGAGTTTGGACTCACAATCTCCTCATTAATCGAGTTCGAGCTCAACTCGATCAATATTGCCTAATAATTTTAATATCAAATAAAATATAAATGATTAATATATAATAATTATTTAATTAATATATACAAATATTTAACAATAGACAAAAAAAAAAAGCTCGCAAGTAAGCCTGCGAGCTCCTGGGGTGTCAAACAATTAAATTAGAACTCTAACTATGATTGAGTGGGAGCCGATTCAACTCATTTTATACCTCTAATCTCAAGTAGAATACCCCACAAATAATATATTATTTCACAATAAAAATTTCCTACCCAAAAATATCATCTCATGCATTAATGTAAAACTACCAAATATCGACATCATTTAAGGGCAAAATTACAAAAATAATGTAAAATTCAACCCCCCAAAAAATAAAAATAAAAAATTATAGTAAAACATTCATGGTGTATGGGACGAAGGGAGTATACAGTTACCTGTTCTGGAGTCATTCTTAAGCAACAAAATATTGTAGTGATTGACGGAGACTTAAAAACGGTATATGTTCGGAATTAATGGACTTCGCATAAATAAAGAGTGGTGAGTCCATGTGGGGATGACTGGAGTTTGAGTCCTCCTTCCACTTGCGGGACCAATAAGGGTCTATGCCCCCATGACTGAGAGGTTCCCTAGAGGCTCCACCACATTGATGGATGATGGAAATGGAAGAATTCGATTCCAATACTAAGGTGCTGTTTGGTTTCATTTTCATTTTCAGTTTCAGTTTCCAGCATTTCCATTTTGGTGAAAATTAGTTATGTGATGTGATGTGAAAATGAAAATATGTTTGGATGAAATGTTTGGAAATGTAATGATTATGTTGGTTTTAATAGGTTGTAGGTGGAGAGAGATAGAAATAATGGAATAGAGAGATAAAATATATAGGTTATTGGATAATGTTTTGAAAATGAAAATGAAAATGATATTGGATGGAAATGGTTAAAAAGTGATGTATTTTATTTCTGGAATAGTTGAAAAGGCGAAAATGGGATTTGAAAATAAAACCAAACAACCCGTTAGTAGTTGTTTTATTTTCTAATGATAGGACCACATTAATTGTCCCTACCACCATCCTTTTCTAATCCTACATAATATTCTAGTATATATTGCGCTTGGAATACATTTTGCTAAGATCAAACCAGTTATAATTGTGTATTGAGATGCGTTTACGATATATTTGAATATATTATTATATTTGAATTTGTTAAGTGATTTTTTGAAACGATGAAGTCCCATAATGTGAAATTGTAAAAAGGTTGGATACGCAATATCTAGTTTGATGGTTGTAATATAATTAATTGAGGTTTTCTTAAATTTTCACTAAAAAAATTAGTTTATTGGCTATAATCAATTTGTAATTGATGTTAAAAAATTGTAGTTTTGGCTGCGAGATTGATGTAGTCAAGTAGGTGTTATCGTAGTTAATACTCACTTGATTATTTAAAAAAATTATATTTACTATATATGAATATTTATAGTTATAATTTGTAACTACAACATTGATTTTGTATCAATTTTTTCATAAAGGAGACCTAATTTTTTTATTGAAAAAAAAAAACATCTTCTTTCTCAATAGTCAAGTTTAGTAAATATAGTCGGAATATATTTTTGAATTCGTATGACTTAAATCGTTCTATTAAATATAATTAATTAATGATTAATTAAACAACATACTTCATCACGTGAAATAAAGTGAATATAATTTTAGAGTAAAAATACTTTCCAAGACATCATACTTGTCATTAAAGGAAATAAATTGTTATTTGTGGAAACTTAACATGCCCTCATCGAATTTTTTGACTTTTTTTTTTTCTTTCTATTTTTGGTTAGCGAATTCATTTATTACCCATGTTAATTGCCAGATAGTTGACATGTACTATTAAACCTAATTAAGTAATCTACAATTAAATAGCTTTAAAGTTACAGAGTGTCAGTGCTGTGATTGGAGTATTTCAAATTTTTAGTAGGGATAACATTTTCGTGACCCAGTCTTCATTACTCTAAAGAATATTTATGATTGAGGAGAATTAGTATAGTGATTGTGATGTGGTTACACGCTTAAAGACTTAAATTTTCCTCTACACTTGAATTAAAGGACTGGACTTTTAGGATTGGGATCTCTTTTATCCTTTTTTTTTTTTTTTTTAATTTAATTTGTCTCAAGTTCGAGTGTAATCTAATATTTAAGTTATTCATTTTATTAACATAACACAAATTGACTTGTGATCGAAAAACTTGATATGACAAACATATATCAGCAGGCACTAAAAATATTTCTAATTATAATTGTGTAAAAATATGTATTTTATTTTTCCACAATTTATTTGAGAATGAATTTAACCCTTATTCCTGATCTGTACAAATTTGCATCGGTTGTTTATTTTTAAAACGATCCCAACAACCTTAATAATTTTCTTTATTTTCATGTCAAATCCCAACTATTTTATACAGATATATGGACTCACTTAACTTGTTAAAGAATAACTTATTAACCGATAACCCGATTACAGATCGATAAATTCTCATTTCACGAGCTAATCAATTGCAAATTCGAATTAACAAGTAGTTAGAGAACCAAAAATGATCCTCCTCTAAAAAAAAAAAAACTGACCACATATCATTTAGATATGGTCTTTTATGCACATATTTGTATTTGTTGTTTTTAGACAATACCTTATAATCATCGATTAAACATGTTCGCATTTTCACTAATAGTAATATATGACTACTTTATAAAATACCTTTACAAACTATATTTAAATTAATTCCCTTCAAAATAATTTATATATGTGTGTAAAAAATTATTTACCATTTATGTAAATGGTAATTTTTTAACATAGGATTATATTATCTAAAAAAGGATTATACACGTGCATAACATTTATAAAAAATTAGAATTTAGAAATAAACTTAGTCAACGAGGGGTTTAATTGCTGAAGTGTGAATGGGACTGCGCATGCTGAGAAATTCGGTATACGCGTTTTATTCTTTACTTAAACAATTCTCGGAAGTTGGGATCTTATTTTCCACAGATCTATCCAATAACAAGCAAACAAGGGATTAAGTCGGTGTTATGACTAAAATGCCACTCAAAATTTTTATTTCATGAAATTTGTAAAAGTTGCGCATCAAAATTAGGAAAAAAATGATTTCTATCAAAAATTCTCCCTTACATAAATAAATAAAATTATTTACGAAAACACTTCATTAATTAAAACATTTAACTCGAAGTATGGAATATTAAACACTTCATTAATATGAAATGCTTCCACTTAAATGATATTATCAATAAATTTTATTTTAAGAGCCAATGTTGTAAAATGATTTTTCCACAAGAAATTTCTAAGATAGATTAAACTAGAAGACATTATGGAATTGACTCTTGGTGAGTAAAGCAATCTTCATCTTATGGTCTTTATGTTGACACTCTTGAAATCAAAAGTCATAGCCCAAGTAATGCCCCAACCAACCAAAAATATTTGAATCACGTTTCTATTGTCAACCAATAAAAGATTTTCCTTAACAATAATAAAATGAAAAAAAATCTTAATAAAAAAAGTAAAAACAATATGTTATAAATTTTTTTATCTAAAATCTCCTGTAACTTTTAACGACCAATATTCACACAACAGATACTATAATTACATTCACGTCAGTTCATGATGGAACGGGTCTTTTACATGAGAAGAATTTTAAAGAAAATAATGAGGTTTTCTTTTGCCTATCTTTTAAAATATTTGTGTATATATAAGGGTTTATTTGTATTTTTTATTTTTTACAATTGGGTATTCATGAAGTTTACACTATGTCATAGGTAAGTCATGACATGAGCATAGCAATGTGTGATGTAATACATTTTCATTTGTCAAACAAAAACCTGCCTGCCTTGGGGCAAAATACAATAATCTCTATTGGCTGGTACACTTAATAAAGAATAAAATAAAGTGCCCATATACCTATCATGCCAGAACAAGTCAACTTGTGTGTGAAACCTAAAATCATATCATATATGATACATCATCAAGGCAAGCAAAATCCTCTAGAATTCTAGAACATTGTCCCCATGGCCATAATCAATGAGGTGGGAATTCATTTTTGGGAGCCCCTTTGCTTTTGTCAAAAGAATAAATGTTTTTACATTAAAAAGTAAATAATTTAGATATTTGCAAGTATTTTTGGTAGTAAAATTGAAAGAAGAGTTCTAAGAGAACATGCTTTTTCCTTCCTCAATGTTCAAATGGTCCCAAAAATCAATCTTTGAGTAATGATGTGATGATATCATGTTAGGGTTATTATCATCATGGTGTGTAGGGCTTCATTTCTAAGTCTAAGTGCAATTATAGTGAAGTAGTTGTTGTTTTTGCATCACATATTAAAGGTTAAAGGACTAACAATAGCATCATAAGAAATCATTTATTAGTTATAGGAAACAATAACCATAATAGGTAAATCTAGCATGATTGGATTTTAATTATAGAAAATTTATGTAGGCATAAGTACTTAAATAAGTAATCTGAACAAGTAAATGATATATCTAAAATCTCAATGTGATTTCATATAATATACTGATACTTTTATGAGTTGAAAATTACAAATGAATGTGCATGACTACCTCTGAAAAACTTGCTAAACATGAAGACTTTGGATAACCCATATTACTTTTATTTAATCACCCCTACACACATCAAATATTCAATAGGGTTCAAACTCGAACCTCATACAAGTGTGAAAGCGATGATAACAGACCAATTGACCACTCTACAGATAAATTATATCACTATTAAATTTAAGAGACTGCTTCATATAGAGTATCGACATCTTTGCATATGCTAGGAACTCTACTTTCAATTTAAAGAATCTTGCAAAGTGTTTTTTTCAAATTTATCGATAATTTAACTTATGAGTAAGATTCACTTGTAGAAAGAGATACAATAAATGAAATTTGAAAACCATAGAAACTATAATAATTTCTTGACACGTGTTAGCTACAACAATTGAAGCAAAATTAAGCAAAAACAATCTCAATCCCCGCCAATCCCACCAAACAAAAATTAAGACCCATGAAAACTAAAAAGAAAAGAAGAAAAGTACGAATTTAGACCATGGATGAGGGTCAAAATAGGAAATTGAACAGTCTGGGCAGTGGCAAACACGTTAACGATAAATAGACAAGGGGCGTTTGTCGTATTACTTAGGTGGGACACCAAATACCATGTCCAAAAATGAATACTGAAGCAAACCAAACCAAACCTGTGAAGCGGGGAAGGCAGCCTCCCATTTCTTTCCACGCATTTTCCACTCTGCTTCCTTGATACCCTTTTTTCACTTCTCTCTCTCTCTCTCTCTCTGCATGTTTTTCTTCTTCTGTTGCCTAAAAGATTTCTTCTTTTTATCTTTATAGTTATCTACTTTCCTTAGTTCCTTGTGAACATAACAAAAGGCCAGCTCATTTCAGATATTTTAGAGGGGACTTCATTTACTGCACAGTTCTTGGTTTTGTGGTTACCCTTTTTCTTTTTCTTCGCTGGTGTTCGTTAGCTGCGGAGGAGTGTTTTGAGGACCCTTTTGTTGTTGCTCTTTGTTGGAGCAGATAATTATGGGAAATTGCTTGGATTCCTCCGCGAGAGTTGATGCCACTCTCAGCACCACATCTGGTATTTTCATCTCTGTTTGTTGTTGTTTTTCATTTATTCTTTTTCTTTTTGTCTGGCTGTGTTCATGAATCTGTGAATTGAAGTGGGGAGAAATGATATTTCGGGTTGAGCTTGATGACCTTGAATTTCTTTTTTAATTGTAATGACTGGATAACTGTTTGAATCTTGTTTGAACTGGATTGGCCAAGGTTTTAGCCTGCAAAGTTAAAAGTTGAAATTGTTACCCTGCAAAGTACAATTTGCTGCTTGTTTTGGCCTAAATTTTATGCTTTTTTTTTTCTCCCTCTTTTTTTGTCCCTCTCCTTTCTTACTTTCTAAACTTGGAGGCTGATGTGAATTTATAGGATGAGGGTCGGCTAAAAATCATGAATTCTTGTTCTTTTTGTTGATTTTTTGGTATTTTGATTGGTTGGAGCAGTTTTAATTTGTTTAGAGGTAGTCTATTCATTCAGGGGAAAAGAAAGAGAAAAAAAAATTCTCTTTGTTGGGAATAATAGTGTAATTGGTTTTGAGTCTAAAATTTCCTGTCTTTTACATATCTGAGTGTGTTCTATACATAAATGGATTATCTTATCTTATTTGATTTTTTCTTTTTTGAGAGAAGTGACCAATTATACCATAATTACACCAAAATATCAAAGACCATTTCTATACAATCAATGGTTCCTGATCAGATATGCAGTTTAAGCGAAGAAACTACTCTTATCACTCCAATATGTTAGAATCCTGTATGCTGACAAGCTTCATTGCTCTTCCATGCTTAAAGTTTGGATCTTTCTGTGGGTTCTGTTTACCATGATTTGAGTTACTTTGGGATCTTATTTTTGTTTCATTAGAAGTCGCATTTAAGAGGCAAAAGTATATTAAATTGTTTGAAGATAATCTGATGGCCTTTAATCCCAAAGATATGTGTGAATATACAGAAATAAATAGCAAGTTCACGTGGACTTTAAGCTATTAGGATACGCAACTCAAAAAATATGTACACAGTAAGTTGCCTTCGTAAATGAAGGAAGAGATTATCATTCTTTACTATTCTCATAATTCAATTATTCGCTCCAAAGTTTTGAGTTATTATTTGATTGCACTTCTGTGAGTTTCTTTAGGGAAATTATCTGTTAACTGGTGCTGAGATGGGGAAGTTGCATTTAGCATTCTACCTTTGAACTCATGTATAAATTATGACATTTTTGTAATTAATTTATGTTTTTAAAAGATTTCTGCATCATGTGTTGATGGGGCTGCAACAAGCTTATTATCTTGCCTTTTTTCTTTTGTGAGCTTTAGAAGCATCAAGATTTCCCAGCAAAACCAGCAACTCATCAGCTCCTTCAAACATAAGCATTCCCTCATACAGTGGCAAAAGCAGTGCTGAAAGCCTTCCTACTCCAAGATCTGAAGCTGAAATTCTTTCATCCCCCAATGTTAAGCCCTTCTCATTTAATGAGTTAAAGAATGCAACCAGAAATTTTCGACCTGACAGTCTTCTTGGGGAAGGTGGATTTGGCTATGTTTTCAAAGGATGGATTGACGAGCATACTCTTATTGCTGCAAGGCCTGGATCTGGGTTGGTCATTGCTGTCAAGAAGTTAAAGCCTGAGGGATTTCAAGGCCACAAGGAGTGGTTGGTACGTCTCTTCTTCGCTGTTATATGGCTTAATTAAACTATTTGCATTACGCTTTTTGACACCATGGCGATGATTTGCAGACGGAAGTTGATTATCTGGGGCAACTCCGTCATCCAAACCTGGTTAAACTTATTGGCTACTGCTCTGAGGGCGACAATCGGCTTTTGGTATATGAGTTTATGCCAAAAGGAAGCCTGGAGAATCATTTGTTTAGAAGTACGTATTCTCTGAAATAAAATATTACCTTACAGTGATGATTACTTTAGAAATCTTCAAATCCTGATACCTCTCTTCATTAACATATTGTTGGATAGCACCTCATCATGTTTGTTTTTGCACTATTATATAGCTTCTTCTTATCAAATTCATTTATTCTTCCCCCCAAACAGTCCCCCTTTTGTCATTCTGCATTAATCTTTGTAGTTTATGCAAGCTTTTAACAATTAAGGGCTATTGGATGAAAACATAGTTAACAGAACATAATAATTGAGGCCTTTCATAAGCGGTCCCTAACAAGAAGATCAGTTGAAACTTGAAAAGCAGTAGGTTGAATTTGTAATTTGCATGCTTTCACATGCTTCACAGCATCATGCGTGAATTTTTTTTTTTGAAATTTTGCTACCTCTTAAGCATTCGTTCAAAAAACATGCATTGACATCTAGATTGCATTTTGTTTTCCAGGAGGGCCCCAACCCCTCTCTTGGGCTACCAGAATCAAGGTTGCTATAGGTGCTGCTAGGGGCCTTTCTTTCTTGCATGAGGCTGAACAGCAAGTTATATATAGAGATTTTAAGGCTTCTAACATTCTTCTGGATGGGGTATGGTCAAAACTGGAATCTCACATTCAAATGGCTTATAAATAAAGCATTTCTTTTTTAAATTTTTTTGACACACTTGGCCATTTCTGGCTATGCCTGACCGTTCCATTTTGGAATGCAGGAATTCAATGCAAAGTTGTCTGACTTTGGTTTAGCCAAGGCAGGCCCAACTGGTGATAGGACGCATGTGTCGACTCAAGTTATGGGTACGCATGGCTATGCTGCCCCAGAATATGTTGCCACAGGTCAGTCAATTAGAACACGTGTCTGCTATTTTTACAAAGTTTTTTCATTTTTACCTTTTTTCTCTTTCGGGCTTAAAGAAGCTCCTAAAAATTAGCACGTGTCTGTGTTAATGAACAGGTCGATTGACAGCAAAAAGTGATGTATACAGCTTTGGGGTTGTGTTGCTGGAATTGCTATCTGGGCGTCGTGCTGTTGACAAGACAAAGGTCGGCGTAGAGCAAAACCTAGTCGACTGGGCAAAACCATATATGGGCGACAAGAGAAAATTGTTCCGGATAATGGACATTAAACTGGAGGGCCAATACCCTCAGAAAGCAGCATTCACAGCTGCTACTATTGCTTTGAAGTGCTTGAGCCACGAGCCAAAACTCAGGCCGCGTATGGCTGAAGTCTTAGCTACACTCGAAGAGCTCCAAGCTACAAAAAGTGCTACCAGACATTTAAAGCCAGAAAATCAAGTAGATCCTATATGCATGTCGCCATTGAAACACCATTCACCTATGAATATGACACCTTTGGCGTCTCCTTTGCCAGTACACCGAAGGTCTCCCCGTGTGAGATGAGGCAGATGAGTTTATCGTTTGGTTAAAATATATCTTATTTTGGTTCATTTTTCAGCTGTAAATTTGTGATTTAGGTTCACATTTTGCTGTTTGTGTGGTTGCTGAATGGAGTGTATAAAACTTCTGCTGCCCTGTGGTTATGAAGTTATACCTTCACATTGCAGAATTATGAGATTGTAAATAAATTCCAGGGGCTGAATCCAATGGTTATTCTCTGAGATTATCAACCTGTGTTTTTGCAAGCTGTCGTGATCCCATGTTCTGATTCTGATTCACGATCACAAGTTATGTTAAATTTAAGTGATATATAAAAAGAAACACTGAATAGAAAACTCGGACACACAATTAATGTCAAACCATAGGTTTTGACTTACAATTCCTCAAAATAACATCTCCGTTTAGAAACAATAAAAGAAAGAACAGAAGAAAAGAAAAAACGTTACAAGACATTCAGAAAGCAATTAATTTGAATGTGCATGAGACATACAAAACAAAGTTACCGGTAATCAATAATTCACACTGGGGCTACCTGAAAGATGGGGTGTTCTTTAATGTTTTAGCCATTTTTGAGAAATTTTTTTGAGGGAATGAATTTTTGGGAGAAAATTTGGAGTGGGAGTGTAAATGAGTTGAGCTAAGCTCGATTTAGTAGGCTCAAATTCGGCTCGTTTATTAATTCGCGAGCTCGAGCCTAAACAGTCGAGCTCAAGTTCAACTTGTTGGAGTAAACGAAGGCTCAGCAAACTTTATTGAGTTTGACTTGATAAGGCTCATCATAGAGAGCAAAAAAGCTCGATTCGTAAAGCTTGGATGAGCTCGAGCTCTAACTTGAGCTTGTATAGGTTTGGATTAACTTGAACTTATTTAGACTCAAAACAAAATCTATAATGATAAATTTTTAATTAATTATGTTATACATTTTTCTAAAAATAAAAAATCGAATTACTATTGTTGCTGCTGCTACTACTACTCATCTTTATAGATTTTATTATATGGGCATATATTATAATTATATATATATGTGTGTATATATATATATATATAATAAAAAGCTCATTTAGGCTCGCGAACTTTTTGAATCGAATATAATTGAACTTGGCAAAGCTCGTTTGACTGACGAGCTCGAGGTTAGTTCAGTTCGAGCTCAACAAGATCGAGTCGAATACGAGCTTTAATTGAGCTGAGTCCAATACGAGCTTTCATTGAGTCGAGCCCAAACTGTTCGCAAATCGTCTCATCTCATTGACACCCCTAATCTAGAGAATGTGCCAAGTGCTTCCTTTTGTTTTGGGGATATATGGAAATAATTTGAGAATGGGTTGCTTGTTTCTTTATACTTTGTGAAGAGATAAACTTTACTGTAAATGTTAAATCAGTTGCATTTTGTTAGGTTTATAAAATGAAAGTGATTTTTTTATTTTATTTTTATGCATTTTATGTATGTAAATTTATAGTTGGATGGTGTGTGTGTGTGTATATTTGTAATGATTGAAATATAAGTATAATTAATTTAATTAGTTATTTATTTTAAAATTTATATTTTTATAAATTTAACATTAGTAAATGATGTATTATTTGGAAAAAAAAAATACTAATAAATATTAATTATTCATGAAATTATAATTACATCTTAATTATAAAAAAATAAGCTTATATCATAATTGATAATATCGACTTATAAAAAAATTTAATTACTAACATTAATTATAAATTAATTACTGTTTATTAAGTAAAATATATTTATTTATCTATTTATTACTTATAATTTATGTATAAATAAAACTTAGTTATTTATTTAAATAAAATAACTTTTTAATAATTTATATATAAGAATTAATAATGATTCATCAAATTAAAAAAAAATTAATATTATATTATATGAAATTACATCATTTTAAATTATTTATTAAATAAATAAACGTAATATTTAATTATACGTAAAGTATGAAACATAATTAATATATAAATAACAAGTTATTTAAATAAATAAATTTAATAAGTTATTTAGTTACTTTAACTCATTTAATTAATAATTAATACATTATTTAGTAAATAAATTACTTAGAAATAATCAAATAATTTTACTTAAATTTAATTAATTCTCTCAATAATTACTTTAAGCATATCAATATTAATTTATTAAACTTAATAGATTATTAAATAAATATCACCCTATAATCAAATTTTTTATTATAAATTTAAATAAATGTGAAGATTAATATTTAATGAAGAATATTTTTTTGAAGAAAATTAATTTATTTATTTAATCAAATTAAAACATCTTAAGTTATTTATTAAATGAATAAATGTAATATTTCATTAATACATTAAATATTAAATATAACTAGTACATTATTTAATTAATAAATAAATTTAATTAGTTTAATATGTTATTCAATAAATAAATTATTTAGTAATAATATAAATAATATTTAATTAAATTTACTTCATTTTTTGATAATTGATTTAATTAAATTTGTAAACATAAGTTTTAGAATTTTTTAACTTGTAAATTTTAATATTTTCATCTATGTAAATATATAAATATATAAATGGATGAGATAAGTGAAAGAGTGATGAATGAGTGATATGATATGTAGAGTGAGAAAATAAGGGATATGCGTGGTTTTTAGGATGTAAGATTTTTTGCAATAAAATTTGAGACATGAGGTTTTTTGAGTGAATTGGAAGGGATTTTTTAGAAATAAAATTTAATTATTTTAAAAAAAATTAGAGGAATATGCCTTCATTTAAATTTTTTTACTTGAGGTTGAAAAATATTTTTAGAAAACGTAGGACAACAGACCCTGGGTGACGGTAAAAATTAAAAACACAAACACCTTATAAACTCCTGACTGTAGACATCTATTGGATATTACCCTCGAATAAAAATTGTCGGTGCCCAATTTTAAATTGCATGGCTCGGCAGTAATTGTCAATACACGCAAGACCGGGCCCGGTGGAATTTCCGTTGACAAGGTTGGAAAAGACTAGGAAAGTTATCCGAAACAATGATTGAAGTATTATGTCCGAATTAAGGACGCTGCATCTGTTTTAGAATGCCAAGGTTATATTCAGTAGAGTTTCTCAGCTTTCTTTAGAATGACCCAAAAAATCGACAGCAAAAATCTGGATTCTTTCTGATTGAGTGTATGATAATTGGGAAAGGCTGGTTGCAGCCACGTTGGACAGAGAGCATCTAAGGCTACTTGCTCTTGCCGATTCCTTGGACTCCACTCACACAATCAGGTTTCTTGCTACTTCTTTCTTTATTTTCTTTGGTGTTTAGTTTTGAACTGAGATGCCGTTTCCTTGACCCGATGTGATCTGGAGTTTATGTTGTCTATTGGGTTTTCTTGGACTGATGTCTTAACGGGTTATTAATCAAATATCACAATTTAATGGAGGAAACTAGTATTATTACTCCAAATGGACTAGCATCCCGTGTGCTGGCAAGCTTCATGGACGGGGTATGGTCAGAACTGGTTTCTAACGTTCAACTGGTTTAAAAATAAAGCAATTCTTGTGAATGCATTATCTGGTTCTGTTTACAGGGACGATCCCATTTGGAATGCAGGAATTCAATGCAAAGTTGTCTGACTTTGGTTTGGCCAAGGCTGGCCCAATTGGCGACAGAACACATGTATTATTGACTCAGCTTAGGGGGTACAATTGGCTATTCCGCGCCAGAGTATGTTGCCACGGGTCAATCAATTGAAACAAGTCCACTATGTCTTCTAAGTTTCAGTTTTACCATTTCTTTTCCGCCGTTCGCCTCTGTTAATGAACAGGTCATTTGACAGCAAAAAGTGATGCATGCAGCTTTGGAGTTGTCTTGGTGGAATTGCTATCTGGGCGTCGTGCTGTTGACAAAACAAAGGTCTCGGCGTAGAGCAATGCTAGTCGACTGGGCAAAACCATATATAGGCGACGGGAGAAAATTGTTCCGGATAATGGACATTAAGCTGAAGGGTCAATACCCTCGGAAGGCAGCATTCACAGCTGCTACCATTGCTTTGAAGTGCTTAAGCCATGAGCCAAAACTTAGGCCGCACATGGCTGAAGTCTTAGCTACACTTGAAGAACTCCAAGCTCCAAAAAGTGCAACCAGCACAAAGAGGAATTTTGGATGGTTCAGTTGATAAAGAAGTATCTATATCACAATAGAATTTGTCTGCATTGTCAAACGGTATACATCATTTGTCATTCGGCTAATACTGCAAAAGAACTTTGCGATGCCTTAGAAAGAAAATGCAGGAAAGAGGATGAAGCACTAAACAATTTTGTAGTTGGAAGATATTTTAAAATGTCGAAGAATAAATCTTTTACAATAGACTCAAGATCTTCAAGCTATCTATAAAGAATTAATCAAAAAAATAATAAGCTGATGAAATTTTTTATATGTATGCTATCATTGCAAAATTATCTCCTAAATAGCAATCATGTGAAAATATGAACTTAAATAACGTGATAGTATATATTCAAATTGAGGAATATTGATAGAGAGAGAAACTTTTGTGCTTAACGAGTCTAGTAAATTTTATAGAAAGAAATAAGAAAAATAATTTTAAGAACAAGGGAAACAAAAAGTTTAGGCAAAGGTCTAAAACTAAAAAGTGATATAAACGAAAAGTAATTATTCCTTTCACAATGTTGATTTTAATGTTTTTTCTTTTCTTTACTGGCATGGTTGTCTAGGACATGCTAATATGCACACAATAAAAAAAAAAAATGATGAATTTAGAATTTATTCCCAAATTAAATTAATGTGCAAAGTAAGTGTGAGATATGCATTTAGTCCAAATAACCTAAAAAACCTTTTAATCAAGTTGATAATATTTTAAAATTGTATGTGATTTTCAAGCTCATTCTACATATGAAAAAACAAAAAAATATATTTTTGTTACTTTCACATATGATTTTTCTGGACATTGTTATGTATATATGATTAGAATCAAAGACGAAGTGTTCAATAAGTTTGAAACAAATAAAAACGTACGTAGCTGAAAATCAACTAGATAGAAAAATTAAAATTAGATCAATGGGGTGATTTTAAATAATTTTTTTTTAATTCTAAAATTTTAAATTATCTTCGCGTTGATTCTAAAATTTTATCTCTTTTAAATTTCTAAATTATCATCAAAATATTTGTTTCGGCTGAAGGCTCAGAATTCTTACACGAACTCCACTCGCAAGCTATTAAAACCATTACACCTTTTTCCATAATCATGATTAATTCATTTTACATAATGCTTTAGACAAAGACGTTGACTAAAGGAGAGGACTTAGAAATTTGATTAAGCCTTAGTTCAGGCCTTTTGCTTTTTAGAAATTAATGTCTGGACTTGTGTTTTGGGGAACAGAACCAAGTTACCATGATAACATTAAATGTGATACCAAAATTTAAATCTTAAATATGAATAAACACCATTAGTCTATGGATATGGCGCCTTTGGCATCTCTAGGCCTGTCAATAAGTAGGATATTGCTCTATCCAAACTCATAATCTAATATACCCAAATTAAGTCAGTTAATGGGTAGGGTAAAACCCTATCCAGGTCACATTTTGCTGTTTGTGTGACTGCTAATGGAGTGTATAAAACTTCAGCTGCCCTGTGGTTATGACGTTGTGCCTTCAAATTGCAGAATTATGAGATCGTAAGTGAATTCTAGGAGCTGAATCCAATGGTTATTCTCTGGGATTGTCAATCTGTGTTTTTGCAAGATTCAGATTCGTTTGTCTGAACCGAAACAACATACACTAGGCATGAAATCTTCAAGTGAAATATAAGATAAAAACTACTTGGTGAATGTTTCAAGTGAAATATACGATAAAGCAGAGTCCATTCATGATTAATTCTTTTTACATTATGCTTTTGACAAAGTCACACTATAGAAAGGACTAGCAACTTGACTAAAGGAAAGGACTTAGAAATTTCATCAGTCTTTTTTGGGAACTTGGTTCAAAATGATCCACAGGAAGACTTGAGTTGGATTCAGATGCAACTTTTCTTTCTCTTTACCTGAATTATGTCGAGTATTTATGATAACTGGGAAAGGCTGGTGGGAGCAACGCTGAAGAGAGAGCAGCTAAGGCTAATAGCTCTTGCTGATTCCAGGGACTCTAGTTTCAGCTCCATACAATCAGATTCCACTTCTCATTCTCCCCTCCACGATCAGCTTGGTACTTCATTCTATTCATTTAATGTTAAAATGTGATGTTCTTACATAAGACAGCAAAGTCTTTGACAATATAGTCCCGACTGCAGGATCTTTGTCTGGACCAGGAATTGGAGTGCTTCAACTAAAAGCAATTCTCTCCTCTAATGGATGGAAAATGGAGGATCTGATGGAGATTGAAGATGCTCCAGAAGCATTAGTCAAGTTGATCAAAGAGCCCATTAGCCTCAATACAACAAAGGCTTCCTTGTCTGCCATCTTCCAGCTCGTGGTATCATCTGCAACATTTTCCAACAAGAAAGCTGCGGCATATTTTGCTGAAATCGGGTTGGTGCGAGTGCTTGTCGAAATGCTGGTGGACTCAGAAAGAAGCATATGTGAGAAGGCTTTAGGTGTTATGGATGGTATTTGCAGCTGTAGTGAAGGGATGGCAAAAGCCTATGAAAATGCTCTAACTGTGCCAGTTTTGGTCAAGAAAATATTGCGCGTTTCAGATTTGGCAACACAATTTTCAGTTTCCATCCTGTGGAAGCTCATAAAGAATGAAAACAGAGGAGGAGGTGTGATTCTTGAAGCAAGGGAAGCCGGAGCTTTTCATAGGCTCATAGTGCTGCTGCAAGTCGGTTGCGATGAGACAACAAAGAAGAATGCAACTGAGTTGTTGAATCTGTACAGGAATGTTAGAACAATGTGTTTCGCAGATGCGCTCCAAGAAAATCTGAAAACTGATTAAGTTGAGAATTTGAAATAAAGATGCACGCAAGCCATCCTTTGTTTGAATATTGGATTTTAGCAACGAAAGAAAATAAAGGAAATAATTTTCTAGCTTGTAATGATGTTAAGTTTATGTCTTGCTCTTCTCATGTGGAATTCTTTATTTCATTCCCCATTAAATATTTTCTTATAAAAATAATTAATTGATAATCAATTATCCTCATCTGCAGGTATCTCCTACAAGCTTGTTCTTAGGTTGTATAGTAATGGTCAACAAGCGTGGTCATAAGCAAAGCTTAGTCCATGTTTTCGTAGCCGAAGAAAATGTCCTTTGTTATAGGCTTGTCCTTATGGTATATTTGTCATAAATATAGCATATTGGAATAGAGAGTGAAATTGAGGATTCAAAATGTGCTCTTCTAAATAATTAACTAGACTTATTCAGTTTCGATCTATTAATGAAAACATTCCAAGAAAAAAAAATAATAATTACGAAACCTTTATAAGTTTACTAATTTCTTATAATTTGTAGAAGGTGTTAGTCACTTGTAAGAATTTTGCCGATGTCATCTCAAAATTTTGGTAAAAGAACACGTTTTGGCGCTTGATGTGCTGTTCGTCCAATGTGACGAGGCAAAAATGCGTTTGGATCAATTTATAATATTTTTCATACCATTAAAGTGTAATTTTAGCATTCTTGAAATTATTTATAATAAATTAAAATATATTTCAATAATAATAAAATTTCACAAATATTGGATAATTTTTTAATTCAAATTTTAAATAAAAAAATAAAATAGTTAGATAATATAATTCTAGTAATTTTAAATTACTCAATAATATAAAAATAATAAAAATATCTAAATTTTTTTATTTAAAATTAGGAATGTTAAAATAACAAAGCTAGCTAAAACAATGTAATCCGATTTAGTTGAATTTATTTATTGATTAAGAAATGAAATAAGTAAAAGATTTGAAAACACAAAAATATATATGTATGTGTTAAATCTATATATGTATGCATGTTATATTTATATATGTATATATTCAGATATATAAATATTTTTTAATTTACTATTTTATAGAGGGACTTTTGTATTATTTCATTTTTTGCTTTTTTTTTTAATCTAATTTTTTTCAGCTGGGGTTATTTTAAATTTTCACATTTTCTGTCCATTTTAATTGTCTGTGGTTAGGGGCAACAAGGTGTTTATAATTTCAAAAATTTTTCTGACCTTTTTTTAAATAATAAATAGTCCAAACCTAATGGGATATGGACAATTAACACTATTTTTAACACATTCTTGTTTTTCTTACTTAAACATAAGTTGCAAACATAATCTTATTGTTCAATGCCCCAAGAATTTATTGTTATACCTAGGAGAGTAGCTAACTGTGTTTGTTTGTAAATTGGAGTATTTTGACAAAACGGTTAGCGTAGTGTGGTTGGGGAATGTGATGGTTATTTGTTTGTATTTTAGGTGGTAGGTGGATAATATTTTGAGAAAAAATCTTTTGTTTGATTGTATTTTGGAAAGAAACAAAATGTCACATCAATAGTTTTTTTGTTGGATTGATAGAGTGAAATTAATATTTTAAAATTATTTATGTATGTGTATATATATATTGGGTAGGGAGGACAAAAAATGAGAGGGTTAGACATTGGACAATGGGTAGAAAATGAATTGGGAAGGTATTTTAGATCCTTTTGAGCTGGCCTTGGGAGTAGGGTTGGAAAATGTGAATGATTTATTTGTTTATATTTTAGGAGTTGGAAAATGAATTGGGATTATATAACCAAACATAGCCTAAAGAATTGGAATTGAGTTTCTTGGAAGCCAGTTCTACCATCAAATTAATTTCTGAATTTGTGCTCTATGAAACATAGGCAAATTACTACGATAACATTAAATTTGATTTAAGAAAGAATAAACGGAGAAGCCCCAACGGAATCTATCAAATTATAAATTTACCCTTAGGGGCCATTTGGATTTGTTTTCTAATGGTATTTTTATTTTCCGGTGAAAAGGAATAGTGAAAAATTAGTTATAAATATGTTTTTGAAAATGAAATGTTGTTTGGAGGTTTTGTTTAAAATATAATGATTATGTAAGGTTGAAAATGAGTTGTATTTAGAAAATGCGGTGTTTTTGTATTAAAAGTAGTGTAAATGTGAGTAGGAAAAAAATGAAAAGTGATGAAAAGTGAAAATGGAGAGAGAGTGTAATAGTGTGTTTTGAAGAATATTTTGAGATGAAAATGTCTATGAAAATAGGGAAGAAGTTGATAGTTTTATATTTTCATTTTCAATAGAAAATGAAAAGGGACTTTGAAACAAAACCAAATGGGCACTAGGGAATTTTGTGATTAAAAAAAAAATTAAAAAAAAATGTAATGCCCCCACTTAGGACAACACCTAAGTTGAGGCTTCACTCAATTCAATCTTGAATTGAATTTACAAATCAATCAACAGTCCATAATCAAACGTTTCAAGCTTATCAGAAATAGCAGCGGATTCCAAGTTAAACAAACCTATCATAAGACAATAAATTCAAACCTTAAACAATCTTGTAACATACAACACACATGCTAAATGCATGCTACAAAATCTCAAATTCACTTCTCAGAAGCAGCGGAATTTCAAACTTAACAGACTCGTCAACCCACTAAGTAAATGCGATGATTCACATTCTTACATAACAAAATATTTACATTCCTTAAATCGACCACATCAACATGATATATCACAGCGTCTTGAGTCCATGCTTAGCAACCAAATAATTTCCACATATATATTCAACACCTGATTTATTACAAAAAATTCATATCCTGCCTGGAGTCTTATCCTTCACTTAATCCCTGTATGAGAGAATCAAAATAAACGGGGGTAAGTCCAAAGGACTTAGTGACGGGGAAGCAAATGATAAGATGCGAAGAAAAACTATATAGATACAACAATCAACAATAAAATTCGGTAATAAGCAAAACTTTCCAATAGGAACAAAATTCGGTAATAAGCAAGAATTTCTTTACATGATCAATAATATACATGACATATATGATATTGAACTTGACAGACTGTTGATCATTCCGTTCTTATTACTCCCAGATCAAATTATAATTTGCAAGTACCGGGCATCGGTACAGTATAAACAAGATTTCCTTATTGCTCCATTGCTCGAGCACTTAGCTCAGCGGGTAACAACTTGATTATATGGCATAGCTGGTCACATCCCATCACTCACAGTTCGCTACCTCCAGCTACCTGTAAGTTAGGATCATAGGTGGGTACTAGCCGTAAGACCTATGTCCGTTGGTCCGTTTCGCCCGGCTGTCTTCCAAACCTAGTCCCTGGGCCTAAACTCCCCGTGGCGTCCCTTCAAGTGAAAACCCCCCATGGCGTCCCATAGGTTGAAAAGATATAATGCCGACAGATAAGAATTTAACCTTTAAAGCAATAAACACGAGTATAATCAAATAAAGTCTGGAAGAGGTCTAATACTGAAATCCAGAAGTGCTAATGGGGATAGACTCAAGAAGAGCTCCCATTGGACATGCATTGTCAACTAGTGTGGCTCTTTGCTTTGTAACATACTCAAGATGAGCCCCCACTGGACATGCCCTGTCAACTAGTGTGGCTCTTTGCTCTAGAACAAACTCAAGAGGAGCTCCCATTGGACATGTGCTATCAACTAGTGTGGCTTTTTGCTATGCCCAACACATATTTTACAGTACTGACTGAAGAGGGTATTTAAAAGGGTTAAGATTTTCAACGTTCAATTGCCAACATGGTAGAACAATTTAACAATTTTGCCAACAAAGCAATCAACAATACACTTGAATAAACATGTTTATAAGAAACTAACAAGTATACTGGCTGGCAAGGCTGTTTTAGTATATAAATCCAAGCATTCCACTGGGATTAGCTTTCTTTCAAACATAGTTTACAAGTTTAGAGAAATTCACAGAGTTCGATTGAAAAATAGTTATTTTCAAGAGAATATGGAAAAATACCAAGTAGTTTCAAACTCAGGGGAACCTCAAAGGGTTTGGTAATCAAGCAACGTTAATCAAGATAGATATCAAATCAACAGAACCTAACGGGTTCAATGTTAGATACGGAATAAGCTCATACAAGCGATAACCAATTAGTAGATCCCTCATAAGGATAACAATAATAAACGGAATACGATAATTAAATCAATACCAACCCTCACAGGGGTTTATTAATAAAATTGATAGGTATAAGAGTGCCAAATTGGCAGATCCTCACCTTAAAAGTCTTAGAAAACAACCACAATTAGCATTTTGTTGGTCTGTGGGACCTACTCCTTCGTCACCTTCCAAAGGAATAAGTTCACAATCAAATCTTCTGAATTTTAACTATAAATATAACGAATGTCACATTATCAAACTTAAGGGTATTTCAACATAGTCCTGATAAATCTTAGATGTTTAAACAATCCATGACCTTGTTTCCCAATTGACTTAAAGTTCAGAGTACATAACCTAAATCCAACATTGATTATGATTTTTTAATCATAATTCTTAATGCACTTAAATATCCTTATCACGTTCCTCAATTATTCTAACTGTTTAGTCATAATTCTCAATTTCCATGTTACATGCAACTATGCATGGTAATCACCTACCATACTCCTTAACTCGATACGTCGATAAATTGGTTGTTAATATCTTATTCAAGGTCTCAACAACAATATGATAATTCATCTGAGTCGATTAAATTCAATACTATATTAATTACAAGATTAATCTACAACCTTAGACTAAATCGTGGTTTAACAATTTAGTTCAAGTCACAATAAACTTCATCTGAAAATCCAATTACATTATGCAATTTAACAGAATTAAAATTTAATTATTGAAATTTACCAAAATTGGGTCAAACCGAGATCCAAGTTCAAGCTGAAAATAACCCAGACGAGTTCGGAATCCAATTATGTACAAACTGCCTGAACACCACCATCACGCGCCATCGCCGGATAGGTGAACCAACCCCACCGTCTTGTGTGCCTCATCGAGGCGAGCAAAAACCCTAAAACAATTTCCCATTTTGCTGCCGTCTCGACGGCCAATTTGGCCAAAAACTCACCATCAAGCCCTAGCGTCACCGCGATGCCACCACGTCGATTCCTTCTCCATCCGCCATCAAAGTCCCAAATTAACCCCACCACTAGACTACCCATCACCTCGCGATCGAAACCCACCCAGTTCCCGTCCATTTTCGGCGGCGGAACCGCCACCACCACCTCGTCGTCGCCTTCGTTTTTCGGCCATTTTCTTGGGTGGTTTTGTGTGAAATTGATATGGTTGCGTTCCTTGATTTGAGAGGAATGCAACCATGGTTTTGGTTTTGAGTTTGGTGGTCGTTTTCGGTGATTCACCGATGGGGTGAAGTTTGGGCCTTTTTTGAGAATTTGAGGAAATTTTGTCCTCAACCCTATATATAAATGTATTTTCCAGCATTTTCAATTCGGCCCCAAACTTTCTGACCGTCCTACTTTTCACCCCAAAATTCTTTAACCACCTTCATTTTGGTTCTTAATCTTCAATTTAGTCCTCTAATTCCTATTTCTCACACTTTGACCCCTAACATTTCCATACTTGGGCAATCAAATCCAAATTTAATTATTTCGAATTCCTTAAACTTTTATTCTGCTCACATTGCCCCCTAAATTTTCAAAATTTTTGCAATCAAATCCTTTTTATTTATTTTTCAAGCCTTAAAATCTGGTCAATCAATATCTTAATTTCTAAATCCTTATTTTTTCAAAATACCGAATTTTAGGGGTGTTACATAAAAAAATTCAAACAATAAGGTAATATTTGGTTACAAATGGTATGCTTTGTATTATGTATTTTGGGAGAATAAGTTTTGGGAGTAGGGTTGGGGAATCTAAAGTTGTATTGGGGAATGCGATGCAATATTTGTTTATGTTTTGGAGAATAATTAGAAAATTATTTTGGGGAGTTTTGATATATTTGTTTATGTTTTGGGAGGAGACATTTTGTACTGTAGCAATCAAACCAAGGCTTTTTTGTTGGATTTTTGGAGGTGAAAATGGAATTGAGTAAGTTTTTTATAATAAGAATAATAATAAAATATATACTATATTTATATATATATATGTATATATATTGAAAAATGAGAAAATTTTGGGGATAATAAAAAATAGCAGAGGATATCTTAAAAAAAATTAATTGAATATTTTAAAGGAAAAAATGATGTATGTTTGGTTGTATTTTGACAAAACAAAATTATTTTGTCAAAATATAACCAAACATAGCCTAAATAAATCGTTGTACCCTTAACCATAGAGGAGAGGGAGTCTATGTAATAAAAAAGTTACCAGAATGTTTTCGAATTATTGTCCTAGATGTGACCTGATTCCTACCACACACACACACACACACACACACATTCTATATTTTAATAAACCAACATTACTTTGTGAATTTTTTCATTAAAGCCATCCAAGTGTTTAGAGCAAATATGAGAAATTAGGGAGTGCTTATGTACCACCAACGCCTATATTTATCTATACTATTAATAAAACTCCTATCCCTTTTTAGTGTGTTTCTGTGTATTTTTTTAAAAATATTCTTATTTTTATTTTTAATCTCATAACTACATAAATAACTATCATCCCACTATTACCATTTTATATACGCACAAGCATTTATTATTTTTGTTAATTTTATATTTTTAAACATGTATTATGTTTATTTATATACATGATTGTATTATTAATTTGCACACACATCGAGTGTGCATAATTGCTAGTATTGATATAATAATTATAACTCATTAATAATTTTTAATCTCCATGCGAAAGGAAATTACAATTAAGTTCAAATTACATTTTCATTCATTAAAATTGGAAAAAAGATTAGTTAAAAATCAATTTCTCAATAGTGGAATGACATGTTTGAAAGACCAACGTATTCTCATGATACCATCATCCTAAATCTCAATTGCAACTACTAAAGGGGGCTAAATATTGTATGAAATTAAATGGCAAGGGATGTAGAAATAGTTTCGTAAAACAATAAGGGTGTATTGATAATTAGACTAAGAGTCCATGTGGGATGACTGGAGTTTCGAGTCGTCCTTACATTGGTGTGGGACGCTCCCGTGACTTAGAGCTTCCCTCGAGGCTCCACCACATTGATAGAGTTTTATTTTCTGGAGACAGGACCACATTGTCCCCCACCACCATCCTTTCCTAATCCTACATTGATAAGTGTTTTTGTTTTTGTTTTTAAATGATGAAGTCCCGTCATGTGAAATTGTAAAAATGTTGTATACGCAATATCTGGTCTGATAGTTGCAATATAATTAATCAAGGTTCTTTTAAATTTTTACTAAAAGAACCAGTGTGTCAACTCTGATCCATTCCCAGTTGAAACCAAAGATCTATAGCTTTGGCTGCGAAGTTGGCATAGCCAAGTAGATGTACTTGTAGTTAACACTCGCAATAATTAGTTAATCTATAGTTGATTACTATATATATATATATATAAATTTTTCGATGAATAATATGCAATTAATCTATTGCACTTTCGACAAACAAGACACGAATTGATAATTATATAATTTTTGTTGCTTAATCAATATTTAAAAAATTATATTTGCTATGAAAATCTATAGTTGTAATTTGTAACATAGCTACAAAATTTATTTTGTATCAATTTTTCATAAAAGATAACTAGGCTATGTTTGTTTGTGTTTTCCCCAATCATTTTCCAACTCCCAAAATAATATCAAACATTCAACTTCATTCTTTAACTTATACTCCCAAAACAATTTTTTTTTAACCCAAAATACTCAATTTTTTTTTTTGAAAAAAGGAAGGTGACACATCAATCATCCATCCATTCATATATATATATACACACACACAATGTTTAACCTAAAAAATATAATTTCGCCCTATAAATCTAACAAAAAGGTAAATAATTTGACATATACAATTACTTTTGTCTCCTAAAAAATAATTTAAATATACAATTTTATTTTTCATATTTTTCCAAAATAAAACCAAACAATATGCACATTTTCCCAATATAACTCCCAAAACACCTTTTTTTCAAAATATTTTTCAAAAAAATGCCCAAAATATTTTTCAAAATATAGTGCTAGTTTTTTTATAGCGTTTATAGAAAAAATATGTAGGAGTTTATAAATTTTTTTAAATAAATTTAACCTATCGCCCTCTCAATCTTAGCTGTGACCATATAACTCTAACTAATTGTAAGTCAAAGTAATACTAAAATCCATCACGCGTGAAGGCCGTCAGACTCAGACAAGTCTGCTTTGTTTTTGTTTAATTGGTCACATTCTTATTTCCAGGAAAGAACTTAGAACTTGTATGACTTTTTTATAAAAAAATAGCAAAAAAAAAAATAAAATTACAAAAATACGATACTGTTCACAGTTTTTACATTTTTATAGTAAGTTGCAGTCACAGACTGCAACTTTCAACAGTAATGAATAGTTACTGTTGAAAGTTGCCGTCTGTAACTGCAACTTTAAACAGTAATCACAGTTCATACTGTTGAAAGTTGCAGACACCGACTGCAACTTTCATCAGTAATGAACAGTGATTACTGTTTATATATATATATATTTTTTTTTCTAAAATTTTTTTATTTTTTTGTGCATAAATTATTTTAGGGTTTGTTCTCCTATATTTTGAAAAAAATATTTTTTAGCCTCCCAAAATATTTTAAAATGCACGCATATTCTCCAATATTTTTTCCCAAAATACTCTAATTTTTGATCAAAAAAATTCTATCATACTGCATCCAAAAACCCTACACCCTAAAAAGCACATCTATCATCTCATTTTCTCATTCCATCTTTCATATCAACCATTCATTTCTTCACTTATATATACACACACATATATTTTATATATATAAAAATATTAAAATTTTGCTTTTTAAAAAATTCTAAGACTTATATTTACCAAAAAAATATTTAATGTAATAATTAATTAAAAATATTAAATACCTTATTAATTTTTTTAAAAAGTTATTCTAAATTTTTTTTTCAAAAGAAATATTAATTTAATAGTAATAAAAACCTTTGGTTCATTTTCATTTCATTTGATATGACTCAGGTAACCCTTTATTTCTCTTCCTCCCCTCTTCTTCAATTTTTTTTTTTTTCTTTTTCTATGTTTCTTTGGTGCTGGTGCTGGTGCTGGTGCTGGCCAGCACCAGCAGCATCACCAAGCAGCAGCACGCTGCTTGGTGATGCTGCGCACGCTGGCCAGCACCAGCACTAGCACCAGCAGCGTGCCAGCAGCAGCTGCTGGCCAGCAGCCGGCCGGCCAGATCTGGGTCTCTCTCTTATTTTATTATTATTATTTTTAATAATTAGTAAAATAAATAAATAAATAAAATGATTGTTTGGGTTATTGTTTCAGGTTTGAAGGGTGCATACTTGTGTATTATTTCGCTTGGTTGAGGTAAGTTTTTTAATTATGCTAAAATTTAATTATGTTTTAGTTATGTTCATTATGTTTTGGTTAATTATCTCCATTAATTAAAGTTTGATTTATGTTTTAGTTATATTAAATATGTATTATATAATTTGTTTCAATTAGTTAAAATTTATTTATTTTTTAGTTAAAATTTGATTTATGTTTTAGTTTTATGAATTATATTTCAATTAGTTAAAACTTAATCATGTTTGAGTTGAAATTTGATAACGTGTTGGTTAAACTCAAATAATAATTTATTATTTTTGGTATAATAATTTGATTTAACAGAAATAATAATTTATGTTTTAGTTGAAATTTGGATTACATTTTATGTTAGTTTTATATGTTGTTATATTTGTTAGAGTTATGTTTTTATTTGAATTACAAATTTTGTTAGAATTGTTATTGAGTTAAATTTTGTGGTACTACATATTGAATTGCATTAAAATTTAAATTCTCATTCAGTTTGTGAAATTATCATTTTTTAATAAATATGTGTCCATCCTAGTAACATGTGTTTAATGATGCAGGCTATTTTGACTTGGTGGAAATCTTTTGTCAGTGTTAATTTTAGTGGAGCATTATAAAGGTAAGCTTGAATATCTTACTTTAATTTTGTAATATTTTTATAGTATAATACTTTAGAAATGTTTAGCATTGGTGGATTCACAAAGGAGGATGAGATGTTGGGAGAAGGGGTGGAGCCTTCTCATTTGTTGCTGATTGGTTTTTAATTTCTTGCGTGATGATGATGGATATAAGGGGGAGTGTTTATATGTCATTATGTGTTTATTAATATTATTAATTGTAAATGTAGTTTAAAATATGATTTATTATGTTAGCTTAAATTTAATTTATGAATTAGATTAAATTATATTAGTTTAAATTTGATTAATATATTAAACGTTGTTATATTTTCATAGATTTGTGTTTTTATGAGTTAATTAAATTTTTGTTAGTATATTTAATTTTTTGTTAATATATTTAAATTTATGTGTTTTTATGAGTTAATTAAATTAGATTAAATTATGATAATTATTGATTAGACTGATTAATTAATATAATTTATGTGTGTATTTGTGGAAGGTATGTCGACTTCGAGTATCATTGTTGTTCTAATATACTTTGGCGGAAATATTACTAGAGATTCTCGCTCAGTGGGTTATGATCGTCCAGCATGCAGTATTATTAGAGTCTCTCGTGAAATTGCATATTCTGATCTGTGCCAGGAAATCTATGGAGCGACAGCTATTGATAGCAGTAGCTATAAACTAAAAATTCAAGCAAAATTCTATTTGGATAAACAGTACGGGATATCTACACTTGTGGAAATACAGAATGATGGTGGTTTATCTATGTTGTTTGGTCCACAGTGCCAACTTGATAATGTGGAATTATATGTTGAGACAGAAGCAATAAGTCAGACTGGTGTTGATAATACTGTTGGAGTGAGGTCTTACATGGGGCTTTTGATGCAACCCGAAGGTCAATTTGTCTCTTACCAAGATTTTGGATGGGATCAACAATACCCAACTCAAACAGAAATAAATGTTCCTATGGTCATGCAAGGGTTTGAAAATGTTGGGATTAATGATTTTGGTGAAGGCCCTTCTACCTCTCATCAAGTTTTTAAAGGAGAGCAAGATAACCCAACGCATGACGTTCATGATGATGAACCAGAGCCACGAGTAGATAGTTTTCGTGATGAAGAGTTAAGGGATTCAGAACCAGATGAAAATGATAGTGATGATGATTTTAGTGGTAGTGACGATGATGAGGTAGATATTGATACAATGGAAGAGCTATTGCCTTCACACGGCGAGGGAACATCTTCTCAACAACTACCACATGAGACGAGAAGACACACATCCACGACTACGCAACCAAGTCTGTATCCCGTATATCCATTCTTCTCTGCAATAGATGATAATGATATATTTATACAAGCAGATTCTGTGGATATTCCAACTCGTGGTTGGACTGAGTTTTACGACTCAAGTAAAGGAGTACTCCACGTGGGAATGGTATTCAAGAGTAAGGAGCATCTTATCACTTCTGTGAAAGATTATTCAGTGCGAGTGGCGAGACGAGAATATCGGGTTCTTGAGAGCACACCAAAGTTATGGAAAGTGGTGTGCAAACATCATAACAGAGGACAACCTTCTTGTCCGTGGAGTGTGAGGGGAATATTTAAAGAGAAAAAGGGATTATGGAGAATTACCAAGTATGGAGGTCCTCACACATGCCTTATGGATGAGGTTTCAATGGATCATCGAAATTTAAGCAGAAATATGATTGCTTTAGACCTATTGGACACTGTTCGAGGTAATCCAAGTTATGGGGTTGCCAGTGTGCAAATGATGGTAAAAGAAAAGTATGGTTATGAAATCTCTTATGCTAAGGCATGGAATAGCATGAAATGTGCGAGGGAAAAACTTTATGGGACTTGGGAGACCTCGGTAAGAAAATTACCGAAATATATGGGAGCTCTCCAGAAATGGAATTCAGGAACAGTTGTTGAATGGAGTCATCTTGAAACAGGCATACCAGGACAAAAAATGTTGAAATATGTCTTTTGGGCATTTCGACCATGTATCGAAGGGTTCCAACATTGCCGCAAACTTATCAGTGTAGATGGAACTCATTTATACACTAAGTATAAACATAAAATGCTTGTTGCCGTAGCCATGGATGCAAATCGGAATGTGATGCCTATAGCTTTTGCCATAGTAGATGAGGAAACTTTGATGTCTTGGAGATGGTTCCTTCAGATGTTGGCGAAACACATTATCAGAGGACATGATGGCTATTGTTTACTCTCTGACCGTCACCGTAGTGTTTTAGCTGCTGTAGAGAGCATACCTGATTTCATGCCCCCTCGTGGAGTACATCGATTTTGTTTGAGGCATGTGTGTTCAAATTTCAATAAACATTTTAAGAACGTTCAATTGAAGGACATGTGTTGGAAAGCTGGTGCTGCAGTTCAAATCCAAATATTTGAAAAAATGATGGACGACATAAAGAGTATTAATGACCGTGCTTACTCCTACTTGGAGCGGATAGACAAGAGCCAATGGACATTATCTCATGATGGAGGATGGCGGTTTGGCATTTTGACTACAAACATGTCCGAATGTATAAATGGGGTGTTAAAAGGTGCTCGCCGACTACCAATTACAACTATTGTGCAAACAACATTTGATCGTTGCGTGAAATATTTTCTTCGCCGGATCAGTAATGGCCGGAGGATGAGGCAAAATGATCAATTATGGGCTGATTATGCTTTTGACATATACACAAAATGGCAGCATCATTCTGTTAATCACTTCGTCCAGAAGGTTGATTACGCTCAATAATCATAGATTTGCTCCATATGTTGTAAGTAAACCAATGATATTGCAGAACCTGATGAGCTTGGGCACATAAGACCTCCAAGAAGTATCAATGCACAAACACGTGCGTATTGTTGGACCTCCAAAATTGTGCTATGATCCGTAATTCTATTATTATGTACATGGTCTGTAAGAGCAGTAAGATGAAGCTGCGACCCCCTAAGGTCTCGCTCTTCTGGAATAAATCCAAGATAACGATGACAATAATCTTGCCACTGCGTGAGGTTGCGAATATAGTCTACACCGGTAACAGCAATACCATCTATCGGTAATGCCCAAATAATTGCTATGTCTTGCAACGTAACTGTAGCTTCTCCTACACGTAAATGAAATGTGTGAGTCTCTGAGCGCCACCTCTCGACCAGAGCCGTAATCACATGAACATCAGTCTCAATATTTCTACAATTGTAGACACCATAGAATCCCATCTCATTTAATAAAGATAATACAAGAGGGTGTAGAGCTTGGCGTCCTATAATTCTCCAAAATCTTCTATCTCCTCGTCTAACAAGTAAAGTATCATCTATATCTCCATCTAATACACTCTCTGATCGATGGCCATCTTGCATGTATAAAACACTGGGATCACGTGGACCATATATATCTCTTATATCCATCCTAAAATATTTGCTGAAAAAATAAATTAAAAAAATATAATTAGATACATCCAAAATATTTATTGATATATTAATGTGAATGACAAACAAAATGAGGATCGGAATCATTAACTAAAACTAATTTTTTCCACCAAGTTAAGATATTTATTGGTATATTATGCTCCACTAAAATTAACACTGACAAAAGATTTCCACCAAGTCAAAATAGCCTGCATCATTAGGCACATGTTACTAGGATGGACACATATTTATTAACAAATGATAATTTCACAAACTGAATGAGAATTTAAATTTTAATACAATTCAATATGTAGTACCACAAAATTTAACTCAATAACAATTCTAACAAAATTTGTAAGTCAAATAAAAACATAACTCTAACAAATATAACAACATATAAAACTAACATAAAATGTAATCCAAATTTCAACTAAAACATAAATTATTATTTCTGTTAAATCAAATTATTATACCAAAAATAATAAATTATTATTTGAGTTTAACCAACACGTTAATCAAATTTCAACTCAAACATGATTAAGTTTTAACTAATTGAAATATAATTCATAAAACTAAAACATAAATCAAATTTTAACTAAAAAATAAATAAATTTTAACTAATTGAAACAAATTATATAATACATATTTAATATAACTAAAACATAAATCAAACTTTAATTAATGGAGATAATTAACCAAAACATAATGAACATAACTAAAACATAATTAAATTTTAGCATAATTAAAAAAACTTACCTCAACCAAGCGAAATAATACACAAGTATACACCCTTCAAACCTGAAACAATAACCCAAACAATCATTTTATTTATTTATTTTTTTTACTAATTATTAAAAAAAAAAAAAAAAAGAGAGAGACCCAGATCTGGCCGGCCGGCTGTTGGCCAGCACCAGCAGCAGCCAGGTGTGGCCGGCCGGCCGGCCAGCCGCACCAAAGAAACATAGAAAAAGAAAAAAAAAAAAAAACTGAAGAAGAGAGGAGGAGGAGAGGGAGGAAGAGAAAAAAAGGGTTACCTGAGTCATATCAAATGAAATGAAAATGAACCAAAGGTTTTTATTACTATTAAACTAATATTTCTTTTGAAAAAAAAATTTAGAATAACTTTTTAAAAAAATTAATAAGGTATTTAATATTTTTAATTAATTATTACATTAAATATTTTTTTGGTAAATATAAGTCTTAGAATTTTTTAAAAAGCAAAATTTTAATATTTTTATATATGTAAAATATATGTGTGTGTATATATATATGTATATATAAGTGAAGAAATGAATGGTTGATATGAAAGATGGAATGAGAAAATGAGATGATAGATGTGCTTTTTAGGGTGTAGGGTTTTTGGATGCATTATGATAGAATTTTTTTGGTCAAAAAATTAGAGTATTTTGGGAAAAAATATTGGAGAATGTGCGTGCATTTTAAAATATTTTGGGGGGCTAAAAAATATTTTTTTCAAAATATAAGAGAACAAGCCCTAAAATAATTTATGCACAAAAAAATAAAAAAATTTTAGAAAAAAAAAAATAAAAAAAATATGAACAGTAATTACTGTTTATTACTGTTGAAAGTTGCAGTCGGTGTCTGCAACTTTCAACAGTATGAACAGTAATTACTGTTTAAAGTTGCAGTTACAGACTGCAACTTTCAATAATAACTATTCATTTATGTTGAAAGTTGCAGTATGTGACTGCAACTTACTATAAAAATGTAAAAACTGTGAACAGTACCGTATTTTTATAATTTTTTTTTTTTTTTTGCTATTTTTTTATAAAAAAGTCAACTTGTCTTGAACTCATACTCATTTCTTTCAAAATTTTCTTTATTTTCTTTAGTAAATTGTGATCCTTCTGAAATTAGCAAAACTATGTCAAGAATTTATGACAACTGGGAGAGGCTGGTTGAGGCCACGCTAGACAGAGAGCGGCTTCGCCATGTTGCCCTCTACTGTGAAAGCTTCAGCACCACAGCATCTGACTTCAGTTCTGATTCTTTCCGTAGTGATATTGCTGGTAATATATATGTGAAACCAAGCAATTTGTGGTTCTTATTATTTAATTCAGTTTTTTATCTAAAGATTAGGACTCGCTGCGGTTATACTGTCCTGGCGTTTCGTAACCAGTTTCCCTTCTCTTGTTTCTTAAGATTGCGCATCTTTGATCAGGCTTAGATTTGAGATTAATCATTAATTGAAAAGGGTAGATTTTTTAGACGGGGCATTAATGGAATAAAACTATTGCTTTTTGTTTGGATATACACTCTAGCGGTTGTTGCACGATTTCACGTGCATAAATATTTTTTTCGAGTGATTGAATGATTTGATTTTTTTAATATTTGAATGGAGAATAAAATTGTGAAGATTTGGGAGGTACGAATTTTGTAAGTGTTTGTGGGAGTTGTCGGATAATAATGTTTTTGTAAGTATTTAGTGAATTAATGGATTTCATGAAAAATATCATTTTAACCTTATTATTAGAATATTCTGTGGAGAATTCAAAGGATAAATTTGAAATATTAACAAAATTGGTATTCAAACTACTTTATGTGTTGAATTCTTTATTTTATCTTTCAAATTGAACTGTTTTTTTTAGTTTAGACAGTTGAAATAAATTAAGGGTTTTTTTAATAAAATTGAAAAAATACTTTCAATTTAAATACAGAAAGCCCTTTCTTTTTATAATAGTATGTGTGTGTGCATGTACATATATATATATATATATATATATTTTTTTTTAACAGGATGTGCTGTTTCTCAACCACCCTTGCGATGGGCTAAAACCCAACTAGATCTGTTACCAATTATGGAAGCTTACCACCAAATTATCCACTTATCAATAAGTACCCACTTATCCATAACCTTTGGTTTTGGATTGGTGAAAGCATTTATTAGTCGTTGAGGACAAAAAAGGCGTTCCCTTTTGTTTGGATTTACACTTTAGTTGAAATGTAGATTGTCCATGTACGTTAGCCATCTTAACAATTTCTTAACAATATTAACTGGATCCAAATAGAACATTACTTATACATATGTGCAATTTCTTTGCCTAATTCCCGGCAAAGGTGACTCTTTGACAACATTGCAGCAAGTTCATTACTGATTAAATAGTTTGAAGGATTTAGGAATCTTATTCTACTATTCAATTTCCTTCTCTAACAGAATCTTTTTCCTCCCCACCTAACTCTTATTTGTTATTAAGCAAGAGTGGTTTACATAAGGGCATTAATATCTTTCACAAGGGAAACAAATACTTATTGTACGATTCACAGTTTCGTGTATGGCATGGCTACAGATAGATTCTCTGCTTGAGGGCCCGACAAGCTTCTGATCTCTCCTATGCTTTGTTTGCAAGCTTTAGAAGCTGAAAGTCTTCATACTGCAGGATCAAAATCTGGAATTCTGTCATCCCCTGATGTCAAGCTCTTCTCATTTAATGAGTTAAAGAAGGCAACCAGAAACTTTCTACCTGACAATCTTCTTGCGAAAGAAGGATTTCACGGCGTTTCTAAAGGATGGATTGATGAGCATACTCTTGCTGCTACAGAGCCTGGATCTGGATTGGCCATTACTGTCAAGAAGGTAGAGCCTGATGGATTCCAAGACCATGAGGAGTGGTTGGTATGTTTCTTCTTTACTGTTGTATGGCTTAATTAACTTACTATTAGCCTATTTTACATTAGAGTGATGGTTTGCAGACATATGTTAGTCATCAGGAGCAATTACATCATCCGAACCTAGTGAAACTTATTGGCTACTGCTTTGAGGCTGTCGATTGGTTTTTGGTATACGAGTACATGCCATATGGAAGTCTGGAGTTTTGTTTGTGCAGAAGTGCGTATTCTCTGAATAAAGCATTACCTTAAAGCGGTGATTGCTTTACAAACCTTTAAAATATCATTACCTTAAACCTTTAAAGTACGTATTTGTCTTACACTTCGTATAGCTTCTTATTGTCAGCTTCATTTATTCTCTGCCCTAACACTTTCCCATTAATCATTACTTTGACCTATATATCGGTAAAATGTGAAGAGGCTATGCGTTGTTGGAGCAGATGATGTAGGAATTCCTGACAACTTATGCAACCTAATTAGCATTTGGACATTAAACACAGTGGTGATGATGATTCTGTTTTATCTTGTAGCACTGACTCGGCCACTGTCTTGGGAGACAAGGATCAATGTGGCTGTAGGTGTTGCCAGAGCCCTATCTTTCTTGCATGACAGGGATTGTCCACTGATACATGGGGATCTAAAATCTTCAAGCATTCTTTTGGATAGGGTAGCAAATTTTGTTGCTTTTATTGCACTTGCTTTGAGTGAAAGAATTTGTTTGCTTTGAGAAAACTGAAATCATGTTCCATTCTGAGGATCCATAGCTGGGCTGCAGGACTTTAGTGCCAAGTTATCGTGCTTGACTTTAACTAAGCATGAACAGCTTGGTGCTTGGATCAGACGATCTGGTTATTTGAGCCCACCACCAGGCTATAGCCCACCGCCACCTGGTTTTGGGATTTTTAAAGATCGTTCAGGTCAATATATTGCACCTGAGTATGTATACACAGGTTAGCTATGCTAAGATACTCCTCCATTTACTATTTTAGAAGCATATACCCTATTGAAGTCTTTGCTTATTTGCAGGTTTGTTGACAGAAAAATGTGATGTGTATAATTTTGGAGTTGTTTTGATAGAATTATTATGTGGGCATTGTGGTATTGACCCTAATAGGTCGGTTGGTGAGCCAGACCTGGTAAAGTGGGCAAGACCAAATTTGGCGTCAAAGCGGGAGTTGTTCAGGATAATGGACACCAACTTAAACAGCCAATATCCTGAGAAAAAAGCATATACTATTGCCACCCTTGCTTTGCAGTGTGTAAGCACAGAACCAAGGCACAGGCCGAGTATGACGGAGGTATTAAGTACTCTGAAACAGCTCCAACGTCCAAAGACTAGGTTCTCATTAAAGTCGAGAATCAAGCTTTATTAAGTATATCACTGTTCCAAACAAACGTATTGCAGAACTATGAGATTGTGAATAAATTCCAGGGGCTTAATCCAATGGTTATACTCTGAGATTATCAACCTGTGTTTTTGCAGGCTGTCGTGGTCCCATGTTCTGATTCTGATTCACTAACACAACAGATGTTAAATTTTAAGTGACGTATAAAAAGAAACACTGAATAGAAAACTCGGACACACAATTAATATCAAACTATTTTGACTTGCAATTCGTCAAAACAGCTTCTCCATTTAGAAACAAACCAAAAAAAAAAAAAAAAATGTTGGACATCTATTGAATATTTCCCTTGAATAAAAATTGTTGGTTCTCAATTTGAATATGCATGGCTCGGAAATAATTGTCAATCCAACAAACACACAAGACCAAGACCGGGCCTGGTGGAATTTCCGCTAACAAGGTTGGAGAAGACTAGGAAAGTTCTCCGAAACATGATTATAGTACTATGTCCGAATCAAGGACACTGCATCTGTTTTAGAATGCCAAAGTCATATTCATCTGAGTTTCTCAGCTAAGAGGACTTTTATCTAGTTGACCCAAAAAGTCTACAGCACAAATTCGGACTCTTTCTATTTGAGTTAAATTATGTCAAGGGTGTATGATATTTGGGAAAGGCTGGTTGGAGCCACGTTGAACAGAGAGCAGCTAAGGCTACTTGCTCTTGCCGATTCCTTGGACTCCACTTTTAGCTCCACACAATCAGGTTTCTTCCTACCACTTCTTTATTTCCTTTGGTGTTTAGTTTTGAACTGAGATGCCTTTTTAAGTTTATGTTGTCTGTGGAGTTTTCTTGGCCTGATGTCTTAACGGGTTATTAATCAAATATGTTGAATTTATTATCCGCATTATCTTTGACTAGGGGCTAATCTCCTAACTCATGACATTTATGGGGTGTAGGCACGTCAAACTGACCACAATGCTGTCAAATTTATAAGAAAATAAAATTACGCTTCTCCTAATAGCTATAACTTTTAGCCTAGTCATAGTGCACTTAATCCTAATAATTGGTATCAAAGCGACATTATAGGTTCGAGTCCTAGGCTAGTGTTGGGGTGATTGTTGGATTTATTGTCCGCATCATCATTTGCTTCAGGGATTAATTATCCAACCCATGGCATTTATGGGATGTAACTGCCTCAAGCTGATAATATAGTATATTTATTTTGATAATAAAAAAAGATAAGATGAAGAGGGAACCTACCGCATTGAGTACTATAGATAGACATGTATATATAAATAAAATTAAAGAGTCCAAAAAAATGAGAAAGTCAATTATATCATCAAAGGAGAAAATTGTTAGCCCATCTCTTTCAACGTAACTTTGAATGACAAATAGTTAATTCATAAAGAATTCAATTATCAATATTCACCAATATATAGCTTCTAAGAGCATAGATAATTTCTTATCAATCAAAATATTAGTAATTTTCAACAAATATGTACTTTATGATTTTTCAATGAATATAATATCTGCGAGCAAATATTGTCATATGCTAAAATTTTAAATTTTAATCTCGTTTTTTCAATAGATTTGAAAATTTATGATTCTGTGTGCTCAAAGCTCATGAATTTGATAAGGTATTAATTACGTCTACTATGATACTATAAGATTTAAAAGGGCCTCACACATTTCATTGTGGCAATGAAAAAATTAGACTTGCTTTGGTTTAAATGTCAAATGAATTGAATAAGTTGTTTATTCTCTATCAGAAGAGGTTATAAACTTTCTATAAAGTACTTGACTTTTGAACTACATATTCATTTTAACTTCAATTGATGTAAAAATAAATAAAATCTTGCATCTATAAGGATAGAGTTATACTTTCGAACACAAAGGATGGTATATCATGTTCTTTCAGAATTAATTTTCAAAGGAAAATAGGCAATATAACTTTTAGTTTTATTTTGCTAAAACAAAAAATGAGCTTGAAAATAGAAAATATTAAAAGAATTAGGTTGATCAGACGCAATTATGAGAAAATTTATAAAATTTATGGAGATAAATTCATATGTAAAAAACTTTAGAAGGTTAAATGATTACCTTTCAATGAATGATAAACTCCATATATTAAAAAATAGGAAATTAGACTAATTTGTAATTCTCCAAATATTTATCAAGTTGCAGCAATTTCGGTTGAAGGAAATAATCATAATATATCAATAGAACAAGATATTATTTTGTCCATGCATGTTGAGGTCATAATTAAACATAAAATAATACATTATTATAAATGTTACGATCTACTGCAATATCCACCTTTTCCCCCAAGAGGTGATATAGGATTACACTTAAACATTTAAAAAAAAAAAAAAAAAAAAAAAAGTACCAAAACATCTAATGATGCAATCCAAAAGAATGAATGTGCCTAGGTGACTCTTACAAGTAGTGCAACCATTGTCGGAGAAATATAAACATGTTTATATCTTATTTTATAGTTTATTCCATTATTTATTACTCTTATATATTTATTGGGAAGAGATAGTTATTTTCTTTTTACTATTAACATATAAAATTTAACTAATACAAAAAATAATCCATGAAGCATTTATACAATTAAAAATTTGCAATTTTAAGCTAATGTGAATATATATTTGTCTATTCCTTATTATCAAAATTTTAAACATTTTCATAGAAAATTTTTCATATTTGCAAATTATAATTTATTTATATAGAGATCAAGCTTTTGCTATCGATCTTGTAGCAATTCCTTTGGGGGAACAAAAAAAATCTATTGTTGGTTCTTCAACTTAATAATATAAAACTAGAAATTACAAGATTGACTACTATCTATTGCCATAACCTATTAAATTCGAAATCTGAATTGCAATAAAAAATGATGGATATCACCCTAAAAGAAGAGACAAGGGGTAATGAAATTGGAAAAAGAATTGTTCTTTAACATCTTTTATTGAGGGATTCAAACAATGTAGATATTGGTAAAATACTATGCTTGGAACAAACAATATGGACATTGGAAGGGAAGGAAGCAAAAAATATAATAGATCACATAGACAGTGCAAATCCCATAGAAGAAGAAATATATTATCTTAAATTGTTTTCAAACTATGTTAGAGGCTCAACATATTTTACAACTTTGAATGAAAATTTATTTTTTTATTTTTTCTATTTAATAAGTATTTGGATCAAATATAAGTAGAAAATAATTTATAAAACAAATAAATGTGAAAAAATATAACAAAAAGAAAAAAAAAACAAGTCACGTGCATCGCACGTGTGCACCTTTCTAATTCCATTAAATGTCATTTAAGAGGCAAAAATACATTGAAATGTTTGAAGATAGCCTGATGACCTTTCAATCCCCGAGATTTGTGTGAATATAGAGCATTATATATCAATTAGATGTGGAACTTCAAAATAAGCAAACTGTAAATTGCCTCATTACCTGGAATATAATTCTTGTCTGAAGAATAAATGTTTTCATAATTCAATTATTTGCTAGCTACAAATTTAAGCCATTGCATTTTGCTGAGCTGCTTTAAGGAAATGATTGAATAAACTAAGTGGCGCTGAGATAGGGAAGCCGCATCTAGCATTCTATCTTTGAATCCATGGAAAAATTATGACATTTTGTAGTTAATTTATGTCTTTTTGTAAGCAACAAGCTTATGATCTTGCCTATTCCATTTTTTGTGGGCTTTAGAAGCATCAAGATGTCCCAGCAAATCCAGCAATTCAGCAGCTTCTTCCAACACAGGCATTCCCTCATTCAGTGGCAAAGGCATTGCTCAAAGCCTTCCTACTCAAACATCAGAAACTGAAATTCCGTCATCCCCCAATCTTAAGCCCTTCTCGTATATGGAACTAAAAATTGCAACCAAAAAATTTCGACCCAATACTCTTCTTGGAGAAGGTGGATTTGGCTATGTTTTTGAAGGGTGGATTGATGAGCATACTCTTACTGCCACAAAGCCTGGATCTGGGTCGGTCATTGCTGTCAAAAAGTTAAAGCCCGAGGGATTCCAAGGCCACAAGGAGTGGTTGGTATGTCTCTTCTTTGCTGTTATATGGCTTAATAAAACTATTATTATTAGGCTTTTTGACAGCATGGCAATGGTTTGCAGACTAAAGTTAATTATCTGGGGCAACTACATCATCCGAACCTAGTTAAACTTATCGGCTATTGCTCTGAAGATGACAATCGGCTGTTGGTATATGAGTTTATGGAAAATGGAAGCCTGGACAATCATTTGTCGAGAAGTACATTTTGTCTGATATAAACTATTACCTTAAAGCGAGTATATGCTGACACCTCTCAATTAATATTTCACTTTTTGGCCAGTACCTTGTCATTTTTGTTTTTGAGCTATCATATGGCTTCTTATCAGCTTCACTTATTCTCTCCCTGATTGTGGTGTATGCATTTCAGGAACTATGGTCATTAAGGACTTAGATCATTTGTGCTGCCTATTAAATTTACTGAATGCATTGAAATGGGAATTAGTTTTGGTTCTTGGGCCACGTTTGATTTGTTGAGTTATTAGTCTCACAAATTTTTGCCCGTGAAGATTATATATGGATTTGATAATCTCTCATGTTCATTTGATTTGAGAGATGCTGGATGAATATATAGTCACTGTAATCTTAGATTCTCGATTGATGCCCGTATTTTATGTGATTCAGAGCAACATATCTGAAATTCTTTCTAAAATTTTGTGACGTCTTTTGACATTTGTTCTGAATACATGTTTTGACTTGCATTTTTGTTTTCCAGGAGGAGCTCAGCCCCTCTGTTGGGCTACTAGAATGAATGTTGCTATAGGTGCAGCTAGGGGCCTTTCTTTCTTGCACGAGGCTGAAGAACAAGTTATACATAGAGATTTTAAGACTTCTAACATTCTTCTCGATGAGGTATGGTCAGAACTGGTTTCTAACGTTCAACTGGCTTATAAATAAAGCAATTCTTGTGAATGCATTAGCCGGTTCTGTTTACAAGGACGGTCCCATTTTGGAATACAGGAATTCAATGCAAAGTTGTCTGACTTCGGTTTGGCCAAGGGTAGCCCAATTGGTGACAGAACACATGCATCGACTCAGCTTAGGGGTACAATTGGCTATTCTGCGCCAGAATATGTTGCCACAGGTCAACCAATTGACACAAGTCTACTATTTCTTCTAAATTTTTAGTTTTACCATTTCTTTTCCTGGTTTAAAGACTTGAGAAACTGTTTGTCCTTGTTAATGAACAGGTCAATTGAGTTGTGTTGCTGGAATTGCTATCTGGGCTTCGTGCTGTTGACAAAACAAAGGTCGGTGTAGAGCAATGCCTAGTCGACTGGGCAAAACCATATGTAGGCGACAAGAGAAATTTTTTCAGGATAATGGACATTAAGCTGGAGGGTCAATACCCTCGGAAAGCAGCATTCACAGCTGCTACCGTTGCTTTGAAGTGCTTAAACCACAAGCCAAAACTCAGGCCGCATATGGATGAGGTCTTAGCTACACTTGAAGAGCTCCAAGTTCCAAAAAGTGCAACCAGACATTGAAAGGCAGAGAATCAAGTCGATCCTATATGCATGTCGCCATTGAAACACCATTCGCCTATGAATATGACGCCTTTGGCGTCTCCTTTGCCAGTACACCGGCGGTCTCCCCGTGTAAGATGAGGCAGATTGGTTTCGTCACTTGGTTAAAAATATATCTTATCTTGGTTCTTTTTTCAGTTGTAAATTTGTGATTTAGGTTCACATTTTGCTATTGGTGTGATTGCTGAGTGGAGTGTATGAAACTTCAACTGCCCTGTGGTTATGAAGTTGTACCTTCAAATTGCAGAATTATGAGATTGTAAGTAAATTCCATGGCTAAATCCAATGGTAAGATGAAATGCTAAATTAAAATAGGACCTAAATAAGGGTTTTGAATCAAAATTCCTCAAAATTACATCTCCATTTTGAAACAAAGAAAAAAATGTCTAGTGAAATTCAAAGAAGGAGTAACCTTATATTTGCATGAGATATATAAAACACAGTAGATACAAAATCAATAACTAATTGATTCCCACAAAAAAATATATTCCGATAGCAATTTACAAGAATTTTTTACGACCCTAAAAATATGGCAAGTATTTGTTGGCCAAAAAAACTATGACAAGAGCATGGTAAAAGAAATGAATTCCTCACTATAACTTTTCCCTTGTGTTCGATCTCAATTTTTTCTCTCTTTAAGTTTCCCAAAGTAACTATCTTAAAAAAAATGAATTTTTCTCACAATATAATGAAAAAAATGAGGGATTATTTGAACTCTCTCTTATTATCCAACACATTCATTACCCCTCTTTTCCTCCATGCATTTTTTCATTATTTTCTTCAACAACCAAACAAATTTGAGATTTTGTATTTTTTTTCCCCTGTATTTTTCTTCTCTCTAATACTTTCCTTTCCTTACTAAAATCCTTAAACCAAACATAGTGTGAGCAAAGGGACTTAGAAATTTCATCAGTCTTTCTTGGCTCCTTTAGTTCAGGCCTTTTTGTAGCTGATCCAAATGACCCACAGGAAGACTTTGAGTTGGATTCAGATGCAACTTTTCTTTCTCTTTACCTAAATTATGTGAAGCATTTATGATAACTGGGAAAGGCTGGTCGGAGCGACGCTGAATAGAGAGCAGCTAAGGCTAATAGCTCTTTCTGATTCCAGGGACTCCAGTTTCAGCTCCATACAGTCAGATTTCACTCATTCTCTTGGTACTTCATTAATCTATTCATTTCATCCTAGCATGTGATGTTCTTGCATAAGACAGCAAAGTCTTTGACAATAATACAATATAGTCCATGCTGCAGGTTCTTTGTCTGGACCAGGAATTGGAGTGTTTGAACTAAAAGCAATTCTCTCCTCTAATGGATGGAAAGTGGAGGATCTGATGGAGATTGAAGGTGCTCCAGAAGCATTAGTCAAGTTGATCAAAGAGCCCATTAGCCTCACCACAGCAAAAGCTTCCTTATCAGCCATTTTCCAGCTGGTGGTATCATTCGCAACATTTTCCAACAAGAAAGCTGCCGAATATTTTGCTGAAATCGGGCTGGTGCAAGTGCTTGTCGAAATGCTGGTGGACTCAGAAAGAAGCATATGTGAGAAGGCATTAGGTGTTTTGGATGGTATTTGCAGCTGTAGTGAAGGGATGCAAAAAGCCTGTGAAAATGCTCTAACTGTGCCAGTTTTGGTCAAGAAAATAATGAAAACAGAGGAGGAGTTGTGATTCTTGAAGCAGGGGAAGCTGGAGCTTTTCATAGGCTCATAGTGTTGCTGCAAGTCGGTTGCGATGAGACTACACAGAAGAATGCAGCTGCGTTGTTGAATCTGTACAAGAATGATAGAACAATGAGCCTGCATATGGTTCCGGGAAAATCAGAGTGATTTAAGTTCGAAATTTCAAAGAAAGATATGAAAATATGTACTTTTGATTTAATTCACCCCAAAAATTAATTCAAAAGATGGAGTTTGTTTAATGACGTATAAAGGACTATAAGTGGTTAGGGCTAACAGGGTATTTATAATTTTAAAAAATTTTGACTTTTTTTGTTTAGAAATAAATAGTCCAAATCTAATGGGATCTGGACAATTAACCCTTTATTTTTTTTAGCACATTCTTGTTTTTCTTAATAAAACATAAGTTGCAAACATAATCTCTGTCCATATAGTTTCTTGTTATACTTAGGAGAGTAGCTTAAGAATTGGAATTAAGTTCTGGACACTAGTCCTACTAGCAAATTAATTTCGTACTTGCATTAAGAAGCACAGCCAAATTACTATGATAACAATAAATGTGATTTAAACAAGAACAAACAGAGAAGAATCTTTCAAATTATAAATTTACCCTTACGAATTTTGTGACTAAAAAAACTTAAAAATAAAAAAATTCATACAATAAATAAATCTTTGTACCTTTAACCATAGAGCCAGGGGAGGAGGTCTATGTAATAAATAAGTCTACCGGAATGTTTTCAATTATTGTCTTAGGTGTAACATGACTCCTAATTATTATTATTATTATTTCAATAAACTTACATTACTATGTGAATTTTTTTGTTAAAACCATCCAAATGTTAAGAGCAAATATAAGAACATTTTTATATAACACCAACATCCATGATTATATTATAAAATAATTATAAATTATAATATCTGTTATTCTTTGTGTGAACGGAGCTTATTGTTAAGTTTAAATAACATTTTCATTCATTAAAATTGGTTAAAAAAATTTAGTTAAAAATCAATTCCCAATAGTAGAATGACTATTTATATCGTATGAAGCTAAATGTCATGGCCATGGGGTGGAGAAATAGTTTTCAAAACAACGAGGATGTATTGATAATTAGACTAAATCTTAGGTGTGGCCATATAATTTTAATTAATTATAAGTCAAAATAATACTAAAACCAGTCACACGGGAAGGCAGACAGACTCAGACAGGTCTGCTTTTTTTTTTTGTTTGATTGATCACATTATTAGTTCCAGGAAAGAACTTCGTACCTCCCCTAAATTCATGTTCATTTCTTTCAATTTGTTTTTTGATTTTCCTTAGTAGTTTGTGATGCTTCTGAAATTAGCAAAATTATGTCAAGAATTTATGACAACTGGGAGAGGCTGGTTGAGGCCACGCTAAACAGAGAGCGGCTTCTCCATCTTGCCCTCTACTGTGAAAGCTTCAGCTCCATAGCATCTGACTTCAGTTCTGATTCTTTCCGTAGTGATATTGCTGGTAATATATATATATATATATATATATATATATATGTAAAACCAAGCAATTTATGGTTCTTATTATTTAGTTCAGTTTTTGAGCTAAAGATTAGGATTTTCTGCAGTTATACTGTTCTGGGGTTTCATAACCAGTTTCCCTTCTTTTGTTCTCAAGATTGAGCATCTTAGATCAGGCTTAAATTTGAGATTAATCATTAATTGAAAAGGTTAGATATTTTAGAAGGGGCAATGGAATAAAAGTAATGCCTTTTCTTTGGATATACGGGCAGTCGTTGCACGCGATTTCATGTGTATGAATATTTTTTTTCAAGTGATTGAATGATTTGATTCTTTTAATATTTGAATGGAGAATAAACTTTTGGGGATTTGGGAGATACGGATCTTGTAAGTGTTTGTGGGAGTTGTAGGATGATACTGTTTTTGTAAGTTTTTAGTGGATTAATGGATTTCATGAAAAGTATAATTTTAACCTTATTATTAGAATATTTTTGAAGGAGAATTCAAAGGATAAATTTGAAATATTAACAAAATTAGTATTCAAACTACTTCATGTGTCGAATTCTCTATTTTATCCTTCAAATTTAACTATCTATTTTAGTTATTGAAATAAGTTAAGGGTATTTTTAGTAAAAAAAAACTGTAAAAATACTTCCAATTTAGACACAAAAAGCCCTTTCTTTTCATAACTGTGTGTGTGTATATTTTTAAGAGGATGTGTTGTTTCAAAACTACCCTTGTGGTGGGCTCAAACCCAACTAGATCTATTAGCAATTATGGGAGCTTACCACCAAATTACCCACTTATCCATAACCTTTGGTTTTGGATTTGTGAAAGTATTTATTAGTGGTTGAGAGGAAAAAAGGAGTTCCCTTTTGTTTGAATTTACACTTTAGTTGAAATGTAGATTCTTCGTGTATGTTAGCCATCTTAACAATATTAGCTGGATCCAAACGGAACATTGTTTACACGTATGTGCAATTTCTTTTGCCTAATTCCTTTCAAAGGTGACTCTTTGACAACATTGCAGCAAGTTCATGACTGATTAAATAGTTTAAAGATTTTAGGAATCTTATTCTACTACTCAATAATTTCCTTCTCTAACAGAATTTTTTTCCTTCCCACCTAACCCTTATTTGTTATTAAGCAAGGGTGGTCTAAATAAGGGCATTAATATCTTTCACAATGTAAGCAAATACTTCTTGTAAGACCCACACTTTTGTGTATGGCATAGATACAGACACAGATATAGATATAGAGTAGTTGAATTGGATTGGCCAAGGGTTTAGCCTGCAAAGTTAAAAGTTGAAATTTTTTACCCTGCAAAGTACAATCTGTTGCTTTTTTAGGCCTAAATTTTATAGTTTTTTTTTTTTTAGAGATTATTATTATTATTATATATAACAAACTTGGAGTCTGATGTGAATTTATAGTATGAGGGTCGGCTAAAAATCATGAATTCTTGTTTTTTCGGAAATTTTTTGGTATTTTGATTGGTTGGAGGAGCAGTTTTAATTTGTTTAGAGGTAGTTTATTCATTCACTGGAAAATAAAGAGAGAAGAAAAAATTGTCTCTTTCTCGGGAATAATAGTGTAATTGATTTTGAGTCTAAAATTTCCTGTTATTCACATATCTGAGTATGTTCTATTCATAAAGGATTATCTTATTTTATTTGATTTTTTCTTTTTTGAGAGAAGTGACCAGTTATACATAATTATGCCAAAATATCAAAGACCACTTCTATTCAATCAATGGTTCCAGATCAAATATGCAGTTTAAGGGAAGAAACTGTTCTTATCACTCCAATATGTTAGAATCCTGTGTGCTGACAAGCTTCATTGCTCTTCCATGCTTAAAGTTTGGATCTTTCTGTGGGTTCTGTTTACTATGATTTGAGTTACTCTGGGATCTTATCTTTGTTTCATGAAATGTTGCATTTAAGAGGGGAAAGTATATTAAATTGTTTGAAGATAACCTGATGGCCTTTAATCCCAAAGATATGTGCGAATATACAGAAATAAATGTCAAATTCACATGGACTTTAAGCTATTAGGGTATGCCACTCAAAAAATAAGTAAACAGTAAGTTGCCTTCTTAAATGAAGGAAGAGATTATCATTCTTTACAATTCTCATAATTCAATTATTCGCTCCAAAGTTTTCGGTTATTATTTCATTGCACTTCTATGAGTTTCTTTAGGGAAATTATCAATTAAGTAACCGGTGTTGAGACAGGGAAGTTGCATTTAGCACTCTACCTTTGATTTATGTTTTTAAAAGATTTCTGCTTCATGTGTTGATGGGGTTGCACCAAGCTTATGATCTTGCATTTTTTCTTATGTGGGCTTTAGAAGCATCAAGATTTCCCAGCAAAACCAGCAACTCATCAGCTCCTTCAAACATAAGCATTCCCTCATACAGTGGCAAAAGCAGTGCTGAAAGCCTTCCTACTCCAAGATCTGAAGCTGAAATTCTTTCATCTGCCCATGTTAAGCCCTTCTCATTTAATGAGTTAAAGAATGCAACTGGAAATTTTCGACCCAACAGTCTTCTTGGGGAAGGTGGATTTGGCTATGTTTTCAAAGGATGGGTTGACGAGCATACTCTTACTGCTGCAAGGCCTGGATCTGGGTTGGTCATTGCTGTCAAGAACTTAAAGCCTGAGGGATTCCAAGGCCACAAGGAGTGGTTGGTACGTCTCTTCTTTGCTGTTATATGGCTTAATTAAACTATTTGCATTAGGCTTTTTGACACCATGGTGATTGTTTGCAGACGGAAGTTAATTATTTGGGGCAACTCCGTCATCCAAACCTGGTTAAACTTATTGGCTACTGCTCTGAGGGCGACTATCGGCTTTTGGTATATGAGTTTATGCCAAAAGGAAGCCTAGAGAATCATTTGTTTAGAAGTACGTATTCTCTGAAATAAAATTTTACCTTAAAGTGATGATTACTTTAGAAATCTTCAAATGCTGATACCTCTCCATTAACATATTGTTGGATAGCACCTCATCATGTTTGTTTTTGCACTATTATATAGCTTCTTCTTATCAAATTCATTTATTCTTCCCCCCAAACACTCCCCCTTTTGTCATTCTGCATTAATCTTTGTAGTTTATGCAAGCTTTTAACAATTAAGGGCTATTGGATGAAAACATAGTTAACAGAACATAACAATTGAGGCCTTTCACAAGCGGTCCCTAACAAGAAGATCAGTTGTGAAGCAGTAGGTTGAATTTGTAATTTGCATGCTTTCACATGCTTCTCGGCATCATGCACGAATTTTTTTATTTTTTATTTTATTTATTTATTTTTTTTTGAAATCTTGCTACCTCTGAAGCTTTCGTTATAAATCATGCATTGACAACTATCTAGATTGTATTTTGTTTTCCAGGAGGGCCCCAACCTCTCTCTTGGGCTACCAGAATCAAGGTTGCTATAGGTGCTGCTAGAGGCCTTTCTTTCTTGCACGAGGCTGAAGTGCAAGTAATATATAGAGATTTCAAGGCTTCTAACATTCTTCTGGATGGGGTGCGGTCAAAACTGGAATCTCACATTCAAATGGCTTATAAATAAAACAATTCTCTTTTTAATTTTTTTTTGATGCACATAGCCATTTCCAGCTATACCTGACCGTTCCATTTTGGAATGCAGGAATTCAATGCAAAGTTGTCTGACTTTGGTTTAGCCAAGGCCGGCCCAGAATATGGCTATGCTGCCCCAGAACATGTTGCCACAGGTCAGTCAATTAAAACAAGCATCTGCTATTTTTTTGTAAGTTTTTTCATTTTTACCTTTTTTCTCTTTCCAGTTTAAAGAAGCTCCTAAAAATTAGCACATGTCTGTGTTAATGAACAGGTCGATTGACTGTAAAAAGTGATGTATACAGCTTTGGGGTTGTGTTGCTGGAATTGCTATCTGGGCGTCGTTCTGTTGACAAAACGAAGGTTGGCGTGGAGCAAAGCCTAGTTGATTGGGCAAAACCATATATGGGTGACAATAGAAAATTGTTCCGGATAATGGACATTAAACTGGAGGCCAAATACCCTCAGAAAGCAGCATTCAGAGTTGCTACTATTGCTTTGAAGTGCTTGAGCCATGAGCCAAAACTCAGGCCGCGTATGGCCGAAGTCTCAGCTATACTCAATGAGCTTCAAAGTGGAAAACGGAAGCCTGGACAATCGGCTTTTGGCCTATAAGCCTAGATGGAAAAAGACAATTATGGTATATCATGATGTGTATGGTAGTGGGGTAGTATAGTTCATGGAAATTGGAAGACTGGACAATCATTTGTTGAGAAGTACTTTTTGTCTGATATAACCTATTACATTAAAGCGAGCATATGCTGATACCTCTCTCAATTAACATATCACTTTTTGGATAGCACCTCGTCTTTTTTGTTTTTGAGCTATTATATAGCTTCTTATCAGCTTCATTTATTCTCTCCTTAATTGTAATGTATTTAGGAACTATATTCACTAAGGACTTAGATTATTTATGCGGCCTATTAAATTTTACTGCATGACACTGAACCTGGAATTAGTTTTGGTTCTTGGGCCATGTTTGATTTGTTGAATTATTAGTCTGACACAATTTTGGCCCGTGAAGATTATATACGGATTAGATGATCTCTCACGTTCATTTGATTTAAATGACGCTGGATGAATGTGCGGTAACCATATCTTAGATTCTCGTTTGATGCCCGTAATTTATGTGATTCAACGCAATATATCTGAAGTTCTTTCTGAAATTTTGTGACCTCTTGACATTGTTCTGAAAACATGTTTTGACTTGCATTTTTGTTTTCCAGGAGGGGCACCCTCTCTTGGGCTACTAGAATGAAGGTTGCTATAGGTGCAGCTAGTGGCCTGCCTTTCTTGCACGAGGCATAAGAACAAGTTATAGATAGAGATTTTAAGACTTCTAACATTCTTCTCCATGGGGTATGGTCAGAACTGGTTTCTAACGTTCAACTCGCTTGTAAATAAAGCAATTCTTGTGAATGCATTAGCCGTTCTGTTTACAAGGATGATCCCGTTTTGGAATGCAAGAATTCAATGCAAAGTTGTCTCGCTTTGGTTTGGCCAAGGCTGGCCCAATTGGTGACAGAACACATGTATTGACTCAGGTTAGGGGTACAATTGGCTATTCTGCGCCAGAATATGTTGCCTCAGGTCAATCAATTGAAACAAGTTTACTATTTCTTCTAAGGTTTCAGTTTTACCATTTCTTTTCCTGGTTTAAAGAGTTAAGACAATTGTTTGTCCTTGTTAATGAACAGGTCGATTGACAGCAAAAAGCGATGTGTACAGCTTTGGAGTTGTGTTACTGGAACTGCTATTTGGGTGCTGTGTTGTTGACAAAACAAAGGTCGGCATAGAGCAAAACCTAATCGATTGGGCAAAACCATATATGGACAACAAGAGAAAATTGTTCGGATAATGGACGTTAAGCTGTAGGGTCAATACCCTCAGAAAGCAGCATTCAAAGCTTCTACCATTGCTTTGAAGTGCTTAAACCACGAGCCAAAACTCAGGCCACGTATAGATGAAGTCTTAGCTACACTTGAAGAGCTGTAAACTCCGAAAAGGGCAACCAGACATTGAAAGGCAGAGAATAAAGTGGATCCTATACCCCTGTTGCTGTTTAAATTGTTAATGATCATTTTGTGTGTGATTCAAAATATGAAATTGTTTTCACTTATAAAGCATGAAAAATAGGGGAAAAAAAATGAAAGATTTTGTCTTGTTTGGAACATATGTTTCTCTAAAGTCAAATCTTTTCAGTGAGAAATTTAATTTCATGCATGCACCACCCCCCCACCCCCACCCCACCAAAAAAAAAAAAAAAAAACACAAAATGTTATGTGTAGTCTTATGTATATTTAGTATTGATAAAGTTGAGAAAGAAATAAATCCTGCCTCTGTTGCTTCTGTTGCAGTCTGCTATTGTAAACATATACTTTGTCTTCCATTACTTGGAAAACACTGCAGGACTTTTAAGGTTCTTGATGATTAAAGCGATTGTGTCCTATATCAAGTTCCTGGAAACTTTTATGCAAGTGCACATCAAAAATTCCTGAAGTCTGTCTCATTTGCATTGATGCAACCACAAACTCGGTGATACAATGAGTGCAAGTTTCAAGTGCACATTGAATCAATTTTTTTTCCCGTTCCTTCTTTGTCTTAAAGTAATTATATTTTGTTATTCTTTTATGTTTTTAGCGAGAGTAAATTAAGTTAATTTTTCGAACAAGTTTAATGTATAATTCGCATTAACACTAAACACTTAGTTAATGCGAATGGTTTGCAGACAGAAGTTAGTTATCTGAGGCAACTAACATCATCCGGACCTAGTGAAACTTATCGGCTACTGCTCTGAAGGTGTTGATCGGTTTTTGGTATATAAGTTCATGCCAAAAGGAATTCTGGAGTTTCAATTGCACGGAAGTACGTATTCTCTGCATAAAGCATTACATCAAACTGGTGTTTGTTTTGTAAATCTTTGACATATCAATTGTTGGATAGCACCTTATCATATTTGTGCTACACTTCATATAGCATTTTTTTTTATCAGCTTCATTTATTCTCTACGTTAACACTTTCCCTTTAATTGCTCCTTTGGCCTATATATCCCATAAACCTGTATTGACAATGTAAAGAGGCTATGGGTCATCAGAGTGGATATACCTGACAACTTATGCAACGTAATTAGCAATTGGTTTTGTTTTGTAGGACTGAATCAGCCACTGTCTTGGGAGACAAGAATCAATGTGGCTATAGGTGTTGCCAGAGCTCTATCTTTCTTGCATGACAGGGATATACAACTGATACATGGGGATGTGAATTCTTCGAGCATTCTTTTGGATGGGGTATTCATATATTTGTGTACACTGCAAAATTTGTTGCTTTTATTGCATTTGCTTTGAGTGAAAGAATTTGTTTGCTTTGAGAAAACTAAAATCATGTTCCATTCTGAGAATCCATAGCTGGGATGCAGGATTCTAGTGCCTAGTTATCCGGTCTGACTTTAACGAAGCTTCAACCTCTTGGCATTTGGACCCGACGATCGGGTTATTTGAGCCCACCACCACCTGGTTTTCGTACTTCTACTCATCGTCCAGGTGGGCATAATGCACCTGAGTACGTACATACAGGATAGATATGCGAGGATATTCCTCCATTCTTGCTATTCTATAAGCATGTACTCTATTGAAATCCTTGCTTATTTGCAGGTTACTTGTCAGCAAAATGCGATGTGTATAGCGTTGAAGTTGTTTTGATAGAATTATTATGTGGACATTGTGCTCCCAAATAGGTTCACCGGAGAGCAAGGGCCGGTGAAGTGGGCAAGACCTTATTTGGGGTCAAAGCGGAAGTTGTTCCAAATAATGGACAACCCAAATGGAGAGCCAATATCCTCAGAAAGTAGCATATATTATTGCGGCCCTTGCTTTGCAGTGTGTAAACGCAGATCCAAAGTACAGGTTATTAGCCATTTTAGAACGGCTCCAAGGTCCAAAAAAACTGGGATATAAAAGCAAAGAAAGAAAATCAAGCCGTAATGATTAGTATGGATGAAACCTTGCTAGTTCTTTCTATCCCAAGAACCTGCAGTTTTATTGTTATGATTTACCTTCTGAATGTAGATGAACGAGTTGATGTGAAATGAACCTGAGAATATTATGTAAAAAAAAAATGATTTTTATACACACAAAATGACGATTTTAACGTTATACCAAATTATTATAGACCCGTTATTATAAATATTTATTAGCGGACAAAATATAAAATTAAGATCACAAATAAAATTTTACTTTTTAGTAAAAAAAAAAAATTATCACTTGTTATCATTCATGTTCTCTTTTCTTCCCCCACTTATTATAATTCACAAGCCAATCATATATTCTTTAAGGATCATCACTACCTTGAGTACAGATGGAGTATTTCCAACCCATATCACTCATTATAAAAAAACATACAGGGAAAAGACTTCTTTTGCAAAGTTATAAACATGTTAGTTGTTACTCACAAAAGTAATATGTTTTTTTATAAATACTTCTTTTAGCTTTTTGCCTATACCACCATAACTTATTTCTCAAAGTCAGTCACCAGCCCAAAAGTGCCACAAAAGTAGTTCTAAAGCCACCACTGACAAAGGCAGTCAGATTTGTCTGCTTCCTTTTTCTTTGTTTGATCACATTACACATTGTTGAATTATCCTTCACATAAAAAATTAAATAACCTATTCACAGTGTAAATAATTGAATGTGGCTTGTGAAACTTTTAAATTTAATTACAAATATATCTATAATTTTATTGAATGTTAATATTATATCTAGAGGTGTAAATTGATATTAAACGGATTAAATACATTGTTTCCATATTCGTATTTGTTAACTTTTTGAATATTCGAATATAGATATGGATTTGACGGATATTTAAAATGATATCCGAATTCATATTTATCGAATATCGGTCGAATTTAAATATATTCGTATTCGATTATAATTATTTAGATGCATTCATATTTTATAAACTAATCTGTATTCGAATTATTTTTTTGATATTTATATTCAATGATAATTATTTAGATATCTATTTACAAATATTCAAATACGTGAATTTATGAACTTGTAACAAATGCAATTTTAATTAATGGAATGAACTATATAATTTCATTAAAAAAAAAAAATTCAAACAAATAGCATAATTTTTAATTAATAATTGACTTTATAATTAATTATTAGTACTAATTAATAATAATTATTGATGTTTAAGTATATTAATTATAAAATCAACCAATAATAATTATGTTGATTAACTTTATTCTTCAATTTTTTTCTCTATAATACAATAATTTTTTAAATTTATTCTTCTTTCTTCCCAATTCTTCAATTATAATTTATATGTATATGGATTATGAGATTTTTATTGAAAAATATTAATAATATATTATTTAATACATATATATTCGGAGCGAATATTAAACGGATCGGATACGCATTTACCATATCTGTATCCATTTATAATGGAATATCTACTAATCGAATATGGATAATATTCGCTTTAAACGGATGCAGATAAATTTTATATAAATGGATACGAATACGAACGGTAAACAAATTTTCGAATATCTATTTACAATTCTAATTATATCTTGACTATAAATTTAAATTATGCAAAAATTGGTATGGAAATTACTCAATTCGAAACTTTTGTCATTTCACTCTTAATGACATCTTTTAGAGGATAAAAGTTAGGAAAAGGATAAAAATATTGAAATAATTATATTTACAACAGTAAGAGACATTATTCTTATAATAGTATAGATATATTTATATTCACAGGCAAAAACCCTATGAATAACTAAATAAATATGTGGCAAATCAATAACTAAATAACATCTTCGTTTAGAAACTGTTAAAAAAAGAAAAGAAAAGAAAAGAAAGATGTTGCAAGCATTGTTTAAAAAACCGGACCGGACTAGCCGGTCCGACCGGTTAGACCATCAACCGGCCGGCGAACTGGTCCGGTTTTCTCAAAAAATCAGAAAAATGAAAAAAATGCAATTTTTTGTAAAAACCGTTCAAACTGGCCGGTTGGGCCGTTAAACCGGTGAACCGGACCGATTTTTTCATTTAATTTTTTATAAAATTATTATCATTATTTTTAATTTTTTTGGTCTAAGTACAAAGTTTTAAGGTTAAGGTACACTTCACAAGCTATCTAAAAATAAAAAAACTTAATTTAGAATTTAGAATTAACTTACACACTTTCAACTTTAAACTTTGGACTTGATATATTTAAATTATTGTGATAATTTATAATATGAATTGTGAAATTTGGATTGTAATGTTAGACAATATCATTTAAGCTCTTTATGTTTTATATTTTGGCATTTTATTAATTTTTAAGTAATATATATAACATAAATATATATTTTTTATAATTATGACGTCACGGTTCAATTACAGTCCGACCAACGGTTGAACTAGTGAACCGTGAACCGGTAAGTTTTCCGATTCAATGAACGGTCCGATTTTTCAAACACTGATTGCAAGACATTCAGAAAGCAATTAATTTGTATGCGCATGAGATACATAAAAAAAAACTAACTGGTACATCAATAACTAAATTCTATGTGGAGCAAGATTTGTAATCATTTTCTATACCTACGGGATAAAGAGATAAATTACAGTGAGGCTACCTAAAGGAGAGGTGAAATTGGAAAGATAAACACCTTATACACTCTTGACTGTAGACATCTACTGAATATTTCCTTTGAATAAAAAATGTTGGTACCCAATTTTAAATTGCATGCATGGCTCGGAAGTAATTGTCAATCCAAGTCCAACAAGCACGCAGGACAGGGCCTGGTAGAATTTCCACTTACAAAGTTGGAAAAGACGAGCTAGGAAAGTACTCCGAATCATGATTAAAGTATTCATGTCCGAATTAAGGACGCTGCATCTGCTTTAGAATGCCAAAGTTATATCTAACCTTCTCAGCTTCGTTTTGTTCTAAGAGGCCTTTTTTTCTAGTTGACGCAAAAGATTTACAGTAAAAATTTGGATTCTTTCTGATTGAGTTGAATTATGTCAAGCGTGTATGATAATTGGGAAAGGCTGGTTGGAGCCACGTTGAAGAGAGAGCAGCTAAGGCTACTTGCTCTTGCCGATTCCTGGGACTCCACTTTTAGCTCCACACAATCAGGTTTCTTGCTACTTACTTCTTTATTTCCTTCGGTGTTTAGTTTTGAACTGAGATGCCGTTTTCTTGGCCCGATGTCTGGAGTTTATGTTGTCTTTTGGGTTTTCTTGGGCCATGTCTTAACGAGTTATTAATAAAATATGTTGCATTTATTTTCCGCATCATTCTTTGACTCTGAAATTATGGGTCCAACCCATGGCGCTTACGGAGAGCAGCCACCTCAAGCCAACCGTAATCTTATAAAAGTGCTTTTTGCTGTCAAATGTATAAGAAAATAAAATTGTGTCTTTACTAACAACTATTACTTTTAGTCAAGTGGTCCAAATTATGACGCTTATAAGGCACAACCATCTCAAACTGATAGTAAACTTATATGGGTGCTTTCCGCTACCAAATGCATAAAGAAATAGAGTTGCACCACTACTAATAACTATAACTTTTAATTTAGTGGTAAACACTTGATTATAACAAAATATAATAATTTAATGGAAGAAACTAGTATTATTACTCCAAATGGGGGAAAATTGTAATTTTGGTTCATCAACTATTACCTATTTTGATTTCATTTCATATTGATATGAGATTAGTACATTTAGTCCATTTTTCATAAATTTTTCATAGATTTAATCCATCGAGCTGAAAAATTTACAATTGAGCCCATAATTTGCCTAGTCAGCTCTAATCGGGCTCAAAATTTGGGCATTTTTGACCATTTGGCATACGAGACACATCACCCATCACTTGTGATGCCATATCTCTATCACCCGCTACCTGTGATGCCATATCACTCTAACCCCTAGCAATAAAAAAATGTTTAAAATTCATTATTAAAAAAAGATATATTACAAAATATTAGATATACATTTACATACAAGGCAAATCTATAATATATATATATAGCTATATGTATATAAACACAATATATGTATATATATATATGCACACAAAAAGCATCCCTCTACTCACCCCTTCCATGACTAGCCGCCAGATCTGGCGGCTGCCATGGTAGCAAATGCAGCTGCCCACTTGCTGTTGCCATGGCTGCTCAATCTTTGCAGGTGTGTGGGTGGAGAGGCGAGGGGTGAAGGGATGTATGTGTAGGGGCGGGAGGGCGTGGGGCGGGGAAGGGGGTGACGTCGGGGTCACGGCAGCAGCTGTGCAGCAGGGAAGGAGGGATAGGGTACAATTAACTGGTCTGAATAATAAGTATTTTCACAATTCAATCATTCGCTGGCTCCAAATTTAAGGAAATGATCGAATAAATTAACTGGTGCTGAGATAGGGAAGCTGCATTTAGCATTCTATCTTTGAATCAACGGAGAAATTATGACATTTTGTAATTAATTTATGTGTTTTGGCTTATGTTCTTGCCTATTCCCTTTTTTGTGGGCATTAGAAGAATCAAGATTTTCCAGCAAATCCAGCAATTCAGCAGGTCCTTCCAACACAAGCATTCCCTCATGCAGTGGCAAAGGCATTGCGCCAAGCCTTCCTACTCAAAAATCAGAAGCTGAAATTCTATTGCCCTCAAGTGTTAAGCCCTTCTCATTTAATGAGTTAAAGAATGCAACCAGAAATTTTCGATCGGACAGTCTTCTTGGGGAAGGAGGATTTGGCTATGTTTTCAAAGGATGGATTGACGAGCATACTCTTACTGCTGCAAAGCCTGGATCTGGATTGGTCATTGCTGTCAAGAAGTTAAATCAGGGGGGGTTCCAAGGCCACAAGGAGTGGTTGGTATGTTTGGTTTTTACTGTTACATGGTTTAATTAAAAACAATGTCATTAGGCTTTTGTGAAGCCTTGTTATTGTATGCAGGCAGAAGTTAAGTATCTGGGGCAACTACTTCATCGAAACCTAGTCAAACTTATTGGCCACTGCTCTGAGGGCGACAATCGGCTTTTGGTATATGAGTTCATGGAAAATGGAAGCCTGGACAATCATTTGTTGAGAAGTACATTTTGTCTGATATAAACTATTACCTTTAAGCAAGCATATGCTAATACCTCTTTCGATTAACATATCACTTTTTGGACAGCATCTCATCTTTTTTCTTTTTGAGCTATTGTATAGCTTCTTATCAGCTTCATTTATTCTCTTCCTTGATTGTAGTGTATGCATTTCAGGAACTATGGTCATTAAGGACTTAGATTATTGGTGCTGCCTATTAAATTTTTACTGCATAACATTGAACCTAGAATTACTTTTGGTTATTGGCCTGCGTTTGATTTGTTGAATTATTAGCCTTACACAATTTTGGCCCATGAATATTATATACAGATTAGATAATCCCTCGTGTTCATTTGATTTGAGAGATGTTGGATGAATATGTAGTCACCGTAATCTTAGATTTGATGTCTGTGTTTTACGTGATTCAGAGCAACATATCTGAAATTCTTTTTGAAACTTTGTGACGTCTTTTAACATTTGAAAACATGTTTTGACTTGCATTTTTGTTTTCCAGGAAGGACTCAGCCCCTCTCTTGGGCTACCAGAATCAAGGTTGCCATAGGGGCTGCTAGGGGCCTTTCTTTCTTGCATGAGGATGGAGTACAAGTTATACATAGAGATTTTAAGACTTCTAACATTCTTCTGGACAGGGTATGGTCAGAACTGGTCTCTAACATTCAACTGGCTTATAAATAAAGCAATTTTGTGAATGCATTAGCCGGTTCTGTTTACACGGACTGTCCCATTTTGGAATGCAGGAATTCAACGCAAAGTTGTCTGACTTTGGTTTGGCCAAGGCTGGCCCAATTGGTGACAGAACACATGTATCGACTCAGGTTAGGGGTACAATTGGCTATTTTGCGCCAGAATATGTTGCCACAGGTCAGTCAATTGAAACAAGTCTACTATTTCGTCTCAGTTTTAAGTTTTACCATTTCTTTTCCTGGTTTAAAAAGTTGAGATAATTGTTTGTCCCTGTTAATGAACAGGTCAATTGACAGCAAAAAGCGATGTATACAGCTTTGGAGTTGTGTTGCTGGAATTGCTATCTGGGCGCCGTGCTGTTGACAAAACAAAGGTCAACGTAGAGCAAAACTTAGTCGACTGGGCAAAACCATAGATGGACAACAAGAGAAAATTGTTCCGGATAATGGACGTTAAGCTGGAGGGTCAATACCCTAAGAAAGCAGCATTCAAAGCTTCTACCATTGCTTTGAAGTGCTTAAGCCATGACCCACGACTCAGGCCACGTATGGATGATGTCTTAGCTACACTTGAAGAGCTCCAAGCTCCAAAAAGTGCAACCAGACATTGAAAGGCAGAGAATCAAGTGGATCCTATACCCCTGTTGCTGTTTCAATTGTTAATGATCATTTTGTGTGTGATTCAAAATATGAAGTTGTTTTCACTTATAAAGCATGAAAAATAGAAAACAAATGAAAGATTTTGTCTTGTTTGGAACATATGTTTCTCTAAAGTCAGTCTTCTCAATGAGAAATTTAATTTCAAGGATGTGTCTCCCCCAAAAGGTTATGTGTAGTCTTATATATAGGTACTGTTGTAACCCAATCGGACCAAAAAATAAACTTGTGTAGTAAAAGTAAAGTAATTTGATGAAAAACAACAAGATTTAACGTGGTTCGGCGTTAGCCTAATCTACTCGACAAAGAAAAGGATTTTATTGATTTCAAATCAATGTAACAAGTACAACTTGTATCTCACAAATCTCACGAGAACACCTAACACTTTCGTTCTAAACTCCATTCTAAGAAAACTATCTCTAAAGTAATATATAAATACTCGTGTCTGGTCTGTCTCAATTTGTCCTGAAAGAAAACATGTATTTATGCTCGGAGGAAATAAAATTTGGCCCATGGCCTTGCGCTGCGGGCCGGGGCATGTGGAAAAACTACATGGCGGAAACCCCCCCTGCCAGGCTGCGCAAATGTTGCGTCTTGGCGCAGCGTTACAATATATTGTGCGCTCGTTCCGTCTATTCTGCCCAGTATCGTAAGCCCTGGCGTGCGGCATCCTGCCAACACGAGCTAGGGCGTGCTCTCGTGCCCGTTTTGACCGCTTCGCTCCATTTTGCTCTGTTTCTCGTCATTTGTAGTCCAAATTTCAAAGCAAAATCAACAATTCTCCACCTTAACTTAAAATTCACTATCCATTTTCTTTATCCCTACCTTCAAAAGAGCCCTTCATCTGAGTTTACAATTGTTAATCAAATCCAAGCAATGCTTGAATTTGATTCCTGGAATAGTCTTGGTCAATATGTCTGCCGGATTATACTTAGTCCTAGCTTTGTAAATCAAAATGACACCTTGAGACACCATATCCCAGACAAAGTGATACCTTATGTCAATGTGCTTTGTTCTTTCATAAAATGCTTGATCTTTGATGAGTGTATGACACTTTGACTTTCACAAAATATGGTGGTAATATCAGAATCCATGCCTATATCCTCAATCAGCTCCTTTAGCCAAATGTCTTCCTTCAGGCCTTCAGCCAAAGCTATGTATTCAGCTTTTGTTGTGGACAATGCAACTGATGACTACAAAGTCGCATTTCAGCTGACCATGCAACTTGAAACACAAAACACATATCCTGTCATGGACCTTTTACTGTCCAAATCTCTGGCATAATCCGCATCCACATAGCCAATAATTCTAGTAGTAGAATTCAATTGACTATACTTCAAACATCTATCTGCAGAACCTCTCAAATACCTCATGATCTATTTCACTGCTTGCCAATGCGTCTTTCCTAGCTTGTGCATGTACCTGCTCACAACACTAATTGTATGTGAAATATCTAGCCTAGTGCACACCATGACGTACATCGAGCTACCCACTGCACTAGCATATGGCACATTAGATTTGATGAAAGCCTAAAATGAGCTACAAGTGGCGTACTAACTGGCTTGGACTTATCCATCCCAAAACGCTCAAGTACTTTCTCAATGTAATGCTATTAAGACAAGTACAACAATCCTATGTGTCTGTCCTGAATGATCTCTATGCTCAATATCTTCTTTGCACCGCCCAAATCCTTCATATCAAATTCATCATTCAACTGAGCCTTCAAAATGTTGATCTCAGATATGTTTCTAGAGGCAATCAACATACAACAATAAATATACGAAAAGGCCATCACTATATTTTTTATGATATACATAACAATCGTATATACTTCTAGTATATCCTATCTTAGTAATAAAAGCATCAAACCTTTTATACCACTACTTGGGAGACTGTTTCAAGCCGTATAAAGACATCTTCAGAAGACATGCTTGATTTTCTTTCCCGAAAACAATGAATCCCTCTGGTTGACTCATGTAGATTTGCTCCTCCAACTTACCATGCAGAAAGCTGTTATCACATCAATCTGCTCTAGCTCCATATCAAACAAAGCTATCATGACAATTAATACGCGAATGGAAGTATATCTTACAACTGGAGAGGACACCTCATGAAAGTCAACTCTCTTTCTTTGAGTAAAACCTTTAGCAACCAATCATACCTTGTATCTAGCATCTTCAACTTTGGGAATCCCTTCCTTTCTCTTGTAGACCTATTTGCAACCTACAATTTTCTACCTTTTAGTTACATCAACTAGCTCCCATGTGCTATTATTGTGTAGAGACTCCATCTCTTCACTCATAGCTGCTACCCATTTATTAGAATCTGGACAAGAAATGGCCTCTTTGTATGAGATTGGATCATCACCCACAAACTTCTCAGCCGAACTGAAAGAATAAGCAACCAGATCTGAATATGCAAACCGCTGTGGTGGTTTGATCTATCTTCTCTCTCTATCGCGTGCCAAATGATAGTTCTGTAGTAAATCATTTTCCTGTTGCTGATTAGGTGATAATGAGCTCTCACCAACTTCATCTACCACATGTTGTTTTGCCTTTAAAACTTGTGGAGTGTTAATCTCAATCTCCACTTTCTCCCTAACGCCCTCCTGACTACTTTCACCTTGCTCCACCTTTTTCATCGTAGCAGACTCGTCGAATGTCACATCCTCGTTGATTATCATCTTGGAGCCCTTGTCATCATTACACCTTAAATGATAACCCTTGACTCCATTTGCATAGCCTAGAAATATGCACTTCCTAGCCCTCAGCTCAAGCTTCCCATCGCGGACATGAGAATAGGTTGGACACCCAAATACTCTTAGATTTGAGTGATCAACGGACGACTAAACTTCCATTGGTGTCTTGCAATCCAAAGCACTCGATGGTGACCAACAACTACTTTTATCCAGAGTACCCACCGAAATCAGATTTTTCTTCAGATCAGGAACATGACCCACATCTATTAGGGTCCTCATTATATCTTCGTGCATTCTGATACTCACTGAGCCAACTCCTATAACCCTGCAAGAAGCATAATTTCCCATAAGCACTTCCACCATCATATTTCTGATAATTGGTAAACCAATCTTCTCGTGGGCACATGTGGTAGAAACAACCACTATCCAAAATCCATTATGTACTCAGAAAACTCTCAGTAATGTTGAGAATAAGCCTACTATTTGACTCATCCTTAATAATTCCTGCAACATCATCCCGTTTCTTATAAGAAGTTTTACCTGCATCCTTCACCTTTTTTCATTCTGGACAATTTCATTTCTAGTGCCACTTTCTACTCACCTAAAACATTTATCGCCTATTTTAGGCTTGGTTCGGGACTTCGATCGACCTCTATTCCTTTCCCTTTATCTCGATCTCCCCTTTGCCACCAATCCTTCCCTATTTTCACTATCATTACTGCCTAGGACATATTTTCTCAATTCGTTGGAATTCAATGAGGCCATCACATCCTCTATTGAAATCGTATCTCTACCATATAGTAAAGTAGTAACCAAGTGCTAAAAGGATTTAGACAAATAACACAAGAGAATTAAAGCTTGATCTTCATCTTCAATTTGTACATCTATACTAGTGAGATCCAAAATAACCTTATCGAAATAATCAATATATTGAGCAATAGATGTACCTTTCTTCATTCTCAATGTGTATAACCGTTGTTTCAAATACAACCGATTTGTTAGAAACTTTGTCATATAGAGACTCTCTAGCTTTCACCATAATCTTGTCAGTGTACTTTCTGTGGTGACCCCACTCAGTCGTTATCTGCCAATGATAACACCAGAGTACCATAAGCCTTCGCCATAAATTCATTCTTCTCCTCATCTGTCAGTGTCTCTGGGAAGAAATCTTTACCCTTTAACGATCTCTGTAAAGTTTTTTGACATAGGAGGGCGTGAACCTTCATCTTCCACAACCTATAATCATTCTTCCTATTGAATTTCTCTACCTCGTACTTTATAGCGGATATCTGATCAACTGGCTCCGATACCAGTTTGTTGTAACCCAGTCGGACCAGAAAATAAACTTGTGTAGTAAAAGTGATGTAATTTGATGAAGAACAACATGATTTAACATGGTTCAGCGTTAGCCTAATCCACCTGACAAAGAAAAGGATTTTATTGATTTCAAATCAATGTAATAGGTACAACTTGACTCCCACAAATCTCATGAAAACATATAACACCCTCGTTCTAAACTCTGTTCTGAGAAAACTATCTCTAAAGCAGTATAGAAACACTCATGTATGGTCTGTCTCAGTTTGCCTTGGCGCGTAGATGTTGCGCCCTGGCGCAGCGTTGCAATATTCTTTGCGCCCGTTCCGTCTGTTCTGCCCAGCACTGTGCGCCCTAACGTGCACCTCCTTGTGCCCCAACGGGCGCGTGCTCGTTTCGACTGCTTCTTTCCGTTTCTCGTCATTTATAGTCCAAATTTCAAGGCAAAATCAACATGTACTATTGATAAAGTTGAGAATTAAAGAAATAAATCATGGCTCTATCACTTCTTTTGCAGTCTGCTAATATAAACTTATACTCTTTCTTCCATTAATTGGAAGACTCCACAAGACTTTTAATGTTCTTGATCATTAAAGCGATTGTGTCCTATATCAAGTTTGTGGAAATTTTTATGCTAGTGTGCATCAAAAATTCCTGAAGTCGGTTTCATTTGCATTGATGCAACCACAAATTCGATGATACAATGAGTTCAAATTTAAAGTGCACATTGAATCAATTTTTTTCCCGTTCCTTCTTTTTCTTAAAAGTAATTTTGTTTTGTTTTTCTTTTAAGTTTTTAGCGAGTGTAAATTAAGTTAATTTTTCTAACAAGTTTAAAGTATAATTCGAATTAACACTAAACACTTTGTTAATGCGAATGGTTTGCAGACAGAAGTTAGTTATCTGGGGCAACTACATCATTCTAACCTAGTGAAACTTATCGGCTTTTGATCAATTTTTGGTATGCGAGTTCATGCCAAAAGGAAGTCTGGAGTTTCATTTGCACGGAAGTACATATTCTCTGAATAAAGCATTACATTAAATTGGTGTTTGTTTTATAAATCTTTAACATATCAATTGTTGGATAGCACCTCATATTTGTGCTACACTTCATATAGCTTTTTCTTGTCAGCTTTATTTATTCTCTGCGCTAATATATCCATAAACATGTCTTGACAATGTAAAGAGGCTACAGGTCATTAGAAGGTATGATAATTCTTGATTAATGTATTAATATATAATAATGTACTGAGGTTTTACATGCCTATTTTGGCCAAGGTTATAACATTACAAGCATCCCTTTACGAGTTAATATATTACATCAATTGAAATAAGCACAGAGTATAGTAAATTTATAAAAATATGCCTCAATCACTTGAATTTTATCAAATAGTAAATTTATAAAATATTTTAAAAATTTATACTACATAATTAGGGCTCATTTTTAATATTTTAAAAAAATTAATTATTCAAATTTTAAATATAAAATAACATATTCTAAATTAAGTTTTTATAATATAATTTTTATTACTCTAAAATAAATAAAAATTATTTTTTAATAAATATAATATACACATAATATTAGGGCTGACATCAGTAGATGAAATATCCTTGAAAAAAATAAATTCAGCCAATAAATGAAAAAAAAATTAAATTAAACCAAGAGGCAAGGCTTCTTGGCTTTTTAAAAAAAAAAATCCCCACAAGAGGCGAGTAGACCCACGCCTCTTGGTGATTTTAAAAAAAAAAATATATATTCCCTTGTAGCCACGCTTCTTCTTTGTTTAGTTAAAAAAAATAAATCCAGTTGAGTTAAAGGAGTGGCTTGCAGCCATGCCTTACGCTAGTTTTGCAAAACTCCCGAAACTGTGGTAGTTTTATAAAAGTTTTTTTTTCCTGCATTATTTTTATAAATTAGCCTACCTTTTACTTAATTCATCCCAAAAGTTAGCTCAGAAGATGGAGTTTGTTTAATGCCTTGTAAAGACTATCAATGGTTAGGGTCAAGAGAGTATCTACAGTTTTATTTTATTTTTTTAAATTTTCTTTTTAAAAAATAAATAGTCCAAATCGAATATGGGATCTGGACAGTTAAACCTATTTTTTAACACATTCTTGTTTTTCTTAATAAAACATAAGTTGCAAACATAATCTGTGTCCGTATAGTTTCTTGTTATATTTAGGAGAGTAGCTAAAGAATTGGAATTGAGTTTCTGGAAAGCAGTCCTACTAGCAAATTAATTTATGAACTTGTGTTAAGAAGCGTAGCCAAATTACTATGATAACAATAAATGTGATTTAAACAAGAATAAAAAGAGAAGAATCTATCAAATTATAAATTAACCCTAATGGATTTTGTGACTAAGAAAACTTAAAAATCAAAAGAAAAATTCGTACAATAAATAAATCTATGCAATAAAAAGTTTTACCAGAATGTTCTCCAATTATTGTCTTAGATTTAACATGACTCCTAATTATTATTATTTTTCTATATTTCAAAAAACTAAAATTACTATGTGAATTTTTTTTCGATAAGGCCATCCAAATGTTAATCGCAAATATGAGAAAATAGGGAGTGTTTATATAATACCAGGTTATATTATAAAATAATTATAAATTATGATACTTGTTATGATTTTTTTTTTCTTTGTGTGAAAGGAGCTCACAATGAAGTTTAAATAACATTTTTATTCATTAAAATTGGTAAAAAATTCTTGTTTGGTTTTATTTCCACAGCCATTCCTAGCATTTTTATTGTTTAAATTTTGGAAAATGTTTGGATGAGTCCATTTCCAGGGAACAACTTTCTACTTTTCATTTCCATTTTCTCACTTCCCCCGAAAGTAAACCATTTCCAAACATACTAATTTGATAAAGCTACACACCCGTCAATCAAACTAAACTCACATCAATCGGCGTTCGGAAATGGAGAAAAATAAAATTTATGTGCCAAGAATATCTTTCCCTTCTTTTAATGGTTTCCCCCAACACAAACACTCCACACTCAGACAACCCCCCAGCTTTGTTCAGGCACAAGGATGGAGGGAGAAATCGTTCCATCCACCGGTGAGAATAGCCCAACTTGACAACCGCAGAAGCGCTAGGAGGTACCAACTTGCTTTCTAACGGTTAAACCTCATTCTCTGGTGAGTTAACTAGGGCTTCGGGTGGAGGGGATGTAGAAACTAATTCTGCTATCCCTTTGGTCCCGGTTCCCTACCCAACAATAGCTACCAATATATAGTGGGTTCCATATTCTGTGTATGATTTAATTTGCATGCCTGATTGAGGTCTTTTGGTTTACTATTAAAAGCTAGGTACATTTTCTGTTCTTGTAGTATATATGTTAGATCTGTTTAGAGATGATCTTTGTTTCACATATTGCGGTTTTTTGTGTTCTGCTCTATGGTCTAATGCTGTTCGTTTGTGTGGAGGGTTATTTTATGCATATGGGTAGTGTTTACTTGTCCTTGTCGTGTACCTTAGACTGTGACCTGTGTAGCGACTTTAGCTTCGCCAGAATAGCTGGTTTTCATCTTCTGAAATTTACCCTGTCAATCACGAGATGGACATTTGTTATGGCTGATAGCACATAATAGTTGAATGGGTAATGAAGAACTATAGATTATGCTTCACTGTATATTCGGCTGTGAACATTTCTTTTATGTAAATACTCCAACTTTGGTCCACTTGAATATGCCAATTCTGAATTGTGAGGAATATCAATGAATGTAGTAGTAAAATCTACCTGTTATGGTCTTATATGTGAAGTTTTACATCGCTTTCATTACTTGCTATGGTACCAATGTTGGGTGTTGTTGGGATGGATGGGATTTGATGAGAGGTAGAGCGCTACTTTGTGTTGTTACCATGCATAAATAGATGTCCATAAATGGCCTTTTCACCTCATAGTAGATATAAACTTATTCTTCAGATGAAAATTTGCCAAATAAAGATACATAAACTTTGCTAATAAAACTCTACATGTGTCAGGTAACATATAAAATACACTATATTAAGGTATCCCCATCTAACTTTGATCACCCATGTCATTAGATGAGTCGTCGTCAACAACGATTTTGCAGTAGGCAAATGATGCAAAGTGGGAGTTGCCCACTTTGACTGTGTTCATTGAGCTAATGCATAATCAGTTCATTAGGGGACAGTTGATTTCAATCACCTTCACTACCATGATTTGGCTAGAGATTCAAAGAGAGTTGCTTGAGCGTACTTGGCTCCACTACGAAGTAGATCAACCAAAAATAAATTTGTCTACGATACATCTTCTGTGGAGAAAATTTCATGATCTATTAACAAATTAGACTGGCTTTAAGTGGGATAGCAACACAGCACTGTATAGGCCATAGAAGAGCAATGAGCTGAGTGGCTAATGGTAATATATAAAGTTTTACATATGCTAAATATGTACACTTGTTATATTCCATTAATTGTCCTTTTATAGTGACACTAACTGATTGTATCTTGTGCTCCTCTTGATAGGAAAATCCAAAGGAGAGTTGTCTAAAGAGGCGGGGTCTTCCACACTATAACTTGTGCACAGAAATGTTCCTTAACACGGTCGCTAGTGGGAGTGGTGCTAGGTCTTATTCCCAACCACCGATTGAGAGTGAGGAGGACGTAGAACCCGATCTGCCGAACCTAGATGATTATGGCCCATCAAGGTTTCCCAACCCACATTTTGGAGATGCGAACCTCCAAGTCCCTAATAAGCTGTCCCAACCACCCATTCATCTTGTCGGTTTGAGCAACACGTCAAGTAAGTCTAGGAGTAACTGTTTGCTAGAATCGATAATGCCATAGATGCGTGGAATTCTGTTAACAGTGCAAAGGCAAGGAAGTTGGATAAAAACTCAAATGCAAGTGTTGAAGCTTGCATGGCATCATTGAAGACTATGGAAGGCTTGCCCCATGTCTTTTCTTCAAAGCTCAAGACTCCCTCTTGAGCAAGACGCAACGTAGGATGTTCCTTTGCATGAGTGATGAGGAGAGAAGGGAATGGGTGGAGTCATTGGGATATGCTTGATTTGGGGGGTGGCGGGGTGGCGGTGGTTGTTGAAGAGTGATAGAACTTGTTAATTTCAAATTTCAAACCATGGCCATGTTGCACTGTTTATATGTTATTCCTTTCATCCTACTACGGTTTTTCTATGTTTAAACTTCGCTTGTGTCCTATTACAATGTTACTTTGTGAGTTCCTTTAGTTTTATTTATGATCTAAACAGCTTGTAAAGGAGTTGAGAGACTTGTTTATGGTTTAATTGAGTTTAGGTACAACTAATTTTCCATTTATGTGCGGCTGCACTCGTTGCTAAATCCTCATACATTGTGTGTGTTTACTTCCCAAGGTAATATGAGACAGTATGCATGAATTCTTTAAAACTCATTCATGGACATATTTTGCTTCATTGACCGCGACGCTCCAATCTGCCCAGCCACAGCCCAATCAATTTCCCACAACTGTCATCATCTCCTCCTCCACGGCCTCTGATAATGCACGCGTTGGTGATGGCTCAGCTTCTGGTTTATGTCGACGTCGGTCCACGAATGTGTAGATTGATGTTCACAAAATTGAAGACACTAGTGTGCAGTCCACCGCAGCATCTAGTGGCAGCTGAAGTGGGAGCTTTTGAATGGTCAATCAACCCCATTTTGTAATATGTGCATATGTTACTTAATCCAAACCCCTAACATGGTTGTACAAGTTTGGGATATGTAAATATGACTTCTGCTACTTAATGGAACCGAGGAAATGGCAGACAATTTTCACCTAATTTTCAAAGCCATTCCCCTTCCGTTGGATGCTTCATCACTTCTTTTGTTCCTCTCTATTCTACTTACCATGAACTTTTGTCATGTTTCAGTTGACATATTATAGTCTTTAGTTTGTATGCTCAATATAATTTAATGGAAATTATACCTTGTGGGTTAAACCTTAGCATGGTTAACACATCAACTCATTCATGAAACGTCCTTATAACAAAATTTTTTGGCTCCACGTTGAAAATGTTATGCATATTCTGCCTCCCTTCACACTGTCATGCACACCTACACACCCATGAATATCATGATCTTTTTTTGGTCTATCATGGCCAATGGCCGAAAAAACTTATAAATTTTGAATTTATAAATTCAATTATGAGAAAAGAAAACAAAATTAATAATTACAACTACCCAAACAAATCACATCACACCATATGGAAATGCATGTCTTTTCATGGTGAAAATTCCTTTCATTTAAATACATTTCATTTTCAACCCTACAAAACTCAAATTTCCAGACAACTCATCCAAATATATTTTCATTTTCACATCATATCACATAACTAATTTTCACAACTTTGGAATTGATGGAAATGAAAATTGGTAATGAAAATAAAACCAAATGGGCCCTAGTTAAAAACCAATTCCCAATAGTAGAATGACGTATATTTATATCACATGAAGTTAGATATCAAAGGATGGAGAAATAGTTTCCAAAATGACACAAGGGTGCATTGATAGACTAAGAGGGTGTTTGGGTGAGTTTATAAGCTCGTCAAAATATTTTATAAGATGTGAAAAAAGTATGTGGTAAATTTTTTTTAAAAAAAGTTTATAAGCTGCTAAAATAAGATATTAAAAGAGTAAGGAATGCTCAATTTATTTTGAAATCTTAACAAGTTAGCTTAATTTTAATCATATTAATAACATTTTATGAGCTCCAACATATTATTTTATCCAAACATTTTAAGAAAATTTAACATTTTATAATCTCCAAAAATATCTTATAAGATATAAGAATTTATTAAACTTTTAAATAAAATTAGCCAAACACCCTCTAAATGTGATATCAAAATTTAAATCTTAAACAAGAATAAACACCATTTGCCAATGAATATGACGCCTTTGGCATCTCCTTCGCCAATACAGCGAAATATAGGTAAAAAGAATGACTTCAAAATCTCTTATAACTTCTGAAAAAGAGGTCAACCAGACAAGAAAATTTACCAAGTCAAGAAAAGTAAAGTAATTCTAAAGCCACCACTGAGAAGGGCTTTCTTCGTTTGATCACATTATAATTTCTAGGAAAGAACTTAGGAACTGTCTTGATCCTTGGATTCACACTCATTTCTCTCAATATGTTTCCAATATTTGCTTTAGCGAATTGGGATGTCTCTGAAATTCGGACAGTTGAGTTATGTCAAGAATTTATGACAACTGGGAGAGGCTGGTTGAGGCCACGCTGAACAGAGAGCGGCTTCGCCATCTTGCCCTTTACTGTGAAAGCTTTATCACCAGAGCATCTCACTTCAGTTCTGATTCTTTCCGTGGTGATATTGCTGGTAATATATATGTAAAACCAAGCAATTTGTGGTTCTTATTATTTAATTCAGTTTTTGATCTAAATATTAGGACTTTCTGCAGTCATACTGCCCTGGGGTTTCATAACCAGTTTCCCTTCTTTTGTTTCTCGAGTTTGAGCATCTTAGATCAGGCTTAAATTTGAGATAATCATTGATTGAAAAAGTTAGATTTTTTAGAAGGGGCAATGGAATAAAAGTAATGCCTTTTGTTTGGATATATATACATTTATATATGTTGCACACGATTTCACGTGTATAAATATATTTTTTTTTCTTTGAGTATTTGAATGATATGATTCTTTTAGAATGGAGAATAGAATTGTGGGGAGTTGGGAGGTACGTTCGTTGTAAGTGTTTGTGGGAGTTATGAGGATGGTATAGTTTATGTAAGTGTTTAGTGGGTTAATGGAGTTCATAAAAAATACTATTTTAAGTGTATTATTAGAATATTTCTGACAGAGAATCCAATAGATAAATTGAAATACTAACAAAATTGGTATCCAAAGTACTTTCATATGTCGAATTCTTTATTTTATCCTTCAAATTGAATTGTTTATTTTAGTTGTTGAAATAAGTAAAGGATATTTTTAGTAAAAATTAAAAAATAACTTTCAATTTAGACACAAAAAGCCTTTCTTTTTATAATAGTATATATAATATTATAATAGTATATATAGTGTATATATGTAGTGTATATATATATATATATATATTTTAAGAGGATGTGCTATTTCTCAATTACCCTTGTAATGGGCTCAAACCCAACTACATCTGTTTGCAATTATGGGAGCTTATCATCAAACTGCCCACTTAGCGATAACTACCCACTTATCCATAACCTTTGTTTTGGATTTGTGAAAGTATATATTAGTAGTTGAGGAGAAAAAAGGAGTTCCCTTTTGTTTGGATTTACGCTTTAGTTGAAATGTAGATCGTTCATGTATGTTAGCCATCTTAACAATTTCTTAACAATATTAGCTGGATCCAAACAGAACATTATTTATACATATGTGCAATTTCTTTTGCCTAATTCCCAGCAAAGGTGAATCTTTGACAACATTGCGGCAAGTCCATTACTGATTAAATAGTTTGAAGGATTTAGGAATCTTATTCTACTACTCAATAATTTCCTTCCCTTAACAATTTTTTTTCCTCCCCACCTAACTTTTATTTGTTATTAAGCAAGAGTGGTTTAAATAAGGGCATTAATATCTTTCACAATGAAAAAAAATACTTCTTGTACGACTCACACTTTTGTGTATTGCATAGATATAGATAGATTCTCTGCTTCATGAGTTGATGTGGGCCCAACAAGCTTCTGATCTCGCCTATGCTTTGTTTGCAAGCTGTAGAAGCTGAAAACCTTCATACTGCAAGATCAGAATCTGGAATTCTGTCATCCCCCAATGCTAAGCTCTTTTCATTTAATGAGTTAAAGAAGGCAACCAGAAACTTTCTGCCTGACAATCTTATTGCAGAAGGAGAATTTTACGCTATTTTTAAAGGATGGATTGATGAGCATACTCATACTGCTGCAAAGCCTGGATCTGAATTGGTCATTGCTGTCAAGAAGGTAGAGCCTGATGGATTCCAAGACCACGAGGAGTGGTTGGTATGTTTCTTCTCTACTGTTGTATGGCTTAATTAACTTGCAATTAGCCTATTTTACATTAGAGTGATGGTTTGCAGACAGATGTTAGTCATCAGGGGCAATTGCATCATCTGAACCTAGTGAAACTTATTGGCTATTGCTCTGAGGGTGTCGATTGGTTTTTGGTATACGAGTACATGCCATATGGAAGTTGGGAGTTTTGTTTGTGCGGAAGTACGTATTCTCTGAATAAAGCATTACCTTAAAGCGGTGATTGTTTTATAAACCTTTAAAATATCAATTGCTGAATGCCTGAATCATATTTGTTTGACACTGCGTATAGCTTCTTATTGTCAGCTTCATTTATTCTCTGTGCTCACACTTTCCCATTAATCATTCCTTTGACCTATATATTCATAAGCCTGTATTGACAATGTGAAGAGGCTATGCGTCGTTGGAGTGGATGCTGTAGGAATTCCTGACAACATATGCAACCTAATTAGCATTTGGACATTAAACACAGTGGTCTGCTGATTCTGTTTTGTTTTGTAGGACTGAATCAGCCACTGTCTTGGGAGACAAGAATTAATGTGGCTATAGGTGTTGCCAGAGCCCTATCTTTCTTGCATGACAGGGATTGTCCACTGATACATGGAGATCTGAAATCTTCAAGCATTCTTTTGGATACGGTAGCGAATTTTGTTGCTTTTGTTGCACTTGCTTTGAGTGAAAGATTTTGTTTGCTTTGAGAAAACTGAAATCATGTTCCATTCTGATGATCCATAGCTGCGATGCAGGATTTCAGTGCCAAGTTATCCGGCTTGACTTTAACTAAGCATCAACAGCTTGGTACTTGGACCCGACGATCTGGTTATTGGAGCCCCACCACCTGGTTTTGGGTTTTTTAGATATCGTCCATGTCCGTATAATGCACCTGAGTATGCATACACAGTTTAGCTATGCTAAGATACTCCTCCATTTTACTTTTTTAGAAGCATATACCCTATTGAAGTCTTGCTTATTTGACAGAAAAATGTGATGTGTATAGCTTTGGAGTTGTTTTGATAGAATTATTATGTGGGCGTCGTGCTATTGACCCAAATAGGCCCAGTGCAGAGCAAGACCTGCTGGAGTGGGCAAGACCATATTTGGGGTCAAAGCGGAAGTTGTTCAAGATAATGGACACCAAATTAGACAGCCAATATCCTGAGAAAGAAGCATATACTATTGCCACCCTTGCTTTGCAGTGTGCACATGGTTGGCACTTGGCAGGAACCGCGTTCCATCTTGTCGGACCGATTATCAGTCCGGAACGGCGTTCTGGCGATAAATCGGCCACTTTGCACCGTCCCAACCACAGCCCCATTCCAAGCCGGTTCGATGGAACGCCCATGACCGATCCGATTCTGATCCCCCGTTCCGGCCGATAAAACGCCGATCCGGCTAACCATAAGCACAGAACCAAGGCACAGGCCAAGTATGACGGAGATATTAAGTACTCTGGAACAGCTGCAACGTCCAGAGGCTGGGGTCTCGTTAAAGTCGAGAATCAAGCTTTGTTAAGTATATCACCGTTCCTAACAAACATATTGCAGAATTATGAGATTGTAAGTAAATTCCAGGGGCTGAATCCAATGGTTATTCTCTGAGATTTTTGCAGGCTGTCGTGATCCCATGTTCTGATTCTGCTTCACTAGCACAACAGTTGTTAAATTTTAGGTGATGTATAAAGAGAAACAGTGAATTGAAAAACTGGGACACACAATTAATGTCAAACTGTAGGTTTTGACTTACAATTCGTCAAAATAACATCTCCATGTAGAAACAAACAAAGAAAAAAAAGAAGAAGAAAATAAAAAATGTTGCAAGACATTCAGAAAGCAATTAATTTGTACGTGCATGAGATATACAAAACAAAGTTACTGGTAAATCAATAAATCACACTGGGGCTACCTAAAGGATGGGTGACTGTAAAAATTAAAATCATAAACACCTTATGAACTCTTGACTGTAGACATCTATTGAATATTTCCTTTGGATAAAAAATGTTGGTACCCAATTTTTAATTGCATGGCTCGGAAGTAAATTGTCAATCCAACAAACACGCGAGACAGGGCCAGGTAGAATTTCCACTTACAAAGTTGGAAAAGACTAGGAAAGTACTCAGAAACATGATTACAGTATTCAGGTCCGAATTAAGGACGCCGCATCTGTTTTAGAATGCCAAAGTTATATCTAACCTTATCAGCTTCGTTTTGTTCTAAGAGGCCTTTTTTTCTAGTTGACCCACGAAATCTACAGCAAAAATCTGGATTCTTTCTGATTGAGTTAAATTATGTCAAGCGTGTATGATAATTGGGAAAGGCTGGTTGCAGCCACGTTGGACAGAGAGCATCTAAGGCTACTTGCTCTTGCCGATTCCTGGGACTCCACTTTTAGCTCCACGCAATCAGGTTTCTTGCTACTACTTTATTTCCTTTGGTGTTTAGTTTTAACTGAGATGCCGTTTTCTTGGCCCGATGTCTGGAGTTTATGTTGTCTTTTGGGTTTTCCTGGCCCATGCCTTGACGAGTTATTAATAAAATATGTCGGATTTATTCTCTCTTTGACTCAAAAACTATGCGTCCAACCCGTAGTGCTTATGGAGGGCGGCTACCTCAAGCCAACCATAGCCTTATACAAGTGTTTTTTGCTATCAAATGTATAAAGAAATAAAGTTGTGTCTTTACTAGCGACTATTATTTTTAGTCCAGTTGTCCAAACAATGGCGCTTATGGGGCACAACCATATATATGGGTGCTTTGCGCTACAAAATGCATAAAGAAATAAAGTTACACTACTACTAATAGCTATAACTTTTAGTCTTATGGTAAGTGCTTGATCCTAACAAAATATAACAATTTAATGGAGGAAACTAGTATCATTACTCCAAAATGTACTAGTGTCCTATATGCTGGCAAGCTTCATTGTTCTTCCATGCTTAAAGTTTGGGTTTTTCTGTAGATTCTTTTTTTATTATGATTTGAGTCAAAGATTTTTCCTTCATTCCGTTAAATGTCATTAAGAGGCAAATACATCGAAATGTCTGAAGATAACATGGTATCCTTTTAAGTCCAGAGATTTGTGTGAATATACAGCAAGAGATAGCAATTAGACATGCAACTTTAAAATAAGTAAACTGTAAATTGCCTCCTTAAATAAAGAACAAAACTACCTGGAATATTTTCTTGTCAGATTATTAAGTATTTTCACAATTCAATCATTCGCTAGCTCCAAATTCAAGGAAATGATCGAGTAAATTAACTGGTGCTGAGATAGGGAAGCTGCATTTAGCATTCTATCTTTGAATCCACGGAGAAATTATGACATTTTATAATTAATTTATGTCTTTTGGCTTATGATCTTGCCTATTCCCTTTTTTGTGGGCCTTAGAAGCATCAAGATTTCCAAGCAAATCCAGCAATTCAGCAGCTCCTTCCAACACAAGCATTCCCTCATATAGTGGCAAAGGCGTTGCTCAAAGCCTTCCTACTCAAAAATCAGAAGCTGAAATTCTATTGTCCGCAAATGTTAAGCCCTTCTCATTTAATGAGTTAAAGAATGCAACCAGAAATTTTCGACGGGACAGTATTCTTGGGGAAGGAGGATTTGGCTCTGTTTTTAAAGGATGGATTGACGAGCATACTCTTACTGCTGCAAATCCTGGATCTGGATTGGTCATTGCTGTCAAGAAGTTAAGTCAGGCGGGGTTTCAAGGGCATAAGGAGTGATTGGTACGTTTATTTTTTACTGTTACATGGTTTAATTAAAAATAATGTTATTAGGCTTTGTGATAGCATTGTGATTATTTGCAGACAAAAGTTAATTATCTGGGGCAACTACATCATCCATACTTAGTCAAACTTATTGGCTACTGCTCTGAGGGCGACAATCGGCTTTTGGTATATGAGTTCATGGAAAATGGAAGCCTGGACAATCATTTGTTGAGAAGTACATTTTGTCTGATATAAACTGTTACCTTAAAGCAAGCATATGCCAATACCTCTTTTGATTAACTTATCACTTTTTGGACAGCTCCTCATCTTTTTTGTTTTGGAGCTATTGTATAGCTTCTTATCAGCTTCATGTATTCTCTCCCCTAATTGTAGTGTATGATGTTGATTATGCTTTGAAATTTAAGCTATAAATGACGAGAAACGGTGTGAAACGGGCGCTGGAGCATGCCTGATGCGCGTTGGCAGAACGCTGCGTGCCGAGGCGCAAGGAGAGGTGCGCTCAGGCTTGGAATTTAGGCAGGGATACCTGCCACCCTCGCCCGAGCGCAACACTTACTAGAATTGTGCGTATGGGCACGCGGCACACTGGAATACGATGCTAGGGCGCGAGTTCTATGCACCCTAGCACGGCGTGTTTTGCTGTTGAGATGAGATACGCGTTGCTAGGGCGCAATTCTTGTGCACTCGGAATTGATCGTAAAACAACTATGAGTTTCCGTATATTGTCAATTCTTCAATCGGGATCTGTAAAGCTAACTCAATCTATGCAATCACGGACTCGTATTCGACCTCATTATTGAAGCATTCTTCTGTAAAAGCAAAGGAGTAGAGGTTTGCCCGGTGTCAGGAAGACTATGTCAATCTTCTTTGGATAGAACTGCTTTTCTCCATTCGGGCTCATGAGGATTGGGGGTTTCATCATATATGCTTTGATGCTGTTGAAAGGAAAACATTCTGGCAACCCATTCAAAGATGAGTCCTTTCCCTATTAGAGTAGAGAATGGCTGACACCTCTGGATATCAACCTTAGGATATAGGCAAGTCTCCCCTATAGGCTTTTCCTTTCAACTGACTTATGGCTTTCGTTCCCTGATCTGGATCATGACTAGCCCACTCACCTTTCTCCAAGATTGAAGTTAGAACTAGGAGTCCTAAAATCTTAATGAAAAGGAGCCTGGCATCTATGTGTTCAAGAGGTAGAAAATAACCTCTATGATGGGATTTACTAGGTAGGTATAATTCAATGGGAACCTAGCCCTTGTGGTCTTGAACAAAGGTTCCATCCTGAAAAGAAAAGAGAGCTCAGAAAGCTAGAACATAGATTCTATACTGCTTTAGAGATAGTGTCTCAGAATGGAGTTTAGAAAGAGGGTGTTAGGTGTTCTCGTGAGATTTGTGGGACTTAAATTGTACTTGACACTTTGATTTGGAATCAATAAATTCATTTATTTGTCAGATAGATTAGGTACATCGTCGAACCACGTTAAATCTTGTCGTCTCTCTTATTGAATTACTTTACTTTTATTTCAAAATTTTATAATTTGGTCTTTCTGGATTTCGACAAATTGGTATCAAGAGCCAGGATTAACTAGATGTCATCTATGAAGTATGAGGTAGATAAATTCTATGGGAAGCATGATTTTAGGCTGTGGAAGATAAGAAGGGCACGCCCTCCTGTGTCTACAAGGTTTACAGAGTGCATTAAAGGATAGAGATTTCTTGCCAGAGACACTGTCAAATGAGGAGAAGGATGAATTTATGGCGAAGGTTAATATACTCTGGTGTTATCACTGGTAGATAATGTACTAAGAGAGGTTGGCACAGAAAGTACACCAACGGGATTATGGTGAAAGCTGGAGTATCTTTATATGACGAAGTCCCTCACAAATTAGCTATATTTGAACAGTGGTTATACACATTGAGGATAAAGAAAGGTACATCTATTACTTAGTATATTGATTATTTAATAAGGTGATTCTGGATCTCACTAGCATAGATATACAAATTGAAGATGAAGATCAAGCTTTAATTCTTTTGTGTTCTCTGCCTAAATCTTTTGAGTACTTGGTTACTACTTTACTGTATGGGAGGGATAGGATTTCAATGGAGGATGTGAAAGCTTCATTGAATTTGAATGAATTGAGAAAACATGTCCTGGGCAGTAACGATAGTGAAAGTGGGGAAGGATTGATTGCAAAGGGGAGACCAAAAGAAAGGGAGAAGAGTAAAGGCTGATCTAAGTCCTTGACCAAGCCTAAAACAAACGATAAATGTTTTAGGTGCGGAAGAAAGGGGTACTGGAAACAAAATTGTCCAGAATATGGAAAAGTGAAGGATTCAAGTAAATCTTCTGATCAGAAATGGGATGATGTTATACGAATTGTTGAGGATGAGTTTGATGGTGCACTTGTTCTCAATGCTACTGAGAGTCTTCTGAGTTCAGAGTGGATTTGGATAGTGGCTATTCCTGCCATATGTGCCTAGAAAGGATTGGTTTACTACTTATCAAAAATACGATAGTGGTAAAGTGCTTATGGGAAATGATGCTTCTTGCAAAGTTGTTGGGATTGGCACAGTGAATATCAAAATGCACGACGGTATTGTGAGGACCCTGACAGATGTGCGTCATGTTCCTAATCTGAAGAAAAATTTAATTTCACTGGGTACTGTAGATAAAAATTATTGTGAGTACATAGCTCGAAATGGAATCCTGTGGGTTTCCAAAGGTGCACTGCTAATTATGAAGTGGGATAAGAGGAATGATCTCTACATATTGCAGGATAGTACAATTTCTGGTATTGCAGCAATTTCTTCATCAATCAATGATACTACGAGATTGTAGCATATGCGGCTTGGGCAAATAAGTGAGAGGGGGATGTTAGAATTGAGCAAATGAGGTTTGCTTTGTGGAGAGAATACTGGGGAGCTGAATTTCTATCCAGCACCGTAGTTCACAGGACTAAGGGTATCTTGGATTACATTCACTCAGATCTTTAGGGGTCTTCTCAAGTTCCCTCAAAAGATGGTGCCTGATACATGTTGACATTTATTGATGACTTATCACAGAGAGTGTGGGTGTACATGTTGAAGCATAAGGATGAGATATTTGTCAACTTCAAGTAATGGGAGACTTTGATCAGAAGCAGATAGGAAAAGGGATCAAACACTCAAGGACATATAATGGATTGGAGTTCTACAACAATGAATTTCAGGAATTGTGAGGCATTGCATAGTTGTAGATACACTACAGCAAAATAGAGTTGCAGAACGAATGAACAGGACTATTTTGGAGAGAGCTAGATGCATGCTCTTTAACGCCATATTATCTATGGATTTTTGGGCAGAAGCAATTAATACTACTTGTTATTTGGTGAATAGGTCACCATTGACTGCTTTGGGCTGCAATACACCAATGAAAATTTAGTCCGAATCCCCTGCTGATTACTCAAATATGAGATTATTTGGGTGGACGCCTATGCTTATGTCCGCAATGGAAAGCTTGAGTCGAGGGCTAGGAAATGCATATTCCTAGATTATACAGATGGAGTCAAGAGTTATCGTTTGTGGTGTAATGATGATAAGGACCTCAAGGTGATTATCAGTATGGAAGTGACATTTGACGAGTCTGTTATGATGAAGAAGGTAGAGCAGGGTGAAAGTAGTCAACAGGGCGTCAAGAAAAAGGTGGAGTTTGAAATTGACACTCCACAAGTTTCAAAGGGGAAACAGAAGATGGTAGCTGAAGCTGGTGAGAACTCATTATCACCTAATCCGCAGTAAGAAATCGATTCACTACAAAACTATCGTTTGGCTTGCGATAGAGAGAGGAGGAAGATCAAACCACCATAGCGGTTTGCTGATTCAGATCTGGTTGCTTATGCTTTGAGTTCGGCCAAGGAGTTTGTGGGTGATGATCTAGTCACATATAAATAGGCCATTTCTCGTTTAGATTCTGATAAATAGGAAGCAACTATGAGTGAAGAAATGGAGTTTCTACATAAAAATAGCATATGAGAGCTGGTTGATGTACCTAAAGGGCAAAAAATTATAGGTTGCAAATGGATCTACGAGAAAAAAGAAGGGATTCCTAGAGTCGAGGATACGAGGTATAAGGCGCGATTAGTTGCAAAGGGCTTTACTCAAAGAGAGGGAGTTGACTTCCATGAGGTATTCTCCCCAATTGTAAAACATACTTCCATTCGTGTGCTACTTGCCATGGTAGCTCTGTTTGATATGGAGCTTGAGCAAATGGATGTGAAAACAACGTTTCTGCATGGTGAGTTGGAAGAACAAATTTACATAAGTCACCAAAAGGGATTCGTTGTTTCCGGAAAGGAGAATTATGCATGCCTTTTGAAGAGGTCTTTATATGGCTTGAAGTAGTCTCCCAGGCAGTGGTATAAGTGTTTTGATGCTTTTATTATCAAAATAGGATATACTAGAAGCATTTATGATTGTTGCATATATAATAAAAATTATAGTGATGACCTTCTCGTATATTTGTTGCTGTATATTGCTGATATGTCGATTGCCTCTAGAAACATATTTGAGATCAATGTTTTAAAAGCTCACTTGAGTAATGAATTTGAGATAAGGGATTTTGGTCATGCAGATCGTCGGGGACAGACACTCGGGATTGTTGTATTTGTCTCAATAAAATTATATTGAGAAAGTATTTGAACTTTTTGGGATGGATAAGTCCAAGCCAGTTAGTACACCACTTGTAGCTCATTTCAGGCTCTCATCAGATCTATTATCGAGTACTGAGGAGAAGGTGGAGCATATGTCAAATATGCCATATGCTAGTGTAGTTGGTAGTTTGATGTACGCCATGATATGTACTAGGCCAGATATTTCACATGTAGTCAGTGTTGTGAGTAGGTACATGCACAAGTCAGGAAAGATGTATTGGTAGACTATCATTTTAGTTGACAAGGTTGGAACTAGGGACAATCCAACAGATATGTTGACAAAGACTGTTCCAGAAATCAAATTCGAGCATTCCTTAGATTTGATTAACATTTGCAAACTTAGATGATGACACTTTTTGGGGCAGGGACAAAGAAGATGGATGGAAAATTTCAAGTTAAGATGGAAAATTGTTGATTATGCCTTGAAATTTAAGCTACAAATGATGAGAAAAGGAAGAAACAGTGTGAAACAGCTTGGAGTGGACGAAACGGGCGCTGCAGCACGCCTCGACGTGCATTGGTAGAATGCCGCGCGCCGAGGTGCGAGGAGAGGTGCTTTCAGGCATGGAGTCAGGGCATGGACGCTCGGGCGTGAGGAGGCAGTGCCTAGGCGCAACGCTTACTGGAGTCGCTCGCCATACTGGAATGCCGGCCGGGGAACGAGTTCCGCGCGCCTTGGCTAGGCGTGTTTTGTTGCCGAATGAGATATGTGCGCCGGGACGCACAAGATCGAGGCGCAAGTCTTGTTCGTCCTAGCGAGGAATGCAGGCCTACGGGCCGTTTCGTTATTTTCTTTCGATATTTAACCCCTAACTTCTTCCGAGTTGATAGGAGACGAACCCTAGAACATAGATTTTATACTGCTTTAGGTTCTAGATGAACCCCAGTATCTCAGAACGGAGTTTAGAACGAGGTTGTTGGGTGTTCTCGTGAGATTTGTGGGATTTAAATTGTACTTAGCATTTTGATTTGGAATCAATAAATTCATTTCTTTGTCGGATGGATTAGATACATCGTCAAACCATATTAAATCTTGTTGTCTATCTTATTGAATTACTTTATTTTTATTTCTCAATTATACTATTTGGTCTTTCTGGTTTCAATATATGCATTTAGGAACTATGGTCATTAAGGACATAGATTATTGGTGCTGCCTATTAAATTTTTACTGCATAACATTGAACCTAGAATTACTTTTGGTTATTGGCCTGCGTTTGATTTGTTGAATTATTAGCCTTACACAATTTTGGCCCATGAATATTATATACAGATTAGATAATCCCTCGTGTTCATTTGATTTGAGAGATGTTGGATGAATATGTAGTCACCGTAATCTTAGATTTGATGTCTGTGTTTTACGTGATTCAGAGCAACATATCTGAAATTCTTTTTGAAACTTTGTGACGTCTTTTAACATTTGAAAACATGTTTTGACTTGCATTTTTGTTTTCCAGGAAGGACTCAGCCCCTCTCTTGGGCTACCAGAATCAAGGTTGCCATAGGGGCTGCTAGGGGCCTTTCTTTCTTGCATGAGGATGGAGTACAAGTTATACATAGAGATTTTAAGACTTCTAACATTCTTCTGGACAGGGTATGGTCAGAACTGGTCTCTAACATTCAACTGGCTTATAAATAAAGCAATTTTGTGAATGCATTAGCCGGTTCTGTTTACACGGACTGTCCCATTTTGGAATGCAGGAATTCAACGCAAAGTTGTCTGACTTTGGTTTGGCCAAGGCTGGCCCAATTGGTGACAGAACACATGTATCGACTCAGGTTAGGGGTACAATTGGCTATTTTGCGCCAGAATATGTTGCCACAGGTCAGTCAATTGAAACAAGTCTACTATTTCGTCTCAGTTTTAAGTTTTACCATTTCTTTTCCTGGTTTAAAAAGTTGAGATAATTGTTTGTCCCTGTTAATGAACAGGTCAATTGACAGCAAAAAGCGATGTATACAGCTTTGGAGTTGTGTTGCTGGAATTGCTATCTGGGCGCCGTGCTGTTGACAAAACAAAGGTCAACGTAGAGCAAAACTTAGTCGACTGGGCAAAACCATAGATGGACAACAAGAGAAAATTGTTCCGGATAAGGGACGTTAAGCTGGAGGGTCAATACCCTAAGAAAGCAGCATTCAAAGCTTCTACCATTGCTTTGAAGTGCTTAAGCCATGACCCACGACTCAGGCCACGTATGGATGATGTCTTAGCTACACTTGAAGAGCTCCAAGCTCCAAAAAGTGCAACCAGATATTGAAAGGCAGAGAATCAAGTGGATCCTATACCCCTGTTGCTGTTTAAATTGTTAATGATCATTTTGTGTGTGATTCAAAATATGAAGTTATTTTCACTTATAAAGCATGAAAAATAGAAGACAAATGGAAGATTTTGTCTTGTTTGGGGTCAAAGCGGAAGTTGTTCCATATATGTTTCTCTAAAGTCAATCTTTTCATTGAGAAATTTAATTTCAAGGATGTGTCTACTCCAAAAGGTTATGAGTACTCTTATATATACGTACTATTGATAAAGTTGAGAAAGAAAGAAATCCTGCCTCTGTTGCTTCTTTTGCAGTCTGCTACTCTTTCTTCCATTGGAAAACTCTGCAAGACTTTTAAGGTTCTTGATCATTAAAGTAATTGTGTCCTGTCCTATATCAAGTTTGTGGAAGTTTTTATGCGAATGCTCATCAAGAATTCCTGAAGTCGGTCTCATTTGCGTTGATACAACCACAAACTCGGTGATACAATGAGTGCAGATTTAAAGTGCACAATGAATCGATTTTTCTTTTTTCGTTCCTTCTTTTTCTTAAAGTAATTTTATTTTGTTTTTCTTTTATGTTTTTAGCGGGTGTAAATTAAGTGTACCCCATTGAAATTATGTTTATAGAAGCATTCTTGCTATTCTAGAAGCATGCACCCCATTGAAATCCTTTCTTATTTGCAGGTTACTTGTCAGCAAAATGCAAAGTGTATAGCTTTGGAGTTGTTTTGATAGAATTATCACGCTATTGACCCAAAGAGGTTGAGTGGAGAGCAAGACCGGGCAAGACCATATTTGGGGTCAACCGGAAGTTGTTCTTATAATGGACACCAAATTGGAGAGCAAATATGCTCAGAAAGGAGCATATATCATTGCGGCCCTTGCTCTGCAGTGTGTAAACGCAGGTCCAAAGTACAGGCTATATATGGCAGAGGTTTTAGCTATTTTAGAACGGCTCCAAGGTCCAAAAAAACTGGGATCTAAATGCAAAGAAAGAAAATCAAGCCGTCATGATCAGTATGAATGAAACCTTGCTGGTTCTGTCTATCCCAAGAACTTGCAGTTATATGGTTATGATTTACCTTCTGAATGTAAAGCAGCAAGTTGATGTGAAATGAACTTGAGTATATTATGTTTTTGACACCCTTATATATACCAAATTATTATAAATATTTATTAGTTGACAAAATAAAAAATTTAAGGTTATAAATAAAATTTTATTTTTTAGTAAAAACTATATCACTTATTATTACGCATGTTTTCTTTTCTTCCCCCACTCATAATAATTCACAAGCCAATCATATATTTTTTTAAGGATCATCACTACCTTGAGTTCAGATGGAGTATTTCCAACCTACATCACACTTTATAAAAAACATACAAGGAAAAAGACTTCTTTTGCAAAGTTGTAAACATATTAGAGGCTTTCTATGGTCCAGTAGGATATCAGACAAATTCTAACTGATAGAATGATGCCATTAAATATTTAGTATGATTGACATAGTGTTGTTGACAACACCTAAATTAGTATAATAATGAATTTGACCTCTTCTTACAAAGCAATGCTATGGAAGTATACTTAAAAAAAAAAAAACAGCTTACTTTGTGCATTTTTTTTTCCCTATAAAAATACCTAGCAACATATATGTAAATAGTTTAGCCACTTAGCAAATAAAAAAGTTATATAAATACTTAAATAAATCTATCTATTTCAAACATAATATCACTTCAATTAATAGCAATTTAATTGATAAAAATATTTTATTTGTGAACTATATATATTATCTATTTGAAAAAAGATATCGGTGTATTTTATAATATTCAACACAATGTACTTATAAATAATTTATAAATTAAACGCCTACCTTGTAGTAATTAGTATGTTTCTATACATTTGACAGTATTTACTACATTTATTAAATTTATTTATATGTATTTATTAAGATATAATAAATATATTTGTTGTACATTAAATACATAGCATATACACAATCTAGTCGATATTTGTTATGGTGGAATTTTGACTAAGAGAATCTCTTGTAGTCACTCTTTTGAATAGCATTTACTTTCTTCAGCCATTATTTTCCGTGTATAGACAAATTTATCTTCTACACTATTTCAAAAGGGTACCTATTTAACGATCTGAATTTTCTTAAAACATTGTATGATTGCAAAACATCAAGTAGGTACGACCCTATCTGGTCGTAGAAAACCCTAACATATTACTCTTGTGAGTAATATATTTTTTATAAAGACTTCTTATAACCTTTTGCCTATACTACCATAACTTATTTCTCAAAGTGAGTCACCAGCCCAAAAGTGCCACAAAAGTAATTCTAAAGCCACCACTGAGAAGGGCAGTCAGATTTGTCTGCTTCCTTTTTCTTTATTTGTTTGATCACATTCTGATTTCTGGGAAAGAATTTGGGACCTGTCTTGGTCATTGGATTCTGATTTATCAGCAGTGGGACTGGCCTCAAAGTGCTATTCTATATAACTCTAAATAAAATTAACCAGAATATTCGATGTGCTGCGGATTAATGCTGATAACAAAATTTTGAGTCGCAAGGAGTACTATTTATGTCTTAAAACCATTATTTTTTAAATTATTCCAAAGTATTTTGTTATTTTAGTACTGCTCTCTCAATAAAACTAATGATATAACACAAATGATGGACCTTTGTCTTTATTTTTCTCCGAATGTCCGGGCATGAAGACTTGTTATATATTAGGACTTCAATATGAATTGAGAATATAAAAATAAAAATTAATATAAAAAATTACGTCTTTAAAAATTACGTCTAATTAATCTTAAAAAAGAAATATATATACACACACAAACTAGCAGTCATTGTTTGATAACTCTTCGTGCATATATTTATCTTCTTATGTGTAACAACGGAATTAATTATAATGATATATAAATAATAAAAAATTTATTTTTTATGAATAGTACAAATAAATATACAACAATACAATTTAAATAATGTTTGCACTAAATGTGATTTTCAAACCAACCAATTTTAATAAAATTGACAGTGAAAAATTCAAATGAAGCAAATATATAGGATACAGAGTAATTACAATAGAAGACAAATGATAATTATTTATGAAACTCGAAAATTGAATGGAAGATTAAAAGAAGGATATATGCATTGAAATTTGTATGTTGGTCTCTATTTAAGACTTGCAGCAGCATTCCCTTCTTTACAATCTCATTTTCTTCTTTCTATTATGAAATAGAAAAAAACATGAACAACAAAATACTGGCATATTAAAAAACACATTATTGAAATATCTTTCACATAGGGTCCATTTACTTTGTGGTATGGGATGTGGGGCAATTGGATGAAATGAGGGATGAAGAGTAGTATTAAGATAATTTTATATTTTTGATTGGATGTTTACTTTGTGGGATGATATGAATGATAAAATTGGATTATTGTATTGAGAATGTTTACATAAACATGAATTATAAAACTTGGATAAATTATAAAAGACTAAAGTACCTCTAGTTAAAATATTTTTTTATTTAGCATAAAAAATTTAATTTTTCTCCATGTCAATACAACATCCAACTATTTCTTTTTTTTTTTCTATTTAGCTTAAAGAAATTATTTTTTATCCATTCCAATACAATATCTTTACACAAATTATATATACATATCGATTTTTCTTTTAATTATTTTAATATAAATATATTTTAAATATTTAAATTTTTATAATTATTTTTAAATTTTTTGATTGGAGCCCCAACCGAAAATTATTTGACGTTGCGGCGCCAATCTTCCTCTTGCTCATAGGTATCCAAGAAAAGAAGTTTGTTCAAAATGCATGAGATTGCATAACCAGAACCTAATAAACTATTGCAATCAAATAGTATATTTAATTTGCAAACTAACATTGTAGACTTTTTGCCACATAGGGCATAAATGGAATGGCAGCTAAAGAAATAAGGCTAATAAGGACTTTTTGTCACAATGGGACAATCAAAATTGGGGTGTGATTAATTAATCGCACCCACATGACTGCTACTTGCATAACGATTGACGTGGTCTACAGTAGCGGGCTTATTCAATTTTACTTACCGACCTGCAAATTTAATTTTTAATATCAAACAACAGATTGCTATCCATTAGGCTCCATTATTTCTGCTATTACATAACATCAAATGCGCATATTCATAGGCAAAAAGTCTTGTAACTATGGAAAAGAAGTCAAGCACTATGATTAATTTATTTCTCAAAATGTGAGTCATCAACCAGCCAATTATAAAGTAAATTAATATAATGCCCAAAAGGCAAATTATGGATAAAAGAAAGTACTAAGAAGAAGTTTGGATGAACTTATATAAGCACCTTAAAAAATGTTATAATATGTTTGAGAGCTTATTAGATGTAAAAAAGTATTTGACAATTATTTTAAAAAATAGTTTATAGGCTTTTAAAATAAAATATTAGGATTTTACAAGTTCTTTCTAAAAAATTAAGGAATTCCTAATTTATTTTTAAAATTTTAATAAGATTTAAATCATATTGATTACAAAATTATTATTATTAATATTTTATAAGTTTTAAAATCTTATTTTATTCAAATGCTGATAAACTTACTTTTTAAAAAAATTAATATCTTATAAATTTTAAAATCATAAAATATATAAATTTATAAATTTTTTTAAATAAGCTTAGTTGAGAACCCTCTGAAATCTAAATCCACAACCCAGAAAAGCAGCAAGAATTGTCTTGCTTCCTTTTTGTTTGTCTTGATCACATTTTAATTCTTAGGAAAGAACTCAGGCCGTGTCTTAAAATTCATGTTTATTAAGTAAACTGCGATGCTTTTGAGATTAGCATAGATTGAGTTATGTCAAGAATTTATGATAACTGGGAGAGGCTGGTTGAAGCCACGCTGAAGAGAGAGCGGCTTCGCCATATTGCGCTTTACTGTGAAAGCCTCAGCTCCATAGCATCTGACTTCAGTTGTGATTCTTCCAATGGCGATGTTGCTGGTACTACCCTAGATCTCTTACTTTTACTGTAGCAGAGATTATATATGTGAAAAAAGAAAAAAGAAAAAACGAAAACAAAAAAGAAAGCAATTTATGATTATGATTTGGGCTTGCTGCACTTATGTTCTTTCTTGGGTTTTATAACCAGGGGAGATTAAGCATTCCAAAACAGGCTTAAATTTGAGATTGAATTTTGTTCTTTCCCAACTAATTACCCTTTCACAGATTAGTACTTGGGATTTACACTTTACATATAGTATATAGTGTATAAGGTTTATTTACTGTTTCATGAGTTGATGTCTTGACGAGGGCACAACATGCCTATGATCTTGCTTATGGTTTTCTTCTTTCTTTTTTCATTTTTTTTTTTTTTTTTTTTTTTTTTGAGAGCTTTAGAAGAAGGATCAAGATTCTCCAGCAGAGCCAACAATTCATAAGATTGCAGAGCTGAGAACCTTCATATTACAAGATCAAAAGCTGAAATTCTGTTATCCCCCAATCTTAAGTACTTCTCCTTTAATGAGTTAAGAAATGCAACTAGAAACTTTCGACCTGACAGTCTTATTGCGGAAGGAGGATTTGGAACTGTTTTTAAAGGATGGATTGATAAGCATACTCTCACTGCTGCAAAGCCTGGATCTGGATTAGCCATTGCGGTCAAGATGTTAAAGCCCAATAGATTTATAGATGAAAACAAGTGGTTGGTATGCTCTTCCTCACTGCTGTATGACTCAATCAAACTGTCATTATGTTAGAGCAGTCAATTGATTCAATTGTGAGGTTTGGAATTCAAACCTGTGTGCGTGGGTGTGTGTGTGTGAGAGAGAGAAAAACAATTGGAGAAAATTAAATTGTTATCATTAGTTGTCTTAACGGCCTGCTGGGGATGGTTTGCAGATAGAAGTTAATTCTATGGGCTCAATTCATCATCCAAACCTAGTTAAACTTATTGGCTACTGCTCTGAGGGTGACAATCGGCTTTTGGTATGCGAGTTCATGCCAGAAGGAAGCCTAAAGAATCATTTGTCCAAAAGTAAGTGTACTTCGTGTACACCTCCTCATAATATTTGTTTTTGTGCTTTTACATAGCTTCTTCTTATCAGCTTTATTTATTATCTCCCGTAACAGTTTCCTATTCATCATTTTTTTGATCTATATACCAAAAGCTGATAATGAAGAAATTCCTAACAAATTATGCAACCTAATTAGCAAGTGGACATAAAATACTACGGTTTAGGACGATCAATTTTTGCTTTTTAGGACTGAACCAGACACTGTCTTGGGGAACAAGAATCAGTATTGCTGTAGGTGTTGCCACAGGCCTTTCCTTCTTGCATGACAGGGCTTTACAACTGATACGTAGGGGTGTTAATGCTTCAAGCATTCTTTTGGATGAGGTAAATATATATATTTTGCAATTTTTCTTGTTCTTAACCTAATGAATTCGTTTTCTTAGAGAAAACTGAAAAATCATGTTCTGTTCTGAGGTACCATCTATGGGTATGGGATGCAGGATTTTGGTGCCAAGTTATCCAGCTTCACTTCAGCTAAGCTTCGACCACCTGGTAATTTGAGCCCACCACCTGGTTATTGGATCATACCGCTTCATAATTGTCGGCCTGGACCTGATAATTGGAGCCCAGCACGTGGTTATTGGAGTGAACCAACTGATGGTTATAGGACTTCTATACAAGTAATGGATCCAAGTGGATGTACTGCACCTGAATATATAGTCACAGGTTCCACTAGTACTGTTTTGGAAGCATATTATCACCGGCAATGTCACCCTATATTGAAATCCTTGCTTATTTGCAGGCGAGTTGACAGCAAAATGTGATGTCTATAGCTTTGGAGTTGTGTTGATAGCATTATTATGTGGGCGTTGGGCTCCTGACCCAGAAAGGTTCCATGGAGTGCAAGACTTGGTGGAGTGGGCAAGACCATATTTGGGGTCAAGGCGGAAGTTGTTCCAGATAATTGACACCAAATCAAATTGGAGGGCAAATACCCTAAGAAAGGAGCATATACTGTTGCCACCCTTGCCTTGCAGTGTTTAAGTGTAATTCCAAGAAACAGGCCGCGTATGACGGAGGTCTTAGGCACTCTGGAGCAGCTACAACGTACAAAAACTGGGATTTAAAAACAGAGGATCAAACTTTATTATGTATATCACCATTTCCCCAGAATGTGACACCTTTTGCAATTTTGCAGCTCATATACACTTTTTGTGCAAGATGAAGCAGACTTATATATATATATGTCAACATGGCATGCCTGTACAAGCAGCGACCCTATAAATACTCCCACTTTTATTTTGATGTGAGTTACATCCTCATGATTCTCATTCTATTTGTATTATTATTTGATTATTACAACCTCATCTGTTTACTCGGCTTAAGCATTGGAGGAATATTGTTGGGACTCTTCTAGTATTCCTGTGACACTTTTCTTGTGTTTTTGAGCTTAGGACCCACTATTCTATTATTCATTGAGGACAGAATATAAATAGATTGATTTGGAGATCATTGACTTAAGCGACTCCGGATCACTACTGCAGTAATCTGTTCAAATTAAACAAGTTAATAACCAAGCATGAAGCTAACTGAGTTGATATTTTGGTATTAGGATTTAAATTTTAAACACGATTGAAAATGTAAAAGCAAAATTAATATAAAAATTTATGTCCATGAAAAAATGTGTTGCTACAATTTGTACATTTTTTATTCTTTGCTCTTCTTCGGAAAAGAAATAAATAAATAAAAGAGCTCCTAATTTTATATTTAAGACTTGGGGTGTAAACAAGCCGAGTCGAGCTCAAATGTAGTTAAGTTAAAGCTCAGCTCGTTGAATAAATGAAGGCTCGGGCAAGCCTTGTCGAACCTTATCGAGTCACAAGTTGGTGGACGAACTCAATTTCTATAAGTTCGATGAACTCGAGCTCATATAGATTTGGATTATTTTGAGCTCATTTAGGTTAAAAATAAAATCTATAATTATAAATTTTTCAAAAAAAATTGTTATTTTCTTAAAAATAACAAACAAATTATCATCATCATCATCATCTTCTTTATTATCATCTTTATGGACCTTATTATATATAATTACATATACAAAATATAAAAAAAGCTTATTTAGGCTTGTGAACTTTTTGAGCTGAATATTATTGAACTCGACTTGGCTCGTTTAACTGACGAGTTCGAACTATTCGCGAATCGTTTAGTCTCATTTACACCCCTATTTAAGAATACTACGAGAATTGGCAACCCACAAAAATGAAGGCAGTTCTCGGTACCGTCCTCTCAATCACTTAATCTTTTTTCTCAATTACAAGAACCCACCACCCAAAAGCTGTACAAAAAGATGTTAATTAAAGAACGAAGTTTACTCCAATAAACAGATAAAATAAATTGAGTACCTGGAATACTAGAATGAGATAAAAAACCTCCCCACAAAAAGAAATATAGGCAAAAAGAAAGACTTCAAAATGTCTTATAACTTTTGAAAAAGAGGTCAAGCAGACAAGAAAATGTATAAAGGCAAGAAAAGTAATTCTAAAGCCACCACTGAGAAAGGCAGTCCAAAAATTTGTCTTCTTCTTTTTTTTTTTTTTGTTTAATCACATTCTGATTTCCAGGAAAGAACTTAGGAGTTAGGGCGTGTCTTGGTCCTTGGATTCACACTCATTTCTGTCAAAATGTTTCCAATATTTGCTTTAGTGAATTGGGATGTCTCTGAAATTAGGACAGTTGAGTTATGTCAAGGATTTATGACAACTGGGAGAGGCTGGTTGAGGCCACGTTAAACAGAGAGCGGCTTCGCCATCTTGCCCTCTACTGTGAAAGCTTCAGCACCAGAGCATCAGGCTTAAGTTTAGATTCTTTCCAAAGTGATCTTGCTGGTACTATATATCATCAACCTATATCTGCTAATGTAGCAAAGATCATATCTTTTCACAATTGGAAAGATTTACACTTTTATATGGAGTATTGGTTTTCTGCTTATGATCTTGCCTATGGTTTATTTTCTGTTAGCTTTAGAAGGATCAAGATTTTCCAGCAAAACCAGCAATTTGTCGGCGGCGCCTTCCAACATAAGCAGTCCCTCATACAATGTCAGAAGCAGAGCTGAAAGCTTTCTTATTCCAAGATCTGAAGCTGAAATTCTGTCATCCCTCAATGTTAATCCCTTCCCGCTTAATGTGTTAAGGAATGCAACTGGAAACTTTCAACTTGACAATCTTCTTGGAGGAGGAGGATTCGGCTATGTTTACAAAGGGTGGATTGATGAGCCTGGATTTGGATTGGCCATTGCTGTCAAGAAGTTAAAGCCCAAGGGATTTCAAGACCACAAGAAGTGGCTGGTATGTTTCTTCCCTACTGTTATATGACTTGATTAAACTGTTATTATTGCTGATTCTCCAACTACTCTTTATGAGACTTGAACATAAGATCGATCTGTTGCTGATGTTTTGCAGACAGAAGTTAATTGTTTGGGGAAGATTCACCATCCAAACCTAGTTAAACTTATCGGCTACTGCTCTGAGGGAGACAATCAGCTTTTGGTCTACGAGTTCATGCCAGAAGGAAACCTGAAGAACCATTTGTCCAAAAGTATGTATACTCTGCTGGATATCATCTCATAGTATTTGTTTCTGGGCTTTTATATAGCCCTTTTCTTATCAGCTTCATTTCATTATTCTGTAGGGCAGAACCGAACACTGTCATGGGACACAAGAATCAAAGTGGCCGTAGATGTTGCCAGAGCCCTATGTTTCTTGCATGACAGGAAATTACAACTGATGCATGGGGATGTGAAAGCTTCAAGCATTCTGTTGGATGGGGTAAATATATATATTCTGCAAATTTTCTTGCCTTTAGTGCACGTTCTTTAAATCAAGTTCTGTTCTCAGGATCCATATATATGAGATGCAGGATTTTGCCGCCAAGCTTCCACCACCTGTTAATTGGAGCCCGCCAACTAGATATCAGGGCCAAAGAACGGAACTATTAACGGGTGCATATGCATATACTGCACCCGAATATTTAATGACAGGTTTGCTACTTCTCAGAATCGTACTACTGCTAGCAATGTTGTTATATTGAAATCTGATGTTGCATAAAGTCAGTGTTCAAATTGGAAAAAGTCTGTGTTCTAAAGCCCATTTTAAGTGGACTGGGTTAGGTGGGCTTAACGACCCTTTTTATTTAATTGATTTGGTCTTTTATTGAGCTTTTATTTATGCTTTTAGGATCTTATCAAAATCATTACTTATTTGCTGGTCAGTTGACAGCAAAATATGATGTGTACAGCTTTGGAATTGTTCTGATAGAATTATTATGTGGGCGTTGCGCTTTTGACCCAAATAGGGACGGTGAAGAGAGACACCTGGTGAAGTGGGCAAGACCATATTTGGTGTCAAAGCAGAAGCTTTTCTGGATAATGGACACCAAATTGGAGGGGCAATATCCTCAGAGAGGAGCATATACTTTTGCCGCACTTGCTTGGCAGTGTGTAAGCTCAGATCCAAATCTAAGGCCATCTATGCTGGAAGTTTTGGGTGTTTTGGAACAGCTCCAATATCCTAAAAATCTACGACAACATCATAAGAAGAAGGCGAAATAGGGAGTAAGAAACAGCCAACTCTGAAGGCAAGAGAGGAAGCTCAAGATCAAGAGTTAAAACCAACCAAGCAAGAAGAATGAAAGAAGGCTTCGTCTGAAAAAGAAAGTGGAAAGAGTTCGTTTAGTCCTAAAATTGGAAACATCGGTTTTCTAGTTGAAAATGATCAAGCATATACGAACAGAAAATCAAACTCATATCAAGTATATCACCATTTCAAAAAACTATATGGCAATGTTTGATTATATTTTTTGTGTGATTTTAATATGTGTTTTGGGAGAATGAATATTGAAAGTGATATTGGAAAATGATAAAGTTGTATTGGAGAATGTAATGAATTTTTTGGTTATGTTTTGGGGAATAGTTAAAAATTAGTTTTAGAAAGTTTTGGTATATTTGTTTATAATTTGGGGGGAGACTTTTTTACTGTAATAGTCAAATCAATATTTTTTTGTTGGATTTTTTGAATGAAAGTGGAATTAAGTGATTTTTTTTATTGTTAAAATAATATATATATATATATAATATGTATGTGCATATTGAAAAATGGAAAAGTTTTAGAGATAATGAAGGATATGATATGGTATTTTGGGAAAAAAATTTAGTATTTTAAAGAGAAAATGAATGTATGTCTGGTTATGTTTTCCCAAAACAATTTTGTTCCGAGAAAACATAACCAAACACTTATGTCTCACCAGTCAAATTATATTAAGAGAAAAATTATCAATAAATTTAAGTTGACCCCTATTGTCTTAGAAATATATATATAAAAAAAAGTAATTATTTAATATGTTAGTGAATTACAATGAGATAATTCTTTTTTCGATTTTTTATGTTTAATAAAGTAGTGGGAAAATAAGAAATAGAACTTATAAAAAACTTTAATTTTTTTGAGATACTATAATAAAATAATTCGACCCCAGAGAGCTACTTTTGTTAAAACTTAAGCAATTTCTTGAAAACTCACTTTAAATATGAAACTTTTAATATTGAGAGATGTTCTTATTATTCCTGAAAGAGGGCTCGATAAAAAACCACTTCTTCCAACACGCACCCTCTTTGTTCCCTTCGCAACAATCCAATTAGTTCTTTGGATGAAAAAATATTAGACATTTCATTTTTGAAACCAACATCTTTAATGTTATAAGCCTATGATTCAGACGAGGTTCGCATTTTTGAACAATGAAATGCTAGATTTTCATTTCTATTGTAAGTGTAGCTAGAAGGAATATTATTATTAATTTAGTGTCAGCTCTATTATTTTAGGAGGATAGAAACGAAAATTATTATTTAACTATTGGTTGATGAATTTTAATTTTTTTTTAATTAATAAGTATTCTAAATTTGAAGATGATAAATATGAGTATGAAAACAAAAGAAAATAATATTCTTGTTAAAAATAATACAACGAATAATACTTTCTAAAAATAGTATAAAAAGAAAGAAGCATGTCTAAAACACAAGCAACAATATCATTTTCTATTTTTAAAAAGTATAAAAATTAAAAAAAGAAAAGAAAAGAAAAGAAAAGAAAATAGAGAGGGATGCCTCTCAAATACAAGCGAGCAACACGCTCCCGAACAAAAATAATACCAAAATCAACTCTCAGAGCGGTTGTCAGACTTGTCTGCTTCCTTACTGTTTGTTTGATCACACTGATTTCTAGAAAAGAACTTAGCACCCATCTTGGATTCATCTTCATTTCTTTAAACATGTTTCGAGTAATATTTGCTGTAGTGGATTGTAATGTTTTCGAAATAAACAAAGTCGAGTTATGTATTAAAGGATAGACATTAGACCTAACTCAACCCCAAAAACTAGCTCAAGAGATGAGATTGTTCAAAACTATATATAAAGACCATAATTTATTTAATTCATCGATATGAGACACTGACACACCCTGCGCCGCCCAGGAATGAATATTTGGAGCATGGAATAGCATGAAATGGGTGTCCCAACAGTATTGGTAACTAGGGCTGTAAATGGATATTCAAAAATTCGTTTACCGTTCGCATTCGTATTCGTTTATACAAAATTTATCCGCATCCGTTTAAAGCGGATATTATCTGTATTTGATTAGTAGATATCTGATTATAAATGGATACGGATATGGTAAATGCGTATCCGGTCCGTTTAATATCCGATCTGAATATATATTTATTAAATAATATATTATTTATATTTTTTAATAAATATCTCATAATCCATATATGTGTATGTATACTATAATTGAAGAATTGGGAAGAAAAAAGAATAAATTTAAAAAATTATTGTAATATAGAGAAAAAAATTGAAGAATTAGGTTAATCAACATAATTGTTTTTGGTTGACTTAATAATTAATATGCTTAAATGCCATTATTATTATTATTAATAAGTACTAACAATCAATTATAAAGTCAATAATTAATTAAAAATTATGCTATTTGTTTGATTGTTTCGTTTTAATGAAATTATATAGTTCCTTATATTAATTAAAATATGTATTTGTCATATGTTCATAAATTCACGTATTTGGATATTCATAAATGGATATCTAAATAATTATCATTGAATATGAATATAAAATAATAATTCAAATATGAATAAGTTTAATAAAATATGAATGCATCTGAATAATTATAAACGAATACGAATATATCCGAATCCGACGAATACGAATTTGGATATCATTTTTTAATATCCGTCAAATCTGTATCCGTATCCAAATATTCGAAAAGTTAAACGAATACGAATATGAAAATAGTATATCCGATCCGTTTAATATCCGTTTACACCCCTATTGGTAACCTTACATCGGGATGGGTGGCTCCAGTACCATATTAAAAAATGGACTTTGAGCCTAACTTAATCCCAAAAGCTAACTCAAGAGGTGAGGATTGTCTAAAATCATATATAAAGACCATAATTTATTTATTTCACTGATATGGGATACCAACACACCCTACTCACGCCCAAAAATGAACATTTGGAGTATGGAATAGTATGAAATGGGTGCCCCAACAACACTGGTAACCCAATATTGGGAATAGGTGGCTCCAACATCATATTAAAGAATGAACTTTGGGCCTAACTCAACTCCAAAACTAGCTTAAGAGGTGATGATTGTCCAAAATCACACATATATATATATATATATCACAGTTTATTTATTTATTTATTTTATACCTAAAAAAGAATTTTATTTCACATCGTCAGCAAGAACACTCAAAAGGAAAAGGAGGAGGAGTATGCTCCCACAAGACTGGCTCAGACAAGGAACCCGATGCTCTTGCAACCCAATGAGCAGCTTAGTTCGCTGAATACCTCACAAAAGAAATGTTATTAATAAACAACCGATTATAAAGAAATTATAAAACAGTTTATAATCATAGGACAGTGTTCGAAAATTCAATATTATAAATATTTCAGAAAATAGCAAGTATAAATATTCCAATGTTCAATTGCAGTCCAGTTTAAAACAGCGTAAACCAACAGCAAACAAAACCAATTTGGAATAACAACATAAATACAAAGATCAGTATTATAAATCGTAAACTTATATAAAAGTTCTGTATCGTAACAAAACTTAAACTGAATCACCAGAATATGGTTTATCTTGAAAAAATTATCGCTCCTACCACTACAAAGGGTGTAGCGAAACTTCCTCCAGGAGAAGATAGTCCGGAAGCTTAGCGGTGCACTCCAATAAGCTTCACCTCGACCACCACTTAGACAAAGAGCTTTACCAAGCATCAAACTTGAATTACATATAAGGTGCATTCCCAATGGTAAAACTTTCAATGTGGGATAAGTGGCCTTGTATCAGACAAAGAGCCTTTTATATTCCCACTTATTCTCTCATACTTTGTCTCACAAGCAACGTGGGATTCCCCCACATATATAATCTTTTGTCTTTTTGTCTCCCCCTTCATATTTACACAACATTTATAGATTCCAATCAAATTGGCATCCATCCATAAGTTTTAATCACTTCTTAAACATATAATTAAACACTAATCCTAATTGATTTGATGCCAATTACAACAATCCCTCACAAATCCATAGTGTTGGACTATCAGGATTGTCGTAACTTGCTTTTAGTAATGGTACCTTCCGGTTTGAACCTCAACCTAAGTTATCCAATTTATGCCACCATAAGGACAAATGGATCAAAACCTTGAATTTGGCCCTTGGATGTGGCGACGTCCATTGGAAACAACAAATTACATGGCTATGTATTGATTTGTAGGTTTGACACGTTATGTCCATGTGTCTCGATCTTGTATCATGAATGTTTTTTTTTTAGGAATAACCCTTTTCCTTTAGTCGTGGCCAAATGACTTCATTCACTTAATTGGGCACCTCCAAGGATGCACTACTCGCAACTCGTTAGTATGACTTGACTGCATTCAGAGTTAGAGCTCTTACTTTACTAGCAGTTAATAGCACCTTCTAGGTATGCGAGGGGACAGACTCATATACTAAAGTATCAGTCAAGTTTAGGTGCACTTTAACACACTCAGCAACTTGTTTATACCACATTGAACCTTCCTTGTGAGATCTCCACTTGGTAGGTTGGGTTGCTATTGCAGGTGCATCACTGATGGGTTTTCAGTCCCATCCCAAGCCTGGATTTTTAGACTAAGGACAGCTCAAGTCCTTTGGTCAAAGGATTAGCCATATTATCTTTGAATCCAACAAAATCAATGGCCACAACCCTATCAAACACAAGTTCCCTTATAGACTTTAGTCTAACTTGGATGTGTCTCTTGGTCTTTTGATTATACTTTGAACTTCCAATCTTTGTAATTATGGTTTGATTATCACAATGCACAGTAATTGCAGAAAGAGGCTTACTAACCATGGGTAATGGACCATTAGCCCATGTAGCCACTCAACCTCTATTTTAGTTGTGTCCAAAGCATATAACTCTGCCTTAAATATGGGTCGAGTTACCAAAGTTTGTTTAGTAGACTTCCAGGAGACAGGGTCTCCACCCAAGGTAAATACATACCCTGTACACCCATTACTATTGAAGTTTTTGGCTATCTAACTAGCGTCACTATATCCCTCAAGTACTACAAAGAATCTACCATAATGCAGATCAAGTGATGCTATGCCTTTAAGATACCGAAGTACCCTTATCCAATGCCTCCCAATGGGTTCTATTGGGACAACTTGTATACCTCACCAACTTTGAGACTACGAACAAGATATCTGATCTCGAGCCATTTTCAAGATACTGCAAGCTCCCAATAATCTAAGAATACTTCAATTGAGATACAAGAATGCCACTTTCATTCTTGAAAAGAGCCACATAAGGATCATATGGTGTCTTAGCGATTCTACAATCCTTATAGCCAAATTTCTCAATAATCTTCTCAACATAATGAGATTGAGAAATAGCTATATCCTTAGTTGACCAAATCAACTTGAGTCCAAGAATCACATTAGCTTCATCCATATCCTTTATTTCAAACTTGCTTTTCAAGTATGATTTTGTCTCATTGATAATCTCAATGGTAGAACCAATCAATAAAATGTCATCCATATATAAGCATAGTACAATACAATCATCACCTTTAACCTTACAGTAAGCGCACTTATCATTGTCATTTACGTTGAAACCAAATGATAAAATAGTTTTATTAAACTTTTTATGCCACTGTTTAGGTGCTTGTTTCAATCCATAGAGGGATTTAACAAGCTTACAGTGCTAATTACCAGGAGCTACAAATCCCTCAAGCTGGTCCATATAAATATCTTCCTTGAGATCACCATATAGAAAGGCTATTTTCACATCTATCTGGTAAATCGGGAAACCATATATGAAAGCCAGTGCAATAAGCACTCGAATTGTAGTCAACTGAGCAACCGAGGAATAGGTATCAAAGAAGTCTATTCCCTCTTTGTCACGCCCTAAATCTGGACATAACACGGCGGTATCCCTAAGCCAAAAGACTCAGAGACCCTAAGCCTCAAATCCAACAAAGCATGCTGAATTCTTAAAATTTTATTTAAATGAATCCCAAACAAATTGTCACAATGAAAAATAACTTCAAACACTTGTCCAAACAGTCAAACTTGAGTACCTAAGATCTCAAAAATTTCCCTAAGCAATTAACTATGAGTTTTAAACATCAAATAACTTATTCTAGGATGTCAATCTCTAATCACCATCCCCAAAATTGCTCATCATCTTCGTCTTGAACTAAGTCTTTTGCAAAAAGATGAATTAATAATTCATGAGCGACACTTTGCCCAGTAAATAAATCTCATTTCTCTTTCTACCGGATTTGAGCAGGTATAAATATCACTTCAAACAAAATCATTGAAAACAAATATTTACTTTGCAGCAATATAACGATTGATATAAAAATATTCAATAATCAAGTTACCAGAGTTAATAACAATTCTTTCAAAATAATGCAGAACAAGGATTTCATAATTACTCAAGGATCAATGATGCTCATTAACTTCTTGGGATTCTGATCGGTTATCTTGGCCAAGATCTTAACTACAACACCGTTAAGTGGCTTCAGAATTCTTAACTATAACGTTGTTAAGTGGCTTCAGAAATTTTAACTACGACGCCGTTAAGGGGCTTCGAAAATCTTAACTACAACGCTGTTAAGTGGCTTCAGAAATCTTAACTACAACGCCGTTAAGTGGCTTCAGAAATCTTTTGCTACTGTAATCCCGTAGCACAGTTACGAAACTCGTTCCTACCGACAGTTTCTCGATTATTCATAACTTCTTTTCATTTAAAAAGAGACACTATATTTTATGCAAGATTCAAAATAATTTGTTTCTACATGCTCAAATCCTAAAAAATTTATGCATGGGAAAAATAATCTTTAAAACAGCTAACCACTAGTATACAAAAAAATAATTTACAATTAAACCTCAAAAAAAGAAGAGATTTTAATCACATATTTTCAATGGTGAAATCATTGATGCAGAAGAATAATTTTAATAGAAAAAGAAACAAAGATTTACTTACTTGGGAATACTAAAATCCTATACTTCTCTAGGTCTGATCTACCAATTACGCGTCCTCCACCAATTCTACGAGAAAGAATAAAAATGTTAGTACTAAGAATTAAATCTCCTATAAATTTAAAAATGAACTGGTATTTTCTCATCTCTGTGCATGGTTTCTCTATTTTCTACTGCACTAGTATTTATTCTAATAGGCTAGGTATTCTAGATAGCTAGGATTCTTATCTTATTGAGATAAAAACGATAACCCTAATTCTTGATTTCCCAGTTTGAATTAGTATCAATCCCTACTGATGATAACTCATATCTAGTCACACTTTATCATGAGAAGATTGTCTAGAATTTTAAATCTTATCAGAATTAGATTAATCTCTACTTGAAATTCTAACTTCTCAGGTGTCTATTTACTATAATTTAAACAGCTTACACTAATAATAATAACAACAACAACAACAACAACAACAATAATAATAACAACAACAACAATAACAATAACAACAATAATAAGAACAACAATAACAACAATAATAACAACAATAATAATAATAACAACAACAACAACAACAACAATAATAATAATAATAACAACAACAACAACAATAACAACTTCGGGTATTACACTCTTTTTGTCTAAAGCCTTTGGCAACTAATCTAACCTTGAACTTATCTATAATTCCAACAGATTTAAGTTTCTTTTTAAAGATCCATTTGCATTCAATCGTATTACACTCCGAAGGCAGATCGACTAATTCCCATGTCCCATTAGAGACAATGGAATCCATCTTATTTTTGATAGCTACCTTCCAATGCTTAACTTCAAATGAGGCCATAGCATCCTTAAAAGTCACAAGATCATCCTCGATATTGGAAGTGATGAAACCACTTCCAAAATCATTGACAATCCTAGCTCTCTTACTTCGTCTAGGTTCATTTGGTTCTTCAGCTCCAACAGATGCTGAACCAAAACTACTTGGATTAACTCATACATTTGACATTTTTCCACATGTTCAGGAACAGAAGTTGATGTAGAGCTGAATCTAAAGAAACATCCTGAGGTATTTGAGTTTTCATTAGAAACACATCTTCAAAGAACGTGCCATCACGAAATTCCACTATTGCGTTAACCTCTATGCATGGGATTTCGAACTTAATTACCAAAAATCTCAATACATAGCTTGTTTCCACATAGCCCAAGAAGACTGCATCAACGGTTTTAGGACCAAGCTTTTTCCTCTTGTGTTATGGGACTAGAACTTTTGCAAGACAGCCCCACACTCGGAAGTAATTTAAGCTAGGTTTTCTACCTTTTAGAATTCAAATGGAGTGCTCTCTTTATGTTTGAGAGGGACTCTATTCAGAATATGGCAAGCCGTATTCAAAGCCTCTCCCCACATATATTTAGGTTGTCCAGAATTCAAAAGTAGATTGTTGATCATATCTTTAAATATTCTATTCTTTTGTTCTGCTATCTCATTAGATGAGGGGGAGTAAGGAGGAGTCTCTTCATGAATAATATAGAAGCTTCAGCAATATTCATCGAAATGATTCAACTTATACTCTCCACCTCTATCTGATCTTAACCGCTTAAGTTTCTTACCAGTTTGATTTTCACCTTCGTTTTTGAAAATGATAAACTATTCAAGTGGTTCATCTTTATGTTTTAACATATAAACATAATAGTATCTACTGCAATCATCTATAAAGAAAATGAAGTATCTTTTCTGATCTTTTGTTAAGATCTCATTGAACTCATAAATATCTGTGTGCACAAGCTCAAGTATTTCAAAATTCCTTTCAACCAATTGGTATGGTTTTCTTACTTCTTTAGCCTCAGCACATATTTGACATTTGTGACTACGTTCAATATCATCTTTAGGAATCAAATTTAAGTTCATCATGCGTTTAACAAAACCAAAATTCAAATGTCCTAAACGACTATGCCATACATTAGAACTTTCAATAGTATTCACCAGAGATTCAGAATACATAGTTTTATTAATTGAATCAGAATTTACATACTTGACTCTTAATTTAAATAAACCCTCAGACAAATAGTCCTTACTAATAAACAAACCAAAATGCTGAATTACAACTTTATTAAACTTAAAAGTAAGGTCATACCCTTCCCTAACTATTACAGAACCATTAATAATATTTCCTTCGTATAGTCGGGAGTGATGTACTCTTAGTAAAGACAGTATGCACCCCGAAGAAAACTTTAGGTTCACGCGTCCTATCCCAAGCACCTTGGCAGCACTGGAGTTCCCCCATTGTTACGGATTTTCCATCAACTAGCTGATAAGACACAAATAGCAATTTATCAACACATACGTGCACATTTGACTCAGTGTCTATTAACTAGTCAAAAGGTTCGTAAATATTACAACTATGCTGACCACTGTGGGAGCAACTGAGTTGGATTTTGCTTTAGCTTTCTTAGAAAGACAGACCTTAGCCTAATGGCCTACGTGTCCACAATTCCAGCATAGTTTGTTTGCTTTTGGCTTCTTGGATTTAGGTTAACCTTTACTAATGGTCTTAGAGTTCGAGTTCATTTGGTTCACTTTATTGAACCTTTTCTTCCCTTCAATAACCACATTTGCCTTAGGTTGGTGCTCAATTGGAACTCCACGAGTTTGATTCTAGTGTTCTTCCTCAATACTGATCGCAATTATGAGATCATCCAAAGACAGCTTCCATTTTTTATGCTTGAGTGTCATTTCAAAATTCTCATAAGACTTGGGAAATTTATCTACTATGGACATGACCAAAAACTTCTCAGGAAGTTTCATCTTAGCATCAGCAAGAGCATGCTCAAGGTTGATCAATTCATGCGTATGTTCAGTTACAGACTTTTCCTCAACCATTTGATACTTCTCGAACTTGGAAACAGAATACCTCTCGAGCCCTTGCTTTTCTGTATTATATTTTTGGTCCAATTCATCCCATAGCAACTTAGCGGCATATGAGTCCAAGCAGTAAACATTGAAGGGAACATTTGACAGTAACGACAAAATGATCCCTTGACCTAACTGATCTTTCTCAATCTACTTAGCTATTTCAGTTGTTTTAGGGCAAGTATCAGTTAGTTCAGGTCTAGTCATTGAAATCATTAAAAAAAGACCTTTCGTTGTGAACCAAATTTTCGTTCGTTGTTGCCAGTGTTTGAAAAACTGGCCCCTAAACTATTTTGGCAAGCCAAAAAGATCAACTTTAGAGGACAACAATGAACCAGCACTAGAATCACTTGCAGATAAAGATGTCATTTTCACAGTTTAACAAACACTTAAATAGATAATTTCTTCAAGACTGTTATTAACATAGATTATAAACAACCAATTATAAAGAAATTATAAAACAATTTATAATCACAAGGTAGTGTTACAAAAACCAATATTATAAATGTTTCAGAAAATAGCAAGTACATATATTCTAATATTCAATTGCAGTTTAGTTTAAAACATCGTAAATCAACAGCAAACAAAATCAGTTTGGAATAACAACAGAAATAGAAAGATCAGCATTATAAATTGTAAATTTATCTCAAAGTTTTGTATTGTAACAGAACTAAGACTGAATCACCAGAATATGATTTGCCTTGAAGAAATTATCGCCTCTACTAGTGCAAAGGGTGCAACGAAACTTCCTCCAGGATAAGACAATCCAAAAGCCTCGTGCTGCACTCTAAAAAGCTTCACCTCGACCACCACTCAATTGTCAAAAAGTGATAAGCATAAGACAAATATTAGTGGGAGAGAAGAGATTTGTTGGATGTGTGTTTGTTCTATTTGCAACAACAAGTATATATAGGCAAGAGGGACAAGGCAAAAGGTTTTCTAGGTTCATTTTGGTCCAAATTCATTCTTGAACAAATGTGTAAAGCATGTCTAGATTCATTTCGGACCAGATACATTGAACCAGTAACTCCAGAAACATTTCTAGCAGTTTCTGTAGCTGGCAGTTTTTGTAATAGCCTTTTGACTTTTCTTTTGAATTTAAAAATTCAAATTTTAAACAAAATTCCAGATAGAATTAGAATTTTCAGTAAAAAGATTAACCCAAGACAAACTGGTCGGAGCCGGAACCAGGCCGGGCAATGATGGTGCGCCCGTGTGGGCACACCCTCATGAGTCCCTTAATTGATACTTTAACAAGTATCAATACTTGAACCACATATAAGATGCATTCCCAATGGAAAACTTTTTAATGTGAGATAAGTGGTCTTGTATCAAACAAGAGCCTTTTATACTTCTACTTATTTTCTCATACTTTGTCTCACAAGCAATATAGGATTCCACACATGCATAATTTTTTGTCTTTTTGTCTCCCCCTTCATATTTACACAACACTTATAAATCTTTACTAAATTAACATCCATCCATAAATTTTAATCACTTCTCAAAATATAATTAAACACAAATCCTAATTAATTTGATGCCAACTACAAAAGAAATTCTACCATTTAGCTCATTAAAAAGAGCTTTACAGCCATCAACTATCGATCCCAAGTAAGACACATCAATAAAGTTATTTAACATGGCATTAACCACAATTTGAGAATCTAACTCAAACAAAACTGGATAAGGAAAAGCTTCTTTAACCCAACTAAGGGCTTCTTGGAAGCTTAAGACTTCTGCCATCAAAGGAGAAATTCACCATAATGAGGGCTGGCTTTTGCCATCTCAAACGTACCTTGTTCATTTCTCACTACCCAGCCAGCTCCAAATTACAACTTATTTATTTCATTGATATTAAGGATTTATGGCAATTGGGAGAGGCTGGTTGAAGCCACGTTGAAAAGAGAGCGGCTTCGCAATTCTGCCCTCCACTGTGAAAGCTGCAGTTCCATAGCATCTGACTTTAGTTTGGATTCTTTCTGTGCCGATGTTGCTGATACTCCCGTCTATCTACATCTGTTAATTTAGAAAAGAACGAAACAATTTTATGGTTCTTTTTGTTTAATTCAGGTTTTTGTGTTAAAGATTACGACTTGCTGAAGTTTAATTCTTATGGGTGTTCTATTACCAGTTCCCCTTCTTGCTTCAAGTGGGGTGGGTGGAGTTGGGGCCAGCATTTGTTAGAATTATTTTCTAAGAATCGAAATCTGTGAAAAAATTTGTCCCATTTTAATAAATAAAAGTAGTTTCTTGTCTGATTTTGAGTATTCCATTTCTTGGATTTACACTTCAATTTATATGATAGAGTGCCTATGTATGTTCGTCATCTTAACTATATTAGCATAGAGCTGATCCAAGTGGAACTTTATCCATACATAGGTGCAATATCTTTTTGCCTAATTTCTTGCAAAGGTAGCTCTTTGGCAATATAATCCACACTGCAGTAATTTCTTAGGTGCTTTTGCTTATGAGAGTTGGAAACTTTAATTGGTTTATGTTAAAACAGATGGTGGATTTTTTTTTTCTGTCTTTTGTTGATTTTTTACCATGGCTTAGCATGTTCCACTTCATGCAAGGATTTGACTTTATTATTGATGTCCGGTTAGAGGAGGAAAAGTTGTATAGTCCAGGTAAAAGTGATGAAAATGCACTCTGGAGGATTTTAGTGCTGCAAAAGGTGTAGGAGTACTAATAAAAGTATCAAGGTTTGTATTCCAAATAGAACTTGTTGTTGTTGTTTTTCTTTTTTCACTTTTTCTTTTTTTATTTTTTGCTTTTCAATATTCTGTATCGGTATGCAGGTGACTGCATATTTTAGTGCCATGTCATAATGGCTTTTGTTGAAATTAATCAATTCCGACACCCACATGTTTTCTCCAATATTTTACTGTGAACTTTCAGAAGTGTCAACTGTCACCAATGATCCCTTTATTTTGCCTCTAATGTTCAACTTATAGCATCTAAAGAGTTGAAAATGATTATCAAACTATCTTGTTTAGCTTAAATAATTGATTTCCTAACTTAAGTTCTTTTTTATTTTCTTGTGTTGATATTAACAACATTTGACTGTTTCCAAAGACAGAAAAAATATTTGTGTTTAGTGGGAAAAAGTTGAGTATTAAGAATATTCCACTTTCTCCCATGGCAACATATAGTGCATTGGAACATCATTTTTCTTTTCCTTTTTTGTTTTAGTCAAGACATTGTTTGGTCTACGATAAGTGTAAGTTTTTCAAAGGATTTAGGAAATAAATCTCTAATAGTGTTCTCTTTTTCGCCTAACCGATGCTCATTTGTCATTGAGCAAGAGTAGCTGAGTAAGAGCATTAATGTCTTTTCACAATGGAAACAAATATTTAAAGGACTCGTTACTTTTATATATGGTATATATATAGATATAGATATAAATTTTCTGCTACATGAGTTGATGGTGGGGGCAACAAGATTATGATCTTGCCAATACCTTTTCTGTAGGCTGTAAAAGGATCATGACCAGGAGCTGAAATTCTTTCATCCCCAAATGTTAAGCCATTCTCATTTAATGAGTTAAAGAAAGCAACCAGAAACTTTCGACCTGACAATCTTCTTGAGGAAGGATGATTTTGCCGTGTTTTCAAAGGATGGATTGACGAGCATACTCTTACAGTCTTACTGCTGCAAAGCCTGGATGTGGATTGGCCATTGCGGTCAAGAAGTTAGAGCCTGAGGCATTCCCAGACCATGAGCAGTGGTTGGTATGTTTCTGCCTTACAGTTATATGGCTAAACTAAAATATTATTATTAGCCTTTTTGACAGCATGTTGATGATTTGCAGAGAGAAGTTAATTATATAGGGCAACTAAGTCATCCAAACTTAGTTAGACTTATTGCTACTGCTCTGAGGGTGATAATGAGCTTTTGGTATACGAGTTCATGGAGAAAGGAAGCCTGGAGAATCATTTGTTCAGAAGTACGTATTCTCTGAAACAAACTATTACCTTAAAGCTAAGGTAGCTTTATAAATTTTTATATGCTTATGCATTTCTCAATTAACATATTACTTGTTGGACAGCACCTTCTCATATTTGTTTTTATGCTATTATATATAAATCTTCTTTGTATCAGCTTCATTTATTTTCTCCCCTGGCACTCTCGACTTCATCACTCTTTGGAGCTATATATCCATCCAGCCATATTGAAAATGTAAAGAGGCTATGTACAGTTTCTTGAAAACTTATGCAACCTAATTAGCAATTGGACATTGAATACAGAGGTGATGATGATCATATTTTGATTTGCAGGAGTGAATCAGCCACTGTCTTGGGACACAAGGGACGTGAAAGCTTCAAGCATTCTGTTGGATGGGGTAAATGACCTGCATGACTCAATCAAACTATTATTATGTTAGAACGACCAATTGATTCAATGGTATTGCACTCACACTTGTATGTGTGAGGTTTGAGATTAGAATCAATGTGCGTGCATGTGTGTGTGTAAACGAAAAACAGGTGGAGAAAATTAAATTGTTATTATTAGTCGTCTTAACGGCCTGCTGGGGATGGTTTGCTGATAGAAGTTAATTCTCTGGGCCAAATTCATCATCCAAACCTAGTTAAACTTATTGGCTACTGCTCTGAGGGTGACAATCGGCTTTTGGTATGCAAGTTCATGCCAGAAGGAAGCCTAAAGAATCATTTGTCCAAAAGTATGTGAACTCTGTGGACACCTCCTCATAATATTTGTTTTTGTGCTTTTACATTGCTTCTTATAAAATTCATTTATTATCTCCGCTAACAGTTTTCTGTTCATTCTTTCGATCTATATACCAAAAGCAGATAGTGAAGAAATTTCTAATAATTCATGCAACCTAATTAGTAGCTGGGCATAAAATACTATGGTTTAGGATGACCATTTTTTGCCTTTTAGGACTGAACCCGACACTGTCTTGGGAAACAAGAATCAATATTGCTATAGGTGTTGCCACAGGCCTTTCCTTCTTGCATGACAGGGCTTCACAACTGATACATGGGGATGTTAAAGCTTCAAGCATTCTTTTGGATGGGGTAAATATATATATTCTGCAAATTTCTTGTTCTTAATCTAACGAATTCGTTTTCTTAGAGAAAACTGAAAAAACATGTTCTGTTCTGAGGTACCATCTATGGCTATGGGATGCAGGATTTTGGTGCCAAGTTATCCGGCTCCACTTCAGCTAAGCATCGACCACCTGGTAATTTGGGCCCACCACCTGGTTATTGGATCCTACCGCCTCATAATTGTAGGCCGGGACCTGATTATTGGAGCCCAACACGTGGTTATTGGAGCAAACCACCTGATGGTTATAGGACTTCTATACAAATAATGGATCCAAGTAGATGTACTGCACCTGAATATATAGTCACAGGTTCCACTAGTACTGTTTTGGAAGCATATTATAACTAGCAATGTCACCCGATTGAAATCCTTGCTTATTTGCAGGCAAGTTGATAGCAAAATGTGAAGTCTATAGCTTTGGAGTTGTGTTGATAGCATTATTATGTGGGTGTTGTGGTTCTGACCCAGAAAGGTTCCATGGAGAGCAAGACTTGGTGAAGTGGGCAAGACTGTATTTGGGGGCAAGGCAGAAGTTGTTCCAGATAATGGACACCAAATTGGAGGGCCAATACCATAAGAAAGGAGCATATACTGTTGCCACCCTTGCTTTGCAGTGTTTAAGTGCAGATCCAAAATGCAGGCCGCGTATGGCAGAGGTCTTAGGTACTCTGGAGCAGCTCCAAGGTCCAAAAACTGGGATCTAAAACCAGAGAATCAAATTTTATTATGTATATCACCATTTCCCCAGAATGTGACACCTTTTGCAGCTTTGCAGCTCATACACACTTTTGTGGAAGATGAAGCGGACTTTATATATATATATATATATATAATGTGCGTGTGTATCATATTCTGCTTATCAAATTACTATTGCATTGAGCCATATATCAAAGTTCTTCGTAACATTGATTTCGAAGGCCCTGCATTTGTATTTTTATACCTGATATGAGTGAACGAAGGAAAGGATATGTTTACCCTTCAGAGAATAGCAAAATAAGTAGAAGGACAAGGAGGCCCGCGCCACCAGCAAAATGGGTTGGAACGACCTCCCAGGCAACCCACTTACCGACCCGACAACCGATCCTACATCTAGTGACACGTGGGGAAATCTTCTTCCTCATGTATTATATCAATGTGGCATGTCCGTACAAGTGGCTGCACTATAAATACTCCCACTTTCATTTTGATATGAGTTACATTCTCTTGATTCTCATTCTATTTATATTATTATCTTATTATTACGGTTTCATTTGTTTACTCGACTTTAGCATTAAAGGGGTATTGTTGGGACTCTTCTAGTATTTCCCTACACTTTTCTTGTGTTTTAGGGCTCAGGACCCATAATTCTATTACTCATTGAAGGAGAAAACATAAGTAGACTAATTTGGACATCATTGACTTAAGCGATACCATATCACTATTGCAATAATTTATTCAAAACAAGTCTAACCGTGCATGAAGATGACTGAGTTGATTTCTCAGTATTCTAATTTAAATTTTAAATATGAATTGAAAATGTAAAAGTAAAATTAATATAAAAATTTATGTTCATAAAAAATGCGTCGCAACAATTTATACATTTTTTTCTTTGCTCTGCTTTAAAAAATAAATAAATAAATAAATAAATAAAAGAGCTCCTAATTTTAGATTTAAGACTACTACAAGAATTGGCAATCCACATAAATGAAGACAGTTCTCTATACCATCCTCTCAATCACTTATCTTTTTTCTCAATTCAAAGAACCCAACACCCAAAAGCTGGACAAAAAGATGGTAATTAAAGAACGTACTTCACTCGAATAAACAGATAAAATAAATTGGTTAATTGGAATACTAGAATGAGAGGGGGAAAAAAATATCCCCACAAAAGAGAAATATAGGCAAAAAGAAAGACTTCAAATTCTCTTATAACTTTTGGAAAAGGGGTCAAGCAGACAAGAAAATGTACAAAGGCAAGAAAAGTAATTCTAAAGCCACCAGTGAGAACTGAGAAGGGCAGTCAAATTTATCTGCTTCCTTTTTCTTTATCTGATTACATTCTAATCTCTAGGAAAGAACTTAGGACCTGTCTTGGTCCTTGGATTCACACTCATTTCTCTGAATATGTGTCCAATATTTGCTTCACCCAATTGGGATGTCTCTGAAATTAGGACAGTTGAGTTATGTCAAGATTAATTTATGACAACTGGGCGAGGCTGGTTGAGGCCACGCTCAAAAGAGAGCTTCTTCGCCATATTGCCCTCTACTGTGAAAGCTTCAGCACCAGAACATCAGGCTTAAGTTCAGAAGCTGAAATTCTGTCATCCCTCAATGTTAAGCCCTTCGCACTTAATGTGTTAAGTAATGCAACTGGAAACTTTCAAATTGACAATCTTCTTGGAGGAGGAGGATTTGGCTATGTTTACAAAGGATGGATTGATGAGCCTGGATTTGGATTGGCCATTGCGGTCAAGAAGTTAAAGCCCAAGGGATTCCAAGACAAAAAGAAGTGGCTGGTATGTTTCTTCCCCACTGCTATATGACTAAATTAAGCTGTTATTATTGCTGATTCTCCAACTACTCTTTATGAGACTCGAATATGCGACCGATCTGTTGCTGATGTTTTGCAGACAGAAGTTAATTGTTTGGGGAAGATTCGCCATCCAAACCTAGTTAAACTTATCGGCTACTGCTCTGAGGGAGGCAATCGGATTTTGGTCTACGAGTTCCTGCCAGAAGGAAGCCTGAAGAACCGTTTGTCCAAAAGTATGTATACTCTGCAGGATATCATCTCATAGTATTTGTTTCTGGGCTTTTATATAGCCCTTTTCTTATCAGCTTCATTTCATTATCTCTGTAGGGCAGAATCGAACACTGTCATGGGACACAAGAATCAAAGTGGCTGTAGATGTTGCCAGAGCCCTGTGTTTCTTGCATGACAGGAAATTACAACTGATGCATGGGGATGTGAAAGCTTCAAGCATTCTGTTGGATGTGGTAAATATATATATTCTGCAAATTTTCTTGCCTTTAGTGCACTTTCTTTAAATCAAGTTCTGTTCTAACTTCTAAGGATCCATCTATATGAGATGCAGGATTTTATCGCCAAGCTTACACCACCTGTTCATTGGAGCCCACCAATTAGCTATCAGGGCCATAGAACAGAACTAATGGGTGCATATGCATATACTGCACCTGAATATATAATGACAGGTTTGCTACTTTTTAGAACCGTACTATTTCTAGCAATGTTGTTATATTAAAATCTGATGTTGCGTAAAGTCACGTCCGAATTGGCAATATATGTGCTTAGATGTATTTTTTAGTTATGGAATCCATTTTAAGTGGATTAGGTTAGGTGGGCTTAGTGACCTTTTTGTTTAATTAATTTGGTCTTTTATTTATGCTTTTAGTTTAGGATCTTAATTTGACTTATTAAAATTATTACTTATTTGCAGGTCAGTTGACAGCAAAGTATGATGTGTACTGCTTTGGAGTTGTTTTGATAGAATTATTATGTGGGCGTTGTGCTTTTGACCCAAATAGGGACGGTGAAGAGAGACATCTGGTGAAGTGGGCAAGACCATATTTGGTGTCAAAGCAGAAGCTTTTCTGGATAATGGACACCAAATTGGAGGGCCAATATTCTCAGAAAGGAGCATATACTTTTGCCACACTTGCTTGGCAGTGTGTAAGCTCAGATCCAAAACTAAGGCCATGTATGCTGGAAGTCTTGGGTGCTCTGGAACAGCTCCAAGATCCTAAAAATCTACGACAACATCATAAGAAGAAGGCGAAAGAGGGAGTAAAAAACAGCCAACTCTGAAGGCAAGAAGAGGAAGCTCAAGATCAAGAGTTAAAACCAACCAAGCAAGAAGAATGAAAGAAGGCTTCGTCTGAAAAAGAAAGTGGAAAGAGTTCGTTTATTCCTAAAATTGGAAACATCGGTTGTCTAGTTGAAAATGATCAGGCATATACGAACAGAGAATCAAACTCATATCATGTATATCACCATTTCAAAAAACTATGGCGATGTTTGGTTATGTTTTTTTTGTGTGATTTTAATATATATTTTGAAAGAATGAATGTTGAAAGTGATATTGAAAAATGTGAAAGTTGTGTTAGGGAATGTAATGAATTTTTAGTTATGTTTTGAGGAATGGTTAAAATTTGATTTTGGAGAGTTTTGGCATGTTTGTTTATATTTTCGGGGGAGACATTTTTTACTGTAACAATCAAATCAATGCTTTTTGGTTGAGTTTTTTGGCCGAAAGTGGAATTGAGTTATTATTTTATTGTTAGAATAATAACACAATATATATGATATATATATATAATATGCATGTATATGTTGAAAAATGAGGATATTTTGGGGATAATAAAAGATATGAGAGGGTATTTTGGAAAAACATTTTTTAGTATTTTGAAAGGAAAATGAGTATATGTTTAGTTATATTTTCCCAAAACAATTTTGTTTAAGGAAAACATAACCAAATATTCCCCATGTATATGTAATAATACTAAATATTTTATTGTTATTATTATTAATTAATCATGAGCCTCATTTTTTATTTAGGTCTCACCAGGCAAATTATATTAAGAGAAAAATTATTAATAAATTTAAGGTGACCCCTATTGTCTTAGAAATATAGAAAAAAAAATTATTTAATATGTTAGTGAATTATGATGAGATATTTCTTTTTTCAATTTATTATGTATAATAAAGTAGTGGGCAAACAAGAAATAGAACTTATAAAAAAAATTAATTTTTTCGAGATACTATAATAAAATAATTCAACCCCATAGCAGTTTCTTGAAAACTCACTTTAAATATAAAACTTTGAATATTGAGATATGCTCTTATTATTCCTGAAAGAGGGCTCGATAAAAAACCGCTTCTTCCAACATGCACCCTCTTTGTTTCCCTCGCAACAATCCAATTAATTCTTTGGATGAAAAAACATTAGACATTTCATCTTTTGAAACCAACATCTTCAATGTTATATGCCTATGATTTAAACGAGGTTCGGCATTTTTGAACAATGAAACGCTAGATTTCCATTTCTATTGTAAGTGTAGCTAGAAGGATTATTATTATTAATTTAGTGTCGGTTCTATTATTTTAGGAGAATAGAAAATGAAATTATTATTAATTGGTGAATTTTAATTATTTTTTAATTAATAAGTATTCTAAATTTGAAAACGATAAATATAAGTATGAAAACAAAAGAAAATAATATTCTTGTTAAAAATAATACAACGAATAATACTTTCTAAAAATAGTATGAAAAGAAAGAAGTACGTCTAAAATACAAGCAACAAGATCATTTTCTATTTTTAAAAAGTATAAAAATTAAAAAAAAAAAAAAAAAAAAGAAGAAAATAGAGAAGGGTGCCTCTCAAAATATACAAGCGAGCAACATGCTCCGAACAAAAATAATACCAAAATCAACTCCCAGAGCGGTCGTCGGACTTGTCTGCTTCCTTACTGTTTGTTTCATCACACTGATTTCTAGGAAAGAACTTCGCACCTATCTTGGATTCATGTTCATTTCTTTAAACATATTTCGAGTAATATTTTCTGTAGTGAATTGTAATGTTTTCGAAATAAGCAAAGTTGAGTTATGTCAAGGATTTATGACAACTGGGAGAGGCTGGTTGAAGCCACTTTGAAAAGAGAGCGGCTTCGCTATATTGCCTTCCACTCTGAAAGCTTCAGTTCCATAGCATCTGACTTCAGTTTGGATTCTTTCCATGCCGATGTTGCTGGTACGCCCATCTATCTATATCTGTTAATTTAGAAAAGAACGAAACAAATTTTATGGTTCTTTTTGTTTAATTCAGGTTTTTGTGTTAAAGATTACGACTTGCTGCAGTTTTATTCTTATGGGTGTTCTATAACCAGTTCCTTTTCTTGCTTCAAGTGGGGTGGGTGGAGTGGCGGCCAGCATTTGTTAGAATTCTGTTCTAAGAATCGGAATCTGTGAAAAAGTTTGTTCCATTTTAATAAATAAAAGTAGTTTCTTGTCTGATTCTGAGGATTCCATTTCTTGGATTTACACTTAAATTTTTATGATAGAGTGCCCATGTATGTTAGCCATCTTAACTATATTAGCATAGAGCTGATCCAAGTGGAACTTTATCTATACATATGTGCAATATCTTTTTGCCTAATTTCTTGCAAAGGTAGCCCTTTGACCATATAATCCACATTGCAGTAATTCCTTAGGTGCCTTTGCTTATGAGAGTTGGAAACTTTAATTGGTTTATGTTAAAACAGATAGTGGAATTTTTTTTTCGGTCTTTTGTTGAAATTTTTTCATGGCTTAGCATGTTCCACTTCATGGAAGGATTTGACTTTATTATTGATGTCCGATTAGAGAGAGGAAAAGTTGTATAGTCCAAGTGAAAGTGATGAAAATACACACTCAAGGTCTGTATTCCAAATAGAACTTTTTGTTCATGTTGTTGTTGTTTTTCTTTTCTTTTTCTTTTTTTTTTCTTTTTTCTTTTTCAATATTCTGTATCGATATGCATGTGACTGCAAATTTTAGTGCCATGTCATAATGGCTTTTGTTGAAATTAATCAAATCCAACACCCTCATGTTTTCTCCAATATTTTACTGTGAACTTTCAGAAGTGTCACCAATGATCCCTTTTATTGTTGCCTCTAATGTTCAACTTATAGCATCTAAAGAGTTGAAAATGATTAAGTATCAAACTATCTTGTTTAGCTTTAAATAGTTGATTTCCTAACTTAAGTTCTTTTTGTATTTTCTTGTGTTGGTATTAACAACATTTGACTGTTTCCAAAAACAGAAAAAGTATTTGTGTTTAGTGGGAAAAAGTTGAGTATATATTATGAATATCCACTTTCTCCCATGGCAACATATAGTGCATTGGAACATCATTTTTCTTTTCCTATTTTGTTTTAGTCAGGACATTGTTTGGTCTACGATAAGTGTAAGTTTTTCAAAGGATTTAGGAAATAAATCTCTAATAGTATTCTGTTTTTCGCCTAACTGACGCTCATTTGTCATTGAGAAAGAGTAGCTGAGTAAGAGCATTAATGTCTTTTGACAATGGAAACAAATATTTAAAGTACTTGTTACTTTTATATATGGTATATATATAGATATAGATATAATTTTTCTGCTTCATGGGTTGATGGTGGGGGCAACAAGATTATGATCTTTCCAATACCTTTTCTGTGGGCTGTAAAAGGATCTAGACCAGGAGCCAAAATTCTTTCATCCCCAAATGTTAAGCCATTCTCATTTAATGAGTTAAAGAAAGTAACCAGAAACTTTCAACCTGACAATCTTCTTGAGGAAGGAGGATTTTACTGTGTTTTTAAAGGATGGATTGGTGAGCATACTCTTACAGTCTTACTGCTGCAAAGCCTGGATCTGGATTGGCCATTGCAGTCAAGAAGTTAGAGCCCGAGGCATTCCTAGACAATGAGCAGTGGTTGGTATGTTTCTTCCTTATTGTTATATGGCTAAACTAAAATATTATTATTAGCCTTTTTGACAGCATGGTGATGATTTGCAGACAGAAGTTAATTATATAAGGCAACTATGTCATCCAAACCTAGTTAAACTTATTGGCTACTGCTCTGAGGGTGATAATGAGCTTTTGGTATACGAGTTCATGGAGAAAGGAAGCCTAGAGAGTGGAGAATCATTTGTCCAGAAGTACGTATACTCTGAAATAAACTATTACCTTAAAGCTAAGGTAGCTTTATAAATTTTTATATGCTTATGCATGTCTCAATTAACATATTACTTGTTGGACAGCACCTTCTCATATTTGTTTTTATGCTATTATATATAAATCTTCTTCGTATCCGCTTCATTTATTCTCCCCTAACACTCTCCCGTTCATCACCTCAGCCGTATTGAAAACGTAAAGAGACTATGTACAATTTCTTGAAAACTTATACAATCTAATTAGCAATTGAACATTAAATACAGAGCTGATGATAATCATATTTTGATTTCTAGGAGTGAATCAGCCACTGTCTTGGGACACAAGAATTAATGTGGTAGGTGTTGCCTGAGCTCTATGTTTCTTGCATGACAGGGATTTACAGCTGATACACGGGGATGTGAAAGCTTCAAGTATTCTGTTGGATGGGGCAAATGCGCTGTATGAGTCAGTCAAACTATTATTATGTTAGAACGGCCAATTGATTCAATGGCATTGCACTCACACTTGTATGTGTGAGATTTAAAATTCAAACCTGTGTGCGCGTGTGTGTGTGTGAAAGAAAAACAAGTGGAGAAAATTAAATTGTTATTATTAGTCGTCTTAACAGCCTGCTGGGGATGTTTTGCAGATAGAAGTTAATTCTCTGGGCCAAATTCATCATCCAAACCTAGTTAAACTTATTGGCTACTGCTCTGAGGGTGACAATCGGCTTTTGGTATTTGAGTTCATGCCAGAAGGAAGCCTAAAGAATCATTTGTCCAAAAGTATGTGAACTCTGTGGACACGTCCTCATAATATTTGTTTTTGTGCTTTTACATAGCTTCTTCTTATCAGCTTTATTTATTGTCTCCCGTAACAGTTTACAGTTCATCATTTTTTCGATCTATATACCAAAAGCAGATAATAAGAAATTCCTAACAACTTATGCAACCTAATTAGCAACTGGAAATAAAATACTACGGTTTAGGATGATCATTTTTTGCCTTTTAGGACTGAACCAGACACTGTCTTCGGAAACAAGAATCAATATTGCTATAGGTGTTGCCACAGGCCTTTCCTTCTTGCATGACAGGGCTTTACAACTGATACATGAGGATGTTAAAGCTTCAAGCATTCTTTTGGATGGGGTAAATATATATATTCTGCAAATTTCTTGTTCTTAATCTAATGAATTCATTTTCTTAGAGAAAACTGAAAAAACATGTTCTGTTCTGAGGTACCATATATGAGTATGGGATGCAGGATTTTTATGCCAAGTTATCCGGCTCCACTTCAGCTAAGCTTCAACCACCTGGTAATTTGAGCCCACCAACTGGTTATTGGATCCTACCGCCTCATAATTGTAGGCCGGGACGTGATAATTGGAGCCCATCACGTGGTTATTGGAGCGAACCACCTGGTGATTATTGGACTTCTATACAAATAATGGATCCAAGTGGATATAATGCACCTGAATATATACTCACAGGTCCAATAGTACTGTTTTGGAAGCGTACTATTACTAGCAATGTCACCCTATTGAAATCCTTGCCCATTTGCAGGCGAGTCGACGGCAAAATGTGATGTCTATAGCTTTGGAGTTGTGTTGATAGCATTATTATGTGGGCGTTGTGCTTCTGACACAGAAAGGTTCCATGGAGTGCAAGACTTGGTGGAGTGGGCAAGACCATACTTGGGGTCAAGGCAGAAGTTGTTCCGGATAATGGACACCCAATTGGAGGAGTTGTTCCGGATAATGGAGACCAAATTGGAGGGCCAATAGCACCCTAAGAAAGGAGCATATAGTGTTGCCACCCTTGCCTTGCAGTGTTTAAGTGCAGATCCAAAAGACAGGCCGCATATGGCAGAGGTCTTAGGCACTCTGGAGCAGCTCCAAGGTCCAAAAATTGGGATCTAAAACCAGAGAATCAAACTTTATTATGTATATCACCATTTCCCCAGAATGTGGCACCTTTTGCAGCTTTGCAGCTCATATACACTTGTGGAAGATGAAGCAGACTTTATATATATATATATATATGTGTGTGTGTGTGTGTGTGTGTGTGTGTGTGTGTTTCATATTCTGCTTATCGAATTACTATTGCTTTGAGCCATATATCAAAGTTCTTCACAACAATGATTTTGAAGGCTCTGCATTTGCATTTTTCTACCTGATATGAGTGAAATAAGGAAAGGACATGTTTACCCTTCAGAGAATAGCAAATAAGTACAAGGACAAGGAGGTCCGTGCCAAGGACTGTAAATGAATATTCGAAAATTCGTTTACCATTTGTATTCTTATTTGTTTACATAAAATTTATCTGCATTCGTTTAAAGTGAATATTATCCGTATTCGATTAGTAGATATCCGATTCTAAATGGATACGGATATGGTAAATGTATATTCGATCCATTTAATATTCGATCCGAATATATATTTATTAAATAATATTATTTATATTGTTCAATAAAAATCTCATAATCCGTATATTTATATATATAAATTATAATTGAAAAATTGGGAAGAAAAAAGAATAAATTTAAAAAATTATTGTAGTATAGAGAAAAAATTGAAGAATAAAGTTAGTCAACATAATTATTGTTGGTTGACTTTATAATTGATATGCTTAAATGTAATTATTATTATTAATAAGTATTAATAATCAATTATAAAGTCAATTATTAATTAAAAATTATGCTATTTGTTTGATTGCTTTTGTTTTAATTAAATTATATATCTCTTTTTATTAATTAAAATATGTATTTATTATAGATTCATAGATTCATGTATTTAGATATTCGTAAATGGATATCTAAATGATTATCGTCGAACATGAATATAAAATAATAATTCAAATACGAATAAGTTTAATAAAATATGAATACATATAAATAATTATAATCGAATACAAATATATCCAAATTCGATTGATATCCGACGGATACGAATTTGGATAATATTTTTTAATATTCGTAAAATTCATATCCGTATCCGAATATTCAAAAGATTAAATGGATACGAAAATAAAAATAATGTATTCGATCTGTTTAATATCCGTTTACACCCCTATCCATGCCACCGGCAAAATGGGTTGGGCACGACCTGCCAGGTGACATCGCGACCGACCCTGCATCTAGACTATTCAATAGTGACACGTGGGAAGATGGGGGAGATCTTCTTCCTCCTGCACCATCTCAACGTGGCATGTTCACATAAGCAACATCCATATGAATACATCCACTTGCATTTTGAAATGAATTGTATTCTACTACTCATTGAAGGAGAGAACATAAATAGATTGATTTGGAAATCATGAACTTAAGCAATCTTGGATCACTACTGCAGTAATCTGTTTGAAACAAGTCAATAATTGAGCATGAAGATGACTGAGTTGATTTCTTGGTATTATATTTAAAATTTAAATACAAATTGAAAATGTAAAAATAAAAATTAATATAAAAATTTATGCCCATAAAAAAATGGCGCGTTACACTTTATACATTCTTTTTTTTCTTTGCCCGGCTTGGGAAAAGAAATAAATAACTAATAGAGCTCTTAATTTTAGATTTAAGACTACAATGAGTATTGGCAATCCGCAGAAATGAAGGCAGTTTTCTGTACTGTTCTCTCAACATATGTCCTTTTTCTCACTTCCAAGAACCCAACACGCAAAAGCTATACAAAAAGATGTTAACTAAAGAACGAAGTTTACCTGAATAAACAGATAAAATAAATTGGTTAATTGGAATACTAGAATGAGAAAAAACCTCCCCAGAAAATAGAAATATAGGCAAAAAAAAAATTAAAATGGACTTCCTTATAACTTTTGAAAAAGAGGTCAAGCAGACAAAAAAATTTACCAGGGAAAGAAAAGTAATTCTAAAGCCACCACTGAGAAAGGCAGTCAAATTTATCTGCTTCCTTTTTCTTTGTTTGATCACATTCTAATTTCTGGGAAAGAACTTAGGACCTGTCTTGGTCCTTGGATTCACTCTCATTTCTCTCAATATGTTTCCAATATTTGCTTTAGTGAATCGGGATGTCTCTCATGAAATTAGGACAGTTGAGTTATGTCAAGAATTTATGACAACTGGGAGAGGCTGGTTGAGGCCACGTTAAACAGAGAGCGGCTTCTCCATCTTGCCCTCTACTGTGAAAGCTTCAGCACCAGAGCATCAGGCTTAAGTTTAGATTCTTTCCACGGTGATCTTGCGGGTACTATATATCATCAACCTATATCTGCTAATGCAGCGAAGATCATATATTTTCACGATTGGAACAAATAATTGTAGATTCACACATTTATATAGAGTATAATTTTTCTGCTTATCATCTTGCCTATGTTTTTTATTTTTCCTTTGTTAGCTTTAGAAGGATCAAGATTTTCCAGCAAAACCAGCAATTCATCGACGGTGCCTTCCAACATAAGCAGTCCTTCATACAATGTCAGAAGCAGAGCTGATGAAAACTTTCCTATTCCAAGATCAGAAGCTGAAATTCTGTCATCCCTCAATGTTAAGCCCTTCTCACTTAATGTGTTAAGGAATGCAACCGGAAACTTTCAACTTGACAATCTTCTTGGAGGAGGAGGATTTGGCTCTGTTTACAAAGGATGGATTGATGAGCCTGGATTTGGATTGGCCATTGCTGTCAAGAAGTTAAAGCCCAAGGGATTCCACGACCACAAGAAGTGGCTGGTATATTTCTTCCACACTGCTATATGACTAAATTAAGCTGTTATTATTGCTGATTCTCCAACTACTCTTTATGAGACTCGAATATGCGATCGACCTGTTGCTGCTGTTTTGCAGACAGAAGTTAATTGTTTGGGGAAGATTCTCCATCCAAACCTAGTTAAACTTATCGGCTACTGCTCTGAGGGAGGCAATAGGCTTTTGGTCTACGAGTTCATGCTAGAAGGAAGCCTGAAGAACCATTTGTCCAAAAGTATGTATACTCTGCTGGATATCATCTCATAGTATTTGTTTCGGGGCCTTTACATAGCCCTTTTCTTATCAGCTTCATTTCATTATCTCTGTAGGGCAGAATCAAACACTGTCATGGGACACAAGAATCAAAGTGGCTGTAGATGTTGCCAGAGCCCTATGTTTCTTGCATGACAGGAAATTACAACTGATGCATGGGGATGTGAAAGCTTCAAGCATTCTGTTGGATGGGGTAAATATATATATATATATATATATTCTGCAAATTTTCTTGCCTTTAGTGCACTTTCTTTAAATCAAGTTCTGTTCTAAGGATTCATATATATGAGATGCAGGATTTTGCCGCCAAGCTTCCACCACCGGTTAATTGGAGCCCACCAATTAGCTATCAGGGCTATAGGACAGAACCAATGGGTGCGTATGCATATACTGCACCCGAATATATAATGACAGGTTTGCTACTTTTTAGAACCGTACTATTGCTAGCAATGTTGTTATATTGAAGTCTGATGTTGCATAAAGTCAATGCTCGATTTGGAAAAAGTCAGTGCTCTAAAGCCCATTTTAAGTGGACTAGGTTAGGTGGGCTTAGTGACCCTTTATGTTTAATTAATTTGGTCTTTTATTGAGCTTTTATTTATGCTTTTAGGATCTTATCAAAATCATTACTTATTTGCAGGTCAGTTGATAGCAAAATACGATGTGTACAGCTTTGGAGTTGTTATGATAGAATTATTATGTGGGCGATGCGCTTTTGACCCAAATAGGGACGGTGAAGAGAGACATCTGGTGAAGTGGGCAAGACCATATTTGGTGTCAAAGCAGAAGCTTTTCTGGATAATGGACACCAAATTGGAGGGCCAATATCCTCAGAGAGGAGCATATACTTTTGCCACACTTGCTTGGCAGTGTGTGAGCAAGGATCCAAAACTAAGGCCATGTATGCTGGAAGTTTTGGGTGTTTTGGAACAGCTCCAAGATCCGAAAAATCTACGACAACATCATAAGAAGAAAGCAAAAGGTGAAGTCAAAGGAAGTCAATTCTGAAGCCAAGAAGAGCAAGCTCAAGATCAGGAGATAAAACCAAACAAGATGAACGAAAGAAGGCTTATCTGCTCCAAGTGCCTAATAAAGAAAGTGGAAAGAGCTCGTTTATTCCTAAAATTGGAAACATGGGTTGTCTAGCTAAAAATGATCAGGCATATGTAAACAGAGAATCAAGCTTTTATTATTATGCACATTCATCATATCAAAAAATCAAGTATAACATAGTAGTATCAAATATTTTAATGTAATAGTACTCATTATTATTATTATTATTATGAGCCCCACTTTTTACTTATGCCCCATTGGTTAAATATGTTTGGAGAACAAATATTAATAAATTTAAGGTAACCCCTATTGTCTGGAAAATATGAAAAAAAAGATTATTTGATAAGTTAATAAATAACGATGGAATAAAAAGTTGTTATTAAATTTAGTACCTACTGCATTATTTTAGGAGGATAAAAAGAAAATTATTATTTATTAATTAATGAATTCTAATTATTTTTAAATCAATAAGTATTACATATTTGAAAATGATGAGTACAAGTATCAAATAAAAAGAAAATAATATTTTTGACAAAAATAACAAATAATGGTACTTTATTTTTGGAATAGTATAAAATAGAAAAGAAGTACGTGTAAAATACAAGCAACAAGCTCATTTTCTATTTTTTTTTCTTAAATAGCTCATTTTCTATTTTTAAAATAAAATAGAATTTTAAAAAAAGGTCCGCCACAAGTGCAAGTGCGTGTTCAAACTAGGGTAATTTTTCTTTCTTTTTTTTACTAGTAATTAACTAAACCATATCAAAATATAACTCAATAATCCTGATGTCGCAAGAAATGACATTAGTATATTTATTGCTGATTGAAAGGTCGATTAGTGATGGGAGCTCGGGTGAGTGTTTAATTGATAATCAGGTAAATCTGGTCGTGAGTTCTAAAGATCGTTAGGCAGGGTTTTCTAGAGTTTTATACCCGCAGTCCTAATCTATCATTATGTACCCACTTTTTAACCGTTCATATCAGTTTAATTTAATTCTCACTTTTAAACCATTATGAAGTAAAGAATCATGATTCTTTCATGGTTCTTAAGAACCATCTTCTTTAAAAATTAAATTATAAAAAATAAAATATAAATTATTACCCCTCTAATACTCAATAACCAAATTAACCTTATTAATTTTAAGAAATTAAAAATCTTTTTTTCCGAATATTAAATATTAATTCAATCAGAAGAAAATCAGAGAAAATAAACCTTAATAGACGAATTGGATCAGAAGAAAATCAAAGCAAACTCATTATAAGAAGGCAAAAGTCCGATGCATGTCCAAACTTCTTAATTAATAAGAAATTTCCACAAAGTTTGATAAGAAATTAAAAACCCATCATCTTAATTTCCATAAAGTTTGACCATAAGAGAATATTGATTAAAGTGAAAACCCTTTCGTCTAATCTCAGCCCAACTATTAGCCACTAATCTTCTCAATGCTGCACTTTCCTGAAGAACATTCAAGGAATTCGAGCCTCGAGATTTGGGATTTAATAATAAAGCTCTTGTCAACAATAAATCAAAAACATTATTAAATAATTAGGGGCCCCTCTTCCATTAATTAATTCATAGATATATGTCTGCCGTTAGTATATATAATACTGATACTACGTATGTGGGGTGCGATTAATACTCTATCAGTAGTTAAATTTTTATTCTTGTTCCTCCTGTAGATCTGTGTGAAGTTTTGGTAAACGACAACAATTCCGATATACTCTATTTGGTCATGCATGAGACTTTTACCTTCCTACAATGAGTTTTCTCTTATTTTATTCTGCTTGAATTCATTTTTTAGAATTTATTTTCTCTAAATTTTTTCTAATTGAATTAGTATTTAATATTAGGAAAAGAGGATTTTTAATTTCTTAAAATTAATAAGATTAATTTGGTCATTGAGTATTAGAAGGATAATGATTTATATTTTATTTTTTATTATTTAATTTTAAAAGAAGATAGTTCTTTATAAGAACCATGAAAGAATCATTGTTCTTTACCTCATAATGGTTCAAAGCTAAGGATCAAATCAAACTTATATGAACAACTAAAAACTGAGTACATGATGATATGTCAAAAATGTGGGTATAGAACCCTAGAAAACCCTTCGTTAGGTAAAAACATGAGAAGTAAAGGTAGGTTGTAGATGTCAATATATATCGCTTTAGTAATAAATGAGGGAGTATTTATAGTTGACGATTCAGTTAGTTAATCACTATTTGATTTACGTGAACATTATCTCGAGCTTACACGTGTCATGAAATGGAGGGTTGAGATAATCCCCCCCTCCACAGGTATGGGTAGAGTGGTCGGGTTGACCCATTTAGGAAAGACACATAATCCTTGGGTTTTTTAAGAAATTTTGATTAAGAATAAAGATATTTGAATCTCTTAAAAATTCTTCCTTTTTATCAAATCCAAAGTACATCTAGTTGAAAATTCAACAACCAAAATTAGAAAGCGAAACAGGGAACGTTTTCAACCAAAAATTGTTCAAAGATTTCTTCCGATAACGGTCTCAACAAGCTACAAGACAAGACTAAATAATTTCTATGGTGCAACGACAACCAAACTAGGGTAATGTTTGGTTGCATTTTACATGTATTATTTTATGTGTTTTGGGAGAATAAATTTTGGTAGAGGGATTAGGAAATAGTTAAAAGATTATTTAGGAGAGGTTTGGCGTGTTTATTTATATTTTGGGGGAAGATATTTTTTACTGTTGTGTTCAAATCAATACTTTTTTATTAGATTTTTGGGATGGAAACATAATTGAGTAATTTTTCTTATAGTAAGAATAATAATAAATATATGTGATTTATATGTGTATACGGGGGAAAATGGGAAAGTTTGGGTAATAATAAAGGATAGAAGAGAGTATTTTGGAAAAACTTATTTTGACATGTTATAGGGAAAAATGATGTATATTTGGTTATGTTTTGACATAACAAAATTGATCTACTAAAATGTAACAATTGTGTTTTCCCCAAATATTTTCCAACTCTCAATATAATACCAAACATTCATTTTCATTACTCGAGTTGCACTCTCAAAAACAAATTTTGTCTATCCAAAACACCCTTTAGAAAGGAAAAAAATAAAAAATAAAAAATAAAAAAAGCAAGGTGACACATCAATCATTCATACACACACACATACAAAATTAACTTTAAAAATATAATTTCACTCTACAAAGCCAATAAAAAAGTAATTGATTTGACATATACAATTACTTTTAGGGTAAAATTCATTTCAATCCCTAAGATTTCAACTCAATTACAAAACCATCTATATCCTTTTAATTGACTTCAATTTCATCATTCTTGCCATTTTTCAGTAATACTTTCTGGCCAAAAATTGAAAAATGAACAAAAGACCCTTTTAACTATCTTTACATAACATATAATAAGCAAAATCATCCCCAAAATATAAAAAGAAAAGCAAAATGGTCCCTTGGTTTTGCATAGAAAATGCTTTTTGAATGGAATATGCATTTTTTCATAAAAGATGCATTTTAAACAAAAGATCATGTCATCAACATGTTGTTCTTAATTAACAGTATACCAAATTTTATTTCTATACTTTATTTTCTATTCTAATTTCGTCTCATATACTATCACTAATTCATATTTTAAAATTAATTTTGCGTTTATAAATGCCTTATCAATTTACTATAATTTTAACTTTGTATTACTAATGTTAAACCCTTTTCTTCACTTAATTATTTGATAACTAAGCTATGAGTCAAATTAAAAGGTTTCTATTAATTTATATACTAATATTGTTTTTGACTTTATAATTATTTTATATATTTATTTTGATTTTTTAAAATTTTTTATCTTTACTATCGTAGTTTTGTTTTAGTTTAATTGATTTCTAATAAAAAATTAAAATTAAGTCATATTTTTTAGATATTCTTAGCAATCAATATATTATCAAATTTTTATATTTTAAGTTTTAAGTTAATATTTATTCAATCGTCTTTAAGTTTAAAGTAATGTTAAAGCATTATAATTTTAAGTTTTTTCAACAACTTTTAACCTAACAATCTTATTTTCTATATCCTTCTCATATTTTTTTATTTTTTAATTCAACTATCTATTAGTTTTTGGTTGCATTATATTTTTTCGTTTTAATAAATTATATAATAATGCTCATAGACTTTTACTTTTAGAAGTTTTGAATTTTCCTTTTAACTTCTCTTTGAAAAATCTTGAAATTTAATTTTCATGACACCATGTATATGAGATGTCTTTATTTAAATACTAAATTCAAAAGTTTTAAAATTAATTTTACTTGACCATTTTTTGAAGTAGTAGAAAAATATGGAGGCAAAGACATATAAACGTCCTCATGTAAATCGCCATGGAGGAAAGTGTTATTGACGTTTAGTTGCTTGAGATGCCAGCCCTTGGTAGCAACAACGGCAAGTAACAAAGTGGACGGTGGTCATCTTGGCAACTGGGGAGAATGTATTGAAGTAGTCGACGCCTCTGTTTGGGTGTATCCTCTGGTGATGAGGCGGGCTTTGTACCGTTTTATGGTTCCGTCAGCCTAGTATTTGATACGGTACACCCACTTGAAGCCTATCAAGATTTTTCTAGGAGGTAGAGGAGTGAGAGTCCAAGTGCCATTTTCGGCAAGAGCATGTAGTTCCTAATTCATGGCATTAACCCAACATTGAAATTTGACAGCCTGCTAGTATGACCTAGGTTCATCATGAGTAGAAACAGCAAAGGCAAAAGAACGATAACAAGGAGATAAAGAAGAGTAAGAAAGAACATTCGAAATAAGGTAAAGGGTACCTGGTCATAGTGTAGACGAAGCAGCCGAGGAAATAAGGTGGCAATAATAGTTAGCTAGATATGCAGGCCGCTTTTAAGGTCTGGTGGATGTGCAAATAGGAGGGATGATGATGTAGTAGAGGGTTAAGGAACCATAGGGGTTAAGTCCATGGCAGGATTAGTCGAGTAGGTGGGGAGAAAAGGAGAGGAGGGAGCAGAAGATGATTCGAAAGGGAAGATGTGCTCATGGAAAGTAACTTGGCGAGAGATAAAAATCTCACTAGTATTACAGTCAACTAAAATAAATCCCTTATTCCAGGCTATATCCTAAAAAGGCACATTTTCGAGCATGGGGATCCAACTTGGATCAATGTGAGGATAGGGTGCTAGCATAACATAAAGAGCTAAAAACCCTAAGGTGAGTGAATTTAGAAGATTGTTATGTAATATTTCAAAAGGAGTTTTATTGGTTATAGGGGGTGAAGGTAGTCAGTTTATGATGTGAGTGGCATGTAGAAAGGCATAGCACCAAAAAGATTTTGGCAAGTAAGGTTGAAATAAGAGAGCCCGGGCAACGTTGAGTATATGTTGGTGCTTACGCTCAATGATGCCATTTTGTTGAGGTGTTTCGATGCAAGAGGTTTGGTGAAGCACCTCTTTTGAAGCGTAAAATGAGGGTGTGGCAAACTCAACCCCGTTATCACTACGAATTATTTTGATTTTAGCTGAGAATTGCATTTCAACTAATGTCAAGAAACTGTGAAGAAGTCCATAGGCTTTTGACTTGGATTTAAGGTGATAAAGCCATGTAAATCAACTAAAATTGTCAACAATTGTTAAAAAATATTGATGACCAGGGATGGATGGAGTAGCTAGAGGACCCCAAATATCAACGTGTAGGAATTCAAAGCATTAAGCTGCTTGACTATTTCTTACATTAAAGGGAATTTGTTTTTGCTTAGCATAATGACAAACATCACAAGAAGAGTTATCATGAAAAACAAAATTAGGTAGGTATAGGGTGAGGAGTTTGATTCTGGAGGCAAAGGCATGACCGAGACGGTAGTGCCATAAGTCAAGTGTAGCATTACATGTGGCTAGGGCAGTATGGGGAGAACCAGCTTGGAGAAGGTATAAACCACCTTGCAACCTAGTTGTACCAATCATTTTCCACAATCGTAGGTCCTTTAAGAAACAAGAAGAATGATAAAAAACAAAACAATAATTTATAGATGAAGTAAGACGCGAAACAGATAGTAAATTGAAAGAAAATTGAGGTATGTAAAGAATGTTATGAAGCGTGAGAAAATGGGAGAAGACAACGGTGCCAATAAGGGAGGCTTGGGCATGCTGTCCATTTGGTAGTATGACGGTGATAGGATGAATGCGCTTGTAAAAGGCAAAGAGGGAAGAGAAAATGTGATGTGATTCGTGGCGCAGGTGTCAACGATCTATTGAGACGGATTAGATTGAGAAGTGTAGAGGGGCTAGTGCCAGTGAGGACATTACTTACAACAGGAGGAGAGGTGGTGCTATTGTTAGCTTGTCGAAAGAGGGACATAACTTGTTGATATTGCTCCTTGGTTAAGGAAAGGATGGAAGAATCATTGGAACCAGTAGGTTCAGCAGTAGTAACTGGGGATGGGACAGAATCAGTAGTCACATTGTGAGCAAAAAAGGGCTGATAACCATGTTTTTTGTAGCAAGTCTTGACGGTGTGATGAGGCATGCCACAGTATATATAGAAACGATTGTCGTCGGGCAAGGTTTTAGAGGGAGGGGGCCTCTAGGTAGAAGCAGGAGGAAGTGAACCAAGAATTGGGTTCTTAAACACTGGAGAACCATGAGAGAGTTGGTGTTCCTACTGAATAACGAGGGAAAACACTTCGATGATGGGAGGGAGAGGATCCATTAAAAGGATTTGAGATCGAATGGTGGAGAAATGATTGCCGAGTAGTCGTAAGAAATGGAGAACATAGTCACTGTTGTGGTAAAGCTTTACTTTGTCAGGGTGCCATAAGAACAAACGGGCGTAAAGGAAGGGACCGAAAATTTAGAAGTTCGTCCTAAAGAATTTTTAGTCCAGTAAAATAGTCGGTGATAGATTGATCACCCTGCTTGAAGCCATAAATTTCTTCCTATAGCTCAGAGATGCGAAATGCATCACCCTGAGAGAAACGATCCTTCAAATCACACCAAACATCAGAAGCGTTGTCTATCCAGAGAATACTCTAGGTAATGGAGGGTGAAATAGAATGGATAAGCCAGGACAAAACCATGGTGTTGTAGCGTTCCCAGATAGGGAATATTGGGTCAGTGTGCGGCGGAGCAGGAAGGGAGCCATCCACAAGGGCGAGCTTATTTTTGGAGAGCAAGGACATCTTAATGGTGCGACACCATGAATGGTAATTGGAGCTCGACAGTACAGGCTAGACTAGAATGAGTGAAGGGTTTTCATTGGCGTGTAGATAGGAGGGACTGGCCGGATTCCAAGTGGGATCTATCAGAGGAGCAGCCATGACTGTAAAAAAAACCTTGCTGGGAAAAGTTAAAAATGAGGAAGATATTGCTCTAGTACCATGACAAAAGATGAGAGAAGAATTCTCATTTTTCATATATGTTGACATGTACAGTGTAACAGTGTATATATATATAGCCATTTTGGATCCTCTATTCCACTCTGTGTTTCACCTCCTTTTTCAACTTGATGTATATATGTTAAGTGTATCTGATTCTCAATCAATTATTTTTATAAAGAAATATTAATATACGTGTCATGTATCCATCAAATGGAATATAAATTGAAATAGAGAATTTAAACTGACATACAGCAGCCTAAAGAATATGAGAAAGGAATGTGACCAATAAAATAATGCTGACATGGAAGAAATAATAACAAACCCTAACAATTTACAAAGAAAAGATGTTTTCTATATCTCTATCTGATATAGGGTGGCCTCAAAGGCCCAACGTTCAGACAACGGCCCAGGGCCCATGAGCCACGTCGACCCTGTTCGACCAGTCTCCCCCAGGCCCAGACGGGTGCCTCAGAGCTCTCGGATAATATCGACCATATTCGACCTCGATCATGCCGATAGGAGGTCGAATTCTGTACAGTACTCTGCCACCGCATTAAATGCGTTGACTGGCAGCACGCCACCACATTAATGGCGCATGCCATCCCTTCACAGTCTGACACGGCAGATGCCACACCGTATACCGTCATGTCCTGTAGCATGAAAGGACATCTAGTTGGCAAAATTCAAATGGGGGAATGGACTAATTGCCCCCGGGAGGAGGCTGGAGACCCCAAGGGTAAGCCAAGGGCTTACCTGTCATTTCCTACAAGGGGAAGAATATAAAAACCCCTCTATCTTGCCTCACAAGGTATGCACTCATACACTCTCAAACTACCTTACTCCGTTGCTCAATATTTTGGAGTTGAATCTGATACTGACTTGAGCGTCGGAGGACCTAAGCCGAGGGCCACTCGGCTAGCCTAACGTTTGCCTTGATTGCAGGATTCTCAAACATCATCAACGGAAGATATCCACCATTGGGCTAAGCCCAATATAGATCGGAATCGAAGTACCTACGTCACGATTCAAACCCTCATCATTTGGTGCCGTCTGTGGGAAAACGGAATCCTCTATCGAGAATGGTGAACACTAGGCGAGCCCCTTTCGGGAGGGAAGAGAACAGAAGGTCTAGCTCCCCCCCGCCCCGCCAGAACAAAGAAAGGACTGCTCCAGGTCCCAGTGTACAGCCTGAGCCCGTAGTCACCCTCACTATGCCCCAGTTGATGCAGCTCATCAGTGAGCAGATCTCCGCACAGATATCAGCCCAGCTTTCCACCGCCTTGAACCGGCAAGCCACACCGCCGGAACCGGCGGCCAGCGCCACGCCCCCACCGGCGGGGCATGAGCAGGCACCGCCTGTAGAATACTCACGGCGTCCAGGGTCCCCCAGGCACCCAGCTAGGCGAGAACCAAGCCAGAGTCGTTTTCACTGGGAGGCACCCCGCCTCCCACCGAGAGAAGAGGTAGTAGACTCCGTGGACCATGACATTCGGTCCCTTCGAGCCCCGCAGCGCGATAGGACCGAACGTTCCCGAGGTAGAAGAGAGCAGGATCAGCAGGAGTGGGGGGAGGTATCCCACCAGGTACAGCAACTAAATAAACGCCTGGAGGAGCTTTCAAGGAGGAATGCGGATAGGCCCTTTCAGCCGGAGGTGCCCTCGAGATTTAGAAGGGAGCGGGACTCACCATTCATACAAGAAATCATTAATGAATGCATCGCGGTGGACGCCAAGATCCCCACTATTCTCCCGCGGTACGACGGGTCCACGGACCCGAGTGAACATTTGCTACAGTTTGAACACAAGATGCAGCTGCATGGACACAACCAATATATTCATGCAAAAATGCTGGTAACCAGACTCCAGGGGGTGGCCTTGGATTGGTTCATGAAGTTAGAGCCGGCGTCCATCTTTTTGTATGACCAGTTTTGTGACAAATTTCTGCCCCAGTTTGCCAGCAGAAGGAAGGCGAAGCTGCCACATACCCACTTGCACAAGGTGAAGCAAGCAGAGGGGGAGTCTTTGAGAGATTTTTTCACCAGATTCAACACAGAGGTGTTGAAAATTGACAGTATGAGGATTGAGTTCTTGATTGATGTGCTGTTTTTGGGATTGAGGCACAAAGAGTGCGCCAACGCTTTGGTGTGCGCTCAGCCCCGCACAATGGAAGAACTCCTCGACCTCGCTGAAAGGTACATGACCCAAGAAGAGATGAACAAGATAAAATACGGCAGCATCAAAACTGACAGGAAGAAGGGCAAAGAGAAGGACGACAAGCAGAATAGGGAAGGACGTCGGTCCCCGATTAGACGCTTCCACGACTATACCCCACTCTCCATGGCGAGGAAAGAAGTGCTCTTTGCCATTCAACATGACAACCTGCTGAAAAAGCCCTGGAAAATTACAGAAACTGAGGCCATGAGGAAGTCCGGGAAGTTCTGCCACTTCCACAAACAAAAGGGGCATGACACCGAAGACTGCTTCAACCTGAAAGACTAAATTGAGAGGTTGATCAGACAGGGGCACCTAAAGAAGTTTTTCGAGGATAGGAATCGACGAGAGGAGGGCGCGGTCGATCGGACTCCCCGTAGAGAAAGGTCGGCCAGCCCGCGAAGAGATGACAAAGGGAAGAAACCTGCCCATGAAGCCCACCCACCCATCAGAGGAGTCATCGACATGATCGCTGGGGGGCCCACGGGAGGAGATTCCCGAAACGCAAGGAAGTAGACCCAACGGCAGCTCGACTCGACCAAACCATATAAGGTCGAGATGGTTTTTCAACTTACAAACAGCATAGAGCTAATATCCTTTTCAGATGCAGACCTCAGCTACCTCGAAAACCAAGGCATGGACCGAAAGATCGACTGCCCTATGGTGGTTGCTCTCGAGATTGCCAACTTCGAAGTTAGAAAGGTCCTGGTCGACAACAGTAGCTCAGCTAATATCATATTCTCATCGACACTAAACAGGATGGACTTGGGCAAGCTGGACTTTGATCCAGTCAGAACGCCCCTAGTTGGATTCGGGGGATCGGAGATCATGCTGCTAGGGTCCATCTCCCTTTCTATGACTTTCGGGCAGGGCTATCGCAGCCGAACCTTGATGATTAGCTATTTAGTGGTCGACGCCCCGTTCACTTACAATGTTATTTTGGGAAGACCAGTCTTAAATGACTTCAGAGCCATCGCGTCCACATACCACATGAAGATAAAGTTCCCGACCCCCAGAGGAGTTGGGCAATATTAAGGACGTTTGGCGCTGCTACACAATTTCCGTGGACTCCAGTGAGCAGAGAAGGAGGCCACAGTTGAAGCCCTCGGGGGACGCCCCTGTAGCGAAACCCGAGGAGGGACCTTCATCGAAGAAGAGAAAGATCGAAGATACCAGGGTTGAGCCGACGGGAGAGTTCAAAATAATCGAGCTAGAGCTCGGGAATCCTAGCAAGACAACCAATATCGGCGCTGATTTGGGAAATCGACTAGAGTGCCTCATGGTCGACTTTCTCCGGAGGAACCTTGATGTCTTCGCTTGGAAAGCGGCCGACCTACAGGGCATCGACCCGGACATCATTGTCCACAGGCTCAATGTGGACCCTGCCCATAAGCCAGTCCGCCAGAAGAAGAGAGTTTTTAATGCCGAGCGGACACAAATTATCCAGGAAGAAGTAAGCAAACTCCTAGAAGCTGGCTATGTTGTTGAAGTTCAATATCCTTCTTGGCTATGTAATGTTGTATTAGTCCCCAAGAGTGAGGGAAAGTGGAGGATGTGTAATGATTTCACAGACTTGAATAAAGCTTGCCCTAAAGATCCTTACCCCTTGCCTCGTATTGATTTACTTGTCGACTCCACTGCTGGATGTGAATTACTTAGCATGATGGATGCATTTCAAGGATATTATCAAATATTTATGGCACCTGAGGATAGGGAAAAAACCTCTTTTGTTGTTCCCAATGGGGTATATTGCTTTTTGGTCATGCCATTTGGACTTAAAAATGCTGGAGCAACTTATCAAAGGCTTGTTAACTTCATGTTTAAAAATGAGATCGGGAACTCAATGGAGGTTTATGTGGACGACATGATTATAAAAACAGGTAGAGCAGAAAATCACTTGGCTGACCTGAATCACACATTCTCTATTCTAAGAGCCTTTGGTATGAAACTGAACCCCGGCAAATGCACGTTCGGCGTGCGGGGTGGTAAATTCCTTGGTTTCATGGTCAGCCAGAGAGGTATCGAGGCCAACCCTCAGAAAATTCAAGCAGTTCTCGACATAGCCCCGCCGCACACAATGCGGGAAGTTCAACGCCTCATTGGCAGAGTGATTGCTTTGGGCAGATTCGTGGCCAGGCTGGTAGACAAAAGCTTACCTTTTTTCAAAATCCTAAGAAACACAAAGAAGTCGGGATTCAGATGGGATGAACAGTGTGATAAAGCTCTCATCAACCTCAAGCAATACCTCTCTTCACCGCCTCTGTTCGCCAAACCTGAGCTCGGGGAAGTCTTACAAATATATCTGGCTGTCTCTTCAGCCTCCGTTAGTTCGGTGTTGACTGCAATAAAAGATGGAAACCCTTGCCCCGTTTACTATTGTAGCAAGGCTCTCCAGGGGCCAGAATATAACTATTTGGAGATTGAAAAATTTGCTCTAGCCCTCATCTCATCGGCAAGGAAGCTGCGACCTTACTTCCAATCACACATAATCTCGGTGTTAACGAATCAGCCACTAAAACAGGTATTGTCGAAGCCGGACACTTCAGGTCGACTCACTAAATGGGCCATCGAGCTCAGAGAATTCGACATCCAATTTCAACTGCAAGCAGCCATCAAGGCACAGGTCCTGACAGATTTCATCCTCGAAAGAATCGACCTACCGTGTTCGGGCGTCGAGAGCACACCCTTGTGGACTCTGCACGTCGACGGGTCTGCGACGTCGTCGGGGGAAGGGATAGGAGTTTCTCTTCGATCCCCGTTAGCAGAGGATTATGACTTCGCGGTGAAACTCAATTTCCCGATTACGAATAATGAAGCTGAGTATGAGGCCCTCATTGTAGGAATGCGCATGGCTGCCGACCGTAGGGTCGATAGGCTAGCGGCTTTCACAGACTCTCAGCTCGTGGCCGAGCAATTCAAAGGGAACTTTGAGGCAAAAGAGCACAAGATGGCGCAGTACTTGACAGAGGTACAACAGTTGAAACAGATGTTTAGCCACTTCTCGCTAAGCTAGATCCCTCGATCAGAGAACGAGCGAGTAGACGCACTCTCCAAGCTAGCCAGTTCGGCGAAAAGCACGCGGGAAAGAACTATAACATTTCTTGTGGCTAATAAGCCCTGCGTCCAGTCTCCCGACCGGAGCCAGGTCGGATGCCTCGACGAGTCAGCCCCATCCTGGCAACATCCAATCAAACTCTATCTGAGTCGAGGTTCTTTACCAGATGACATTAAGCAGGCTTGAAAGTTGAAGGGCTTGGTGCCTAAATATGCACTAGATGAGCATGGGCAGCTATATAGGAGGTCGATTGCTGGGCCGCCACTCAGATACTTAGATCCCGACCAGGCGAACGAAGTATTGCAAGAGGTGCATGCGGGTACTTGTGGCAACCACTCGGGTAGAAGGTCCCTGGCTCACAAGATAACCTGTTACGGATACTTCTGGCCCACTCTGCTCAAGGACTCCGTGGATTTCGCTAAGAAATGCCCATCCTGCCAAGTACATGCGAACATTCAGCATCAACCCACCGCACTAATGACCAATGTTAGTATCACATGGCCGTTCGACCAGTGGGGCATCGATATAGTAGGGTCGCTCCCCAAAACCTCTGGCCAGTGGAAATTTATCATAGTGGCTGTCGAATATTTCACGAAATGGGTGGAAGCCGAAGCAGTCCCTAAGATCACCGACGCGGATATCAAGAGTTTTATATGGAAGAACATCGTGTGTCGGTTCGGGCTATCTAAAATCCTCATTTTCGATAACGGCACTCAATTCCAGAGCAAGAACACCAGAAGATGGTGCGAAACTTTAGGCATCATGCAGCACTTCACTTCAATAGGGAATCCGCAAGCCAATGGCCAGACCGAGGTCACTAATAGAACAGTGCTAGACCATATCAAGAGCCGGATAGCAGGGACAGGAGCCAGTTGGGCAGACGATCTCCCAGGCGTTCTTTGGGCTTATCGAATGACCCCCTGAACGGCCACAGGCCACATCCCCTACAGTCTAGTCTATGGTTCTGAAGCAGTGATACCATCCGAATTGATTCAGCACACAGCTAGAGTGATTCATTACAATCCAATAACGAATACATTGGAGAGGACGCTGGATTTAATTACCATAGACGAAAAGTGCCAAGTAGCCTACAACAAGATGCAAAGGTACCGCTCAAAAATGGCGGATCGGTACAATAAGTCAGTCCGTCCGAGGAATTTTAAAGTGGGCGATCTAGTCCTGAAGAAAGTGGAGGTTTCGAAGCCTGTCAGGAAGCTCGACCTGAAGTGGGAGGGACCCTATGCAATCATCAAAGTGTGCAAGAACAACGCCTACCGATTAGCGGACATTGCAGGTCGCGAGCGACCTCGACCATGGAATGCGATAAACTTGAAAAAATTCTTTGTGTAAATTGTTTAATTGACATCTATTGTATTGATTATAAAAAACAAGGCACACCATGATTGAAAAGGTGAAAGGATTCAACCACAAAGTCGAGGCCACCGGCCTAGACCACCTTAGTTGACCCCGAAGTCGACGAAAGGATTTAACATATAAGTCGAGGCCACCGGCCGAGACTACCTTAGTTGACCCCGAAGTCGACGAAAGGATTCGACATCTAAGTTGAGGCCACCGGCCGAGACCACCTTAGTTGACCTCGAAGTCGATGAAAGTTTTCAATACAACAAAGTCGACGCCTTCGGAGCATATTCATCGGCTCGATCGTTCCGCCAAATTTAGGAGACCGACGCCTTACTAAGTGAAAAGACCCTTAAGGCAGGAAGTCGAGCCCCGACCGCAAACGCACGCAAGCTACAAAAGGTAGCGAAACCATCATATATTACAATAGCAAGAAGTGTTCCACACCAAGCACTGATTGCATCCTAACGACTTATACAAGTTGGCCATACAAAAGTTTAAATCAACGAAGAGCAAACAACCAACCATTCGATGAAAAGTACAAGCACAAGTACTAAACGCACTTAATTATACTCAACAAAGCAGTAGACAAACTGCAATATACAACGAAGCACAGCAGTAAAATGGCAAAGAAATTTCATTTCATAAAGCCTCAGTGAGGCATATACATCAGGAATAAAAAGTCAAAAATACAAGGCAAGAGCCTAGCTAGAACTGCCAGACCCTTCGGTAGGAAGCGCTGGAGCCGAAGTAGATGGAGGTTCCGGTGGCGCCACTGCAACGGGAACGGCCGCGGTAACCGGGTAGGAAGGACTGGTAGCGGAAGGCATAAACAGCCGTGGAGCAGCCGGGAAGAATGCGGCGGCATTTACCCTGTTCTCAGAAACTTCATAGGCAAGGTCGCAGGCAAACTCGAACTCTCGGCCCACCGCATTCAGCTTCTTCTCGAGTTCTGCCTTCTGCCTCTCTTCGGGGCTCATGTTGACCACGTCGGCAGCTTCGACCTCAACAGTATCTGCCTCGTCGACGTCTTCCTCGACCAGCGGGCGCAGTTGCTCATCGAAGCGAAGGCCCATCTTCGAGCGATCCTCATCGCTGATGCTGTAACCCAGGTGCTGTAATTGGGCGATGGCCTTCTTAAACGCATTCCGTGCGTCATCCAAAGCAAGCACAACACTTGCGTCTTGGAAGGCGGGGCTCACCATAAATTGCTGGACGGCCTCCTTTCTCACCTCGGGCAGCACCCGAGCAAACTTCTCCCTGGCTTTGACCAGGCGCTCACTTCGGCCGGCCGCACGACCAGACTCGTAGGCGACATGAATATCTAGCTCCAGTTTTTTCAACTTCGCCTCCAGTTGGGTCTGCTCCGTTACCGCCAGCACAACCTGATGGTCTTTCGCCTTCATATCTTTGGCATACTAGGCGTTTGCTCTCTCAAGCTCCTCGACCCGTAGCTGGGAGGACTCGAGCTGAGCCTTCAAGGTCTCAGCGTCTTCACCCTCCTCCAATCGTTCCCGATCGGCCAGCGCCACCTCAGAGCTGCAAAACATGTGGTAGCCCAGCTGCTCGACCTAAAACACGAAACTATATAAGAGGGCAGCAAAATAAAGGAAAAGGAGAATTAAACTGGTAGACATCCAGGTTTCCAGATCTTACCATGTTCGCATGATACGCGAACTTGCACAGCAGCCCAGGCTGGGTTAAGCCCAGGAATTTATTCTGGTCAGCCAGGAACTGACTAGCCATCAACACTTTTAAGGGGTCCATCCCAGCCGACCCCGATGCTAGCATGCTTGATGAGTCGCCCACGGCTAGACCTGGATCCGACCCAAATCAAGGAGACGGGAACTTTCGCAAATTAAAGAGGGCCTCGGGGCTTCGGTCCGCGAAGAGGTCTTTTCCCGTCGGCACGTTCGTCCCCGTGCCCTTCGACTTCCCTTTTCCTCTCCCGGCAGCTGCCTTCTTTAGAGAGGGAGCAGCTGGCTAGCCCATGGGTCTCTTTCCCCGATCCGCGGTTCTCTCGACCTCTTCTTGTCGAGCAGGCAAAGGTGTTCTGGAAGGCGGTGGGGTAGCATTTAATTGACGTGGCTCGTCGGCTCCCGATGACTCTTCTCGAATCGCGCCGCCTTGTCGGCGCTGCTGATTCCTTTCAGTGCGAGCCAGCGCATTAGCCCTAGACTTGTTCATGATTTCATCGCGGTCTGCAAAGAACAAGCAACAGAAAATGTCAACTACAGGAATATGCGTAATCAAACAACAGGGTATGACGCACGCAGTTAGTCTACCTATCTCATAATTAGCAGGAAAATTTAATGGGGCTGGCGACAACCCAGCCAACACCAATTGCCTCTCCTCGAGCAAAACAGTGGCTTCGACGGGACCAAACTCGACCAGGTCCCTCACGAATGTGCTCGACCAGGTTGGAGCATGATTCCCTGGTATCTTGACCGGACCCTTCGCCCACTCTCGAGGAATATTGAACCCGCCCTTTACCCGCACAAAGAAGTAGCGTTTCTTCCACGCCTGACCATAGGACGAGGAAGGCGCCACGAGAAACCTCCGACGAGGCCAAGCGCTCAGATAATAAAAGTCCGTTTCCTCGGTGCTGCCGGATTTACGCGACACGCAAAGATAAAATAGGTTTGAAAAATTTTCAAAGGTCGGGGGTTGGTTGTAGAGGCGCATTAAAACTATAAAACTACACAACGTCGAGAAGCAGTTGGGCAGCAGTTGCGTGATGCATACTCGAAGGCCCCTAAGCAGACTTATCATGCTCTCGCTCAAGGGAAACCTAAGACCACACCTAAGTGCATCTTCAAAAACAGTTATGCAACTGGCAGGGGCACGATGCATTCAACCAGGGGGTCCAGGGGCTAGCAACTGGAACTCGCAAGGAATATGATAAAGCTCTTCAAAGCGGGCCAGTTCCAAGGGGGTGACGGTAGAAATTATCTCGCTATAGTGGTTTGGGGTAAATAATCGCCCGCGAGAAGAGGGTACCCGGCTGGGCCCAGCTTCTCCCCCACATGCGCTGCTCGAGCTGCCGGAGCTCGAGCTGCTTGAGTCAGAAAACTCCCTACGACCCTCAGACACGGTGGCTTCACTACCCTCACCCGGATTACCACCAGAACTGAATAGCCCAAACATTTCCTTCAAAGAAAGGTGGAAAGAAATAGAGGGGGAAGAGTACTTACTAGATTGGAAAGCTAAACCCAGAAAATATCTGAAGAGAGCGCAAAGGTTAGTGATTCTCGCAGCAAGGGATATCTGAAGCGGTAAAAGTAAAAACGGGCTGAATAGCATTCAGTATTTATAAATAAAGAGGCGCGGTTACCCCAACGTCTGCATTAATGGGGGAAACTGTAACGCCGCCCCCATGCGCGCCACGATGTGACCGCTCAGTAAACACGCAAAACCCTGGTCGATTTTCAAAATCCCTGGTCGAGACATATTAATATTCGCTACTTCCCAATGTCGCTCGCCGATTCCCTCGATCAGCCTTGCGAAGTGGGGGGGACTCATGATATAGGGTGGCCCCAAAGGCCCAACGTTCAGACAACGGCCCAGGGCCCATGAGCCACGTTGACCCTGTTCGACCAGGCGGTGGCCCCAAAGGCCCAACGCTCAGACAACGGCCCAGGGCCCATGGGACACGTCGACTCTGTTCGACCAGTCTCCCCCAGGCCCAGACGGGCGCCTCAGAGCCCTCGGATAATATCGACCATATTTGACCTTGATCATGTCGATAGGAGGTCGAATTCTGCACAGTACTCTGCCACCGCATTAAATGCGTTGATTGGCAGCACGCCACCGCATTAATGGCGCATGCCATCCCCTCACCGTCTGACACGGCAGGCGCCACACCGTATACTGTCATGTCCTGTAGCATGAAAGGACATTTAGCTGGTAAAATTCAAATGGGGGAATGGACTAATTGCCCCCGGGAGGAGGCTAGAGACCCCAAGGGTAAGCCAAGGGCTTACCTGTCATTTCCTACAAGGGGAAGAATATAAAAACCCCTCTATTTTGCCTCACAAGGTATGCACTCATACACTCTCAAACTACCTTACTCCGTTGCTCAATATTTTGGAGTCGAATTTGATACTGACTTGAGTGTCGGAGGGCCTAAGCCGAGGGCCACTCGACTAGCCTAACGTTTGCCTTGATTGTAGGATTCTCAAATATCATCAACGGAAGATATCCACCCTTGAGCTAAGCCCAATATAGATCAAAATCGGAGTACCTACGTCACGATTCGAACCCTCATCACTATCCATTAGGTATGTGTAACAATAATTAATGGGTACTGAACAATCAAGTTTGACTTTAAAAATAAAAATCAACTCTCAGAAGTCTGAACAGCCGTCAGACTTGAATTTTTCCTTTTTGTTTGTTTGGTCACATTCTAATAATTTCCAGGAAAGAACTCCGCACCTATCTTGGATTCATATTCATTTCTTTAAACATGTTTCGAGTAATATTTGCTGTAGTGAATTGTAATGTTTTCCGAAATAAGCAAAGTTGAGTTATGTCAAGAATTTATGACAACTGGGAGAGGCTGGTTGAAGCCACGTTGAAAAGAGAGCAGCTTCGCCATATTGCCCTCCACTGTGAAAGCTTCAGTTCCATAGCATCTGACTTCACTTTTGATTCTTTCAGTACCGATGTTGATGTTGCTGGTAAGCCCATCTAATCTATCTGCTAATTTAGAAAATAACGAAGCAAATTTTTTTTTTTTTGGGTTAATTTAATTCAGATTTTTGTCTTAAAGATTACGACTTGCTGCAGTTTTATTCTTACAAGTGTTCTATATCCAGTTCCCCTTCTTGCTTCAAGTGGGGGTGGGGTGGGGGTCAACGTTTGTTAGAATTATTCTCCAAGAATCAAAATTTGTGAAAAAAATTGTTCCATCTCAATAAATAAAAGTAGTTTGTACTCTGATTTTGAGGATTCCATTTCTTTGCTGCCAAACACTTCATCAAGATTTTTTATTTATTTATTTTTGAAAATGAGATTCCTTTTGTTTGGATTGACACTTCAATTTAAATGTTATGTTAGCCATATTAACCATATTAGCATAGAGTTGGATCCAAGTGGAACTTTATCTATACATATGTGCAATTTCTTTTGCCTGATAACTTGAAAAGGTGACTGACTACATAGTCCACACTGCAGTAAGTTCTTCAGCAGTATCATCAATGATCAAGGACGGACCCCCCCGGTTTATTACAAGATTATATATATATATATATATATATATATATATATATATTACTATAATGAATTTAAATAATACATTAAAAAGAAAAAATATTTAATATTAGTTAAAGGCAACTAATTTCAATTTTCGTTCAACAACTTTTTTAAAAAATTAACTTTTATTATGGGCCTTAAATTAAAAATTAATTATCTAGATTTATTGAACTGGATTTATTTTTAATTAAAGATAAAAATTTAAATCAATTAATGAAATATCTATCTATTTTATTTTTTAAAATTCAAAACAAATTCTTAGGTCCATATTTACAATCAAGTAATCAAGTGAAAACTATTCAGTTAGGCTAGTTGAGGCATTTCTATTTTATTTGTTTGAAAAATTATATATATATATATAAAGATTAGTATAATTAATTTAAATAATACATTAAAAAGAAAAAATATTTAATATTAATTAAAAGTAACTAATTTTAATTTTTATTCATTAAATTTTTTAAAAAATGAACTTTTATTATGGGCCTTAATTAAAAACTAATTATCTAGATTTATTGAAATGAATTGAATTTATTTTTAATTAAAGACACAAATTAAAATCAATTAATGAAATATCTATCTATTTTATTTTTTAAAATTCAAAACAAATCAAGTGAAAACTATTAAGTTAGGCTAATTGAGGCATTTTTATTTTATTTGTTTGAGAAAATATTACGGGAGTTTAGCATATTAAAAATTTTAAGGGACTTGCAAAACAATTAAAATCTTTCATTTTAACTTTACTAAGATTGAGATAAGAAAAAATATGAGTGAATATTTAAAATTTTCTTTTTTAGATTTTTCTTTATGTTTCAACTACTACAAATGGGAGAACTTTTTTTATTATGAATATTAGCAAGAACATGTTTCAAAATAAGATGGAAACATGTTTCAAAACTTTTTCTTCAACTTTTCAGCTACTTATATTGAAAAAACTATTACTAAAAGTTTGGACATTGATCTGATTCATTTACAATTTCTTTGATATAAAGGAGCATCACACTGAATTTCGATGAAAATGTGTACTTTGAATTTACAAATATAAAAATTATACTTAAACATTATAATTTTTACTTCCCACAGTCTCATTTCTAGATCCGTCTTTGCAAATGATCCCTTTTGTTGTTGTCCTCTAATGTTCAACTTATAGCATTTAAACAGTTGAAAATGATTATTTATCAAACTATCTTATAGATCGTAACAACATTTGACTATTTTCAAAAACAGAAAAAGTATTTCTGGTTTGTAGTGGAATAAAGTTTTGAGTACTGAGAATATCCACTTTCTCCAGTAGCAACGCATATTGCATTGAAACATTTTTCCTTTTCTCTTTTCTGTTTTAGTTAGGACATTGTTTGGTCCACGGTTCTGTTTAAGTTGTTTAATGTCTTTTCACAATGGAAATACGTATAGGGGTGTTACTTCCAAATAAGTGTCTATATAGATATGGATGTAAATTTTTCTGCTTCATGAGCTGATTGGAAGACAACAAGATTATGATCATGCCAATACTTTTTTGTGAGCTTTAGAAGGATCAAGATCAGAAGCTGAAATTCTTTCATCCCACAATGCTAAGCCCTTCTCATTTGACGAGTTAAAGAGAGCAACCAGAAACTTTCGAAGTGAAAATCTTCTTGCAGAAGGAGGATTTTGCTGTGTTTATAAAGGATGGATCGATGAGCATACTCTTACTGCTGCTGAGCCTGGATCTGGATTGGCCATTGCGGTCAAGAAGTTAGAGCCTGAGGCATTCCTAGACCATGAGGAGTGGTTGGTATGTTTCTTCTCTACTGTGACAAGCCTAAACTAAAATAGGAATAATTACAAAAATTATCCTTAAGTTTTGGTGTATTAATATAAACTTCCTTTATAGTTTGCGAAATTATAATAACATCCCATGAGATTTGGTGCCATCAAACATCAAGGGCCTACCTTTAGTATACTAACAAGAATTGCTGGTGTCATCATTAAATTTTTTTTTAAAATTTCAGTTTTACCCTTTAGTTGACTACTTCATGTTGTTGACTTTCTTTTTGTTGTGGGGTGGGGGGGGGGGACCATAATGCTCTTATGCTATTTTGGCATGTGCCACGCATGTGCAGGTGTAACCGTAATGTAATAAGCATATCAGAGGGATTAAAGTAGCAAACTAAAATAATACTCAATGTTGCAGTTAGAAATAAGAAGTATTAACTAAAATATTGTAACTAAAAATATGAATTAATTAATTAAATTATTTTTAATTAATTAACTATTATAAGTTTAAAAAAATTAATTAATTTAAAATATTATTTATTTTTGCTACATAATTTTCGAGTTTAAAAGATTATATCTGACCCTTTTAGAAAATTTAAACATTTCATATATCTAATAGATAAAACTTTCAATACCTTAAAAACCTGCAAGTACATTCCCTAGTGAGCAAAATATACATTCCAAATGTATAAAGCAATGCACCAACATTAATCCAACCAAACCAAAGTTACACAAAACTTGCATTTACACTTACACCAAATTAATTGTTTTCAAACTATACAAAAAATAGTGGTTTGATTCTTCACTTTCAATTGATTGAATGAGACACCAATTTAATAATTGTTGCCACTAGGCCCTGCAGTTGAAACATTACAATTAGCTCCCTGAGTACAAAAACAATTATATAAAGAACCTCAAAAATTTTTTAGACATTGCACAAAATTTAGATTCAAATAAAAGCAACTTTTAAAACATTATAATTATCCCCCTATAAACTAAAAGTCATTACAGAAGGAACCCAACACATTTTTAGACATTATATAAAACTCATATTCAACTGATATCAAACATCAAAATACTACTATTAGCCCCATGTGCACTAAAACTTATTGCAAAAAGAATCTTAAACATTTTCATATATTGTTACACAAAAATTAGGTTCAACTAACAACAAACTTTAAACACTACAATTAGCTCCTTGTAAGCTAAAACTCACTTCAGAAAAAACCTATACATTTTCAGACATTACACATAATTCAAATTCAAAATAACAACAATCTTCAAAACATTATAATTAACACCATGTGTACTAAAAGCTATTACAAAAGAACCTTAAAGAAGTTTAAAATAGTAGTAATAATACCTTTTGCCTGTTTGTCATGAAAGTCTATGTTATCTCATGACTAAAGCCTTCAATAAATTCCTCCAAGCATCCAGAAAAGAACTTGAAGAGTCCTTGAATTTTGTCTCCACCACTGCAAATGATAAAGGATAAAGCCCATTGTCGCTAACATAATGCATTCTTACAAAACCCTAGTTTTATTAATAACAACAATAATACAAAAAGAAACAACTTTTACAATTATATGAAGGTTCTAAATAAAATAAACAAAAAAAAGTGAATAATCATATGGGATATTACCTTTGCTATCTGTTTTAAGAAAACCTGAAGAAATGCTGCTAAAAAATCCACAATTTAATAGCTAATGTGATCAGTCTTCCTCAAGGTACAATAAAACAAGGATTCCAATGGGCAATTGAAGTTGTTCATAGGTCATGCAATAGGTTGGATTGTGGCAAGCGAGAGAACCAGACGGGTGGGGGTGGCCCTTCTTGTGCGCCAACTGTCCTTTCTTTTCCTTTTGTTCCTTTTTATTTTTACTTAGAGGGTAGTGTTGTCTTTTTCTTTTTTAGAAATTTTAAGTATTTTTTTTTAAAAAAATTGAATGGTATAACAATCTTTTAACAGTTCCATCACGATTTTTAGACGGCAGTTTTCTTCAGAGGGTTTTTGTAATTACTCAAACCACATAAGAGGTTTTTGTTATTACACAAAACACCAGGAATAGTTTTTGTAATTATACCATTAAAATATTATTGTTAGCCTTTTTGACAGCATGGTGATGGTTTCCAGAGGGAAGTTAATTATACTGGGCAACTATGTCATCCAAACCTTGTTAAACTTATTGGCTACTCCTCTGATGGTGACAATGAGGTTTTGGTGTACGAGCTCGTGGAAAAAGGAACCCTGGAGAATCATTTGTTCGGAAGTACGCACTCTCTGAAGTAACTATTACCTTAAAGCTACAATAGCTTTATAAATCTTTATATGCTGATAAGTTTCTCAATTAATATAACACTTCTTTGACAGCACCTTCTCATATTTGTTTCTCTGTGCTCTTATATATAAATCTCCTTTGTATCAGCTTCATTTATTTTCTCCCGAAACACTCTCTTCTTCATCGATCACTCTTTGGACCTGTCCATATTGACAGTATAAGATGATGATCATCTTTTGATTTGCAGGAGTGAATCAGACACTGTCTTGGGACACAAGAATCAAAGTGGCTATAGGTGTTGCCAGAGCCCTATGTTTCTTGCATGACAGGGATTTACAACTGATACATGGGGATGTGAAAGCTTCAAGTATTCTTTTGAATGGGGTGTAGATATATATTCTGCAAATTTTCTTGCTTTTACTGCACTTGCTTTAAATGAACGTATTTGTTTGCTTAGGGAAAACTGAAAAGTGAAAAATCATGAATCCATCTCTGGGATGCAGGATTTTAGTGCCAAGTTATCTGGCTTTACTTTAGCTAAGGTTCCACCCCCATGGAGCAAACCACTTGGTTACTGGAGCTCTTGGAGCCGACCACCCGGTATTCGTAACTCACCGCCCGGACATTGGAACCCAACGCCTCCCATAGATCCTCAATTTATGGGTCCGAAAGGATATATTGCACTTGAATATATACTTACAGGTTAGCTATGCTAGGATACTCCTCCACTCGTACTGTTTTAGAAGCACATTGTTTCTAGCAATGTTACGCTATTGAAAATTGAAATCTTCGCTTATTAATTTCCAGGTGAGTTGACAGCAAAATGTGACGTGTATAGCTTTGGAGTTGTTTTGATAGAATTATTATGTGGACGCCGTGCCATTGACCCAAATAGGCCCAGTAGAGAGCAAGACCTGGTGGAGTGGGCAAGACCCTATTTGGTGTCCCAGCGGAAGTTGTTCTGGATAATGGACACCAAATTGGACAGACAATATCCTAAGAAAAGAGCTTATGCTGTTGCCACCCTCGCTTTGCAGTGTATAAGCGCAGATCCAGAAGACAGGCCGCGTATGACGGAGGTCTTAGGTGCTTTGGAATACCTCCAAGGTCCAATATTTAAAACTGGCATCTAAAGCAGAGAATCAATCAAATTTTATAATGTATGTCACCATTCCAAACCAACATGAATTCAATACCGCACTTGACTCCTACATTCTACATGGTCATAAGCTTGATGAATAGGATGAGATAATCTCAAAAATTGGGGTGCGACAATCCTATTTTTCAGAGTATCGCGGCCTTAACCTCGCGGAACAGAACCTTTCAATTCAACAAAATTTCCTTGATCAGTAGACAAGTAAGATGATGAAGAACCATGCTTGTGGAAATGGAGGAAAAAAGGCAGCAGAGGACTTTGCTTCTCAAGGTTCTTGATATTTGAATTTGGGCAGATCAGTGAAGCAATAATCCTGTGGTTTTTCATAGTTTTTCTTGTTAGTCTTGACATCCAAATGCTGGTACGAAAACAACAATGAAAGAGTTGCAGAAAAGTAAAAACTTCCAAAAGAGAACAACAGAGAAAATGGGACTTGATAGTTTGTGGGATTATAATATAAAGTTAAATTATTTAATATTTTGTCTAATTATATTGAAAAAGTAATACAAACTTTCAAACGAAATTAAGTATTTGCTATGCTTTCTGTTATTATTGTGCATGTTTCTTTAAAAAAGAATATTCAACCAATTTATTAGATAATGTACTATATAAAATATTCAAATTGAAACGGTAGGGAGGCAACAATTATAAACATCAAATACAAACTTTATAATTTACGAATTCAAACTATATGTTGTCATCAAAGTTGAGTATGATGCTCTTTCATATCATGATATTCATCAATGATCAAATCAATATCAAAATTTTTCAATAATATCTTTCTGAATGTAAGTAACTAAAACAATCGGTTAAAAAAATCATCTTTCATGTGCAATATCTAATTCTATTTTTTGCAAATATGTTCTCAAACAAATAAAATAGAAGCGCGCTAGTGGGCCTAATTAGCTTAACCTAATTGTAAATTATTTAATTATAAATATGGGTCTACAATTTTTCTTTAAACTTTACAATACTAAAATAAGTAAAGAATTAATAAAAAAATATTACTAAAATTTTAAATATATAAAAACTAGAAATTATTACAAAAACTAAAAAATATATATATAAAAATGCTGAGGAAATTATCTGCACTGGAAGGCTAGAACTGTGAATTTCAATTCATGACACTCCTGAAAGTTGCATAGTTTCTATCTATTAAATGGACATGATACCAAAATATAACGCCTAGATTAATATACAATGCAAATCAACAATCTGTAGCACCAAAAATATCAGAAGAGGTATATTAATATTTATACAATGCAAATCTCAATTTTGGGAAGCCTGATAAAGAGATATTAGCATGGGAAAAAAAAAAATGGAACTCCATAGTTGAAGAAAGTTTATTGGAGCAAAAATTAGGAATTAAATATATGCTACTATTTTGAATTTCTAGTATATATCTTTTTCTTGATAAAAATTTATTGGCTGAAGCGTAGCATGAATAATATGACATATCCACCAGTAAGTGAATATTTAATTATTTGAAAAGAGAACATAATCTATGAAATTTCTTTCTCCACTCCGAATATACATAATTCAAAACCCTAACAAGATTTCTATATGCTGCTTAATATATATGGAATCCAAAACTATAACGTTAACTTGCATTAACCTGAATATTCAAGTTGCATATAATAATTTAATTGATCTCCAAAATTATTCTCCATAAGTTTAGTTCAACTCATCCTACATTCAAATTCACATCAAACAAAGGTGCAACTAGCTCACATGTATTGTATATCTGCAGTTATTATAAAGCAATATGATCAAACTTTGGGACAACGTATGAGTTAGTCAACAAAACAATACTTTACAAACTAAAAGGAATTAAAGTTTTTTTCAAATAGTAGTTTGCCTACCTTTTCTTCGTACCTGCAAAGGAGTGTGATTTTTGTCTCGATTGGTCATTTTTCAAGAGAGATTAGAAGTAGATATCTTTTCTTGATAAACGAGAACACACACTTATTTGATCTTGATTCTTATGAAACAAAAGTGAGGCTAAACTGAATCAGCATGGCCTTCTAATATAATATTCATAACTAACTTATTTTTGATAGTACACAGATGAATATCACTGTAAGTAAATTCGGTTCGTGATCATATATATCCCCAACAATCCTCCTAAAACAATAAAATTTGGAGATTATAAACAACAAGAGAAAAACTACAATTTCTCATATATATTTCTCATGACATGATTGTATCAAATGAGCCCAGGAGTTCCCCCAAACACTTCAGTAGAGTCAAGTATAATTAAGCAACAAGAACCCCTCAGAAGTGTTTAAAGGGAACTCTAGGGCACATCTGAAATATAAATTGAACTTACTATATATTTTATTTCTTGCTCTTTGAAGGGCTACCTATTTATAGAGTTTCTCCCTTCATATTCTTTCCTTCATCCCACATACTTTAGGGCAAACTTCATCACTATAGAATTTTCCATCAAGAATGAACCTGGACAAGATTGTTGGCCAGATGAAAGGTTGAGAGAATCATATTCAGTTTGGTGGTCATTTTAGCCTACCATTTTTCACTGCATTCTTTTGGCCTCTCACTTTCAGCTTTATTTCATGGATGCAAAAGGTATTTTAATTCTCTAGCTTGAACTAATGGTATTGCTAGAGTGTTACTATAATTCATGGTAACTAGAAGGATGTACTTAATTTAAGAATTACTTCAATTTAAATCCTCTATTTCATTTTCTATTTCATCTTCTATTCCATTTTATGAATATATGACACGTGTATTAAATATTTTCTTATAAAAATATTTGATTGAGAAATAAATACACTTAGTATAAATACAACAAGTTAAAATAGAAGATAGAATGAAGAATGAAATAGAGGATTCAAAGTGGTAGTACCTAACCTTGGCTGATTTGATTTCTTTAACTTGGCACAGTTATATACCAAGCCTGAACAAGATAGTTAGCTATAAACAAAGTATTTTCTTTGACAAATTGATGAAATTTGTCTTTAATTTGCCTATTTTTCCTTGTAGTGTTCATTTTTTGCCTAATAGACAACCACTTATTTTTTTTTACCAAGGAAAAATGAACATTACATAAAAAAAGATAATAATAACAATATTAGTGACAGAATGTTAAGTGGCAATGTCAATTGACACAAATGATATATGCATTAATTAAGTAATAACAATTAATTATTGTTTTGTCATTCTTAAAATTTTAGTTGAAACAAAATTATATCTTACTTGTGATGGCTGACAATTAGCAACACATATATAGCCAACACAGGCATATATCATCACTAATCATTATGAGCATTTTTATTATTCTCAATTATTAATTAATATGCATTTGTACGTCATTAATTGTCAATAAAAACAATTTATATACAGTTATTTTATCACTAATTTTCAATTGTTAGAATCACCATTAAATTTGGGAAATCCTTATACATATAATTAGTGGTAAATATTACCACTTTTACATCTCATCACTGATATTCTTTTAATTTTGTCTAATCGTAGTGGAAACTTAACTTATTCTTAGCTTGATTTAAATATGTTTTCACGCATTACATCCAAGGAAAGATATCCCAGAAAGAATTTGCTTTCTTTAACGTTGTTTGGTTTGTTTTAGAAAATTGTGATGTCTATGAAATTGGTATGACATCATGGGAGAGGTGCTTCGGCTCCACTTTATCATATTTTAATCTCTATATTCCAGTTTTGATTCTGCCATTCGTTCTATTGTTAAAGGACGATGCTTTTGATTGGTATATTGATTTAGAGGCAAGCTACATTGGTAATTGGGGGAAACTGGAACGAAAGTTCCTCAATCATTTTTACAGCATTTGAGGGACAATTAGCATGATTGAGCTCACCAACTCTTGTCAGTGGAAAGAAAAATCTGACATTGACTACATCAATCGCTGAAGAAATTTGAGTTTTAACTGCAAAGATCAATTTTCGGAGTCTTTAACAACTGAGATGTATATCCAAGGAATGCATTGGAGGCTAAGCTACATACTTCAAGGAATCAAATCAATAACCTTTAAAGATTTGGCAACGCGTGCACATAATATTACAATGAGCATGAATTTTGATGAACAAGAAGACTCAAGTGATGTCGATGATGATGAAGATGTTGGGGGCAATTAATTTTCATCTCCAAATTTCAAATGTTCCTCAATATGAGTCTAAACTGTCAATAATACTTCTAAATAAGAGCATAAACTAACTAAAATTCTCAAGTCTCCATATCTCCAAATCCATGACTCAAGTCTTCGAGTCTTCAAATTGAAGACTCAAATCTTCAAGTCTCCAAATTCAAACTCAAATCTTCAAGTCTCTAAAATCCACAACTTAAGTCTCCAAGACTTCAAGTTAAGGCTCAGGTCTCTAAGTCTCCAAGTTCAAGACTCAAATTTTTAAGTCTCCAAATCAAGGACTCAAGTCTCCAAGTTTTCAAATTCAAGATCATGTCTCAAGTCTCCAAGTATTCAAGTCAAGGCTCAAGTTTCGAAGTCTTCAAATTCAAAACTCAAGTATGCAAATCTTTAAATCCACAATTCAAGTCTTCAAGTCTTCAAATTCAAGACTCAAGCCTCCAGATGTCCAAATTCAAGACTCAAGTCTTCAAGTTTCCAAATCAAAGACTCAAATCTTCTAGTTTTCAAGTCTAAAGCTCAAATATTCAAATTCCAAATGCTCTTAGATACGAGCATAAACTATCTGAAATTTTTACATTAAAGTTTTCCCATGTGTTCCTTATAAGAGCTTAAACTATTAATAAGGCTCCTAAATACAAGCATAAATTATCTAAATATTCAAAGTCACCCCATGTGCTTCGTGATAAGAACTTAACTTTCAATAAGGCTCCTAGGTATGAGCATAAACTATCTAAATATTCAAATTTCCCCATGTACTTGTTAATAAGAGTGTAAACTGTCTATTAAGTCAAACTCAAATAAACTCCTTGACATAAGTATAAATTGTCAATCAAATTCAAGTAAACTCCTTGACACGAGTATAAAATGTCTATTCAAGTTAAATATGCTCTTTAACACACGAGGCTAAATTGTATATTACTCCTAGCTGGCATGAGTATAAACTGTGTACGGTACCCCTTCGAAAGGATATTTACTTTGAATTATGTTATGACTTGATCCTTTTATTGGACACCATAGCTTAAGGAATGCTTGGAGGATTTCTTATCAAAGACATATTTGAAAAAATGGAGAGAAAAAGAAAAAAATCTCAAATACTTCAAGTCTTGCCTCTTTCGTGGATGATTGTCATATCTTTCGCCGAGCCTTGAAGTGGGGGCATTTGTAGACATATTAACTTTGTCCAATTGAAAAGTGACAAATATAAAATAATATGCTAATTATTAATTCAAAATTTTCTATTTATCTTGGAATTTATTAAATTTAATTCCAAACGATAAATAGTTAATTTTAATTAATACACTAGTATTTATTTTATGTTCAAATCAAATATTGACAAGTGTCAAAGATGAAGCCAATTAAATCATAGATATTTGATATTATCTTATAAAAAAGATAACTATCAAAGAAATACAAGTTAATCTGGAAGTCTCTCATCAAGCATTTATATAAAGGAGGTGACCAAAGCTCATTCAACAAACAACACAAATTCCAGCAAGTGAGAGGAGTTTTGAAGGAATCCAGCAATTCTCTCAATCAAATTTCAGGAGATCCACGGTGTTCAATGCGTTCTTCACAGAGCTCATCATATTTTGGCGTTTGATTCGAGATTAAGGTGCGAAACCATCGCATTGTCGTTATTTTATTCAAATCAAATTTAAGGAGATCCACGACGTTCAAGGCGTTCTTCGTGGAGCTCATATGTTTTTGGCATTTGATTTGAGATTAAGGTGCGAAACCCTAGAATTGGCATTATTTCAAATCAAATTCAAGAAGATCCATGGTGTTAAAAATCAAATTAAATTTTAAGATCATATTTGAAAGGGAAGAATCAGAGGATTAGATTAAAAATTGAACCATAGTTGATAGATTTTAATTTTATTTTATTTGTACAATTTTTCTTGTCTTGTAATTTTATTTATTGCAAATAAAGAAATTTGCACTTGCGATGTGGTATTCATAATGGTACCCGTTTACCTATTGGATCCTCACCTGAATCCAATTAAGATCTCTTATTATGCATTGTTACTCAGGCCCTAGAACCCCAGTAAGCGGCTGGCGGTTCTGGAGTTGGAACGACCTTTGGGGTTCCACTGCAGTGGTATAGAACGGTCATAAACTTGAGTAGGAAGTGATGGTCAAGATGACCTCACTTGAGATGTGGGGGGAAAGCCCAAGCCCAAATAGAATCTTTTCAAAATTCTTAGTAAGTCAAATATTGAACCTGAAACTACAAAGTTATCAGGGATGCTAGGATGATCCCATCAATAATTCCTTATCGCTCAAGTGTGTAAAGAATAAAAGAAAGCTTACTAGAATTTAAAAGTATTTAGACGATACCTAAAATAACAAGTGTGGTATTGTTTGTAGAGTCATTTCGTGATTACAAGGCTTGCAAGATCTAGGCCATTAAATAATAAATTGACCTAAGGATAGATATAAGTATGCAGTAAAATGAAAATGGATCAAGCCCATGGTCAAAACAGAGATACGAGTAGGCCCATGACAACAATTAGGGTAAATATTAGGTTTGAGTTCCAAATAGTTTTTATTGTTAGATACTTGACTCTGATGGGTTATTTTGCTCCTAGACCTCTTTCTTCTCATTATTCTTGATCTGGACTTGAGCAATTAAGCCCAAACAATAGGAGATGTTACCCACTTCAGCTGCCAAACACATCAATGAGATATTTATTTATTTATTTATGTTCACAAAAGAAGTTCCTTTTGTTTGGATTTACAATTATTGGAATGATTACGAGTGTCAACGGAGCGGGCGGGGAGGCCCCGCAAGGCCAAATGCTCCCCGTTCCTCTCCCCATTTCCGCGTTAGATACTGGCCTCGTTTTTCCGTGGAGAGACGGATATTCACGGATATTTATAGATTTTGACAAAATTTATAAAAAACTCATAAATTAAAAAAAATTAAATTTACATTTGTAAAATTTATTAAAAATTTAAATAATTTTCAAAATTAAAAATTTATCATATATAACACAACAAATTTAATTATATAATTATAATAAAAATATCAAAAGAGATAAAATACATAAATACAAATATCAAGGAGTTCCACAATTCTTCCAAAACTATATGTAATTACAAAACTATATGTAATTTATTAGAAGAAAAAAATATTTTAACTTTGACATATATTTTGATATTACTTTATAAATGTGTAATGTTAAATTAATAAATTAATTAATTTTTAATGGGTAGTGGGTATCTGCGGGAACAAGGACGCCCCGTTTAACAATTAGGGGTCAATTTTGGCCCTGTCTCCATCCCGCAGGGAGAGATTTCTTCCTGTTTCTGCCTCATCGCAGGGAGTTCCCTGCAGGTACCTGCAGGGACGGATAATTTTGACATCCTTAGGAATGATAGAGTGCCCATGTATATATGTTAGCCATCTTAACAATTACTTGACTATATTTGCATAGGACTGGATCCAAATGGAACTTATTTATACATAAGGCAATTTCTTTTCGAATTTATTCCATTTAATTCACACTTTTTTAAATGCAAATATCTTTTTGAACTCCTTTAATGGATTCCTCCCCCATTATTAGAATCCTCCATCTCTTTTTAAAAGATCTTAATTAAAAATTTTCTTATATAATTAATTTGAAAATATTCCTTGATGCAAGGTGCGTTCAATTAACTAGGATATTTCTTTTAATGATCAAATGTTTTTTGGAAAGTTATGTGGACTTATTACTTTTTTAAAAGTTGCTTTTGATTTATTACTTTTTTATTGGATTAAAATATTGTTTTAGAAAGTTCTTTATAAGCGCTTGTTACATAGTTTTTTTTTTTTTTTAAATAAAAAGAAACTTTTATTCATAGTGATCCTTCAAAATGGTTTCAACAATAAAGCTGGGGAGATTATTAATCCAAATCCCACAATCTGACAAAGAACTAGACGCCCTCGCTATAGTATTAGTAACTGTATTCGCAAATTGTTTAACAAAAGAAATAAAAAGTTGATCTAAACTTTCTTTGAGACTTCTACGATCATCAATAATGAGACATAGATTTGAGGAGAAGCATTCTAGACCATTGATAGCGCTTACTATCTCTTGTGAATCAGATTCCACCACACAATTTGAGAAAGCAGATTGCTTTATCCAACTAAGAGCCTCTCTGATTCCCAAGCCTTCTACCAAACTGCTGTCTGAAGTACCCTTGAATGTTCGGAACCCTGCTGCCACAAAAAAGCCTCTGTGATCCCTAGCAATCCAACCAACACCTGTCAGATTTCATTTATGGAAGACTGCCGCATCCGTATTAACTTTAATCCATCCCTGGTGTAGTTTTTTTCAAGCTTGAGGAGCCGGGGCATGCTGTCTATAAACTGAGGTTTTCTTAGCTTTCAACTGAATCTGTTTCCATTGCTCCAAATACGTTGTAGCATGTTTGATAACGGCTTCACTCGTTCTTCCTGCAGCTTGCCATATTATGTTGTTTCTATTGTTACATAGTTAAGTTTATAAGCTTTTGATCATTTCTTGTTATTCCTTCTTATTCTCGTATTTTTGTGATATACATAGGGATGGGAAGACGGGCAACCTAGTCCTGACCCGGCTTGGGTTGTGCAATGAAAAGGTTAGGGGTTAGGCCAAGCCAAGGCTTGAGAAATATATATTCTTTTAATTAAATATGTTAAGTTTAGGCTTTTTCAAAAGTTTACAGAGTTAATAGGTAGACCCATTTATCTTTCTTTATATAATATAAAATAATTATATTTATCTTACATATTATTTAGCCAATATAGAATAGATTTTACTACTTAGTCTATATTTGATTGAAGTGAGTTTGTTTATTTTTAGGCTCTATATCCATGTAACTTTTTATTTATTTATTTATTTTGATTGAAAAGAGGAACTTCAGTGCAAATCATCCAAAAAAAACATTTGAAATAAAAGCAGGAGAACTACTCTCCCACACAATAGCTTCAGAAATAGGACCAGTTACCCTTGCTATATGATGAGCAAATTGGTTCGCTGACCGCCTAACAAAATAAACAAATCCATTAAGTTCAGATAAACGAGTTTTACATTCGTCTATTACTAGCCCAGAAAATGAAACATCATCAAAGCTGCTCTGCATTGTATTAACCACCATTTCAAAATCTAACTCGAACATAATCAAAAAATGAAAATCTTCTATTTATACACAACTATTTATACTTGAATTTTGACTTTCATAACTATGTAAGCAAGGATGGATCTGGGGGCATGCAGGGGCAACCCCCCCCCCCCCCCCCCCCAACCGCAAAAAAAAGGTTCATTACAATATATATTATATAAATAATATATTAAAAAGAAGAAGTTATTTAATATTAATTAAAAGGAACTAATTATAATTTTCATTCATTAAATTTTTTAAAAAATTTAAGTTTTATTGTGAGCCTTAAATTAAAAATTAATTATTTAGATTTATTGAATTGAATTGAATTTATTTTTAATTAAAGATAAAAATTAAAATCAATTCATGAAACATCTATTTTATTTTTTAAAATTCAAAACAAATTCTTAGTTCCATATTTACAATCAAGTAATTAAGTGAAAACTATTAAGTTAGGCTAGTTAAAGCATTTCTATTTTATTTGTTTGAGAAAATTGGGAGTTTAGTCGATTAAATTTTAAAGGACTTGCAAAATAATTAAAATATCTCGTTTTGACTTTAATAAGATTGAGATAAGAATAAATATGAGTGAATATTTAAATTTTTTTCTTTTAGAATTTTCTCCATGTTTCAACCACTATATATGGGAGAAAATTTTTCACTATGAATATTATCAAGAACATGTTTCAGAATAAGACGAAAACATGTTTTCAAACTTTTTATTTGACTTTTTAGTTACTTATATTGAAAAAATTATTGCTAAAAGTTTTGCTATTGATTTGATTCATTTACAATTTTTTTGATATAAAGAAGCATCACACTCAACTTCGATTAAAATGTGCATTTTTAATAGTTTTGTTTGGTTGTATGGGCTGACTTTCAATCCTTGCCCATAAATTAGGAGTAAAGGAATTGGTTGATATGAATATTAAAACGGTAAGAGAAATTTTTTATAACTTGCTACATCTTATAACAATTTATAAAGCTTATAAAATTTTAATTTTTAAAAAAAAAATAAATTCTTAAAGTATTTGAATAAAATAAGATCTTGGCGTGTGAGATGTTAGTAATGACAATTTTGTAATTAATATGATTAAAATTAAAAGAACTTATTAAAATTTTAAAAATAAATTAGGAACTCTTTATCATTCTAAAAAGAGTTTATAAGCTCTTAAACATTTTATTTCCTGGGCTTATAAGCTTTATTTAGAAAAAAAGCTTACCAAATACTTTTATACATCTTATAACTTCTCAAACATTTTATCAAATGTTTTGAAAAGTTTATAAGCTCACCCCAATACCGTCTAAGTCGAGCACTATAATATTGTTGTATTTTACACTATATATCAAGAAATATAGTTTTGGGGCATATTGATGATTAGGGCACTTAAAACCCGGCCCTGTTTTCGTGATTACTACTATGGAGGGATAGTTTTTCTTTTCTTTATTTTTATTTATTTATTGTTTCAAGTGCCTTTATAGAGCAAATTAAATTCCTAATTAAAAGTTTAGTCATTATAGTAAATTTATTCAAAAGTCAAAAAACTATAAAATCATTGTACCTTATTAAAACTATAAAATCGTTGTTCCTTACTTACTATTTTTCTGTTTTTCAATTCTGCATTACAAGATACTTGCAATATCATAGGAACTGCAATTTCACCTCCACTTTCACAAGAGCAACACATATACTATCTCATTTTCTACACAAACTATATATTATATTCATGTAATTTTATCAAACTAATTTAAATATTTCGCAAATTTTAAAAGTCTAATTCACACCCCTTTAGACTCTTTCTCATTCCCCGTAGTACAATTGCAATACCTAGATTAATATACAATGCAAATCAACAATTTGTAGCACCAAAAATATCAAAAGAGGTATATAAATATACAATGCAAATCTCAATTTTGGGCAGCTTGATCAAGAGATGTTAGTGTATATAGGAAAGATTAAAATGAAACTCCATAGTTAAAGAAATTTAATAGAGCAAAAATTAAGAAATGTATGCTATTATTTTGAATTTCTAGTATCGTTTTCTTGATAAACTGAAAAAATGATTAACGAAGCATCAATAATGCGTAGCCAGTACCAATAAATGAACATTTAGTTTGGAAAAATAGCATAATCTTTGAAACTTCTTTCTCCACTCGATCTGAATATATAATGCAAAACCCTAACAAGATTTCTCATGCTGCTTAATATATATGGGATATCTGAAACTATAACACTAACTTGTATAGTTGTGTAATTAACCCATGCAATATTCAAGTTGCATACAATTGTTATTTAATTGATCTCCAAGATTATTCTCCCTAAGTTCAGTTCAACTCATCTTACATTCAAATTCACATCAAAACAAAGGTGCAACTAGCTCACATATATGTGTGTGTGTGTGTATATATATATGTGGTCATTATAAAGAAATCTAACTGTGGAACAATTTATGTCTTGCTCAACAAAACAATACTTTAAAAGCTAAAAGGAATTAATTTTTTTTCCTAATAGTAGTTTGCCTATGTTTTCTTCATACTTGCAATGAGTGTGATTTCTGTATCTCCACCATTCATTCTTTCTAGAGAAGTTAGAAGTAGATATGATCTTTTCTTGATAAACGAGAACGCACACTTATTTGTTACATTCTTGATTCTTATGAACTGAAAATGAGGCTAGACTGAATGAGCACAACTTCCAAATATGATACTCATAAATAACTTACTTTTGATAATATAAGATGATTATCACCGTATGTGAATTTGGATTCATGATCATATATTACCCCCAACGATCCTCCTAAAATAATAGAATTTGGAGATTATAAACAAAAAGAGAAAAACTACAATTTCTCATATATATTTCTTATGACATTGTATCAAACGAGCCCAAGAGTTCCCCCAAACACTTCAGTAGAGTCAAGTATAATTAAGCAACATGAACCCTCAGAAGTGTTTGAAGGGAACTCTAGGGCACATCTGAAATATAAACTGAACTTACTATATATTTTGTTTCTTGCTGTTTGAAGGGCTAGCTATTTATAGAGTTTCCCCTTCATATTCTTTCCTTCATCCCACATACTTTAGGGCAAACTTCATCACTACAGAATTTTTCCACCAAGAATGAACCTGGACAAGATTGTTGGCCAGATGAAAGGTTGAGAGAATCATATTCAGTTTGGTGGTCATTTTGCCCTTCTATTTTTCGCTGCATTCTTTTGGCCTCTCACTTTCAGCTTTATTTCATGGATATATGCAAAAGGGATTTTAATTCTCTAGCTTGAATTAATGGTATCGCTAGAGTGTTACTGTGATTCATGGTAACCAGAAGCATGCATTTACTTAATTTGCTAGCTAATAAAAACACTTGAGCCTGGCTGATTTGTTTAATTTGGGACAATCATGTTAATTGAATTTTGTCTTTTGCCTATTTTTCCTTGTAGTTTTCATTCTTTTTATTTTCATTTTCTTTAATTTATGTCATACATGCATTTGTCGGAGACTTTTCGTATTTGATACGTGTCATCAGGAATGACATGTATATTTTTTAGAATATTGATGCATTATAGATAATCGCTTATTTTTTATGATTGAAAAATAAGCACTATAAAAGAGAAAATAAGATTAGTAATAAGATGTTAAGTAACTTGTTAGAATTATCACTAATAATATGCATTAATTAGTAACAATATTTACTGCTCTAAAAAATTTAATTGTGACAATAATTATATCTTAGTTGTCATCGACACATTATGGCCAACTCAGTATATGACACTACAAATACTATCACTAATGATCATTGCGACCCATTTTTATTGTCTGAATTATTATTACACATATGTAATTCATTGTGAATAGTAACCATTCATACACAATTGTCCTGTCACTAATTTTCATTAGTAAAAGTAATACATAACTATTTTCACTAATTAAGTTAGTAAAATTCATAATTGCAAAAAATAAATTAAAAGTTGTTGTCACTATATGTAATATATATATTTAATTATTGCTAAATATGAAACATATTTAAAATTTTCTTGCAGTGGAGCTTAACTTCTTCTTTGCTTGATTCAAATATGCTATCACATAATAAGTTTCAGAAAACAATTTATGGGAAACTAAGGAAAGTGGAATATGAAATGAAAAAGAAAAAGGCCTTGTTTTTTTTGTTGTTTCCTAATTGCAAATTGTATAAAACGAATCTAATTAAATATTTGTTCGCTTAATTACCTTATTTTCTAAAACCCAATATAATTTAAAAATTCACAGAAAGACATCCAACATAGTTTGCTTTTTTTAAGTTTTAACAATTTTTTCTTCATTACATTCAACATCTTAAGCAACTCAAGTATCTTGTTCTCTTACACATTTGAGGGTTTTTCCAAGCAAAGAAAACACACCTATTATTCATAGAATCACAGCTAGCCATGAAACCTCATATCTGGATTTTCATCTGTCCATGAGATTTTCAGTGGAGATGGTGCACCACAAAAATAAATGGCGCACACCTTCACTTGCAGTCATTTTTCTTTCTTCTTCTACAAAAATATATTGGAGCTCTCATTGGGATTAGAAATCTAAACGGGCCTAATTTAATATGGGACCAAAAAAGCATAACTTAATAGCCACATGAGTGGCACGTGAGCCACTCCATTAATTTCTGGATGGAAGCCCTTTTGAGTCCTAAAATTGAAAAAAAAAAAATGCACTTATTGAATGCAATGTGCGAAATTGATAAAGAATATGACCAAAATTAAAATAGGTATAACTTCTGGCACCAAAAATAAAATTTACCCTCATATGAGACCATATAAGGAAAGTGGAATATGAAATGAAAAATAAAAAGGCCGTGTTTTTTTTTTTTTTTCCTAATTGCAAATTATATAAAACGTATCTAATTAGAGACTTGTTTGCTTAATTACCGAAATTTCTCAAACCCAATATATTTAGAAATTCACAGAAAAACACTCAATAAAGAATTTTAGTAGAGCTATATGTCAAAAATGTATGACAATTGGAAGAAGATGGTTGAAACCACTTTGAGGAGAAGCGCTTTGCCAAACTGCACTTGAGCCCAAGATTTCAGTTTCAGTTTCAGTTCCAGTTCCAGTTCTAGTTTTAATTCTCTCTGAAGAAACATGAATATTTATAATAATAAAATATTAACTGATAATGTGAAATTTTCATCAATTAATATATATATCAAATAATAATAACCATTGTGTTGCTATAATGATGGCTAGCTGACAAAAAAGATATCTATGTATATATAGTGTTTAAGATATCATTATTGGTAATTAATGATATGTGTATATATAATGACAATTAATAAAATTAAATCTCCTTACAATGATTTGTGGATAGAAATTTTTTTGTCATTATATATGTGTGACAATTTTTTAACACAATTTTTATTCGTAAACTTGTAAAGTTCAATTGTAACAAATATAAACTTCTCACTAATTAATGTATGTGATATGGGATAGCCCATTGGGCCCAGCCCAATAACGCCCAACTAGGATGGGAGCCCCAAGCCCAAGTCGTTCCAGATCGACCAGGAGATTCGACCACAACTCGACCTCTGAACCCCTACTTGTTGAGAAGAGTATTAGCATCTTGGTTGCGGTCGATGATCTCCTTTAGGTGGCCTCAATCCTTCGACTAGAATGATGTAGCTTCGACCAGAAGGGGCCTGATGGCCAGGATCCTAAGCGACATTCCCACTGGTAGGCTGGTCTCGACCAGAGGGGTTGAGGGAAAGAGAGAACCCATTGTCCGCATTAAATGCTTTGCTAGGTGCCGTAATGTCGCATTAATGGCGTATGCCACCAGCTGTACCGCTTTTTGCAGCCATGTCAGGCTTGGGGGCACCTCTAATGTACCGCCACCTGAAACAATACACAAGCTGGATAAGATGGGAAAGTCCTCAAACAAAGATAATGCCCTTTTTACACAACAAGGGTATCAAGGACATATCAACCACCTTGAGGAGGCTATAAATACCCCATCACAACCCTACAACAAGGTATGCCATTTCTTATATAGTGCCCCCACTCCACTGCTCATATCTCTAGTCGATCCTTACTGACTTGAGTGTCGGAGTGCTTTAGCCGAGGGCACCTCGGCTAGTCTGATGTTTGTTGTTGATTGCAGGACCCGATCCCGATTCAACTGAGGCACACCCCTTGATCTCTCTCAGGTTGATTTCAGTTAATTCCAGCCCAAAATATTAACATACACGATATCCATCCTCATCAGTATGTATTGTTAATTAATAATATTTTCATATATATTATCACTTCACATCTTGTTAATTATATATATACACATATATTTTTTTAGTGGTTGTAATTAAGACATCAAAAATATTTGATTTTTTTTTTGGGAAAAGAGCATATAAACTTCTAAAATAAGATGTATCTTGATCAAAATTTTGTGTTCAGAACAATTATAATTATTTTGAATATCAAGTTTTGATCAAGTCCTTACTGTTGTCAATTCTTGAAAAAAATTCTGTCATTTTAATAATTTTAATTACAAAAATGCCATCAATAACACTTTATAAGTTATCTCCAAAATTTTATGTTGATTTTGCCTTAAAATTGGGCTAAAGTGATGAGAATCGAAGGAGAAATGAAGCGAAACGGAGCAATGGGTCGAACTGGGCACAAGGAGCACACTCCGTGGCGCGAAACAAACACGCCAAGGCGCACGAGACTAGGCAGAACAGGGGCTGGACGGACGTGACCCACGCCCGGGCGCAAGGCAGTGCACGCTCGGGCGGGCAGCATACTTGAACCGCGCACCTAGGAGCAAGGTTTCCGCGCCCGAGCGCGCGGCATAAACAGCACAGGAAAGGATATCTCGCCCGCCCAAGCATGCGACTAAATGGAATCCCGCGTTAGCTTGCGCTAGGGCGCGTGGGGGACAAATTTTTCTAGCACTCTCTCGACACAGAATCATGTGCACCGGGGAGCAAGTCATATGCGCCCTAGCGCGCGATGCAAGCACAATGGGCCTAGGACTCTACATTGCCAGTATAAATTGCACTTTTCTTTCGGGATAATTCAACACAGACATAACATGAGGGTTTCTAGACTGCTTTTGAGTTAGTTTCTCGAGATGAAGTTTAGAAATAGGGTGTTAGGTGTTCTCATGAGATTTGTGGGATTCAAGTTTGTATTTGTTACTTTGATTTGAGATCAATAAAATCCTTTTCTTTGTCTGGTGGATTAGGCACATTGCCGAACCACGTTAAATCTTGTTGTCAAGTTTCATTGTATTACTTTGCTGTTGTTTCATAGTTTTTACAATAGATCCTCCTAGTTTTCAACAAATTGATATCAGAGTAGGTTGGATCAGATGTCAGGCATGAAGTACGAGGTAGAGAAATTTGATGGAAAGAACGACTCTAGGCTGTGGAAGATGAAGGTTCACGCCCTTCTGTGTCAACAAGGTTTATAGAGAGCGTTAAAGAGTAGAGATTCCTTGCCAAAGACATTGACAGATGAAGAGACGGACGAGTTCATGGCGAAGGCTTACGGTACTCTAGTGTTATCATTGGTGGATAACGTAATAAGAGAGGACGCCATGGAAAGTACGCTAGCGGAAGTATGGTCACAGCTGGAGAGTCTATATATGACGACGTCCCTGACAAATCGACTGTATTTGAAACAGCGGTTATACACATTAAGGATGAAGGAAGGTACATCTATTACTCAACATATTGATTATTTCAATAAGGTGATACTGGATCTCGCTAGTATAGATGTTAAAATTGAAGATGAAGACCAAGCATTAATTCTCTTGTATTCTCTACCAAAAGCTTTTGAGCACTTGGTTACTACTTTGCTCTCACTAAATTCTAATGAATTGAGAAAACACGTCTTGGGCAGCAACGATGCTGAAAATGGGGAAAGATTGGTGGCGAAAGGGAGACCGAGAGAAAGGGAAAGGAGTAGAGGCTGATCAAAGTCTCGAACCAAGCCAAGAAACGAAGATAAGTATTTTAGGTGCAGTGGAAAGGGGCATTGGAAATGAAATTATCCAGAACGAGGAAAGGCGAAGGATGTAGGTGAAACTTTTGATCAGAAATGGGATGATGTAGCAGGAGTTGCTGAGGATGAGTCTGATGGTGGACTTGTTTTCAATGTTGGCGGAACTTTACTAAACTCTGCATGGATTTTGGATAGTGGTTGTTCCTACCACATGTGCCTATGAGAAGATTGGTTTACCACATATCATAAATACGATGGTGGTAAAGTGCTTATAGGAAACGATGCTTCTTGCAGGGTTGTAGGAATTGGCTCAATTTGTATCAGAATACATGATAGCATAGTAAAGACCTTAATAGATGTGCGTCATGTTCCAAATTTAAAGAAAAATATGATATCTTTGGGTACTCTGGACAAGAATGGTTGTGAGTACAAAGCTCGAGATGGAGTTCTGTGGGTTTCCAAAGGTGCATTGCTTATCATGAAGGGAGACAAGCGGAACGACCTTTGCATATTGCAGGGCAGCATAATTTCTGGTACTGCAGCGGTTTCTTCATCAGTCAATGATACTACGAGACTATGCAATATGCGGCTTGGGCATATGAGTGAAAATGGGATGTTAGAACTGAGCAAACGAGGTTTGCTTTGTGGAGAAAAGACTGGAGAGCTAGATTTCTGCGAGTAGTGTGTGCTGGGCAAACAACATAGGGTGAAATTTGGCATTGCAGTTCACAGGACCAAGGGCACCTTGGATTACATTCACTCAAATCTTTGGGGGCCTTCTCAGGTTCTTTCAAAGGGAGATGCTAGGTACATGCTAACATTTATAGATGATTTTTCACGGAGAGTACGGGTGTACATGCTGAAGGATAAGGATGAGGTGTTTGTCAACTTCAAGTAATGGAAAACTTTAATCGAGAAGCAGACAGAAAATGAGATAAAGCACTTGAGGATTGATAATGGATTGGATTTCTGTAATAAGGAATTTCAGGAATTCTATGATAAGGAAGGAATTGTGAGGCATCGCATAGTTATACATACACCACATTAGAATGGAGTTGTAGAACAGATGAACAAGATTATCTTGGAAAGTAGATGCATGCTCTTTAATGCCGGTTTGTCCAAGGATTTTTGGGCAGAAGCGATCAACATTGCTTGTTATTTGGTGAATAGGTCACCATCAACTGCTTTGGATTGCAAGACACCAATGGAAGTTTGGTCCGGGTCTCCTGCTGATTACTTAAATATGAGAGTATCTGAGAGATGGGAAGCTTGAGCCAAGGGCTAGGATGTGCATATTTCTAGGCTATGCAGATGGAGTCAAAGGTTATCGTTTGTGGTGTAATGATGACAAGTGCTCCAAGATGATTATCAGCAGGGACGTGACATTTGATGAGTCTACTATGATGAAGAGGTGGAGCAGCCCAAAAGCGGTCAACAGGGCGTTGAGGAGAATGTGGAGTTTGAACTTGACAATCCACAAGTTTCAAAGGGGAAACAGAAGGTGGTAGACGAAGCTGGTGAGAGCGCATTATCACCTAATCAACAGCAGAAAAATGAACCACTACAAAATTATCGCTTGGCTTGCAATAGGGAGAGGAGGCAGATCAAACTACCAAAGTGGTTTGCTTACTCAGATCTGGTATCTTATGCTTTGAGTTCAATCAAGGAGTTTGTAGAAATGATCCAGTCTCATACAAAGAGGCAATTTCCAGACCAAATTCTGATAAATGGGTTGCAGCCATGAGTAAGGAGATGGAGTCTTTACACAAGAATTGCACATGGGAGCTGGTTGATGTACCAAAATGGCAGAAGATTATAGGTTGTAAATGGATCTACAAGAAAAAGAAAGGGATTCCCGGGGTTGAAGATGCTAGATGCAAGGTGTGATTGGTTGCTAAGGGTTTTACTCGGAGAGAGGGAGTTGACTTTCATGAAGTGTTCTCCCCAGTTATAAAACATACTTCCATATTCGTGTTTTACTTGCTATGGTTGCTCTATTTGATATGGAGTTGGAGCAGATGGATGTGAAAACAATATTTCTGCATGGTGAGTTGGAGGAACAAATCTACATGAGCCAACTAGTAGGATTCGTTGTTCTCGGGAAATAAAATCAAGCATGTCTTTTGAAGAGGTCATTATATGGCTTGAAGCAGTCTCTTAGGCAGTGGTATAAAAGGTTTGATGCTTTTATTACCAAGATAGGATATACTGAAAGCATTTATGATTGATGCGTATATTATAAGAAATGTAGTGATAGCCTTCTCGTATATTTGTTGTTGTACGTTGATGATATGTTGATTGTCTCTAGAAACATATCTGAGATCAACTAATTAAAAGCTCAGTTAAGTGAATAATTTGAGATGAAGGATCTGGGCAATGAAAAGAAGATTTTGGGCATGGAGATCATCCGGGACAGACATGTAGGATTGTTGTACTTGTCTCAATAGCATTACATTGAAAAAGTACTTAAGCAATTTGGGATGGATAAGTCCAAGCCAATTAGTACACCACTTGTAGCTCATTTTAGGCTCTCATCGGATCTATCACTGAGTACTGAGGAGGAGGTAGAGCACATGTCTAATATGTCATATGCTAGTGTAGTGAGTAGCTTGATGTACGCCATGGTGTGCACCAGACCAGACATTTCACATGTAGTTAGGGTAGTGAGCAGGTACATGCACAAACCAGGAAAGACTCATTATGAAGTTGTAAAATGGATCATGAGGTATTTGAGAGGCTCTGTTGACAGATGTTTAAAGTATATTCAATTGAATTATGCTACTAGAATTATTGGCTATGTAGATGCGGATTATGCAGGAGATTTGGACAGTAGAAGGTCCATGACAGGCTGTGTGTTTTGTGTATCAAGTTGTACGATTAGCAGGAAAGTGATATTGCAATCATCAGTTGCATTGTCCACAGCAGAAGCTGAGTGCATGGCTTTGGCTAAACGCGTGAAGGAAGGCATTTGGCTAAAAGGGCTGATTGAGGATATGGGTATGGATTATGATATTACTTCAATATTTTATGATAGTCAGAGTGCCATACACTTGTCAAAGAATTAAGCATTTTATGAGAGAACAAAACACATTGATGTAAGGTATCACTTTGTCTGGGATATGGTGTCTTAGGGTGTCATTCAAGTTGACAAGGTTGGAACTAGATAATCTGGTAGACATGTTGACTAAGGCTGTTCCAAGAATCAAATTCGAGCATTGCTTGGATTTGGTTAATATCTGCAGACTCAGATGACAGGCCCTTTTGGGGGCAGGGACAAAGAAGATGGATGAAGAATTTCAAGTCAAGGTGGAGAATTGTTGATTTAGTGTTGAAATTTGGGCTAAATTGATGAGAACGGGAGGAGAAATGGAGCAAAACGGAGCAAGGGGTCGAAATGGGCACAAGGAGCATACCCCGGCACGCATCTGCAGGACGTTGCGTGCTGGGACGCAAGATGAGCATGCCAAGGTACACGGGACTGGGCAAAATAGGGGTTGGATGTATGCAATGCGCGCCCGGGGGCGCAGCACACTGGGACCGAATCTTAAAGAACTTTTAGTGTGCATACGTGTCTAAATTAAAAAAAAAAAAAAAAAACACCTTTGATTAAAAAATAAAATAAAAAAACTAGCAAGTAGAGGCTCAAGTTTAACTGAACTTTTATTTGAATTAATCCTTAGAATTATTATATGTGAATAAAACTATTTTAGTTATGAAAAAGTTCTTTCTCCTTGTTCTTTTCCCTAGTCACTAAAGCCTTTTCACTTCGTTGTTTTGACTTTTGAGACCAGATTCTCAGTTGTGCTTCAATGTTGAACTTATTGGCAACATTTAATTTACTCTAGTCTTCATCTGCCACAAAGCACATTCAGTAGTTACAAAGTCTAGTAGTCCAGGTTGGAATCCTAACATTTATACATATAAAGTACGAAAATTCAAATCTTAATAGATTTTTAATATACATACAATCAATGATAAATAGCTTAAAAAGTGGTTTCAGATTGATTATCAGAATTTGAAAATGTGTAAATAAAAAGAAAAATATATTCAGTATTAACAAATGAGCACATGAACGTAAAGATGGAAAAAACAAAATAAAATTAAGAGAAGCAAGAAATTCAAATCTAAATAATTATGTAAATCATAAAATAGACTTCTAAAGTTATGATAATATAATTTTTGGGTACTCTTGAAGCTGTATAATTGTTGGAATAATTTTGTACATAAGAATTTATTATATAATGCAGTAGCATAAATTTAACACTAAACAATTAGCACAAAACTAGTATAGGAGAAATAATTGAAACCTCCAAAAACAAGTAAAAAGTTAGTCAAGAATTCACAAACCGGAAGCGATAAACTGAGGATTAAATAAATAGCGAGTCGAGGCCTGGACGAGCACAGCTTCCTTAAGGTTTTATTCGCCTCCCACCGGTGCCCGAGGACTATTGACGAACAACCTCCCAAGATACAACGACTCCAAACAACAAAAGGCGGCACTCCTATTGGTTGAATCTCCAAACCAAACTAACTTGAACCTCTTGTGCTTAATGAAAATGTGTATGTATATAAGTGAGAGTGAATGTCTAAAATGCTAGAATGCTTGTGTATTTTCTTATGAAATGACACTAGACAACACCTATATATATAGGACTTAAGTGCCTATTCCTATAAGACATGTGTCTATTCTTGTAAGACATGCCCCTAACTCTGTCAGACTAAATAAAGGTTGTGACCTTTATTTTAAATTTCAAAAGACATGGGTTGCAACTTTCTAAGAAATTAGACATGACTGTTTGATGAATTAATTTCGGTCTCAATATCCGAAATTTAAAATAATCATAATAATAATTATATAGAATTATTATTATTATCATTGGATTATTATTATACAATCCACCCACTCCCATGTTTTAATATAACTTTAGCTCATAGCTCACTTCATTAACTCAATTTGCTCATTCAATAATTTATTAATTTTTGCACTAAAATATCTTCTCAACGAGATAAATTATTTAGGTGCTAAAATTCTAACAATCCCCCACATGAATGAGCAAATAGTCTGACAGATGTGCTCATGAATGTAATTGCACGACAGAGGTTCAGCTCAAGTGATATTGCATCGGGAGAGGTAACTTTTGGCTTTGAACCTTCCTTAGTGAACACTATCGGATGTACTTGCCAACCAGTGAACATGATGTCTTGAACTGTTCGGCTTCGGTGTACACCAAGACAATAGTACTGCACACAACACCACTTAATAGTCAGTTTTATGGTTTAACTGTTGTGTTCATTTCGGCCCTGAACAATTCTTGGTATTCATGAGTACTACTTTGAGAATTCAGCCTTAATTTCTCATAGGATCGACCCAATCCCTACTCATATAGGTGACTTCTCATTAAGAGGTTCCTGCTGCACCCCCACTCAAAATATTGAGATATGAGAGCCATTAAAAGCAATGCTTAACCTAGAACTTTTGCAGGGTGCACTGTCTGCTCATCAACGGAATAGGCTAGAGGGCTGTGGCCCCCCACAGTGCTTCCACATCGAGTCACAGTTGCATAACTTGTTTTTCCCTTTGAACCTACTTCATGGGATCTCCAATCACATAGGTAAGGTTCCCGTTATGGTGACTCAGTTATTGAAAGGCTTAAGGCCCATTTCTTCCGATGATTTATTTACTTGCTCTCTATTTACACCTTTAGTTAGCGGATCCGCAAGGTTATCTTTAGACTTCACGTAGTCAATTGAGATAACTCCACTAGAGAGCAGTTGTCTAACAGTGTTATGTCTCCTCCGCATATGTCGAGACTTACCGTTGTACATACTACTTTGTGCCCTTCCAATAGCAGATTGGCTATCACAGTAGATGCAAATTACCGGCACCGGTTTCATCTAATTTGGAATATCTTCCAAAAATTGGCATAACCATTCTGCTTCCTCGCTTGCTTTATCCAATGCTATGAACTCTGATTCCATTGTTGATCTCGCTATGCAAGTTTGCTTCGAGGATTTCCATGATATGGCAGCTCCACCTAAAGTGAATACATATCCACTCGTGGACTTGGACTCGTTTGAGTCAGATATCTTATTTGCATCACTGTATCCCTCAATTACAGCTGGATATTTCGTATAGTGCAACCCATACTTTGTGGTGTGTTTTAAGTACTTTAGTACTCTGACAATAGCATTCCAATGCTCTTGTCCAGGGTTGCTTGTATATCTACTTAGCTTACCAACTGCATACGCAATATCTGGCCTCGTACAATTCATTATATACATGAGGCTTCCGATTATGCGCGTGTATTCCACTTGAGCTTTTCCTTGGTTTGTATCTATTGGTGTTTTCACTGGACTGCTAGCGGGATCTAAGAACTTTTGTAGCACTTTCTCAATATAGTGCAATTGTGTTAATGCTATCCCACCTGGTGTTCTTATAATTTTGATTCCGAGTATGACATCAGCAAGACCCATATCTTTCATATCGAAATTGCGACTTAGCAATTTCTTTGTCCTTTTGATTATGTCACTGTTGCTTCCCATGATTAACATATCATCTACGTATAAACATATAATGACATATTCAGTTAGTGTACCTCTAATATACACACATTTTCCACACTCATTAATCTTGAAACCGTTGGCTACCATCACATGGTCAAATTTAAGATGTCACTGTTTAGGTGTTTGTTTTAAACCATATAATGATTTAATTAATTTACACACCTTCTTCTCTTGGCTTGGAACTACAAACCCTTCAGGTTGTTCCATATAAACTTCCTCATCGAGGTCGTTATTTAAAAATGCCGTTTTTACATCCATTTGATGTATCTCAAGATTATTAATGGCAGCAAAGGCAATTAATAGTCGAATAGAAGTTATTCTAGTAACTGGCGAGTACGTATCAAAATAGTCAAGACCTTCCTTTTGTCGATATCCTTTGACTACTAGTCTCGCCTTGTATTTATCTATCGTACCATCAGCTTTCATTTTCCTCTTGAAAATCCATTTACACCCTAAAGGTTTATTTCCAGGGGGTAAATCCACTAGTTCCCAAGTATGATTATGCATGATTGACTCGATTTCACTATTTACCGCTTCCTTCCACAAAAGAGCTTCAGGAGTCGTCATAGCTTCTGTAAACGTCCGCGGTTCACTTTCTAATATGTAAGTCAAGAAGTCGGGTCCAAAGGATTTAGCCATTCTAGCTCTTTTGCTACGTCTCGGCTCAATGTCTTCCTTATTTGACTTTTGAACTTCTCGAGGTCTTTTGAATATTACTCGTTCTTCTTCCTTTTTCCAAGGAAATATCTCTTCAAAGAAGTTTGCGTTCCTTGACTCGATTATCATATTAACTTGAATGTTGTTAATATCAGATCTATGTACAAGGAACTGATAGGCGGCACTATGTTGTGCATAACCAATAAAGATCCCATCAACTGTCTTTGGTCCTACTTTAACCATTTTAGAAGGTGGTACTCCCACTTTAGCTAGACACCCCCACACTCGAAGATATTGAAAAGATGGTGGGTGTCCTTTCCATGCCTCATATGGTGTTTTTTGTAATTTTTTTTGTGGGGTATCTTATTAAGTAAATGATTTGTAGTCAACACTGCCTCTCCCCACATGTTTTGAGGTGCCCCTGCATTAATTAATAATGCATTCATCATTTCTTTTAAAGTTTGATTTTTGCGTTCAGCAATACCATTTGATTGTGGTGCATAAGGTACTGTTACTTCATGAATTATTCCATGTTCAGCACAAAATTCTTCAAATGGATGAACATACTCACCACCTCTATCACTTCTAAGTATTTTTATTTTCTTTTCAAGTTGATTCTCAACCTCACTCTTGTAATGTTTAAATACTTCAATAGCTTCATCTTTGCTAGAAAGTAGATAAACATGATAATATCTTGTGCAATCATCTATAAAGGTTATAAAATATTTTTTTCCACCTTTTGATTGCACCATTTTTAAGTCACATATGTCTGTGTGAATTAAACTTAATGGTTCAGTACTTCTTTCAATTGCCTTAAAAGGAGTTTTCGTCATTTTTGCCTCAACGCAAACTTCACACTTAGTTCTTGTGTCAAAATCCAACTTAGGTAAAATTCCACTTTTAGCTAGTTTACTTAAAGTACCAAAATTTACATGCCCTAGTCTATGATGCCATAAATCTAGAGACTCCAACAAGTAAGCCGAACTTACTTTATTTCCATTAATAACAACTTTTGGTACATTTTTAGGTATGACGGTCATTACATTCATTTTAAAAAGACCATCACACAAATAACCTTTTCCGACATACACACCACTTTTAGTAAGTACAAATTTGTCGGATTCAAAAACTAGCCTAAATCCATTTTTGCTAAGCATAGGACCTGAGACTAAATTTCTCCTTATATCTAGCACATGAAGCACGTTGTTGAGAGTCAGCTCCTTTCCAGAGGTCATTTTGAGCACCACTTTCCCAACTCCATGCACCTTGGAGGTTGAAGAATTGCCCATGTACAAATTTTCACCTTCGGCATTATCATATGTTGAAAACATGCTTCTATCCGAGCACATATGTCGAGTAGCCCCAGTGTCCACCCACCACTGCTTAGGATTTTTAGTGAGATTCACCTCAGAAACCACGGCTGATAGGTTCAAGTCACCAATACCATCCGACAGATTGTCCACTTCTGTAATATTGGCATGGGCGGTCTTTCTCTTCTTTGAAAACCCGCCTTTTTTAGGAGTCCCTCCTTGTTGACGGTTTCGGCATTCTTTGGCCTTATGCCCTGCTTTGCCACAAACATAACAGTTGCCTTCAAACTTCTTTTTCTTTTTCTCACCTAGTTGGCTGGGCGAGTCTCGTTTTCGCTTGTTAGACGGCCCTTGCTCCACCACATTTGCTTTGCTCTCATAAGCATTGCCACCACCTTTCTTTTTGGGAAGCTGGTTGTCTTCTTCTATTCTTAGCCTCAAAATCAAGTCCTCAAGGTTCATTTCCTTGCGCTTGTGCTTGAGGTAATTTTTGAAGTCTTTCCATCCCGGGGGCAACTTCTCAATCAATGATGCTACTTGGAACGCTTCTCCAAGTGCCATTCCTTCGGCAGCCAATTCATGTAGTATCATTTGATACTCGTTTACCTGTGACATTACAGACTTGGAATCAATCATTTGAAATTCAAGGAATTTACCAACAACAAATTTCTTCGTGCCGGCATCTTCCGTCTTGTATTTTTTCTCTAGTGATTCCCAAAGTTCCTTAGCCGTAGCAATGGGATTATAAACATTGTATAGTGCATTATCTAGCCCATTAAGTACATAGTTTTTGCATAAAAAATCTCCATGATTCCATGCATCAACAGCCACTACAGTCTGCATATCCGAATCTTCCCCCAATGCAGGGCGATCTTCCCGTAAGAACCTCGCAAGGTTCAAAGTGGTGAGATAGAATACCATTTTTTGTTGCCATCTCTTGAAATCTTTCCCGTTGAATTTTTCTGGTTTCTCCGCTTGTCCAGCTGCAACAGGAGTAGGAGCAGCGGCAACTGGAGGTGGCCCAACGAGAGCATTTGGTGTTCCACTACCAACGCCGGTCACGTTGGGCTCATTAGGAACATTTGGCACATCATTGTTTGTAGCCATAATTAATCTCTACAAAATAGTAGAAGGAACAATTATACAACTTAGTTTGAGTAAAAGTATGACAAAATCTTGAAACGCAACAAATTATATCGTAAGAGCAAATGATGTAAGACCAAACAGCAACAGTGTTCAGCAAATTGAAAAGAAGTTGTGGTAATTTGTATGCAAGACATACGCAGAATGTAGACAAAATAGATTCTGATTTGAACTAAAATTATCAGTTTTGTCCCTTTTTATTGTTCCGTAACTAGAAAATGATTACTATATACCATTAAATGGCATAAGTTGACAACCAACACAAAGCACATAAACTTATTGGAGATAAACAACAATTTTAAATAAATTCTATAATGCTACTTCATTATGTTGATAAATTTAAACATAAAACCTTAAGATTGTTGGAATAATTTTATACATAAGAATTTATTATATAATGCAGTAGCATAAATTTAACACTAAACAATTAGCACAAAACTAGTATAGGAGAAATAATTGAAACCTCCAAAAACAAGTAAAGAGTTAGTCAAGAATTCACAAACCGGAAGCGATAAACTGAGGATTAAATAAATAGCGAGTCGAGGCCTAGACGAGCACAGCTTCCTTAAGGTTTTATTCGCCTCCCACCGGTGCCCGAGGACTATTGACGAACAACCTCCCAAGATACAACGACTCCAAACAACCAAAGGCGGTACTCCTATTGGTTGAATCTCCAAACCAAACTAACTTGAACCTCTTGTGCTTAATGAAAATGTGTATGTATATAAGTGAGAGTGAATGTCTAAAATGCTAGAATGCTTGTGTATTTTCTTATGAAATGATACTAGACAACACCTATATTTATAGGACTCAAGTGCCTATTCCTATAAGACATGTGTCTATTCTTGTAAGACATGCCCCTAACTCTGTCAGACTAAATAAAGGTTGTGACCTTTATTTTAAATTTCAAAAGACATGGGTTGCAACTTTCTAAGAAATTAGACATGACTGTTGGATGAATTAATTTCGGTCTCAATATCCGAAATTTAAAATAATCCTAATAATAATTATATAGAATTATTATTATTATCATTGGATTATTATTATACTATCCACCCACTCCCATGTTTTAATATAACTTTAGCTCATAGCTCACTTCATTAACTCAATTTGCTCATTCAATAATTTATTAATTTTTGCACTAAAATATTTTCTCAACGAGATAAATTATTTAGGTGCTAAAATTCTAACAATAATTAGGCACAACTTCGAGAGCACTAAAAAATTTTCTTATATTCAAACTGAATACGAGGTCTTAAACTCAATCGTTTTTTAGTGTGAGATAAAAAACATAGATGAGAACCCCAAAGTCATCGTACGTCTCGTCGTTTATGATCAAGATAGCCCTAGAGTTCCCCCAAACACTTTAGGATGCATAATGGGCAGCATTTTTCTGATCATATGCAGTTGCCAAAAACGCCACCATGAAGCGGTCAGGGGAACTCTAGGGCACACCTGATGTTCATCTTGCTAGCTGCAGCAATTTAAGTTGCATACGAATAAGCAATTTATAATGCTGTCAAAGTTTTTCCTTTTTGCTTTCAAATTTCTGATTTTTCATGTGGTTTGAGGCTAATAGAAGAAAGCTGATCAGCAGCAAAACCATGTGGGAGAAGTACTACTGTACCTGGACGCAATTGTGGGAAAGGTGAAGGGTTTGGAGAATCTTGATGAATAGTGTAAGTGGTCATATGCAATCCTGCCTTCTGTTACCCCTTGTCTGTACTATCCCCTTGAAACCTTACACCTACTTTTTATCTTTGCTGCACCTAATCGTTACTTTTCTTTTTATTTTTGTATAATACACCATGATATTCACTTGTTATATAATTGATTTAAGTTCCAAAAATTTGAGAAATGCAAATCTTGGTGAAAATTTAATGTCCGAAAATTTAAGAGATCCCGTAGAAAAGATTCGTCTACAAAAGATGAGTCAGAGTTGACATGAGGCTGAAAAGTGTGGTCTATTATTAATATTCGTGTACTAATTATTAATCTTGAGGAATGAAGTAGGTTAAATTACAAATATTGGGCTAGTTTGGTTGGATTTTTAAGTTATCTCATGATTATTTATCATATGATAATTTGTGTAATTTTTATCATTGTGATATAGTTTAGTTGGCATGATAAATAAATTCATGGGAGATGGCAGGTTAATTTACCATAGAAATTGCACCTATAAACACGGGCTTTTGATATTCATGCAGGCCTGAGTACTATTTATTGTTATTCCAATCAAACGAATAATAAGGTAGGATAAAAATATTATATCTCACCTTATCATTTCAGTCAAACTAGCCTATATATTGTTAGATGTAAGATCATGTTGAAAAGCGTAGAAATGAATAATAGGTGAATATTTTTGTATTATATCTTATTAATCTTTAGAATTGAAGTAGGTTAAATACAATGAGTTAAAATTTTCAAATGTAATTTATGGACTGTTGAGTCAAATATTATGTCATATATTAATACAAGCCAAGATAGAAAAGATAGCACTTTATGTGTGCTAAGAACATCTGGCGAGATGACCACTAGAAGTATCAAGAATATCTGGCTAGTTGGTGGGAGTTGTTCTCCGTTCTTCATTTTGCCCACAAGACTGACCAGATTCAAGATTTGTATTTTAATAGATTAAGGAATTCTCTGTATCCAACAGAAAAGAGTAGGGATGGCAATTTATATCCGATTCGCAGGTACTCAATCCGATCTGCTTCAATTGGGGCTAGTAGAAAAATCGTCCTGCAGCGGATCGGATCGGGTTCAGGTTCTAATTGGTGCGGGTCGGACCGGGTTCGGGTTTATAGTAAACCCACCCGAACCCGACCCGAAGTATTTATGTATATATATTTATATTTAATTTAATTTTTTACAAAAATATATATATAACAAACTCCAAACTATGTTAGCATTTTTTTCATTCCCTCCCATTCCTCATAATCGTGACTCCCAATAGTAGATTCAGAATGTTTAGAAAATGCTCAAAAGCTTTTTATTTGTTTGTTTTACGTAAAATTTATATGATATTTGAGTTAAAATTGTAATATTTTATTAATTGTATAGTGGATAGTATTTTGAAAAAACAAAAAATATTAATTACATGCGGGTAGGATCGGGTAGGGTTCGGGTTCTACATTTACATTACAGGTAGGGTTCGGGTTTTCACTTCCAAAACCCGCGGGGTGGGTAGGGATGGTATAAAATCTTTGCGGGACGGGTTCGGGTTGAGTCAAAACTCGCCTCGTTGCCATCCCTAAAAAGGAGAGAAGATTTTGTGAATTTTCCTGATATACTATAGGGCTCCGTTTGGTTGCTATGATTGGGTTGGATATAATGTTTATCCAACCCAATTTTTTGTTTGGTTCAAAAATGTTAGGGCTTTATAATTTTGTAGCCCGATTTCCAATCCAACAAGGTAAGGGATTGTGAATCCCACCTAGAGGTGGGATATGGTATCAAGGCCAATATTTTCAACTACAAAAATATGAAAAAGACATATTTGTCCCTCAATTATAAATTGTATTAATTAGTACACAAGTTTTATTTTATTATTTAATTATTAATTATATGGTTTTCGTTTGCATGTGGTATATAATTTCATATAATTTCAATCAATTATTTAAAAAATATAAAATTACCTAATAAATGTATGTCATCTATTTCATATATTGGTGTATTTGGAATTTTAAAACATTCAACTTAAAAAAGTGTTATTAATATGAACTTTGTATAGTGAGATGATTAAGCATCAAATGATAAAATATCTATACTATATATAAAGCACTTACCCTATTTGGGTATGTTTTTGAGTAGATTTTCCTCATTATTATTTTTGAACTTCTTTTCTCTTCTCTAATATTTTTCACTTCAAATACTTAGGTAATGTTTGGATATGAATTATGTGTTTTGGGAGAATGAATTTTGGGAGTGGGGTTGGGGAATGTGATGTATGTTTGTTTATGTTTTGGGAATAGTAAGAAAATTATTTTGGAAAAATTTGGCATGTTTGTTTACATTTTAGGAGGAGACAAATTCTACTATAGCAGTCAAATTAATGTCTTTTTATTGAATTTTTGGGGTGAAAATTGAATTGAGTGGTTTTTTTATTGTTAGAATAATAATAAAATATGTATGATGTATATATATATAATATGTATGTATATATATATAATATGTATGAATATATTGAAAAATGAAAAAGTTTTGGGGATAATGAAAGATAGAAGAGGGTATTTTGAAAATTTTAATTTGGCATTTTGAAGGGAAAACTTTTGTATGTTTGGTTATATTTTGGGAAAACAAAATTGTTTTCCCAAAATGTAACCAAGCATAGCCTTACATTTTTTCGTTTTCCTTGTATCTTAATTTTTTCTTTTACTCATCTAAAAATTTAAATAAATGTATTGAGAATATTGATAGTTTTAGTAATATATAAAAAATAAATAAATATTTAATTTATTTTCTACTATAAAATTTTAGCAAATACATTGAGTGTGCTAAAATTGCTACTATGAACAACCCCTTCAAATTTAGTTGTGTTTGTACTTGCATGAAACATATTATTTATATAGAAAATTCAAAATTAACTTCCCATTTCAACTTGCCCCATCTAATTCAAACTTCAAATGTGAGTTTGCCTGCTATGTTTTGGTGAAGGAAAGTTGTTGGTATTGTACGCAAAATGCATCTTATATTATTTAAAGTTATATATGAGCATTTTAGTCATCACAATAGAGCATAAGGTTAGTTTAGTAAATTTGAGTATATCCCTCATTATCAATACTTACCAACCAAACAACAAAAGTATATTTTGTTAGGATATCCATACTCTCAATCCTAACAACCAAACATAATATTAGATGGTATTCACATGTTATGTGGCTTATATATTCATCCCAATCTCATCACACCCAATCTCATCATTGTAACCAAACGCAGCCTAGGGGTGTACGCAATTATTTTGGGCAATTTCAAGATAAAATTTGAACTCAATCAGATATGTACAGATAGATAAATAATAAATTGTAATGGCGAAATTTCTTTCCAATTAATTCCAGCTATTTGAATTTAAGAGTGTAAATGAGTCGAGCGAGTCAAACTCGAAAAAAATTACAGAGCTCGAGCCCAAAATACTGAGCTCGAAATCAATGAGTCTCCTCTTAAAGGCTCGAGCTTGAGTCCAGTGTTTTGAACTTGAGCTCAGTATCAACTCAAACTCGAACTCAACTCAATAAAATTTAATTATTAATATATAATAATTATTTAATATTATGTATAAAATATTTTAAAAATAGAAAAAAAAGTAAATCATTAATATAAATAATTATTTAATTAATATATAGAAAGTAATTAAAAATAAAAATAAGTAAATTATTAATATATATAATAATTATTTAATTAGTATATAAAAATATTTAAAAATAGAAAAAAAGCTCATGAGTCTGCTTGCGAGCTTTTGAATAACTAAATCAAGGCTCAAGCTCGAGCTATAATCAAGACAGATTGTGAGGCTCATGAGTCGGCTCAACTCATCTTAAAACCCTACTTCAATTGTTTGGGTTCAATTAATTTGTCAAAAATTGACCATCTTATTTAAAAAAATTGAATCTTTTAGTATTATAAAATGCGACTAGCTGACCTTATATTGACTTCTTTAAGGTATTGTTCACGTACACATAATTTGGGATTTTGTTATTATGTAAAGATCACTCGATGGATGACAGAGGTGAGCAACTTATCAGCTATTTTAAAATTTTTAATTCTTTTGATGTGAAATAAAATTTAGTATAATCAAAAGTTCCCGAATCAGGAGCAAAAAGATATACATGACTGTTGTTTCTCACAGATAATGACATTTAATAATTAAATCTATTACTAAATATAAAAAAATAAAATTCATGAGATATTATATATAGATATTTCATATTTGGCAGTTAGGTTGTCATTAATGATGAACTAATATACAATTGACAAAGCAAATTAATTAAATGTTTCAATTTAGGCGAAAAGCATATCCAATATTATTATACCATAATTAATGATAGTGTACATATCAATCCCGTTCATCTACATTTTGTTATTCATGAAGTTACAAATCATTAAATAGCATTCGTACGTTGTCGTTGTAAGTTTTATTAACCCTCAAGTTGATCTTCGGTATTGGGTCAACTAAATTTGGCAAAAAAATTAAGAAATAATTAGGTAGAAATATAGAAAGAATTTCTAAACAAAATTAGTAAAATCATTAAATTTTATTGGTCAACTTTGAAGATGAAATTAAAAATTTATAAAGAAGAGGAGATCGAGCAATACTAGAACTTGTCAACTCTAGCAAAGAATTGCCGGATTCAAAAGGTGCAAATATTTAATTTGGAGAGCATGTTAGAAAATGACATCTATTTATAGGTGGTTGACAACAATGTTTGTTTCATCTTAGAGTATGATGCGGTGCGGGATTTGGAAGTCTTGATCTCGAGCTCAATATCATAAAGGTCCCTGTTCGCGATCTCAATGTTGAATAGGGTCACGTTCCACATAAGTGAATTGGCTCTCCGACCTGATCACAAGAGCGTACGTCAAGCTAGCTAAGATCACCTCAACTAAATCTATCCAATGCCTACGTTAGTGGAGTGCTGAGATAATCAGATAAGAACTTGAATGTAAGTGTATGAACTCAAGTAAAAGATGGTATAAGATGACATGACCTGTTATTGTGCAATACCTCCTTTTTATAGCCATGGTGTTGTCCTTTTCTGTACGGATCAAGGTGGCAAATTGCTATTCCTTTGATCTGGGATTCATCGACGGTCAGCAGTTCGGGTCATATCGGAGGTCGATTCGGGTCAAGTCAAGACCTAAATAAAAATGCACAGATCCTTGTCTTGTTTGGATATTTTGCCAAATTCCAGGGGTAAATTGATCTTTCACATCATATTCATTAAATACTTTCATCAGAGTATTTAAAAAAATATTTTGAAAGCAATATATTTTAAAAATTATAGTAGGATCATATGAAGATAATACTTAGAATTATTTTAGAATTAGCTGACGAGATGTATTTTATCGAGAGACTTATGTTTGACTATATTTCTAAGAGTGGCATTCTATAATATTGTAAATATTTTTACATAAGTTTTTATTTACCACATTTTCATATTATTATTTTTTTATATATATAAATGTAATGGTTGAAAGAAATATATTTATATTCATGTAATGATTGAAAATATAAATACATATTTTTATTAATATAACAATTATGTAATTTGTATAAATATAATTGTTGATACAAATTCTATTAAACATTGTTTATCTCGACCTGAGTGATGGTCTTTAAACAGTCATGTAGTCTATTTCGACTTGATAGAGATGTGGGGTGGAACCTGCAACTAAGTAGCACGTGTTAGGCTAGCTGAGATCAGCTAAGATCCTCTGATGGTTAAGTCAGTCACTAGATCTGGGCTATGAGAAAATGAGCAGAGTAACAGTTTAGTTGAGAGTGTTTTTCTTACCGCTTTATTGAGAGGATTGAGTATTTATAGTGTATGCTTACAAATGAAAAGACGAAACTCGCCTTGATGGGCTCCTTGCATAATTCCAACAAGTAAGGGTAGTTTAGGTTATTTCGACCTGAGCCCACGCTTTGCAACTATTAACTGTACAGGCTGTTAAGCTAGACGGTGGGGGAGGCCACGTCATCATTAATGTGGAGGCAACAACATTAATGGAGGAGGTGACACGCCGGCACAACAATAAATGCAGATGGATGGGGGGTTGAGACGCATTTAATGCGGTGAATAAGGTGGTGCAGACCGCCATCGTTAGTCACTAAGCACTTAACTTTACTTCAATCATGGCAGATGTCGAGTGGATTGACCTCTCTGGTAGACCCAAGACAAGAGCCTCCGACCTATTCAACCAAACCTGGGCCTGGTTGATTAGCAGTGATACGGTTCGACCTCACGGTCGAACCTGGGCTTGGTTGCGCTTGGGTCCAGTAGGCCCATTAAACTTAATGGGCCTTAGGAGCCCTAATGGGTTGGTCCCATATCATGAGTCCCCCCCACTCCAAGGTTCGACCTCAAGGAGATCAGAGTTTGGAGTAGTTTCTTTGAATTCTTGATGAGAAAGGCTTTGGCGGGAAACACAATTTTGAATCTCGACGAGATGGGTGTTGGCGGGAACCGTTATTGATGGTTACACGAATATTTATGCACAAAAATTGGCAGTTACGCATTAAGTAATCAGTTGCCGATTACTTTAGCCGGTTAGGATTCTAGGGCGTTTATAAATAGTGGATTTTCACCGCTTATTTTTACTTTTACCACAGAACTTTTGGGGTCGAGCGAGAAGGATTCCAGTTTGATCTTGATCTTTGTATGCCGTTCTGTGTAAAGTTTTCGTAAGTTTTTTCCACTATATTCCTAGCTTTACTAAGCATTAAAGTATTAAACCTTTATAATGTCCACTGCTAGTTCTAACTCTGAGGTTACTCGTTCTACTTCGAATAGTGAAACCAAGTCGAGTGAGACTGTGAGTGAAAGGTTGAGTAGCCCAAATGAGAAGAAAGTGGTTGTGGGTAGGGGAGATGAGGGTGTGGGACCCTCTAATCTTGTGGTCGAGGATATGTATAAAGCTGGACCTTCAGGTCAAGGTGGAGATGAGGAAGAAATGGTGGTAGAAAAAGTACCTAGGTCGAGGGGTCGATTGTTCATGATGACCCATTGTAGCGATATTGTGTCGACAGTTTTTTCAAATGACTTGGTGTCTATACAGGGGAAATATCATGTTTTGATCGGATTTGAACTGATACAGCCTACAGCCTCCGATCGGATGCATAACCCTCCAGATGGTTGCATAACTATTTTTGAGGATGCCATGAAATGTGGCTTGAGGTTCTCGTTGGCCGACCCTATAGTCGACCTGCTGAAGGGTCTGCGAGTTTGCATAACTCAGCTTCTTCCCAACTGCTTTACTCCTATGTATAGCTTTGTGGTGTTAATGGGTATTGTTGAGGAGGCACCTTCATGGGCCAATTTTAGCCATCTTTTTCACTTCCCCATATCTCGAAAGTTGGGATTGGCTAGGGAGTCGGGGTTTTACTATTTAACCACACGACCTTGTAGGAAGGTTTTTAGAACTCTATCATCATCACATGGCCAAAAATGGAAGGAGCAGTATTTTTACATCCAACCTTCCAATAAGGTTGAATTCCATATTCCAAGGGGATACATGAGGGGTAGGGTCGAGTTGGATGTTACTGAGAATCCTCATGGAGCAATATTTTTGTTTGAAACCCACTCGAATATAGTGAGATGGATGCCTCGGTGTTCATACAAGAGAGAAATTTGGTTCTGGTGAGTCTGTCAACCGCCGCTTTGAGGTTGTATACAACTACACAATTAGGTAGAGACTGACCCCTCAAATGGCATTAAATATCGCTTTGTATAGCTATTCGTTTGATAAATTTTTTTCCTTCTTTCAGGTCGATCAATCATGAATCGTGCTCAACTAATTGTCATGAGAAAGCAACAGGAGGCGCAACAGTGCAAGCAAGCAATGGCGGCTCATTGGGCAACACAGAGTGCTGGCCAAGTCATCGGGGTCGCACAGACAGGACAAGAGGCGCCAATTCTGACTGTACAGAGTGGGGGGGGCGACTAGCAGCTCACCTTAACCAAAAAGAAAGGACATCAAAATTGTAGCCCATGCCTCCATAAAGAAGACTACGATCGAAAAAGGGAAAAAACAACAGGAAGAAACATACACTCTTTGTCCTCCTGACTGAATGTGTAACCTTCCTTCATTCCTTGAGCCCCGATTTGGGGAGAAAGTAGGTGTGTCGAACAGTGCGACTATGATGGGCATTGGGGTGACATCGATGATGTCGTTGGCCATATTAACAGCTAGTCTATTCAAGAAGGACTAGGTCGAGATACACAACCACGAGTAGTTGGCCACGCTGAAGGCCTTTGCACGCCATGTCAATATGGTAAGAGTTAGGTCGAACCTCTTTTGTTCAATCCTGAATGAAATATAAACTTGCAAAGTAATAAGCTATTCTGTTTTCTAGGTCAGACAGTGGGGGTACAGCTTCCATCATCGATTCGAGCTCGGTGAGATCCATCAGCTAGGGTTGGAGGAAAAATGCGCCCAGCTGGAGAAGGAGCAGAATGACTTGCTGAAGACCAAAGTTCAATAATTGGTATCAATGATGGCTGAACTAACAAAACAATAGGAGGAAAAGGATGTTGAGTTGGGGGCCGCAGTGGAAGGCAAGAGCCAGGTCGAAGAGCAACTCAAGAAGACTATCGCAACCATTCAAGAGGCCACAGATTCTGATTGGCCATACGAATATGATAGCGCACTAAGATACGCTTGATTTGAATTTTTCAAAGCTTTACAGTCCAGCAATTTATGCTTACATCAGCTTTTACTGAGACGAGCATCAATTTCAGCATGGATGATGCTCACGAGGCATTCGACTGCGCTGTCAGGCAGTTGGAGTTCTTGGATATGAGTTTCGACTGGAGGATAAGGCAGAATTTAGCATAAACAAGCATGACAAACGGCAGAATTTCGATGAGAATACTCTAGCTGATGGTAGCATGGTAATTCCTCTTCCTCTTCCCTCGGTCGTGGCTATGGGTGATGAGTTCGAATTTGCTGGGGAATTTGCCTTGGAGATCAAAAACAATGATGTGAATGTGGTAATTATTTCCCAACTGGAGGCCGAGTATTTCTAATAGAAGAGTTGGGGCCTTCCCAGCCAACAGGGCCCAATCAGCCTAGGATCGCTGAGTAGGATGTTGAAGGCCCCACTTTGAGTAGTCAAATGGGTTCCACAGAAGAACTCTTTAAGATTGTGGATGAGGTTGCCGCAGAAACAGTGGCTTGTCATGGAGAAGCTGTGAGATCGAGCTAATTCGTTTGTATTTGTTGTTTTTTTTTTTTTTTTGTACTATGGGGTCTCAAGGGCCTTTGAACAATCTCCATTTTTAATGAAGTATTTGGTCGAATCGACCCTTCATCTTTTGTGAATTGCTTATTACTTTATGCATTTTCGAGAATGATGTCATTATCCAACCATAGGTTCAGTTTCATAATTATTTCTCCTTAAAGGTAATCAAAATGAGAATATGAATTGATCAATTTACATTACACGACTGTGGGACCAATGTAAATATTATATGGAGACCACCTCGATCTGTGAGATTCACGTGACTACATGGTCGAGCTGAATAGTATTTGAAGTACATATTTGTTCGATTAGGATAATGCGACTGCAGGGTTGATATAATCATTCTTTTGCAAATCATGCGACTACGGGGTCGACTTGATTGGCTTTTGGTAATTAAATTAAGTGGGTTTGAATTTAGGTGACTACGGGGTCACGCAATAGCAGACTATGGGGTTGCGCAATAGCATTCATTGAGATAAAGTGTTTTCTATACAATGCAGTCTACACATAGAATTTTCTGAGGTTGATAGCATTCCACGGCCTTGGTAATTCATTTCCTGACATGTTGGCCAATCGATATGAGTTATGCTTTGCTATCTTCACCACAGACTAGAGACCTTCCCACTTTGGGTTAAGTTTGCCAACATTCTGGGAGACTTCAATCTTTTTCAAAATGAGGTCACCTACCTTAAAGGTTATGGGCTTTATTCCTTTATCATAATATTTTGCCATGATGGATCTATATCTTTACATCTTTGTAAAGGCTTGTTGTCGAAGTTTGTCGATCAATTCCAAGTCGACCTCTCTCTCCGCTTTGTTCCTGATCGGATTGTAATGTATGATTCGAGCTATGTGTTGGATCAATTCAGTGGGTATTACTGCTTCTGATCCATACACCAAACTGTAAGGGCTCTGTCCCGTGGCCAATCTTGGAGTGGTATGATAAGCCCAAAGAACCCCTGGTAGATCGTCTGCCCAGCTAACATTAGAACATTCCAATCTGGTCTTGATATGATCGAGACAGTTCTGTTGGTGACTTCTATTTGACCATTAGCTTGTGGGTTTCCTACTGAGATAAAATGTTGTTTAATCCCAAGGCTATCGCACTATTCCCTAGTCTGTTTGCTCTGGAACTGGGTGCCATTGTCGGATATAAGGACCTGAGGCAAATCAAAATGGCAAATGATATTTTTTCACAAGAAACTCCTTATCGCCGCATCGGTGATCTTAGGCACGGCCCCTGCTTCAACCCACTTAGTGAAATATTCCACCGCCACGATCACATATTTCCTTTGCCCCATAAATATTAGAAAGGACACTACAATATTGACCCTCCATTAGTCGAATGGCCACATGATTTGCATTGGCACAAATGTGGCAGCTAGTTGCTGAAGAACATTAGCAAGAACCTAGCATGATTGGCACTTCTTGGCGAACTCCACGGCGTCCTTGAACAAAAGTTAGCCAGAAATACCCACTTCTGAATGATTCTCGTAAATACCCGTATAAATATCTTGCAAGACTTCTTGCGCTTAATCAGGTGTGAGATATTTCAAGGGAGGTCCGGCAACAGATCTTTTGTACAACTGGTCAAATTCATCCAAAGCAAAATTGGATGCCAACGCCCTTAGCCTTTGAGCTTCGGCGTTATCTGATGGTACCTTTCCCTTTTTGAGGTATGCTTTAATTTCATCAATCCAGGTTTGACCTGGGGTATTCATCATGTATACAGCGCCTACCTAGGGTTCAATGATGGCGGGTTTATCTGATACTAAAAAGGTGATAGATCTGTCCTTGGTACCCTTGGATGCACTGCCAAACTTAGAAAGTGCGTCTGTTCTCTCATTGTTTGTCTGAGGTACTTGACTCAGCATAAATTTCTCAAATTGCTACTCCAACCTTCTAACTTTATTGAGATAAGCATGCATAGTTATATCTCTTACCTCAAAATTGCCCTCAAATTGTTTCGCAACAAGCTGAGAATCGATAATAGCTGTCAAGTTCTTAACTCCTCTATCTAGTGCCATCTTCATTCCAGCAATAAGAGCTTCGTATTTTGCTTCATTGTTAGTGATAAGGAAGTTCAACTTGATGGAAAAATCATATTCCTCACCTCGGGGGGAGCATAATAATACCCCTGCCCCACCACCTGAGTTTGTAGCCGATCCATCGACATGCAAGGACCAGATTAGCGATTGCATTTCTTGGGGTGGTGGTAGGTCGACTCGCTCTGCCACAAAATTTGCTAACACGTGAGCTTTTATCGCAACCCACGGCTAAAATTTGAGGCCGAATTCTCCCAACTCAATAGCCTATTTGGTCAACCTTCACGAAGTATCTGGTTTAGAGAGTATCTGTTTAAAAGTTTGGTTTATCAAGACGATGATGGTGTGGGACAGAAAATAAGGTCTCAGTTTTCTCGCTGCCATAAACAGTGTCAAGGCAAACCTTTCTATCTCCAAGTAGTTATGTTCAGGACCTTGCAAAACCTTACTAATGTAATACACCAGCTTGCTTGCTCCTTCCCATGTTAATACCAAGACTGAGCTAACGGCAATCATCGACACAACTAAGTACAAGTGCAAAATTTCCCCGATCCTAAGCTTGGCTAGCACAGGGGGTAGAGAGAGGTACTCTTTGAGTTTGACCAAAGCCTGTTCACATTCTATTATCTACTGAAACTTCTTTACATTACTCAACACTAGAAAGAAGGGCAAACTTTTATCCACCAACCATGCAATAAACTGATCTAAAGTGATGATCCGCCCTACCAACCTTTGGATATCCTTAATCGTTCGGGGAGGTGTTATATCCTGTATAGCCTGAATTTGCTAGAGATTGGCTTCAATTCCCCGTTGACTGACCATGTATCTGAGAAACTTTCCTCCTCTCACTCCGAAAGTGCATTTAGTCGGATTAAGTTTCATACCAAAAGCACGGAGGATGGAAAAGGTATGGGCGAGGTCAGCTAGATGGTCAACTTCTTTCTCTATTTTGACAATAAGTTTGATTCTTCATTGGATCATAAAAGCCCACTTTTCTAAGATCTTTTCCTTCTCTTCGGGATCAAACATGAATTGCAACGATTCGATATATGGCTCTTTGCGATAGATGTAGATGAACAATACCCCCTAGAACCGGATAAGAAGTTTTCTCCTCGTACGGCTCGAGAAAAAATGATTTGATTCAAAGGTTTGTCTATGTATGCAATTCTAATAAATTAAATGACAAATGGGCCTCTAAAATTAATTAGAACTAAGACTACATTACATAGCCAGCCAGGATATTGGATCTCAACAATGTAGCCTGCGTCCAGAAGCTTGTTGACCTCCTCCTCAATGATCTGAGTCCTCTCAGCATTAAAAGTTCTGGTCTTCTGTCGGATTGGCTTGTGGGTGGGGTCAACATTAAGGTGATGCACGATTATTTCGGGATCAATGCCCTGCAAGTCAACAGCCTTCTATGCAAAGACATCAACATTCCTCTAGAGAAAGTCAACGAGCATGCATTCCATTCGACCTCCCAAGCTTGCTCCTATTTGTGTTGTCTTGTCAGGGTTCCCTAGTTCTAGCTTGATAGACTTGAATTCTTTGGCTGGCTCAACCTTAGTATCCTCGATTTTTCTCTTTTTGTTGACCTAACCTTCCTCGGGTTTCATTATTGGGATGTCCCCCGAGGGCCTCAACTAAGGTCGGAGTTTATAGGAGCTAGCTTCAACCGAGATAGTGTAACACCGCCATCCCTCTTTTATGTTGCAAAGCATTTCACCTATCCCCGCTGGTGTAGGAAATTTGACCTTCATATGATATGTCGACACGACTTGTCGACCGCTTGGAAAATATTTAAAGCTGGCCTGCTGATGATGGCATTATAAGCGAAAGGGGAATCAACTACAAGGAAGTTTATCATTAGGGTGCACCTTTTAGACCCCACCGGAATGATTTTTGATCCCCAAAAACCGACCAGGGGTGTTCTGATAGGGTCGAACTTCAATTTCCCTAGCTGCATCTTGTCAAGGCTAGATAAGCAAATCACATTCGCTGAGCTGTCGTTGTCGATCAGCACTTTGCAAACCTCAAAGTTTGCGATTTCCATAGAAACCACCAAAGAGCAATCCAGGCTTTCTCCCCACATCTTGACCTCCCAAGTGCTTTAGGTCGGAATCAGAAAAGGAAATAGGCTCGGCACTAATGGATAGCTGATAGGCTGGCTTAGCACTTGGCCATCTATTAGATTCAAGGCGTCTTTGCACTTGTTTTCTCACTGACCTTGAATCTACTCCGGATGGTCCCCTCGCTGTCATATCAATTACTCCTTTCAAAGGGGGTTGTTTATCTTCCATCTTGTGTTTTCCCTTATTTTCTCACCTTGGGCTCGGAGACCGTTCTCTACAGGGAGTTTGATCGAATTGAGCCATGGCTTGCAAAGCTTTCTAATCCACAAACTTCTTGATGTGGCCTTGTCTGATGAGGCGCTCGATTTCATCCTGAAGATTAAAACAGTCCTCCGTGTCATGTCCCTTCTGCAGGTGAAAATGGCAATATCTCTTTGATTTCTTCATGGCTTCCATCTCTTTGAGCTTTCTAGGTTTCTACCATGACCTCTTTACGATGAGTGTTTGGGGGTGTATAATTATGGAAACGCTTGATAGGAGACCTGTGACCTTATTTCTGATGCATGTCATCTTTCTCCTTTCCCTTCTTCTTGTCAAACTCCCGAACCCTGAATTTCATCTTATTTATCTCCTCTTGGGTCATATATCTCTCTACCAAATCAAGGATCTCCTCTATCGTACAAGGGCATTCTCTCACTAACGCATTAGCACACTCTTTGTGCCTCAATCCCAGAAACAACACATCAATTAGGAACTCAATACGGGGATTGTCGATTTTCAAGACCTTAGTATTAAACCTGGATAAGAAGTCCCTTAAAGTTTCACCTTCATTCTATTTGACAGTGTGTAGATGAGTATGAGGCAATTTAGCTTTCCTCATGCTGGCAACCTAATGTAAGAACTTATCACAAAGCTGGTCATAAGAATATATAGATGTCGGCTCAAGCTTAACAAACCACTCCAACACTACACCCTGAAAAGTGATAACCAATATCTTTGCATGAATATGGTAGCTGTGACCATGCAATTGCATCTTATGCTCGAATTGCAGAAGGTGTTCATTCAGGTCAAACAACCCATCATAACGCGGCAACCCGGTAGGAATCTTTGCATCGAGAGCTATCCTTTCTTCAATAATCTCCTACATAAAAGGTGATTCTCTTTCGCGTCGAATCTAGGATGTTGTATCAGCTTGATTTCTTTCCAAATTTCATCTCAAGATTTCTTCCAACCTCTTGTTGAGTTGCTAGACTTGATGTGATACTTCTTGCCATTTCTCTCTGTCAGCCCTATACATATCTCGACTGGGATTAGGTCTCAGGCATTTGACACAATTGCGCTGCTGGGCTCGATTGGGTAGAACCCAATAGTTTGCTGACTCGGCCACCTCTTCCTGCGGGAGATGACGAAGCTCGCTGCAGGGGAAACGGCCCGAGCTTAACTTACTCCTGCTAGAGGGATGACGATCTCATTCCTATTACGACCTTCTGCCAGAAGCTGCTCCTCTTGGTGCGTTGGATGAAGAGTAACACTCACAACTGGTGCTGGTTGGTTATTATGCCTCTGCAATGCGGCGGACAATTGAGTTGACAGTTGGGTTGAGATTTGGTTGTTGATCATCTGCATAAGCTGCGGAATGGTCAAAGTGACAACTTGCTTAGTTTGAGAACTAGGGCTGCCCATCTCCTGCATGGATTGCTTCTGCGGTGGTAAGGATAGTGGATGAGGTGACCGACAGTCATTATGCCTCTCAAAGGTGGTTCACCTAGTTTCTACCATTTTCAGCTATAAATTCCATTTCCTACAGACGGTGCCAAAATGTTGATACAAATTCTGTTGAACACTGTTTATCTCGACCTGAGTGATAGTCTCTGAATAGTTACGTAGTCTATTTCGACTTGATAGAGGTGTGGGGTAGAACTTGTAACCAAGTAGTACACGTTAGGCAAGCCGAGAGGGTCCTCGGCTAAGACCCCCCGATGGTTAAGTTAGTCACTAGATTTGGGATGTGAGAAAATAAGCAGAGTAACAGCTTAGTTGAGAGTGTTTTTCTTACCGTTTTACTGAGAGGATTGAGTATTTATAGTTTATGCTTACGAGTGAAAAGATAAAACTCGCCTTGATAGGCTCCTTGCATAATTCCAGCAAGTAAGGGTAGTTTAGGTCATTTCAACTTGAGCCCATGCTTTGCAACTGTTAACTGTATAGGCTATTAAGCTAGATGGAGGAGGAGGTCACGTCGTCATTAATGCGGAGGCAACAACATTAATAGCAGAGGTGACATGCCGTCACAGCAATAAATACGGATGGACAGGTGGTTGCAGCGCATTTAATGCGGCAAATGGGGTGGTGCAGACTACCATCATTAGTCACTAAGCACTTAACTTTGCTACAATCATGGCAAATGTCGAGTGGATTGACCTCTCTAGTCGACCCAAGACAAAAGCCTCCAACCTATTCGACCAAACTTGGGCCTAGTCAATTAGAAGTGATACGGTTCGACCTCACAGTTGAACTTGGGCTTGGTTGCACTTTGGTCCAGTAGGCCCATTAAACTTAATGGACCTTAGGAGCCCTAATGGGTTGGTCCCATATAAATAAGATATATATATATTTATAAATATCATAATTATAGTAATTAAGTTTCTTAAATATTAATGTTTTAAGAAAGAAGAAAATATGATTTAGAGTAGTAAAATTATTAAGTATTAGATTTCATTTGTGGATAATAAAAATGTAATTTCTTCAAAAACACTGGACATAGCCAAGATGACAAGATGTACGTCTCTAGCTAGGCCCCTCGCAGTTTACCGTATGTTAGGCATTTTTTTTAATCGCAAAATCATCTATTTCAATCAACTTTGAAATGGTGCATTATGGAGAGGGCATGTACAGTATGTCTTGGTCACATTGACACAGGTCTTAGACTTGATATAGGATCCAGCCAAAAGCCTAGTTAGCTTTGTTTTAAAAAAATTAAGTTGGTCAAATTATTGAACTTAATTTTGAGTTAGTAGACCAAGCATGTTAATGAACAATAAAGTTCCGTTTGGTTTTGTTTTCACTCATCATTTTCATTTTCTTCTAAAAATAAAAATAGAAAACTATCAACTTCTCCCCCATTTTTACAGACATTTTTATTCTCAATACATTTTTTCAAATACACTCTTATACTCTCTCTTCATTTTCACACTTTATTTCCCCCTACTATTATTTGCACAACTTTTAATATAAAAACACAACATCCAAATACAGCTCATTTTCAACCATACACAATTATTTTATTTTGAACGAAATATCCAAATAACATTTTATTTTCAAACTCACATTTATAACTAACTTTTCACTTTTTCATTTTGCCAGAAAATGAAAATACCTCTAGAAAACAAAACTAAAGGGGCTCGAACAGATTATGTCTAACGGATACTTTAAGAGATTATTTTTAATGGATTCTTTTGTAGAAAACATGTATGTCTATCAAAAAAGAACTTTTTCTAATAGTCATGTCTATTTAGCACAACATTTCAATAACTACAAATATAAGCTTAAGTCCTTTATTTAATCAAACAATTTACGACAGAAGTAAAATTTTGACTCAAGCATTAAAAGATTTTGATTTGCAAAAATTCTAACACTCCTTAAGTACTTTTTAATGTAAACTTCAAAATTGAAAAGGATGAGTATAATAAAATTATTGATACTAATATTCAAATATGCATCCCACGGCAGATCAACTTTGGCGCAATATTTCCCTGGAGGCTCTTAGGGTTGGGATATAGACAAAAGAACATAACATCTCTTAGGATTTAATCTGTCAAGTTTTGACCAGGATTTGTTCCTTCTCAACTTTATTACAACTTATAGGGCAACTCCCCTTTCCATTTCCAGGATTCCTATCTTTTCACATGAATGATAATTTTTTTTATTTTCTGCTAACATCACCTCTCAACTGAAAAAAAAAAAGCAGTTTCATGTAAGAGAAGTACTAAGTAAAAAAATACTTAATCTGATCATATAAAAGAATTTTTTGGATTGATATCTCAATAATTCATACCTCACATTATTAATAATATTTCAGTCGTAGCATAGAATTAATAAACTTTCTTATATTTCCAATTAGTTCTGTTTTGTTTTGTTTTTGAAACCATATTCACATGCAAAAGCAGCTGCCTAGTTTGGATCGAAGAGGGATCAATTTTTTTCCATGTAAGTTGAAATCCAATACAATTATTAGCACGCGTTTCACCTCAAGATACACTATAAAAGAAATTTAAGTGTCCATCATAAAAAAATTGCTAAAATATTAGTCCGTAGTTACATTAACAAATTATAGCTAGAAATGTTAGTAGCAAATGTAATTTTTTAACAACCAACAAAAATTGTTAGCCTTATTCGTTGGAAGTACAACAAGTTAGCTATGTATTATTCATACAACAATTAATATATATATATATATATATTTATATATATATATAAATAATAACCATCAATTATGAATTAATTGTAATAATATACTGAATACCTTTTCATGAATTTTCGGTATCATTCTCAGTATATTAGGGATATCTAGTACCATGCATGAATGGTTTTACACTACTTTGAACGAGATTGCAAGTGGTTGGATGTGGGTGTTTGTGTTTCAAACCATTTCAACATGTGTCCTAACCATTTCATGAAGAAAATATGATTTTATGATTTGGGTATGGTCTTATATGTAGTCTCATCTCCACAATAGCTAAAAAATACAAATCTACACCAAACAAGAAATAATATCTAAAAATCTTCATATATTACAATATATGCAATAGCAAACAATCCAATAAAAGATCAACATATATTAGTACACAAAAGTCCAAACAGTCAAAGTTTAACATGTCATTCTAAAAGCAAAACTTAACAACTATCATTGGTCCTTGAAAACCGTGCAATCCTTCTTTCATTGATTGTATCCCCTTCATGCACCATCTTCCTGCAGATTAATTATAAAAAAGCAAGATATTAGTAATAAAGTAATGATAAGAAGGTGTATCAAGCATACATATACAACAAATGGTAAACAAATATGTCATCAAGGTCAAGCTAATCTTGCTAGTCGTAACTTCTTGGCATGCACAAGATAAGTACTCAAATAAACAAATCCAGATATTTAACATTTAAGAGATAAGTACTAAAATGAACAATTTCGGTATTCAACAAGGCAGAGCTAGGAACTAAAATGAATAATTTCAGTATTTAACATAGAAGAGATAAGTACTGGAATGACCAAAATACATTATTTAAAGTAGAAGACTTAAGCAGTGATTAAGCAGTGAAAAACCAACAAATTCAATATTTAACATAGAACAACTAAGTATTGAAATGAACGAATTTAGTACTGAAATAGCCTAATCCAATATTTTACATAAGAGAGAAAATACTGAAAAATAAAAAAAGCTAAGTAGTAAAACACATATATTTGGCATTTAACATATAAGAGCGAAGTACTGAATTTAAAAAATTCTGTATGTAACATAGAAAAGCAGAGTAGTAATAAACTAATAATGTAAAGAGGTACCACTTGTGACAATGGAAGTATATGCTAATCAATAAATGTAGTACAAAATTAAATATATGAAGTATTTACCTACTCATATAGCTACTTGCCTTCCCCAGCCACTATCTTCACTTTTTCGTACAACCATTATGTCAACTAAGGTCATCTTTAAGCACAAATCTGGATGAATCATATTGGACACATCCTCATCAGCATTCAAAGTCACATACATTTTCTGATTGAGAGCAAGCTACTGCACTGTGTGGAATTGAGGACAAATTTCACACCATTTTTTTTCAAGTTGGAAATACAACTCAATTAGGGTCATGCTCTTAACAATGGACATGATATAGAGTTCTCCATCGTACAAACAACTTCCTAACAGTTGAATTTGAGATTTTTCCACACTATCCGACATTTTTTCAAGCTTAGGAAAAAAATGAACTGCTACTATGAAAGAGTAAAATGATGCTTCACCATGCGGTATTGGAGAAAAAAAATTTCTTCTTCTTGCCAAGCTATTATATGCTATTGCAGAAAAATAAAAAAGAAAAGAAAAAAAATGGAGGCCCACATTCCGGCAGGAGTGAAATAGAAAATAGAAGACAAAGGAGCAAAAACTTTCTTTGTCCTGCTAGGATATTGTAGGCTATTGCAGAAAAACAAAAAACAAAAATCAAAAAAAAAAAATGGAGGCCTGCATTCCAGCGGGAGTGAAACAGATAACAGAAGAAGAAGAGAGAGAGATGAGTTGAGAATTGGTTCATGTTTTGGAATTAAAAAAAAAAAAAAAAAAGAAACAAGTAAAATGAGGGCATTTTTGTCAATTTAGGTGGTAAGGGAGTTAACTTAAAATTGAAACTTAAGATGGGGAGTTCAAAATAAGAGAGTGATGAGTGGGAACTAAACTCTAAATTGAAAGTGAGTTTGGGGATTTATAAATAAGATGCCCAATAATTCCCTTTTGTTTGGATTTACAATTATTGGAATGATAGAGTGCCCATGTATATATGTTAGCCATCTTAACAATTTCTTAACTACATAAAAATTAGCATAGGACTGGATCCAAATGGAACTTATTTATACATAAGGCAATTTCTTTTCGAATTTATTCCATTTAATTCGCATTTTTTTTAAATGCAAATATCTTTTTGAACTCTTTTAATGGTTTCCTCCCCCATTATTAGAATCCTCCATCTCTTTTTAAAATATCTTAATTGAAGATTTTCTTATATAATTAATTTGAAAATATTCCTTGATGCAATGTGGACTTATTACTTTTTTGGAAAGTTATGTGGACTTATTACTTTTTTAAAAGTTGCTTTTGATTTATTAATTTTTTATTGGATTTAAATATTGTTTTAGAAAGTTCTTTATAATTGCTTGGTACATAATTAACTTTATAAGCTTTTGATCATTTCTTGTTATTCCTTCTTAATATTCTCGTATTTTTGTGATATACATAGGGATGGGAAGACGGGCAACCTAATCCTGGCCCGGGTTGGATTGTTTAATAAATAGGCTAGGGGTTAGGCCAAGCCAAGGCTTCGGAAATATATATTCTTTTAATTAAATAGGTCAAGTTTAGACTCTTTTAGAAGTTTACGGAGTTTAATAGGCACACCCATTTATCTTTCTTTATATAATATAAAAGAATTATATTTATCTTACATATTAATAAGCCAATGTAGAATAGATTTTACTATTTGGTACATTTGATTGAAGTGAATTTGTTTTTTTTTTTTAGGCTCAATATCCATGTAACTTCTATTTATTTTATTTTTACTAAAAAGAGGAAACTTCATTGCAAATCATCAAAAAGAACATTTGAAATAAAAGCAGGAGAACTACTCTCCCCACACAATAGCTTCAGACATAGGACCAATTACCTTCGCTATATGGAGCAACCTGATGCGCTGACCGCCTAATAAAAGAAACAAACCCATTAAGTTTAGATAAAAGAGTTTTACATTCGTCTATTACTAGCCCAAAAAATGAAACATCATCGGAGCTACTCTGCATCACATTAACCACCGCTTCATAATCTAACTCCAACATAATCAGAAAATAAGTATCTTCTATTTATATACAACTAGTTATACTTGAATGTTGACTTTCATAACTATGTAAGTTTTGTTTGGTTGTATGGGCTGACTTTCAATCCTTGCCCATAAATTATGAGTAAAGGAATTGGTTGATACAAATATTAAAACGGTAAGAGAAAGTTTACTAAGAGGGTGTTTGGCGAAATTTATTTAAAAAGTTTTATAAATTTCTAAATCTTATAACATATTTTTAGAGCTTATAAGATTTTTTTTTTTAAAAAAAAAAAGTTCTTAAAGTATTTAGATAAAATAAGATCTTGTCTTATAAGATGTTAGTAATGACAATTTTGTAATTAATATGATTAAAATTAAGGGGGCTTGTTAAAATCCTAAAATAAGTTAGGAACTTTTTACCATTCTAAAAAGAGTTTATAAATTCCTAACATTTTATTTGATGAGTTTTTAAGCTGTTTTAGGATAAAAAAAAAACAAAAACTTTTAGACATCTTATAAGCTCTCAAACATCTTATCAAATATTTTGAAAAACTTATAAGTTCACTCCAATACCATCTAAGTCGAGCAATGTAATATTGTTGTGTTTCACACTATATATCAAGAAATATAGTTTTGGGGCATATTGATTAGGGCACTTAAAACCCGGCCCTATTTTCGTGATTACTACTATGGAAGGATTGTTTTTCATTTCATTTTATTTTCTTTATTTTTATTTATTTATTTATTTGTTTCAAGTGCGTTTATATGCATCGGAAGCCTTTATATAGTTTTAAGAGCAAATTAAATTCCTAATTAAAAGTTTCGACATTGTAGTAAATTTATTCAAAAGTTAAAAAGCTATAAAATCGTTGTACCTTATTTACTATTTTCTGTTTTTCGATTCTGCATTACTCGATTGTATCAAACTAGTTTAAGTAGGAACTATCATAGGAACTGCAATTTCACCTCCACTTTCACAAGAGCAACATATATACTAGCTCATTTTCTACACAAACTATATATTATCTTCATGTAATTGTATCAAACTAGTTTAAATATTTCTCAAATTTTAAAAGTCTAATTCACACCCCCTTTAGACTCTTTCTCACTCCCCATAGTACAATTGCAATATACCTAGATTAATATACAATGCAAATCAACAATTTGTAGCACCAAAAATATCAAAAGAGGTATATAAATATACAATGCAAATCTCAATTTTGGGCTTCTTCATCAAGAGATATTAGTATATATAGGAAAGATTAATTAAATGAAACTCCATAGTTAAAGAAATTTAATAGAGCAAAAATTAGGAAATGTATGCTACTATATATTTTGAATTTCTGGTATCTTTTTCTTGATAAACTGAAAAAATGATTAACGAAGCATGAATATAATAACACGTATCCAATACCAATAAATGGACATTTAATTTGGAAAAATAGCATAATCTTTGAAGTTTCTTTCTCCACACGATCTGAATATATAATGCAAAACCCTAACAAGATTTCTCATGTTGCTTAATATATGTGAGATGTCTAAAACTATAACACTAACTTGTATAATTAACCCATGCAATATTCAAGTTGCATACAATTCTTATTTAATTGATTTCCAAGATTACTCTCCCTAAGTTCAGCTCAACTCATCTTACATTCAAATTCATATCAACACAAAGGTGCAATTAGCTCTCTCTCTCTCTCTCTCTCTCTCTCTCTCTCTCTCTCTCTCTCTCACACACACACACACACACACACACAGATACATACATACATACATACATACATATATATATATATATACAGCCATTATAAAGAAATCAAACTTTGGAACAATTTATGTGTTGCTCAATGAAACAATACTTTACAAAATAAAAGGAATTATTTTTTTTTCTAATAGTACTTTGCCTACATTTTGTTCATACCTGCAATGAGTGTGATTTCAATACATTGACTGTTCATTCTTTTCAGAGAAATTAGAAGTAGATATGATATTTTCTTGATAAACGAGAACGCACACTTATTTGTTACATTCTTGATTCTTATGAACCGAAAATGAGGCTAGACTGAATGAGCACAACCTTCAAATTTGATACTCATAAATAACTTACTTTTGATAATATATAGATGAATATCATTGTATGTAAATTTAGACTCACGATCATATATTAACCCCAACAATCCCCAACGACCCTCCTAAAATAATAGAATTTGGAGATTATAAACAAGAAGAGAAAAACTACAATTTTCCATATATATTTCTTATGACATTGTATCAAACGAGCCCAGGAGTTCCCCCAAACACTTCAGTAGAGTCAAGTATAATTAAGCAACAAGAACCCCTCCGAAGTATTTGAAGGGAACTCTAGGGCACATCTGAAATATAAATTGAACTTACTATACATTTTATTTCTTGCTGTTTGAAGGGCTACCTATTTATAGAGTTTCTCCCTTCATATTCTTTCCTTCATCCCACACTCTTTAGGGCAAACTTTCATCACTACAGAATTTTCCATCAAGAATGAACCTGGACAAGATTGTTGGCCAGATGAAAGGTTGAGAGAATCATATTCAGTTTGGTGGTCATTTTGCCCTTCTATTTTTCGCTGCATTCTTTTGGCCTCTCACTTTCAGCTTTATTTCATGGATATATGCAAAAGGTATTTTAATTCTCTAGCTTGAATTAATGGTATTGCTAGAGTGTTACTGTGAACCAGAAGCATGCATTTACTTAATTTGCTAGCTAATAGAAGCACTTGATCCTGTCTGATTGCTTTGATTTGGGACAATCATCTGAATTGAATTTTGTCTTCTGCTTATTTTCCCTGTAGTTTTCATTCCTTTTATTTTCGTTTTCTTTAATTTATGTCGGATATGTATTTGTCGGAGACTTATCATATTTGATACGTGTCATCAGGAATGACATCTATGATTTTTTGGAATATTGATGCATTATAGATAATCGCTTATTTTTTATTTCTGAAAAAGAAACATTATAAAAGAGAAAATTAATAAGATTAATAACAAGATATTAAGTAACTTAATTGTTAGAATTATCACTAATTAGTAACAACATTTATTGCTCTCAAAAATTTAATAGCAACAATAATTATATCTTAGTTGTCATTGACACATAATGGCCAACTCAGTATGACACCATAAATACTGTCACTAATGATCATTGCGACTCATTTTTATTGTCTGAATTATTATTATACATATGTAATTCATTGTGGATAGTAACCATTTATACACAATTGTCCTGTCACTAATTTTCATTAGTAAAAGTAATACATAACTATTTTTTCTAGCTAATGAAGTTAGTGAAATTCATAAATGTAAAAAATAAATTAAAAGTTTTTGTCACTATATATAATATATATTTAATTAGTGCTGAATATGACCATTTCACATCTTCTCACAAACATATTTAGATTTTCTTGCAGTGGAAACTTAGGGTTTGATTGGTTGTATTTTTATTTTCATTCTCTATTTTCATTATTTTCAAATGTATTTTCATTTTATCATTGTTTTGCATGTGGAAATAAAAATATGATTGGATAAGTGTTGTGAAAGTTTTGAAAATAATATTTTAATGTAATAATATTAAATATTTTAATGAATTATTATTATTTAATTGATTGTGGGCTCCATTGTCTTAAAAAGATAGAAAAAGAAATAATTATTTAATAAGTTAGTAGATAATGCTGTGATGGAGAATTAGTATTAAATTTTATGTGGGTCCTATAATCTTGAAATGATAGAAAAGAATTAATATTTAATTAGTTGGTGAATTTTAATTATTTTTAAATTAGTAGGTATAATAGGTTTTATAGGTATGAAAATAAAAATGGATGATATTTTCGTTAAAAATAATGCAAATAATCGCATTTTCTATTTTCAGAATAGTGTAAAATGAAAAAAAAATATTGTTCTGGAACACAAACAATCCACCTCTTTAACTTCTTCTTGGCTTGATTCATTAAGTTTCAGAAAGCAATTCATGGGAAACTAAGGAAAGAGGAATATGAAATGAAAAAGAAAAAGGCCTTGTTTTTTGTTGTTTTCCTAATTGCAAATTATATAAAACGAATCTAATTAAATACTTGTTTGCTTAATTACCTTAATTTCTCTAGCCCAATATAATTAAGAAATTCACATAAAGACATTCAAGAAAGAATTTTAGTAGAACTATATGTAAAAAATGTATGACATTCGGAAGAAGATGGTTCAAACCACTTTGAGGAGAAGCGCTTTGGCAAACCGCACTTAAGCCCAAGATTTCAGTTTCAGTTCCAGTTTTAATTCTCTCTAAAGAAACATAAATATTTATAATCATAAAATATTAAGTGATAATGAGAAATTTTCATCAATTAATATACATATATATATATATATCAAATAATAATAACCAGTGTGTTGCTATAATAATGACTAGCTGACAAAAAAGATATCTATTAATTAATGATATGTGTATAAATAATGACAATTAATAAAAATCTCCTTACAATGATTTGTGGATAGAGTTTTTTGTCATTATATATGTGTGACAATTTTTAAACACAATTTGTATTCATAATCTTGTAAAGTTCAATTTTGTACCAAATATAAGCTTCTCGTTGATTAATGTATCATCATTATTAATAATTTTTCATATATATTACCACTTGACATCTTGTTAATTAATTATATATATACATATATTTTTTAGAGGTTAAAATTAAAATGTCAAAAAATATTTAATAATTTTTTTTGAAAAAGAACATATAAATTTGTAAAATAAAATGTAAATTTGTGTTTGGAACAATTATAATTATTTTGTATATCAAGTTTTGACCAAGTCCATACTACTATAAATTCTTGAAAAAAAATTCTTTTATTTTAATAATTTTAATTATAAAATTGTCATTAGTAATACTTTATAAATTGTTGATTTTGCCTTGAAATTGAGGTAAGTTTGACAAGGAGGTCAAGTTTGACTAGAATTAGGACTCCTTCTTTTATTGGGTTTTCTAGTCCTAGGTAAAGTAGTCTTTTTGACTATAAATATTAGTTGTTTCTTTCGAAGAAAAGATCACGAACATAACATAAGGGCTTCTTTACTGCTTTTGAGTAATTCTCTCAAGACGGAGTTTAGAAGGAGGGTGTTAGGTGTTTTCGTGATATTTGTGGGATTCAAGTTTGTACTTGCACTTTGATTTGAGATCAATAAAATTCCTTTTCTTTGTCGGGTGGATTAGGCACATCGCCGAACCACGTTAAATCTTGTATATGTGTGACAATTTTTAAACACAATTTGTATTCATAATCTTGTAAAGTTCAATTTTGTACCAAATATAAGCTTCTCGTTGATTAATGTATCATCATTATTAATAATTTTTCATATATATTACCACTTGACATCTTGTTAATTAATTATATATATACATATATTTTTTAGAGGTTAAAATTAAAATGTCAAAAAATATTTAATAATTTTTTTTGAAAAAGAACATATAAATTTGTAAAATAAAATGTAAATTTGTGTTTGGAACAATTATAATTATTTTGTATATCAAGTTTTGACCAAGTCCATACTACTATAAATTCTTGAAAAAAAATTCTTTTATTTTAATAATTTTAATTATAAAATTGTCATTAGTAATACTTTATAAATTGTTGATTTTGCCTTGAAATTGAGGTAAGTTTGACAAGGAGGTCAAGTTTGACTAGAATTAGGACTCCTTCTTTTATTGGGTTTTCTAGTCCTAGGTAAAGTAGTCTTTTTGACTATAAATATTAGTTGTTTCTTTCGAAGAAAAGATCACGAACATAACATAAGGGCTTCTTTACTGCTTTTGAGTAATTCTCTCAAGACGGAGTTTAGAAGGAGGGTGTTAGGTGTTTTCGTGATATTTGTGGGATTCAAGTTTGTACTTGCACTTTGATTTGAGATCAATAAAATTCCTTTTCTTTGTCGGGTGGATTAGGCACATCGCCGAACCACGTTAAATCTTGTTGTCACTTTACATTGAATTACTTTGCTATTATTTCATTGTTTCCGCAATAGATCCTCCTGGGTTTCAACAAACTGGTATCGGAGCAGGTTGGATCAGATGTCAGGAATAAAGTACGAGGTAGAGAAATTCGATGGGAAGAATGACTTTGGGCTGTGGAAGATGAAGGTTCACGCCCTCCTGTGTCAACAAGGATTACAGAGAGCGTTAAAGGGTAGAGATTTCTTGCCGGAAACACTGAAGGACGAGGAGAAGGATGAGTTCATGGCGAAGGCTTACGGTACTCTGGTGTTATCATTGGCGGATAACGTACTGAGAGAGGTCGCCACGGAAAGTACGCCAGCGGATTTATGGAAGAAGCTGGAGAGTCTATATATGACGAAGTCCCTGACAAATAGGTTGTATTTGAAACAACGACTATATACATTGAGAATGAAGAAAAGTACATCTATTACTCAACATATTGATTTATTCAATAAGGTGATTCTAGATCTCGCTAGTATCGATGTTAAAATTGATGATGAAGATCAAGCTTTAATTCTCTTGTGTTCCCTGCCAAAATCTTTTGAGCACTTGGTTACTACTTTGTTGTATAGGAGAGATACGATTTCAATGGAGGATGTGAAGGCCTCATTGAATTCCAACGAGTTGAGAAAACATGTCTTGGGCAGCAACGATGGTGAAAGTGGGGAAGGATTGGTGGCAAGAGGGAGACCAAGAGAAAGGGGAAGGAGTAGAGGCCGATCGAAGTCCCGAACCAAGCCTAGAAACGGTGATAAATGTTTTAGGTGCGGTGGAACGGGGCATTGGAGACGGAATTGTCCAGAACGAGGAAAGGTGAAGGATGCAGGTGAAACTTTTGATCAGAAGCGGGATGATGTCGCAGGAATTGTTGAGGATGAGTCTGATGGTGGGCTTGTTCTCAACGTTGCTGAAACTTTACTAAACTCTGAATGGATTTTGGATAGTGGCTGCTCCTACCACATGTGCCCAAGAGAATATTGGTTTACCACATACCAAAAACTTGATGGTGGTAAGGTGCTTATGGGAAACGATGCTTCTTGCAGGGTTGTAGGAATTGGCTCAATTTGTATTAGAATGCATGATGGGATAGTAAGGACCCTAACAGATGTGCGTCGTGTTCCAGATTTGAAGAAAAACCTGATATCGCTAGGTACTCTGGACAAGAATGGTTGTGAGTACAGAGCTCGAGATGGAGTTCTGTGGGTTTCCAAAGGTGCACTGCTTATCATGAAGGGAGAAAAGCGGAACGGCCTTTACATATTGCAGGGAAACACGGTTTCTGGTACTGCAGCGGTTTCTTCATCAATCAATGATACTACGAGACTCTGGCATATGCGGCTTGGGCATATGAGTGAGAGGGGGATGTCAGAATTGAGCAAACGAGGTTTGCTTTGCGGAGAGAAGACTGGTGAACTGGATTTCTGCGAGCAGTGTGTGTTGGGCAAGCAACATAGGGTGAAATTCGGTACTGCAGTTCATAGGACCAAAGGTACCTTGGATTACATTCACTCAGATCTTTGGAGGCCTTCTCAGGTTCCTTCAAAGGGAGGTGCAAAGTACATGCTGACATTCATAGATGATTTCTCACGTAGAGTATGGGTGTACCTGCTGAAGCATAAGGATGAGGTGTTTGTCAACTTCAAGCAATAGAAGACCTTAATTGAGAAGCAGACAGGAAAGGAAATCAAGCGCTTGAGGACTGACAACGGATTGGAGTTCTGCAACAAGGAATTTCAGGAATTCTGTGAGAAGGAAGGAATTGTGAGGCATCGCACAGTTGTACATACACCACAGCATAATGGAGTTGCAGAACGGATGAACAGGACTATCTTGGAAAGAGCTAGATGCATGCTCTTTAACGCCGGATTGTCCAAGGATTTTTGGGCAGAAGCAATTAACACTGCTTGTTATTTGGTGAATAGGTCACCATCAACCGCTTTGGACTGCAAGACACCAATGGAAGTTTGGTCTGGGTCTCCTGCTGATTACTCAAATCTGAGAGTATTTGGGTGTCCAGCCTATGCTCATGTCCGGGATGGGAAGCTTGAGCCAAGGGCTAGGAAGTGCATATTTCTAGGCTATGCAGATGGAGTCAAAGGTTATCGTTAGTGGAATAATGATGATAAGGGCTCCAAGATGATTATTAGCAGGGACGTGACATTCGATGAGTCTGCAATGATGAAAAAGGTAGAGCAGCAGAAAAGCGGTCAGCAGGGCGTTAAGGAGAAGGTGGAGATTCATATTGATCCTCCACAAGTTTCAAAGGGAAAACAGAAGGTGGTAGATGAAGCTGGTGATAGCACATTACCACCTAATCAACAGCAGGAAAATGAACCACTACAAAATTATCGCTTGGCTCGCGATAGGGAGAGGAGGCAAATCAAACCACCACAGCGCTTTGCTTACTCAGATCTGGTAGCTTATGCTTTGAGTTCAGCTGAGGAGTTTATAGGAGATGATCCAGTCTCATACAAAGAGGCAATATCCAGGCCAGATTCTGATAAATGGATTGCAGCAATGAGTGAAGAGATGGAGTCTCTACACAAGAATAGCACATGGGAACTGGTTGATGTACCCAAAGGGCAGAAAATTGTAGGTTGCAAATGGATCTACAAGAAGAAAGAAGGAATTCCTGGTGTTGAAGATGCTAGATACAAGGCGCGATTGGTTGCTAAGGGTTTTACTCAGAGAGAGGGAGTTGACTTTCATGAAGTATTCTCCCCAGTTGTAAAACATACTTCCATTCGTGTTTTACTTGCCATGGTTGCTCTGTTTGATATGGAATTAGAGCATATGGATGTGAAAACAGCGTTTTTACATGGTGAGTTGGAGGAACAAATCTACATGAGTCAACCAGAAGGATTCGTTATTCCCGCGAAACAAAATCAAGCATGTCTTTTGAAGAGATCATTATATGGCTTGAAGCAGTCTCCCAGGCAGTGGTATAAAAGGTTTGATGCTTTTATTACCAAGATAGGATATACTAGAAATAAATTTGATTGTTGTGTATATTACAAAATTTGTAGTGATAGTCTTCTCGTATATTTGCTGTTGTACGTTGATGATATGTTGATTGCCTCTAGAAACATATCTGAGATCAACCAATTAAAAGCTCAGTTAAGTGAAGAATTTGAGATGAAAGATTTGGGCAGTGCAAAGAAGATTTTGGGCATGGAGATCATCCGGGATAGACAAGCAGGATTGTTGTACTTGTCTCAACAGCATTACATTGAGAAAGTACTTGAGCGATTTGGGATGAATAAGTCCAAGCCAGTAAGTACGCCACTTGCAGCTCATTTCAGGCTCTCATCAGATCTATCACCGAGTACTGAGGAGGAGGTGGAGCACATGTCAAATGTGCCATATGCTAGTGCAGTGGGTAGCTTGATGTATGCCATGGTGTGCACTAGGCCAGACATTTCACATGCAGTCAATGTTGTGAGTAGGTATATGCACAAGCCAGGAAAGACTCATTGGCTGGCTGTGAAATGGATCATGAGGTATTTGAGAGGCTCTGCAGGTAGATGTTTGAGGTATAGTCAATCGAATTCTACTACAAGAATTATTGGCTATGTGGATGCAGACTATGCAGGAGATTTGGACAGCAGAAGGTCCATGACGGGCTATGTGTTTTGTGTATCAAGTTGTACGGTTAGCTGGAAGGCGACTTTGCAGTCATCAGTTGCATTGTCCACAACAGAAGTTGAGTACATGGCTTTGGCTGAAGGCGTTAAAGAAGGCATTTGGCTAAAGGGGCTTATCAATGATATGGGTATGACTTCTGAGATCACTAAGGTATTTTGTGACAGTCAGAGTGCCATACACTTGTCAAAAAATCAAGCATTTCATGAGAGAACAAAACACATAGATGTGAGGTATCACTTTGTTCGGGATATGGTGTCCCAAGGAGTCATGTTGGTTGACAAAGTTGGGACTAAGGATAATCCGGCAGACATGTTGACTAAAGCTGTTCCAAGAATCAAATTCGAGCATTGCTTGTATTTGATTAATATTTGCAGACTCAGATAAGAGGCCCTATTGGGGGCAGGGACAAAGAAGATGAATGGAAATTTCAAGTCAATGTGGAGAATTGTTGATTTTGCCTTGAAATTGAGGTAAGTTTGACAAGGAGATCAAGTTTGACTAGAATTAGGACTCCTTCTTTTATTGGGTTTTCTAGTCCTAGGTAAAGTAGTCTTTTTGACTATAAATATTAGTTGTTTCTTTCGAAGAAAAGATCATGAACATAACACAAGGGCTTCTTTACTGCTTTTGAGTAATTCTCTCAAGACGGAGTTTAGAAGGAGGGTGTTAGGTGTTTTCGTGAGATTTGTGGGATTCAAGTTTGTACTTGCACTTTGATTTGAAATCAATAAAATTCCTTTTCTTTGTCGGGTGGATTAGGCACATCGCCGAACCACGTTAAATCTTGTTGTCACTTTACATTGAATTACTTTGCTATTATTTCATTGTTTCCGCAATAGATCCTCCTGGGTTTCAACATAAATTATCTCCAAAAGTTTATTTTATCCAAATATTTTGATAACGTTATTTTAAAATAAAATTTAATATCTCATATACTCCAAAAACAACTTATTAATATAAAAAATTATTAAAAAAATTAAATAAATTTAACCAAATAGCCTATTAGTGTGTGTGTGTGTGTGTGTGTGTGTGTGTCACGAATCAATGGAAATTTTTTGGTTGCCTCGAAAATAAAATGGGAGCGGGGGCCAAATGTGTTTGAAAGTCTGAACCACATAAAAAGGTCACGTAGACGATGAAATGACAATGTCAGTACGCATAACGATATCAGATTCTCTGATCTCCAAAAGCTCCCCTCCTTTGTCACTGCTGACGTGTATACTATGCTACACAAACAGAAAAAGGTTAATTAATTCAAGCAATGTTTGGTTATATTTTTTGCATGATTTTAATATGTGTTTTAGGAAAATGAATATTGAAAGTGATATTGAAAAATGTGAAAGTTGTATAGGAGAATGTAATGGATTTTTGGTTATATTTTGGAGAATAGTTAAAAATTTATTTTGGAAAATTATGGTACGTTTATTTATATTTTGGGGGGAGATATTTTTTACTGTAATAGTCAAATCAATATTTTTTTTATTAAATTTTTGGGTAAAAGTAAAATTGAGTGATTTTTTTATTATTAAAATAATATATATATATATATGTGATATATATAATATGTATGTACATATTGGAAAATGAGGAAGTTTTGGGGATAATGAAAAATTTTGGGAAAAAAAATTTAGTGTTTTGGAGGCAAAATGAATGTATATTAAATTATTTTGGGGAAATATAACCAAACATTCCCTTAGCATTTTAAACAGGAAAAATCTTCCTTGATTCTATTTCAAAAAGTTGGCAATTATGGTCTTGATTTGCTTGATTTCTTATTTTGAAAAAAATAATAATAATTCTGCTATAAAGTAAATTTAGAAAATTAAATATAATTTTTTTAAAAATATATTTAAGCGAGGAGCAAGAATGTATTCTATAACTGATATTATGGCTTTCTATTTTTTAAAACATTATTTAGATGCGAATATGTCTTTTTGAACAAGTTCCAAAAACTTGATTATTTTTTCGAGATAATTTTTAGTGTGATGTGTTATTATATTTCCCCTTTTTTATTTAATTTACATTATAAGTGTATGGATACACTAAATATGTGTATATATGTAACACTTAAAGTTGACATAAGAAATAAATATGGAATAAAAATAAAACATTTTTTTGCCGAGTTGCTAGTTGGTCCAAATGTTCAAGAACATCGTCATTACATTTGTATATTTGAGGTTCAAGATTGGAACCTTAAAAAAGTTTTGTATGTGTATGTGTTTAAATTATAATAATAATAATAATAATAATAATAATAATAATACTTTTGATAAAAAATACAATAAAAAAACTAGCCAGCATAGGCTCAAGTTTAACTAAACTTTTATTTGAATTAATCTTTAGAATTATTATACGTGAATAAACTATTTTAGTTATGAAAAAGTTCTTTCTCCTTGTTCTCTGCCCTAGTCACTAACACTATGTTTGATTTAAGGATTTTGATAAGGAAAGGAAAGTATTACGCTATGTTTGGTTCAAGGATTTTGTTGAGCAAAAAAAAATTAAAAGAAAATGCTAGGGAAAATATTTTTAATTGTTTGGTTAGTAAGGAAAATGCTTAAGCAAGGGAAAACTTAGGGGAAAATATAATGGATTTGAGGAAAATGAGTTTTCCTCACAAAATGGTGAGAAAAATGAGAGAAAAGTCCATTTGAGCTCTTTCTCCTTTACCAACGCATTCATATTTCATTCTTTTCTTCATTACTTTCTTCTACAACCAAACAAATTTGAGATTTTGTATTTCTTTACTTTTATTTTCTTTTTCCTTAATATTTTCCTTTTCTTATCAAATTCCTTAAACCAAACATAGTGTTAGAGAAAAGGAAAAGGAAAGAAAAATATAAAAAATCTTAAATTTGTTTGATTGTTAAAGAAAATAATGAAGACGGATATGGGGAAAAGAGAGGTGATAAATGTATTGGAGAATAAAAGAGAGTTCAAATAAGCGTTTTCCTAATTTTCTCATCATTTTGTGGGAAAGATTCATTTTCCTTTAGATACACTATATTTTTCCTCAAGTTTTCCTTTTTTCAGTATTTTTCTTACCAATCAAACAATCAAAAATATTTTTTTAAATATTTTCTTTTCTTTTCCTTACCAAAATTCATGAACCAAAGATAGTGTAAAGCCTTTTCACTAGGTTGTTTTGACTTTTGAGACTAGATTCTCAGTTGTGCTTCAATACTGAGCTTATTGGCAATATTTAATTTACTCTGGTCTTCATCTGCCACAAAGCACATTCAGTAGTGACAAAGTCTAGTAGTCCAGGTTGGAATCCTAACATTTATACATATAAATTACGAAAATTCAAATTTTAACAATAAATAGCTTAAAAAGTGCAGGTTTGTGATTGATTATCAGAATCTGAAAATGTGTAAATAAATAAATCTATATATATATATATATATATATTCAGTATTAACAAATGAGCACAATGTACGTAAAGATGAAAAAAAACAAAATAAAATTAAGAGAAGTAAGAAATTCAAATATAAATAGTTATGTAAACTGTAAAATAGACTTCTAACGTTATGATAATATAATTTTTAGGTGCTCTTGAAGTTGTATAATTAGGCACAATTTCGAGAGCGCCCAAAAATTTTCTTATTTCAAACTGAATACGAGGTCATAAGCTCAAATTGTCTTTTGGTATGAGATAGAAAAGATAGATGGGAACTCCAAAGTCATTGTAAGTCTCCCTTTATCATCAAGTGAGCCCCGGAGTTCCCCCAAACACTTCAGGAGGCCTAATGGGCAGCATTTTTCTGATCATATGCAGATGCCAAAAATGCCGCCGTGAAGCGGTCAGGGAACTCTAGGGAAAACCTGATATTCATCTTGCTAGCTGCAGCAATTTAAGTTGCATATGAATAGGGCAATAGGCAATTTATAATGCTGTGAAAGTTTTTCCTTTTCGCTTTAAAATTTCAGGTTTTTCATGTGGTTTGAGGCTGATAGGAGAAAGCTGATCAGCAGCAAAACCATCTGGGAGAAGTACTACTGTACCTGGACGCAATTGTGGGAAAGGTGAAGGGTTTGGAGAATCTTGATGAATATTGTAAGTGGGCATATGCAATCTTGCCTTTTGTTACCCCTCGTCTGTACTATCGACTAGAAACCTTACATCTACTTTTTATCTTTGCTGCACCTAATCGTTACTTTTCTTTTTCATTTTGTATAACAGATAGTACATAATTCATTTGTTATATAATTGATTTAAGCTCCGTACATTCACTACAAGAAAACTGACTTTCACTGATGGAAAATTCTGTCGGTAAATTAGAAAAATCCATCGGTAATAGATTTTACCGACGAAAATTATCCGTTGGCAATAACCCCGCCGGTAAATTTTACCAACGGATTTTAAATCCATCGGTAATAATTACCAACAGATTTTCTGACGGATTTTCCATTGGTAAATTTGATATTGACATTGGTCACATTACCAACAAAAATCCGTCGGTAAAAATTTACCAACTGATTTTCCGTCGGTAAAGTTAGTCTTCTTTTTTTTTAAAAAATTTTTGATTAACAATCCGTCGGTAATTTTGGTTGGAAATTTTTTCTTTTTTGTGTTTAATTGTTTAAATAAAAATTTAATAACCTAAACAATTAAATCTACTAATTAATGCTCAATACAACAAAAACTGAAAATACAATAAGTATCAAATCTTCATCAAATAATATTAACCACACTTTCAACAAATCAAAACTTCAAAAATATCACAATTTTAACAAACTAATTCAACACAATCACAACTAAATAAACATAACCTCAATAAGCTACAAACTCCAATAAAACCACAACACAAAACCACAATTTCAAAAAACTAAAATTTCAACAAATCATTCAACATCTTGTTGTTGAATTGCTCTTTCCAACAGCTTGGATCAACTTCTTCATAATTTCTTCTAGTGAAGATGACACTGAGGTGGTTCTTATTGCAATAGCCTTTGAAAATCTTCTTCTTTCTTTCAAATTTCTTCCTCTCTTTTTCTCATACCTTCCTCATTCTTGGCTATAACTTCTAAAAGACTTGTCTCCCTCCTCTTAAAATGCTCAAAACAACCAATTAAGTATCACAAGACGTAATCCATATAGTTATAACTTAAGATATTGACTACATAACTCATAAACACAATTGATATAATTATAACTTCATTGAAGCATCACAAAGCATAATCCATATAATTACAACTCAAAATATTGACAACATAACTCATAAACACAATTCATATAATTATAACTCTATTGAAGCATCACAAAGCATAATCCATATACTTACAATCCAAAATATTGACTACATAACTCATAAACACAATTAATATAATTATAACTCCATTGAAACATCACAAAGCATAATCCATATAATTATAACTCAAAATACTAACTATATAATTCATAAACACAATTTATATAATTATAACTTAATACAAAAATAATTTACCTTTTACAATGCCCAAATGATGCAAAATTTTCAAACCTGCACAATTAAATAAAACATTATTATAATTATAAAAAATTAAAAAAAAAAAAAAAGAAAAAGCTTTGGGGAGGCCAGCAGCTGCTGGTCTCCCCATCGCCAGCAATAGCAGCAGCAGGGTTTGCACCCTGCTGCAACAGAGAGGCCAGCTGCTGCTGGCTCGCCGGCGACGGGAAGGCCAGCAGCTGCCCTCCCTTTCGCCGGCGGGCCAGCAGATCTGCTGGCCCCGCCGAGCCAGCAGCGACTGGCTCCCTGAGTAGCGGAGCCAGCAGATCTGCTGCCCCCCGGAACTGCAGCTAGCTCCCCATTTTTAATTAAAAAAAAAAAAAAAAAGGAAGAAAAGAAAAGAATGGAGGAAGAAGAAAGGAAGGAAAAGGAGGACCTGTTCAGTGCTTGTTAGGAATAGTGAATGAAGAGTTGAAATTGAAATGTATATAGAAAATAAGGTTTAGTTATTTGGTATTTTTGTTTTTTTAATTTTTTACTTTTTATTTTGATAATTTTTATTTAATTATAGTAATTAATTTTTTAAATTTGAAAAATTTAAATTCAAAGTTTAATTATTCATTAGTTTTTTATTTAGTAGTTAATTTTTTTTAAAAAAAATTAATTTTATATAATTATTATTTATTTAAATATAACTATAAAAAAATTGATTATTATTTAATTATACCTAACATATATAACTTTTAAATTTTTATTTAATCAAATAATTATTAACAAAAATGTGTTGAGGAATATATTAATGAATTATTAACAAATTATTTTTTAGTAATTTTACCTACGGATTACCAATAGAGTTATATCTCTCACAAATCTTACCAACGGATTGCCGACAGAATTATATCCCCCAGAAATTTTACCAATGGATTGCCGACGGAATTATATCCCTCGGAAATTTCACCAACGGATTGCCAACAGAATTATATCCCCCAAAAATTTTACCAACGGATTGCCAACGGAATTATACATATTGAAAAATTACCGATGGATTACCAATGAACATTAGTTTGTTGGAAATATTACCAACGAATTACCAACGGAATTTATTTTAGTTGGAAAAATTTACTGACCGATTACCAACGGATTTTATTTCTCTTGCTAATTTATCAACGGATTACCAACGGATATTCTGTCCGTCACTGATTCCGTTGGTAATCTATTGGTAAATTCGTTGGTGAAACTTTTTAAAGTTTGATTTTGATATTCGTTAGTAATCTGTCAGTAATCCGTCGGTAATTACCAACGGATTTTGTCCATCGGTAATTTTCCGTCTGTGAAAGTCAGTTTTTTTGTAGTGATTTGAAGAACGTAGGTATTGGTGAAAATTTAATGTCCGAAAATCTAAGAGTTCGGTCCTCTAAAAAAGATTCATTTAAAAAGAATGAGTCAGAGTCAAGATCAGACTGAAAAGCATAGTCTATTATTGATATTCATATGCTACTTCTTATTATGAAAATATCGATGAGGAATGAAGCATATTTAATTTAATATACATTGAGTTAAATGTAAGATCAAGTTGAAAAGCGTGGAAATGAATAATAGATGAATATTTTTGTATTACATCTTATTAATCTCTAGAATTAAAGCAGGTTAAATACAACAAGTTAAATTTTTGAAACATAATTTCTGAAATGTTGAGTCAAATATTATATGTCATATATTTGATAAGGAAGAATTATTAAAAGACAAAAATGCCATCATCCTTACTCAAAATTCCAAAATGGCCTCAGGATCCGCATCTTTTTAAATGGATCAACCCGACCACCCGATTCGGGTCCATGACCCAAAAAGATCTTGATCATCCAAGGCAGCCACCTATACGATCAGGAAGATGGACACATGAACTCAACAGTACCCTGCCAACTGAATGTTAACTATAAATACCCCCCTCATTTATTCCAATTGGGGACTTTTGGATGAGATCAGACACCCATCCAAACATCATATTCTCCTACCTAATGACCTACTAACCTCTACCCAGACAAATCCTTCAACCCAGAAAATGCTTACCCGAGCTTCCATCTTTGATCGACCTCTCGACCATGGACAAATATACTGATTGTCAATTCTTGCGACATCAATATTAGTAATAGAAGTCAAGATAGAAAAAATAGCATTTTATATGTGCAAAGAATATCTGGTGAGATGACCACTTGAAATATCAAGAATATCCGGCCAGTTGGTGGGAGTTATTCTCCGTTCTTCATTTTGCCCACAAGACTGACCAGATTCAAGATTTATATTTTAAAAGATTAAGGAATTCTCTGTATCCAATAGAAAAGGAGAGAAGATTTTGTGAATTTTCCTGATATACTGTAGGAGTGTACGCAATTGGTTGGGCAATTTCAAGATAAAATTTGAACTCAATCAGATATGCGCAGATAGATAAAATAATAAATTGCATGGCAAATTTTTGTTTCAAACAATTTGAATTGTTTGAGTTCAATTAATTTGTCAAAAACTGACCATCTTATTCAAAAAAATTGAATCTTTTAGGGGTACGTTTGATGTAAATAATAGTGGAAAATTGAATAAAAGGAGATAAGATGAAATTAAATAATATATTAATTTATTTGATATATAAAATTGGCTTTATAATTAGTTGCAACTATAATCCACTATAATCTCTATACATGTTTGATGTGTGAGATTAGGTGTGTAAATGACAAATTTATCCTAAAACTACTAAGGAGATAACATTAAAAATAATAATAATAAAAAAAAAAGAGCGAAAATGTGGGAGCAAATTTTTAGTTGGTGGAATCGAACCCCCAAGACAAGACTATAATCCACCCTTAGCGGGCTAGTATAAAAAATGGGCCGGCCCACTTCTATAATCTCACACATGAAACGATAGATTATGTTAGATTATAATCTCTTATCTAGTCTAATATCACAAATCAAACGTGCCCCTAATATTATAAAATGTGAGTAGCTGACTTATATTAACTTCTCTAAGGTATTGTTCACTTAGGACATATAATTTGGACTTTTGTTATTATGTAAAGGTCACTCGATGGATGACGTAAAGAGGCGAACAACTTATCAACTGTTTTAAAACTTTTAATTCTTTAATGTGAAATAAAATTTAGTATAATCAAAAGTTCCCGAATCAAGAGCAAAAAGAGATACATGACTGTTGTTTCTTATAAATATTAACATTTAATAATTAAGTCTATCACTACAAATAAAAAATCAAGTTCATGAGATATTACATATGGATATTTGATATTTGGTAGTTAGGTTGTCATTAATGAAGAACTAATATACAATTGACAAAGCAAATTAGCTAAATGTTTCAATTTAGGCAAAAAGCATATCCAATATTATATACCATAATTAATGCTAGACTACATATTAATCCGTTCATCTACATTTTGTTACTCATGAAATTACGAATCAATAAATAACATTCGTACGTGGTCGTTGTAAGTTTTATTAACCCTCAAGTTCATCTTCGGTATTGGGTCAACTAAATTTGGCAAAACATTAAGAAATAGTTAGGTAGAAATATAGGAAGAATTTTTAAACAAAATTAGTAAAATCATTAATTAAAATTTATTGGTCAACTTTGAAGATGAAATTAAAAATAGTTTATAAAGAAGAGGAGATCGAGCAATACTAGAACTTGTCAACTCTAGCAAAGAATTGATGAATTCAAAAGGTGCAAATGTTTAATGTGGAGTGCACGTTAGAAAATGACATCTATTTATAGGTGGGCTGACAGCAATGCTTGTTTCATCTTAGAGTATTTGAAAAAATATTTTGAAATGAATATATTTTAAAAATTATAGTAGGATCATATGAATATAATACTTTAGAATTAGTTGATTTTATCGAGAAAGTTATGTTTATAATACTTTAGAATTAGTTGATTTTATCGAGAAAGTTATGTTTAACTATATTTTGGAGAGTGGCATTCTATAATATTGTAAATATTTTTATATAAGTTTTTATTTACCAAATTTTCATATTATTATTTTTTTCTATATAAATGTAATGGTTGAAAGAAATATATTTATATTCATGTAATGATTGAAAAATATAAATACATATTTTTATTAATAACAATTATGTAATTTGTATAAATATAAGATATATATATAAATATATCATAATTATAGTAATTAAGTTTCTTAAAATATTTTAAGAAAGAAGAAAATATGATTTAGAGTAAAATTATTAAATATTAGATTTCATTTGTGGATAATAAAAATATAATTTCTTCAAAAACACCAAACCTAGCCAAGATGTATGTCTCTAGGCCACTCGTAGTTTACCAAAGGTTTAGGCCGAGTGGCCTGTAGCTTAGTGGCATAAGTCTCCTACATAATGTAGAAGGTCAAAAGTTTAAGTTCGAACGGACTCCTAATGTGCTGTGTGTATAAATAATAATATTAAAAAAAATATTCGGCATTTTTCTTTTAATCACAAAATCATCTATTTCAATCAACATTGAAATGGTCAATGGTGCATTATGGAGAGGGCATGTCCAGTATAACTGGTCCATATCAGCAAAGCTGATGAAAATGGGTAAAGGGTCACATTTGCTAAAATTAGACGACTAACAGGGTTGAGAGTATGTTTGTGCAAACAGGTTTGATAGACTTACACTGAATTTCGTATAGAAATATAGAAAAACTGGCATTGTATTTGAACAATAAGAGATTATGTCCAATGGATACTTCTGTAGAAAACATGTATGTCTATCAAAAAAGAACTTTTTCTAATAGTTCATGGAAATGTTTGGTTATAATGTTTTCCAGAACAAATTATTTTGGGAAACATAATCAAACATGCACTCATTTTTTCTTTAAAATATTAAAATATGTTTTCCCAAAATATCATCTCATAGCTTTCATTATTCCCAAAACTTCCTCATTTTCCAATATATACATATTTTATATACAATATATATTTTATTATTATCCTTACAACAAAATTTTTTTACTCAATTCCATTTTCATCTCAAAAACCTAATAAAAAAGTATTGATTTGACTATTACAGTAAAAAATGTCTCCCCCAAAATATAAACAAACATACCAAAACATTGCAAAATAAATTTCTATCTATTCCTTAAAATATAACCAAAAATCCATCGCATTTCACAACACAACTTTCACATTCTCCAATCCCACTTACAACATTCATTCTCCCAAAACACATATTAAAATCAAACATAAAACATAACCAAACATTACCTATGTCTATGCTAACTACAAATATAAACTTAAGTCCTTTATTTCCAACAATTTACTACAGAAGTAAAATTTGTTTGACTCAAGCATTAAAAGATTTTGATTTGCAACAATTCTAACACTCCTTAATTACTTTTTAATGTAAACTTCAAAATTTAAAAGGATGAGTATAATAAAATTATTGATACTAATATTCAAATATGCATCCCACGGCAGATCAACATTGGCGCAATTTCCCTGGAAGCTCTTAGGGTTGGGATATAGACAAAAGAACATGACAGCTCTTGATAGGCAACCAGGATTTAATCTGTCAACTTTTGACCAGGATTCCTTCTCAACTTTATTACATCTTATGAGGCAACTCCCCTTTGCATTTCCAGGATTCCTATCTTTACGCATGAATGATAATTTTTTTAATTTTCTGCTAACATCACCTCTCAACTGAAAAAAAATCCAGTTTCATGTAAGACAAGTACAAAGTAAGAAAAATACTTAATCTGGTCATATAAAAGAATTTTTTGGATTGATATCTCAATAATTCATACCTCACATTATTAATAATATTTCAGTCGTAGCATAGAATTAATAAACTTTCTTATATTTCCAATTAGTTCTCTTTTGTTTTGTTTATGAAACCATATTCACATGCAAAAGCAGCTGCCAAGTCTGGATCGAAGAGGGATCAATTTTTTTCCATGTAAGTTGAAATCCAATACAATTATTAGCACGCGTTTCACCTCAAGATACACTATAAAAGAAATTTAGGTGTCCATCACAAAAAAATTGCTAAAATATTAGTCCATAGTTACATTAACACATCATAGCTACAAATGTTAGTAGCAAATGTAATTTTTTAACAAACAACAAAAATTGTGAGCCTTATTCATTAGAAGTACAACAAGTTAGCTATGTATTATTTGTACAAAAATGAATATATATTTATATATATATATATAAATAATAATCATCAGTTATAAATTAATTGTAATAATATGTTGAATACTTTTTCACAGATTTTCGATATCATTCTCAGTATATTAGGGATATCCAGTATCATGCTTGAATGGTTTCAATACTACTTTGAATGAGAGTGCGAGTGGTTGGATGTGGGTGTTTGTGTTTCAAATCATTTCAACATGTGTGTATCCAAACCATTTCATGAAGAAAATATGATTTTTTGATTTGGGTATAGTCTTATATGCAGTCTCATCTCCACAATAGCTAAAAATACAAATCTACACCAAATAAGAAATCTTGGAATAATATCTAAAAATCTCCATATATTACAATTTATGCAATATCAAAAAATCCAATAAAAGTTCAACATATATTAGTACATAAAAGTCCAAACATTCTAAATTTAACATGTCTTTCTAAAAGCAAAACTTAGCAGCTGTTATTGGTCCTTGAAAATCGTGCAATCCTTCTTTCATTGATTGTATCCCCTCCATGCACCATCTTCATGCGGATTAATTATAAAAAAGCAAGATATTAGTAACAAAGTAATGATAAGAAGGTATATCAAGCCTACATATACAACAAAATGGTAAACAAATACGTCATTAAGGTCAAGCTAATCTTGCTAGTTGTAATTTTTTTGCATGTACAAGATAAGTACTCAAATAAACAAATCTAGTATTCAACATATAAGAGATATGTACTAAAATGAACAATTTCAGTATTCAACAAGGCAAAGCTAGGTACCAAAATGAATAATTTCAGTATTTAACATAGAAGAGCTAAGTACTGGAATGACCAAATACAATATTTAAAGTAGAAGACCTAAGTAGTGAAAAATCAACAAATTCAGTATTTAACATAGAACAGTTAAGTATTGAAATGAACAAATTCAGTACTTTACATAGAATAAACTCAGTACTGGAATAGCCTAATCCAATATTTTACATAAGAGAGCAAGTACTGAAAAATAGAAAAGCTAAGTACTAAAATACATATATCCGGCATTTAACATAGAAGAGCGAAGTACTGAATTTAAAAAATCCAGTATTTAACATAGAAAAATAGAGTAATAATAATGTAAAGAGGTACCACTTGTGACAATGGAAGTATATGCTAAACAATAAATGTAGTACAAAATTAAATAGCTACTTTGCCTTCCTCATCCACTATCTTCACTTTTTCGTACAACCATTATGTCAACTAATGTCATCTTTAAGTAAAAATCTAGATGAATCATATTGGACACATCCTCGTCAGCATTCAAAGTCATATACATTTTCTAAATGAGAGCAAGGTATTACACTGTGTGGAATTGAGGACAAATTTCACTCCATTTTTTTCCAAGTTGGAAATACAACTCCATTAGGGTCATGCTCTTAACAATGGACATGATATAGTCCCCCATTGTACAAACAACTCCCTAACAGTTGAATTTGAGGTTTTCCCATACTATCCGACATTTTTTCAAGCTCAAAAAAAAAAAAAAATGAACTGCTGTTGTGAAAGAGTAGAATGATGCTTCACCGTGCGGTATTGGAGAAAAAAATTTCTTCATCCTGCTAGGCTATTATAGGCTATTGCAGAAAAATAAAAAAGGAAAGAAAAGAAATGGAGGCTCACAATCCGGTGGGAGTGAAACAGAAAACAAAAGACGAAGGAGAAAAAACTTTCTTCTTCCTGTTAGGATATTGTAGAAAAAAAAAAAAAAGATGGAGACCCACATTCTACCGGGAGTGAAACAGATAACAGAAGATGAAGAGAGAGAGAGAGAGAGAGAGTTGGTTCATGTTTAGGAATAAACAAGAAAAAAAAGAAGGTAAAATAAGGGGTATTTTTGTCAATCCAGGTGGTAGGGGAGTTAACTCAAAATTGAAACTTAAGATGAGAGTTCAAAATAAAAGAGTGATGAGTGGGAACTAAACCCCAAAGTGAAAAGTGGATTTGGGGATTTATAAATAAGTTGCCCAATAATTCCCTTTTGTTTGGATGTACAATTATTGGAATGATAGAGTGCCCATGTATATATGTTAGCCATCTTAACAATTTCTTAACTATATAAGGCAATATCTTCTCGAATTTATTCCATTTAATTCACTTTTTTTTTTAAATGCAAATATCTTTTTGAACCCTTTTAATGAATTCCTCCCCCATTATTAGATTCCTTATTCCTCCATCTCTTTTTAAAAGATCTTAATTAATTAAAGATTTTCTTATATAATTAATTTGAAAATATTCCTTGATGCAAGCTGCATTCAATTAACTAGGCTATTTCTTTTAATGATCAAATGTTTTTTGGAAAGTTTTGTGGGCTTATTACTTCTTTAAAAGTTGCTTTTGATTTACTTTTTTAAAAGTTGCTTTTGATTTATTACTTTTTTATTGGATTAAAATATTGTTTTAGAAAGTTCCTTATAAGCGATTGTTACATAATTATGTATTTTTGTGATATACATAGGGATGGGAAGACGGGCAACCTAATCCTGGTCCGGCTTGGCTTGTGTAATAAATAGGCTAGAGGTTAGGCCAAGCCAAGGCTCGAGAAATCTGTACTCTTTTAATTAAATAGGTTAATTAAATTTGGACTCTCTTAAAATTTTACGGAGTTTGATAAGTAGACCTATTTATCTTTTTTTATAGAATATAAAATAATTATATTTATCTTACAAATTAGTAAGCCAATATAGAATAGATTTTACTATTTAGTCTATATTTGATTGAAGTGAATTTGTTTATTTTTAGGCTCTATATCCATGTAACTTCTATTTTATTTTATTTTATTTGACTAAAAAGAGGAAACTTTATTGCAAATCATCAAAAAGAACATTCAAAATAAAAGCAGGAGAACTACTCTCCCACACAATAGCTTCAGATATAGAACTAGTTACCCTTGCTATATGATAAGCAACTTGGTTCACTGACCACCTAATAAAAGAAACAAACGCATTAAGTTCAGATAAAAGAATTTTATATTCGTTTATTACGTACTAGCGCAAAAAATGAAACATCATGGGAGCTGCTTTGCATCGCATTAACCACCATTTCAGAATCTAACTCAAACATAATCGAAAAATGAAGATATTCTATTTATATACAACTATCTATACTTGAATTTTGACTTTCATAACTATGTAAGTTTTGCTTGGTTGTATGGGCTGACTTCAATCCTTGCCCATAAATTAGGAGTAAAGGAATTGGTTGATATGAATATTAAAACAGCAAGAGAAAGTTTCTAAGAGGGTGTTTGGTGAAATTTATTTAAAATTTTTTATAAATTCTTACACTTATAACGATTTTTAAAATTTATAAGATGCTAATTTTTTTTTAAAAATAAATCTTTAAAGTGTTTGGATAAAATAAGATATTGGCTTATACAATGTTAGTAATGACAATTTTGTAATTAACATGATTAAAATTAAGAGCGCTTGTTAAAATTTTAAAAATAATTTATGAACTCTTTACCATTCTAAAAAGAGTTTATAAGCTTCTCACATTTTATTTTATTAGCTTATAAGCTTTTTTTTTAAAAAAAAAATTATCAAATACTTTTAGACATCTTATAAACTCTCAAATGTTTTGAAAGGCTTATGAGCTCACCGGCTCACCCCAATACCATCTAAGTCGAGCACTATTATATTGTTGTATTTCACACTATATATCAAGAAATATAGTTTTGGGGCATATTGAGTAGGGCACTTAAAACCCGGCCCTATTTCCGTGATGGTGATGATGATGATGATGATTATTATTATTATTATTATTATTATTATTATTATTATTATTATTATTATTAAGTGCCTTTATATGCATAGGAAGCCTTTATATAGTTTTAAGAGCAAATTAAAATCCTAATTAAAAGTTTAGACATTGTAATATATTTATTCAAAAGTCAAAAAACTATAAAATCGTTGTACCTTATTTACTGTTTTCTGTTTTTCAATTCTGCATTACTCGATACTTGCACTATCATAGGAACTGCAATTTCACTTCCACTTTCACAAGAGCAACACATATACTATCTCATTTTCTACACAAACTATGTATTATCTTCATGTAATCTTATCAAACTAATTTAAATATTTCGCAAATTTTAAAAGTCTAATTCACACCCCTTTAGACTCTTTCTCACTCCCCATAGTACAATTGCAATATACCTAGACTAATATACAATGCAAAATCTCAATTTTGGGCAGCTTGATCAAGAGATATTAGTATATGTAGGAAAGATTAAAATGAAACTCCATATTTAAAGAAATTTAATAGAAAAAAATTAGGAAACGTATGCTACTATTTTGAATTTCTGGTATCTTTTTCTCGATAAACTGAAAAAATGATTAACGAAGCACGAATATAATAATACGTATCCAGTACCGATAAATGGACATTTAATTTGGAAAAATAGCATAATCTTTGAAATTTCTTTCTCCACACGACCCGAATATATAATGCAAAACCCTAACAAGATTTCTTTTGCTGCTTCATGTATATGGGATATCTGAAACTATAACACTAACTTGTATAATTAACCAATGCAATATTCAAGTTGCATACAATTGTTATTTAATTGATCTCCAAAATTATTCTCCCCAAGTTCAATTCAACTCATCTTACATTCAAATTCACATCAAAACAAAGGTGCAACTAGTTGACATATATATATATATATATGTGTGTGTGTGTGTGTGTGTAGTCAATATAAAGAAATCTAACTTTGGAACAATTTATGTGTTGCTCAATGAAACAATGCTTTAAAAACTAAAAGGAATTAATTTTTTTTTCTAATAGTAGTTTGCCTACATTTTGTTCATACCTGCAATGAGTGTGATTTTTGTCTTCACTGTTCATTCTTTCCAGAGAAGTTAGAAGTAGATATGATCTTTTCTTGATAAACGAGAACGCACACTTATTTGTTACATTCTTGATCCTTATGAACCGAAAGGCTAGATGGAATGAGCACAACCTCCAAATATGATACTCATAAATGACTTACTTTTGATATTATACATATGAATATCACTGTATGTAAATTTAGACTCATGATCATATATTACCCCCAACGAGCCTCCTAAAATAATATAATTTGAATATTATAAACAACAAGAGAAAAACTACAATTTCCCGTATATATTTCTTATGACATTGTATCAAACGAGCCCAGGAGTTCCCCCAAACACTTCAGTAGAGTCAATAATTAAGCAACATGAACCCCTCCGAAGTGTTTGAAGGGAACTCTAGGGCACATCTGAAATATAAATTGGACTTACTAGCTAGCTATATATTTTATTTCTTGCTGTTTTAAGGGCTAGCTATTTATAGAGTTTTTCCCTTCATATTCTTTCCTTCATCCTACATATTTTAAATTAGGGCATAGAATTTTTCCATCAAGAATGAACCTGGACAAAATTGTTGGCCAGATGAAAGGTTGAGAGAATCGTATTCAGTTTGGTGGCCATTTTACCCTTCTATTTTTCGCTGCATTCTTTTCGCCTCTCACTTTCAGCTTTATTTCATGGATATATGCAACAGGGATTTTAATTCTCTCTAGCTTAAATTAATGGTATTGCTAGAGTGTTACTCTTTAATTTGTTCTTTCTATTTTCATTTTCTTTAATTTATGTCGAACATGCATTTTTCAAAGACTTATCGTATCTAATACGTGTCATCAGAAAAGACATGTATGATTTTTTGGAATATTGATGCATTATAGATAATCACTTATTTTTTATTACTGAAAAATAAGCACTATAAAAGAGAAAATAAGATTAGTAACAAGATATTAAGTAACTTGTTAGCATTATCACTAATGATATGCATTAAATAGTAACAATATTTACTGCTTTAAAAAATTTAATAGTGACAATATTTATATCTTAGTTGTCATCGGCACATAATGACCAAATCAGTATATGACACTACAAATACTATCACTGATGATCATTGCGACCCATTTTTATTGTATGAATTATTATTATACATATGTAATTCATTGTGAATAGTAACCATTCATACACAATTGTCCTGTCACTAATTTTCATTAGTAAAAGTAATACATAACTATTTTTACTAATTAAGTTAGTGAAATTCATAATTATAAAAAATAAATTAAAAGTTTTTGTCACTATTTGTAATATATATTTAATTAGTGCTAAATATGAAACATATTTAAAATTTTCTTGCAGTGGAAACTTAACTTCTTCTTGGCTTGATTCAAATATGCTATCCACATTAAGTTTCAGAAAGCAATTTATGGGAAACTAAGGAAAGTGGAATATGAAATGAAAAAGAAAAAGGCCTTGTTTTCTGTTGTTTCCTAATTGCAAATTGTATAAAACGAATCTAATTAAATACTTGTTTTCCTAATTACTTTTACTTCTAAAACCCAATATAATTTAGAAATTCACAGAAAGACAACCAACATAGTTTGCTTGTTTGTTTAATTACCTTAATTTCTCAAACCCAATATAATTTAGAAATTCACAGAAAGACATATCCAACGTAGTTTGCTTTTTTTTTTTTTTTAAGTTTTAACAATTTTTTCGTCATTACATTCAACATCCTAAGTGACTCAAATATCACTTGTCTCATTCTTTCACACATTTGAGGGTCTTTCCAAGCAAAGAAGACACACTTATTATTCATAGAATCACAACTAGCCATGAAACCTCCTATCTGGATTTTCATATGTTCATGAGGTTTTCAATGGAGATGGTGTGCCACAAAAATAAATGACACCTTCACTTGCAATCATTTTTCTTTATTCTTCTGCAAAAATATATTGGAGCTTTCGTTGGAACCAAAAATCCAAACGGGCCTAATTTATGGGACCAAAAAAAAGGACAATTTAATAGCCACGTGAACCACTTCGTTAATTTCTGAATGGAAGCCCTTTTGAGTCCTAAAATTGAAAAAAAAAATACATTTATTGAATGTAATGTGCGAAACTGATAAAGAATAGATTAACCAAAATTAAAATAAGTCTAACTTCTGGCACCAAAAATACAATTGACCCTCATATGAGACTAAGGAAAGTGGAATATGAAACGAAAAAGAAAAAGGCCATGTTTTTTTTTGTTGTTTTCCTAATTGTAAATTATATAAAACGTATCTAATTAAAGACTTGTTTGCTTCACTGCCGTAATTTCTCAAACCCAATATATTTTAGAAATTCACAGAAAAACATTCAAGAAAGAATTTTAGTAGAGCTATATGTCAAAAATGTATGACAATTGGAAGAAGAGGGCTGAAACGACTTTGAGGAGTACCACTTTGGCAAACTGCACTTGAGCCCAAGATTTCAGTTTCAGTTCCAGTTCTAGTTTTACTTCTCTCTAAAGAAACAGGAATATTTGTAATAATAAAATATTAGGGTGAATTGCATTTTATCCCCCTGTGTTAGTCATAAGTTGCAAAAAAAAACCCTATGAAAAAATAATAGGCAATGCACCTCCTTGTGTTTTTAAAAAAATAGCAAATTACCCCCCTTCGACTGGCGGTGCAAATCACGTGCGGCAAGTGAGGTTGGTTCTAGGGTTTTTGGCGATGAAATGTCAATTTTGCCCCTTTATATCAACCATTGAATTTATTAACGGTTTAGATTACTTCTATCTAAAAAAATATATATAAAATATAAAAATATATTTATATATACCTACATATACATATTTATATATAAAATATATGTATATGTATTATATATACATATATATATATAAACCCACTACACACTACGCACCCCCGGCAACCCAACCCTCCCCCACCACACCAGCGGCGGCCATGGCCGCCGGTGAATGCTGCCATGGCGGCTGCCTCCTTCAAGCAGCGGCATGGCCGCGTTTGCAAGCAACCATGGATGCTGCCTTTGTGGTGGCGGCCTCCATGGCCACCTGCAAACGAGGCCATGGTGACCACGTCCGCCTTTGGTTCTACAGGCAGCCATGGAGGCCGCCGTCGCAAAGGCAGCATCCATGGCCGCTTGAAAATAAAAAAAAATAGATAAATAAAAAATAAAAATTTGAAAAACGACGCCATGGCTGGCCATTGCGACCAGTGGCCGGATCTGGCCACAATGCTGCCATGGCAGCCCGTAAGGTAAGGTTTGGGGAGAGGGGATGGGGGGTGGGTTATTAAATAATTATATATATATATTATCATATATGTACTATATGTTATTATATATCTTATCATATATGTATTATAATGTATATATTATTATATATATTATCATATATATGGTAATAAATATATAAATATAAATATCTTATAAAAAATATATATGTATATAAATATAATATATATTTTCATAAATATATATAATATTTAATTTGAAATAAATAATTAGAAAGAGAAAAGATATAAACAAAAGTTATTTAAATTTTATAGATAAAATTTTAAGATGGGGGTGGGGGTGGGGTTTATTATATAAAATATAATATAAAATGTCTATTCAGTAATATATATTATGTATAAATATATACATAAATATTTATGTATTTATAATGTATTATATTATATATATATATATTATATTATGTTTATTATATTATATATTATATATTTATATTTGTATATATATAATATATATATATAAATAAAAAAAGAGTAAATTAGAAAGATGAATAAACAAAAAAATTAAAAACAGTTTTTAAATTTAAAAATAAAAAAATTGGTATGAAAGAGATGAAAAAGATATATAAAAATATATTTAAAAAGAATAAATAAATAAAATTGACAATATATGAAGGAATTAGGGGTAGTATAGTCTTTATACATTGAAATTATGGTTAAATTGTAGTAAATCACAAAGGGAAGGCGGTGTGCCTATTTTTTAAAAGTACAAGGAGGTGCATTGCCTATTGTTTTTTTATAGGATTTTTTTTTGCAATTTATGGCTAACACAGGAGGGTAAAGTGCAATTCACCCTAAAATATTAAGTGATAATGTGAAATTTTCATCAATTAATATATATATATATATATATATCAAATAATAATAACCATTGTGTTGCCATAATGATGGCTAGCTGACAAAAAAGATATCTATGTATATATAGTGTTTAAGATATCATTATTGGTAATTAGTGATATGTGAACATATAATGACAATTAATAAAATCTCCTCACAATGATTTGTGGATAGAAATTTTTTTGCCATTATATACGTGTGACGATTTTTAAACACAATTTTTATTCATACACTTGTAAAGTTCAATTTTGTAACAAATATAAACTTCTCGTCAATTAATGTATGTATCGTTAATTAATAATATTTCTACATACAATATCACTTCACATCTTGTTAACTATACATACACATATTTTTTCAGTGGTTATAGTTAAGATGTCAAAAATATTTGATAGTTTCTGTTTTTGAAAAAAAAAATATATAAAATTTTAAAATAAGATGTATCTTGACCAAAATTTTGTGTTCGGAACAACTATAATTATTTCGAATATAAGGTTTTGACCAAGTACTTCTTACTATTAGTTTTTGAAAAAAATTCTTGCATTCTAACTAATAGTTTTAATTACAAAATTACAATTAATAATATTTTATAAGTTATATATTTTTAAAATCTTATTTTATCCAAATATTTTAATAACGTTATATACTTTAAAGATAACTTATAAAATATAAAAATTTATAAAAAAGTTTAAATAAATTTAACCAAATTAACCTGTTAGTGTTTGGTTGCCTCGAAAATAAATGTGGGCCAAATGTGTTTGACTGTATGAACCACATAAAAATACCACGTAAACGATGAAATGACAATGTCAGTAGATAACCTTGACATAATTGTAGTACGTATAACCATAATAGATTTTCTGGTCTTCAACAGTTCCCATCCGTTGTCACTGGTGACATGTATTATACTACACAAATAGAACAAGGATAATTAATTTAGCATTTTAAACAGGAAAAATCTTCCTTGATTCTATTTCGTTGGCAGGAAAAATCACTGGTGACATATTATATATTTTCAATCCACATCCATCCATCCACTATATATATTTCCATTGGCAGCCCATTTTGGATCCTATATTTGATTTCGTATTTTATCTTTTATTTTAATGTGCTATATATACGCCAAATGTATTTAATTCTCAATTAATTATTTTTATAAAAAAAATATTTAATACACGTGTCATATATTCGTACAGTAGAATAGAGAATGAAATATAAATGAGAATAGAGGATCTAAACCGTTGGTAGCCGACCATGACAACGACCATTACTTAGGGTCCATTTGGTTTCCACATCCTCCACTCGTAATGATATATATCAGGGAAAAATACAAAATTGGTCCTGTAACTATACATTACTAGCAAATTTTAACTTTATCTTTTCGGGCCGCAATTTTGAAACACTAGCTTTTGAATTTTAGCAATTTAAAAAAAAATTCAGTCCGAAATCATTTGCAACAGGCCCGATCCTACGTGGCCCATGAAGTGGCGCCACATGGTTCCACTTGTTCTACTTTTCTCCTGTGTGGCAATGACGTGGTAATTCAACCTACCATGTCAGCAAAATAAGAAAATAACAAGTAAAAAATAAATTTATATATAAAAAATAAAAAAATAAAGACATAAAAAATAAAAAATAAAAAATCCAAAAAAATAAAAATATATACATACAAACATATATACATACATATATAAATTTTAAATACATAAATATATATACATATATATAGACCCCAACATGCCGCCACCCCCACCCCCCAACAAACCCGCCACCACCATGGCTACCATGGCCAGACCATTAGTTGGCAAATATGGCCTTGGCCTGGCCACCTCAACCTGGCAACCGCAGCCTAGCGCATGCGGCCGCTAGGTTGAGGCGGAGGCGGCCGTTGGCCATGCGATCGCCAAGTCAAGGCAGGCGGCTGCTGGCCAACAGCCAAGTTGAGGGGAAGGTGGGGAAGGAGTGTGGTTGGTGGGGCGAAGGGGAGGAGTGCTGGAGGGAAAGGGTGGGGATTTTTCTTCTTCTTATTCTTCTTCTTATTATTATTATTATATTTGAATTCTTTATTATACTAATTGAATAATTGAATTATTTTAGAATATTTTTTATTTTAATATTATTATGTAATTTATAATTATATAGTTAGGATGATAGACTTAAAATTTTATTGTTTAAGTTTTATTTGTTATATTTGAATTAATAAATAAAATATATTTATATTTAATAGAATTATTTTATATGTATTTATCAGTTTAATATTATTATGTAATTTTGAATTATATAGATAATAGGATAGACTTAAATTGTTATTGTTTAATCTTTATTTCATTTTTAACTTAATAAATAAAGTCAACAAAATTTATTTAAATTTTTAGATATTTTACTATTTTAACATTATTAAATTTTTTAACTTAATATTATTAAAATTATATGGCCTAAAGTGATAGATTTTTAAAAAAATTTAGATGATAAATTCGTATGCAATAAAATTTTATAAATTTGAAGGATATTTTATATTTTAAATTCTAATGTGCAAGTTTTAAATTTTTTTTTAGGACTCAATTCATTTAATTTGATAACTTAGCAAGTGGGATACATGTGTATGTTTATTTATATATATAAGAATACAAATATTTTTCAAGATTTATCTATTTTTTTATTTTTTGCTTTTTTCAATTTTTATGTACCTATTTTTTGATTTTTTTTGTGCAAATTTTTCTTCTTCTTCTTTTTTTTTTTTGTCTAGTAAAATACATGACAAGAAGGGGTTGCCACACCACATGCCACGTAGGAGAGAGAATGTAACGTGGCGCCACATAGCATCGGGCCGATTGCAAATGACTTCGGGCTGAATTTGTCCTCAAATTGCCAAAATTCAAAAGCTAGTGTGCCAAAATTACGACCCAAAAAAAAAAGGTCAAAATTTGCCAGTGGGGTATAATTACGGACCAATTTTACATTTTCCCTATACACCACAAGTTGTTTGTTTTTCTATAATTTCATGAGTTTTTTGGATTGAGGATGTTTTATAAACTAATGTGTTTAAATATAACGGGCTTGGATACTTTCAAATAGGTAATTAAGCAATAACAAATTTGATATATCAGTAATTGTAATATTACAAGGAATGGTCTGCATTCTTTTATGGCAATAAGCAAACGAGAACTAACGCTACACTTTGTATAAAATGATCCATGAAGCAGACCCTAGGACCCAATCAGAAATTAAGATCACAATCATGCATGATAATTTAATTTCAACTTTACACGTGATAAGGAAAACTAGCTAGTATACTACTAATTTCATATCTACGTCACAGGCCAGAAGTAAAGGGCACGCCGGTGGCCGGAATCCATGAATCTCCGGCCAAGAAATTCCCGACGGAGAATTTTCCGGCCTCATTCGCACTTTTTATGATGTGGAATCCAGGCCATTTCACCCTTCCGCTAGTACTCGCACCACTTCCTGTGTTCATATACTCACCATAGTATAAAGTGCTTAAAGCAAAATTTCCACTCCACGGAAGCCAACCCGCCGGGTCAATCAACCCATCAATTGTACATTTCATGAAGACTGTTCTCGAGTATTTTTGCCATGGCCTCCCTAAATAACTTTTGGACGAACTCGCGCCGGCGCCGGCGCCGGTAACATGTGAGTTATGGATAATGATGCCTGTGTTTTCATTAGGGTCTGTTCTTCCTTGGGCTGTGACAGTGTTTTTTTGATTAGGCATAGGTTTTCGTATGTAAATATTGCAGTTTTGGATGACGGCAGCTGCGTCACCGAAGATGAAATCTATGGTCCCATAAATGTCGCAATCGCGATAAAACTGTCGTTGGGAGTAGACACAAAGGGTGTCCTGGTAGCCTTTGAAGCTGCAGTCGTAGAAAACTGAGAAATCGGAGCCGGAGCGAAGGGCAACCGCTTGGTGCTTCTGGGGTCCGGCTGTGTTTTCGAATGTCATGCCCCGTGCTATGAACCCATCACCAGTAACAGCTGCAAATTGAAAAACCACTACAGTTAGTCAAACAGTGGACGATTAATGTGTTTCCTGTTTGCAACTCTTCTTTTTTTGGATAATTTAAACTTTTAGATGATATATAATTATTAGGAAAAGAAAAAAAAGGGTCCAAGTTAGTTAAAAGGATAAATTAAAGAGCAAAAGGAATAGAAAGATTTGTGCAAGTTAATCATTAATTTGACAATTTGGGTATAAGTCAGCAATTAATATTGTTCACTGTGTTATTGCTTTTGACATAAGAAATGGATATAGTTTAATATTCAATTTGATAAATTATTTAAATCGTAACTTGACCTGATGATGCAAACATAAGTCAACCTTACAACATTGAGGCGAAGAAATGCATACTTAATTGTTTATATTTTTTGGAGAGATATTTTTTAATATAACAGCCAAATCAAAGTTTTTTTGTTAGGTTTTTGAGGTGAAAATGAAAATGAGTTATTTTTTTAATGTAAGAATAATAATAAAATATATATTAAATATATAATATATGTATGTATATATTGAAAAATGTGCATTTTGCAGGAAAAATGAGAATATGTTTGATTATATTACTCTGAAACAATGTTGTTATGGGGAAACAAAACCAATGGCTCACAGGAAAGGGAAGCACTAAAATAAGATAAATATTATAGGTACGTAGAAGAACAAGGATTGAATTGAATTAATCATGTATGCTGAAGTCAATTAGGGATGTAATTAAACAACTAAGGGCAGTCAAATAAATAAAGAATTAATTAATTTTGATTAGAGGTAATTAAACTGACCAAATGTTGCAGAACGGAATGTTGTGGAGCCATCTTGGACATTCTTATTGCCCGTAACAATTGTTGCATCAATTCCATCTCCAATGAACATGAGGTTCTTCATGGATCTTTTGATCTCCACATTTTCCTTGTAAATTCCCTTCTTGACGTATATCACAAATCTCTTGGTGCCACTCCTTTGCTTGGCGGCTGCAGCCAAGGCTTCAGAAATGGTCTTATAATCACCCGAACCATCTTGTGCCACCACGATGTCAGCTTTTGCAGATGCACTCGAGGATTGAAGCAATTTCCTGTCACCAGGGGAAACCCATTCAGGGAATAAGTCATGGGAGGCCAACAAACGCCGATTTCTGTTCTTTTTAGTGCCGCTGTAAAATGCAGCTGAGGATGATGAAGAAGAAGAAGCCATATAATTGGCCTTATTGATGGCTAGTGAATTGCTGAGGAACTTTGAGAAGTCAGTCAGCATGTACGGCGGGAAGGATTGCAATTGAGAGGAGAGGTTAAAATCAAGAAATCCATTTTTGCATGCTTGATCATTGGCAATTGCTGCACTCAACCATGTTTGTGCATCAAGAGTATCTTTTTTGGATCCAATGGATCGATTAAGTTGATAGATGGTGTCGTCATAAAGCTCTAAACAATCGGTCCAAGCTGATTTGCCTAGTTCGTCGAATGAACTCAGGTCCATTTCTGAAATGAGCTTGTGGGAATTTTCAGCTTGGGCTAGAGTTGCTCTAAGGCTTACGTCATATTCATCCAGGGTTAATGTTTGAGAAGTGGTGCTGATGAGAGAATTGCATAGTTCCGGGTAAGGTACTGTTTGGGTGCAAATTGAGGTATAATTAGTTGCACAATTGGTCACCCCAAAATGTGTCAAAAGTATGGGAAGAAATAAGAATGCGAAAAAAGGAATATGGTTATCCATGAGAAGAGCTAGTTAGGCTGGCTGTACTCTTTAGTAGTACTAGCTAGACCAAATATTGGTTTAGTTTCCGAATGATTCGAATCATTCCAAAATGAGCTCTTTATATAAGGATGTGGCTTGACTTAAGGAGCACAAAATCGACTATTTGTTACCATCCAAAAGTAATGGTATGAGTTGGATGGCCACTGGATTATGAATCCACACGCCATTTTGTTGCTAGCCAGTTATGGCCTGGGATTTGGCAGACAAAATTGTAGGGTGATGAATATATAATTAAAGACGAATTTCACACAAAAGTCAACATTCTACATCAAACACTTGATGATACAAAAAAGGAAAAAAAAAAAAAAAAATGAGAGAGAGAGACACCCAAATATTTTCATATTGTTTGGTTATGTTTCCTCGAAACAATATTTTTTTGGGGAAATATAGTCAAACATATCTTTATTTTTCTTTCAAAACGCGCATTCTCCAATATATACATATTATATATACATTATATATAGTTTATTATTATTCTAACATTAAAATAATCATTCAATTACATTTTCACCCCAAAAACTCAACAACAAGCATTGATTTGATTGCTACAGTAAAAAATGTCTCCTCCAAAATATAAACAAACATACCAAAAAATATTTTTCACATCATCCAACAATTCATTTTCCCAAAACACATAATAAACACATAATAAAATCAAACAAAAAACATAACCAAACACAACCTTTATGTTCCTACTTGAATTAATCTTATCCTAAGGAATTTTCCACGCAAAATAGAGGTGTTAAATTTCCTGAATAATTCAGCAAATCATCAGCACGGATTAATTAAAAAAAAAAAAAAAAAAACACTAGTCGCAAAAACTCATTCCATTACCAATCAATTGAGGTCAAAATCTACCATATAACCAAATTCCTTTTTTCTTAATTAATAATATTTAGCAATAGTACCTAGTATGGAAGGCTTAATTAATTAAGACACAGTTGATGAGGACATAGTTCACAAAATGCACACGCAAATGCGTAGCTCGTATGAAAAGGCTTAATTAGATTTGATGACATAAGGACGTATAAATGAATATACACAACCTCAATTTTTCTTTTTAATTTTTTGTTTCTGTTTCCCTTTAAGGCCATAGTTGGGTGAGCAAAACAGTACATGGCGAACGCTGGTTGTACTTGTAGGACACAAGCCACTTCTTACTCTGCCACTTGGCTGCAGCACCATTAATAATGGGTGCTTGGCTTTGCCATTAATGTTGCTAAATACGTGGCAAGTACATGTATTGTCCACGTCACAAAAACTCCTTCAATGGAAATTCAAGAAAGTTAGGATTGATGCATGAATTTCCCGACGTATTCTAGATTAAGAAGTTCATGCACAGTAATGCGACCTAAACCTACCAAGTCATGTGTGTCTTATCCACAATTTGTTACAACACTTTCGTACCCTCTTTTCATTTAATAGTACTTTGCTTGTGGTTTTCTTTTTTCTTTTTTCTTTTTTTTTTCTCCTTATATTTTGGTATATATTAGTTTCATACACTGCACTTAATACATTATATTACTAATGATGATTTTCATATTGTTAACTTTTTACCTTAATTTTGTCATTTGTATTATTTATAGTAGTATTATTACGTACGCCAAAGTAACAATTATCTTCTTGAAACAACGTGTTGAACTAGCCTTTTACCTTTGTTGGATGTGTGATCCAATTTTGTGATTTTCTCAAAATATATGTGCGCATGCCAATGCATGTTTGATTCGTTAGGCCAAACAAGGTGAAGCAATTATTTGTGGATATTGGGGTTGTCGTTTTGCCCACAGTCTTCTCATTGGAGTGGATCCAGCTGTTCTTTTGGAACAAGCAACTTGGTTTCGTGGAATTGAGGATTGAAAGGTCAAAGTTTTAAATTTAATTTGAGGCCATTTCATAAATCGTGTCAACTCTTACTTTTCAAGTCTACAAATGATGAATGGTTTGATTTGCAGGAATAATTCAAAACAAAACTAAGTACTAAAAATTAGTAATAATCATATCTATATGATTGGTCTTCAATCTTCATAGATATATATAAGGTGTTTTTCTTTAAATTAATAAAGCAATAGATATTGCTGTAAATGAATATTCAAAAATTCATTTATTATTCGTGTTTATATTCGTTTATACAGAATTTATCGCATCCGTTTAAAGCAAATATTATCCGTATTCGATTAGTAGATATTCGATTATAAATTGATACAAATACAGTAAATGTGTATCCGATCCGTTTAATATCTGCTCCAAATATATATTTATTAAATAATGTACTATTTATATTTTTCAATAAAAATCTCATAATCCATTTATATATAAATTATAATTGAAGAATAAAGTTAATCAACATAATTATTGTTTGTTGACTTTATAATTAACGTACTTAAATGTCATTGTTATTATTAATCAGTACCAATAATCAATTATAAAGTTAATTATTAATTAAAAATTATACTATTTGTTTGATTGCTTTCTTTTTAATGAAATTGTATCGTTCCTTTTATTAATTAATATATGTATTTGTTATAGCTTCACAAATTCACGTATTTGGATATATTCATAAATGGATATCTAAATAATTATCTTCGAATATGAATATCAAAAAAATAATTCGAATATGGATAAGTTTAATCAAATATGAATGCATCTGAATAACTATAATCGAATATGGATATATTCGAATTCGATCAATATCCAACGGATACGAATTCGTATATCATTTTAAATATCAGTCAAATCCATGTCCGTATTCAAATATTCGAAAAGTTAAATGGATACGATATAAAAATATTGTATCCGATCCGTTTAATATATGTTTACGCCCTTACCGGTAGAATTAGATTTGTAAGGATCAAATACTTACCACTTGGCTAAAAGCTATAGCTGTTAGCAAAACTGCAACTTTATTTTCTTATATATTTGACAGCGCGAACCACAGTATAAGACTACGGTTGACTTGAGGTGGTTGCGCTCTATAAGCGTTATGAATTAAGCGTTTAGTTCTCAAGTCCAAGGATGATGCGGATAATAAATCTAACAAGATTCAGCACATGTTCTGCATGCATCTCATGTTATATGCGTAAGTTTTCTATATGTGTGATCAGAAGACAAGCAAATGCCACAGGCCATGCACTCGCCAAGTCGGAATTTCATACCAATTTTATCCTATTTTGACAACAATTGCTGACTATAACAGTTTCTTTTAATTACTTTGTGGATTTATGCAAATTCCGCTTTCCCAATCCAAAGAAAATAATACTTGAGAGTTGAGAAGCCTGTTCAAACAAAACAATTGTAGGCAACAAATGAAAAAAGCTAATGGGCCAACGCTACTAAAAGTCTAAAACTAATAAACTGCATGAGCAGCCCATTTGTTATATTTGAAATTTGAACAATAAGCCCAAAACTGTGGAATTTAAGTAGATGATGCCCTTCTGGATAAAAAAAAATACATAGATGATACCCTTTGTTAGGTACGGGCTAATAATAATCTACTCCATGTGAAATATGAAATATTCAGAACACTCCTTATAAAAAAATAAAAAAAAAGCATTCAAAAAACTTGTCTGTCATTTTTTAAATCATGCACATAGCTTTCTTTTTTTATTTTTGCTTTCTATTTACTATTAAAAAGGCATAATTACCCTAAAATAAAATTAAAATTAAAATACTTTTTATTTTATGTTATCTATTATTTTTATCTATTTTTTCCTTTAAATTTTTATTAATTTCTCCATAGCCATTTGATTCTTGAGAACAAATGGTTCAGATTACACTCTAAAAAATAAATAAATAAGTATATATATTATATAAATATTATAAGTGTTCAAATCTAATCCAATCCAAAAAAAAAAAAAAAAAACTGATGAATCAATTCAAAAAATTGAAACTCAATCAAAACCAAGCTTTTTTGGATTGAATTGAATTCGTTTTTTTTTAAACTGATCAGTTTGGATTGATTTTCAGGTTTAATATCAAAAACTGATCTAATCCAAATCGAACCAAAATTTATATACTAATTATATAAAAAATATATATATCTTAATTATAAAATACACAAATAAATTAAAATAAACTGGTTTAGATTTAAAATGAATGAGATTGAATTGAAAAGAATTTACAATAAAAATCTAATCGATGCAAACCGAATCGCGAATACCTTTAATAAATATAATATAAATATTATGCAAATATAATAATATACACACACACACACACATTATATTACCTCCACCCCCACCTCTCGCCCCCACCCTTGCCCGCCATAACTGCTCATGGCTGCCATGGGAGCCATGGCTATAGTTTCCATGGCAGTAGGAAATTTGCCAAGACTTGGCCAAATCTATCCAGATCTGGCCAAGTCCGGCCACCAGTCACCATGGTTGGTCGCATCTGGCTATGGCGGTCGGTGGCCTTTTATATATATATTTATTTGAAAAATTTATATATTTACATACATATGTATATATACACACACACACATCATGTATATATAGTATATATATAACCTTCTTTTTTGCGGCGGCGGCCATGGCCAACGCCATGGCCACCATTTTTTAAGGTTGGCCATGGCCTCCGTTTTTAAGGCTGGCTCATTTTTTTGGTGGCGGGGTGTCACGGATGGACTCTATTTATGCAGCAGAACAACCGTCTGTCCGTGTGGCATCTCAGGTTCCCACAACCTTCGATCCTCCAACGTCCATCTCGAGTCTTTCTGATGACCTATTACTCGATTTGGCCCAGTAGCTTACCATCATAAGCGTTAGAATACCTCATGATACTTGTGTACTCGCCTATTCCGAATGCCTACAATCATCAGAGGCTCGCATCCATCACGCCGAGTGTGTTTCCTTGTAATGATCCCTGACTAGCCAACATGCACGTCTCAATCATAGGTCCCTTACGTGCATCTTTCGATGGCAAAGAAGCAATCTCGCTCTATCTTGGCATTGAGGGCCACTTGCGTGCCCACAACGCAATCCTCATGCTCGTCACCCACTCGGAGTGCTTAGGTCGTGACGTAGCGCCCTTTGTTTGTGCCTCGCCCGAGTAGGGCCACCTGTAATCCAAGGCTTATGTGATGTGCCATCATGTTATATTCGTCCTGCATGAAGTATTGGACATCATTTCCCACTTGCTAGCAACATGCCACAACTTGCCTGCTATACGGCGTTCGCCCACGACCGCATGTCTCAAGCCAATGGACCCCCACAGCAAGGCTAGAACCCATAGCGCATGCTTAACGAGTTAGTTCACGAGACATTTGGGTGTCATCTCAATCACTCAATTGGCCTAGAGGTGTTGCCCCATAATTTTTGAAGCACGCACGGCAATAACGTTTCCACCTTCAAACCTCTCGGCACCCTCTCAGACCCAACGCGGGCCCACCTAGCCCCATGCCACCCGTTCGGTTCCCAATCCGTTCGGGGACTCTAAACACTCATTTGAGATGTCTAGAGTAGGCCCTTGAAGGCTCCCTATCGCCTTCAAGGAGTTACCCGTTACCCATTTAGTGCCTCACAGCACGGGGAGGACCGGCCGGTGCTCACCGTGGCATGCCCACCATCCGAACAGCCCTTCAGACATGCCTGTCTCCCTTATAATAGGATTAAAAAAGATTTCTGTTGTGCCTACAGTAGACATTGAAATACCGAGGATGTATATATTTTCGCAACTTCGCCTCCCGACATCCAAATCACTTGCCGCTTGGACCGTTGGATAGCTCTCGGCTTCTATATTAACTCTGTCAAGTTCCAGCCCTATCTGATTCTCTATGGAACAGTAATTTCCCTCGCAATAAGCTAAAATCACAACAATGCCACTGCACTGCCGCATTCTAAACATCTTCACCGTTTCCTATCCAAACGGAACCGTCTACTGGTGAAAATTGGTGAGAGTGTTTCCAACACATCAAGGAACATCCCGCAGAAACAGTTTCACAAAATTCCTTTTCCAAGCCACTCTGCTCAATGCACATTTGCGCTACCCGCGCGCAGCAAGACCGCTCCCGGTCGCCCTTAATATTTGGTGTCCAAACAAACATGGAATGACTTCAAATTTGGTGAAAAGCATCCTCATACCTCAGAGAGTATTCCATTGAAACAGTTTTGTAATCTGCACCTCACAAGTATCTCTGATCATGGGCCGTTTCCGCCCTACCGGGTGAGCCGACAACGCTTTGTCGCTCCTAACACCCCTTCAAGTCACGATCGCCATTCTTTTCCAATGAGTGACCTGTGACATTTTCCCCCACTCGATCCGTTGACATCTTCGTCAACACATACACAAGGACTCAAAGTGTATGTAGTACCCTAACTCAACTCTGATCTCTTTTGCACCGGATGAGTTTAGCTTCTCTGAGCTCTCAAAACTGTGCCTCTGCACAACTCAGTTTGTTTCTATGAACAGTTCCCTCCAGTACAATCCAAAATAAGCCTGCACGGCTGCTCAATGATCACCAAAAAAATAATGGCCCTCAACTTGGCTAACTCTGTTCAAATTGAATCATGAAACAGGAAGTCCACGTGCGATCTTCGCACTCTCCCCCACTGGAGGTGTTGCCATCCTCGGCAAACACTCGTCCTCATCAAGTGACTATCCTCAGCCTACTTGAACCCAAAATTCAGGGCCTCTGCCCAACACTTGAGACTCAGGGCTCTCTACCTGATCTCAAACTCGGCTACTCAGTTCGGCCACTCCACCGACTGACACCGTAAAAAGGAACTCTCGATGCTCTGCTCAAAACTTGGTTGTGGAGACTGCCGCTCCGCTCAATTCTGCTCATAGAACCTCATGCCCCTCTCAAATACCAAATTCGGTCACCTAGCTCGGCCAACTCTACCGACTGGCACCACACAAGGAGCTTGACTCTCCGTTCAAAATTTGCTCATGGAGCCTGCTGCTTCGCTCGATTTTACATATGGGGCCTCGTGCCCTTCTCAACTCTTGATTGCCCCTCTCAGAAATTCCTAAACCATAGAGCCCATTTACTGGTGTCGGAATCCCTTCGAAGAACATCCCCAATTTAGCTCAAATTAGCTTGGTGGCTTCCCCACTCAAGCTTGGAACAAGTCTCAACTTGACTGCACCCAAAACGGGATCCACTTATCACGGACGGAATTGAAATTTCTTTCAATTCTGAACTCAATAGCGTGCGTCCCTGTCTGGAGCACGCAACTCTGCTCAAGAGCATTGATTCCCTATCGGGAAACTCAAATCCTCGTAAAGTCGCTACACGGTGTCCAAGACTTCTGGTAGCTTCTCAACTTAGTGTCTCTGTTCCCACGATGTCCAAGAAAATTTCTCGGAACTCTACTCTGTGTCGCACCACATATGCTATGGCGTCTCTACGCTATCCCAACCATGCGCTCATCTTTCCCTCGTGGAAAGTTTCTCAAAGGTGGCATTCTATCCACCAAAACGGCCTTATCGCCTTAATCACCTTCTGACTTGTGGCCCTCCGCAATATGGATGCTTATCCTCGCAAATATGACTCACTCAATCCACCCGGCTCTTCTGGCATGTCCCCTCATGGAAGTCAAGATGAATATGAAATCTGATTATGTTTCCAAATCTTTCCCACAAAACGGTCAATAGCTTACCGGCCCAAAAAAGCATTTTATTGCGCTCACCGATTCCTCGCCTCGTGCAATTTTCAGTAGCCATGCACCTAGCGCAAATAAACTGCCAACCAAAATTTACGATGATGCCCACAGAGATCAATTGTAGTCACTGACAAGCACAAAACAATCAGGCTAATGCACTTCACCCAATCATAACGGCCACACTGCAAATCGGCTAATAAATTTAACTCAATCTGCAGATATCAATAACTCAATACTCCAGCAGTACTCTTCGAGTGTTACCGACCACAACTGCACAATCAGGTTACTGGAATTCACCCAATCGATATTTGCACTAGAACTCGGGTTAACAAGCTTCGCCCAAGCTATAGCCGTCAATAACAGTGCTCTCGGAGCCAAACGACTACACTAAAAGCTCAGTCTCTGCAAACAATGCCCACTGCACGAAATCAGGATGCCAACTAATAGCAAACTCGATAACTGACAGTCCCGAAATCATATCCAATCCACAAACGACTCATTGAAGCATTTTAAAGCCCAAGACAACAAACTAACACAATCTATGCTGCAAATCGGCATGATTCTGTTAAGAAGTCCTAGGTTTCAACCCACTTGCTCATGTCGAGTTCAAGTGTCAATCCCCTATTCAAATAGTATTTGGGTTCCAGAACTTTGATCGTCTGATCGGCTTATTTCACTTCCTGCCTGAATCCTCGCACATAGTAAAAACTCAAGCTCCGATACCACCTGTCATGGACGGACTCTATTTATGCAGTGGAACAACTATCTGTCCGTGTGGCATTTCAGGTTCCCATAACCTTCGATCCGCCAACATCCATCTCAAGTCTTTCTGATGACCCATTACTCGATTCGGCCTAGTAGTTTACTAGCATAAGCATCAGAACGCTTCTCGGTACTTGCGTACTCGCCTATTCCGAATGCCTACAATCATCAGAGGTTCGCGTCCGTCACGCTGAGCGTGTTTCCTTAACGATCCCTGACTAGCCAGCATGAACGTCTCAATCATAGGTCCCTTACGTGCATCTCTCGATGGTAAATGAGCAATCTTGCTCCATCTTGGCATTGTGGGTCACTCACGTGCCCACAACGCAACCCTCGTGCTCGTCACTCGCTCGGAGCGCTTAGACAGTGCCGTAGCGCCCTTTGTTTGTGCCTCGCCTGAGTAGGGCCACCTGTAAGTCTAAGGCTTATGTGATGTGCCATCATTATATTAGTCCTGCACGAAGTATTAGACATCATTTCCCGCTTGCTTGCAACATGCCACAACTTGCCCGCTATACGGCGTCGGCCCACGACCACATGTCTTAAGCTAATAGACCCCCGCAGCAAGGCTAGAACCCATAGCGCATGCTTAGCGAGTTAGTTCACGAGACATTTGGGTGTTCTTCTCGATCACTCAATCGGCCTAGAGGTGTTACTCCATAATTTTTGAAGCCAGCGAGGCAATAGCGTTTCCGCCGTCAAACCTCTCGGCACCCTCCCAAACCCAACGCGAGCCCACCTAGCCCTATGCAACCCTTTTGGTTCTCGACTTGTCCGGGGACTCTAAACACTCCTTTGAGATGTCTAGAGCTGGCCCTTGAAGGCTCCCCATCGCCTTCAAGGAGTTGCCCGTTTAGTGCCTCACAGCACGGGGAGGACCGGCCGATGCCCACCTTGGCATGCCCACCGTCCCAACAGCTCTTCAGACATGCCTATCCCCCTTATAATAGGCTTAAAAAAGATTTCTGTTATGCCCACAGTAGACATTGAAATGCCAAGATGTATACATTTTCGCAATTTCGCCTCTCGACATCCAAATCACTTGCTGGTTGGACTGTTGGATAGCTCTCGACTTCTACATTAACTCTGTCAAGTTCTAGCCCTGTACGATTCTCCATGGAACAATAATTGCCCTCGCTATAAGCTGGAATCACAACAATGCCACTGCACTACCGCATTCTAAACATCTTCACAGTTTCCTATACAAACGGAACCGTCTACTGGTGAAACTTGGTGGGAATGTTTCCAACACCTCAAGGAAGATCCCACAGAAATAGTGTCACAAAATTCCTTTTCCAAGCCATTCTGCTCAACGCACCTTTGCGCTACCCGCGCGCAGCAAGACCGCTCCCGGTCGCCCTTAATATTCGGTGTCCAAACGAACAAGGAATGACTTCAAATTTGGTGGGAAGCATCCTCATACCTCAGAGAGTATTCCATTGAAATAGTTTTTTCAATCTGCACCTCGCAAGAGTCTCTGCTCATGGGCCATTTTCGCCCTATCGGGTGAGACGACAATGCCTTGTCGCTCCTAACATCCCTTCAAGTCACGATCGCCATTCTTCTCCAATGAGCGACCCGTGACACGAGGGCCATGACCAGTTGTCTCCGGCCGTCTTGCCGAGCTATGGCAGCTGCGGGTGGGGGTGGTTTTCGCAGCGGCCATGGCCGCCATTTTTTATGGCCAGTCATTCCTTTTGGCCAGCCGTCTTGCCAGGCCATGGCAGCCACTGGTGGAGTTGGGGGTGGGAGATTTAGGGTTTATTAATATATATAAATGTATATATATGTAAATATATACACATTGTATAATAAAACATATATCTATAAATAAATATATTTCATTTTTTTAAATAAATATAGCTTGATCCGAACTGTTGATTCTTTCAAAAGCATCCAACGGTTGATATTAAGAGGTATAATAGTCTTTTTATGCACAAAAAATTTTAAACACTTGCAGCTATAGGCATTTGACATGCACTGCCTCCTTTAAGGGTGTTTGTTGCATGGTTTTAAAAATGACAATGTGGTTTTTTGTATATATATTTTTGTCATGGGGTGGTCTTTTGCCTATTTCATTTTTCACAGAGAGGTACAATCATTTTTTCCCCATTAGGTACTAATGTAATTGGTCACCAAATATGCGTATCTACAATCATGATTTGTCCTACAATACTCCATAATCCCATGTAAGGCTTAGAAATTTTAAAAGTCGAAACTTGTTGGAGCTCCCTCTGTCTCTCTTTGAAGCAATGATTGCTATTAATTGTATTGAAAAGTTGGATGTCTAATGTACCTAATTGTGTGCAGAAACTCTTACACCGTCCTTAAGGTGATAATTGTCCCCACTATTTGTGCTGGAAGAATTATGGCAATTCACCTCTAGAATTCAACTAAGGCATTCAAGGAATTGCTATCAACACTCTGAAATTTTTATTTAAGAATTTCTGTTGATGTTGAAAAATAATTGAGTGAGTATGAGAATATCTTTTTTGTTGGACAGTAATAATACTTTACTTTAAAAATACATAATAGTTTTATGTGGATTAATTGCCCCTATATAAGGTTACAACAATTATTCACAACAATTATGACTGTTAGTTTAAACAATGCACTGATTTTAACAGTCTTGTATTTTTCTTAACAATCACATTGTTTCTTATTAAAAAATATAATTTAAATAATTAAATAAATTATGTATTTAATTAAATTCAGAATTAAAATTAATTTGAATTTGGACACTTAGAATTATATATATATATATTACTATTCAACCAATATATATAATTCCTATGCTCTTGAACACTCTTCAAAAAAACCTTAAAATAATCTAACAGTTTAATGAGAGATTCACCAAACAAAGAAACTCTCTTTTACTTATTTTTTCAATGTGGGATTGAGATCCCGAAAGAATTCTCATATCTTCTCCACTTAACATACTATCTAGAAGTCCTAATTAATTCCAATACAAACTAAATATTATCTTCATGTAATAATTGTATCAAACTTGTTTAAATATTTTGCGAATTTTAAAAGTCTAATTCACATCCCTTTAGACTTTTTCTCACTCCCCGTAGTACAATTGCAATATACCTAGGTTAATATATAATGCAAATCAACAATTTGTAGCACCTAAATATCAAGAGTTATATAAATATACAATGCAAATCTCAATTAATTTTGAGCAGCTAGATCAACAGATATTAGTATATATAGGAAAGATTAAAATGAAACCCCATAGTTAAAGAAATTTAATAGAGCAAAAATTAGGAAATGTGTGCTACAATTTTGAATTTGTAGTATCTTTTTTCTTGATAAACTGGAAAATTTATTAACGAAGCATGAATAATACGTATCCAATGCCATTAAATGAACATTTAGTTTGGAAAAATAGCATAATCTTTGAAATTTCTTTCACCACTTGATCTGAATATATAGTGCAAAACCCTAACAAAATTTTTCTTGTTGTTTAATATATATGGATATTTGAAACTATAACACTAATTAACTTGTATAATTAACCCATGCAATATTTAAGTTGCATACAATTGTTATTTAATTGATCTCCAAGACTATTCTCCCTAAGTTCAGTTCAACTTATCTTATATTCAAATTCACATCAAAACAAAGGTGCAACTAGCTGACATTATAATATGTATAATGTGTTGTGTAGTCATTATAAAGAAATCTAACTTTGGAACAATTTATGTGTTGCTCAATGAAACAATACTTTAAAAACGAAAAGGAATTAATTTTTTTTTTCTAATAGTAGTTTGCCTACATTTTGTTCATACCTGCAATGAGTGTGATTGTTGTCTCAACTATTCATTCTTTCCAGAGAAGTTAGAAATAGATATGTTCTTTTCTTGATAAACGAGAACGCACACTTACTTTGTTACATTCTTGATTCTTATGAACCAAAAATGAGGCTAGACTGAATGAGCACAACCTCCAAATATGATACTCATCAATAACTTACTTTTGATAATATATAGATGAACATCACTGTATGTAAATTTAGACTAATGATCATATATTACCCAACAATCCCCAACGATCCTCCTAAAATAATAGAATTTGGAGATTATAAACAACAAGAGAGAAACTAAAATTTCTCATATATATTTCTTATGGCATTGTATCAAATGAGCCCAGGAGCTCCCCCAAACACTTCAGTAGAGTCAAGTATAATTAAGCAACATGAACCCTCAGAAGTGTTTGAAGGGAAACTCTAGGGAACATCTGAAATATAAATTGAACTTACTATATATTTTATTTCTTGCTGTTTGAAGGGCTACCTATTTATAGAGTTTCTCCCTTCATATTCTTTCCTTCGTCCCACATACTGTAGGGAAAACTTCATCACTAAAGAATTTTCCATCAAGAATGAACCTGGACAAGATTGTTGGCCAGATGAAAGGTTGAGAGAATCATATTCAGTTTGGTGGTCATTTTGCCCTTCTATTTTTCGCTGCATTCTTTTGGCCTCTCACTTTCAGCTTTATTTCATGGATATATGCAGAAGGGATTTTAATTCTCTAGCTTGAATTAATGGTATTGCTAGAGTGTTACTGTGATTCATGATAACCAGAAGCATGCATTTACTTAATTTGCTAGCTAATAAAAGCACTTGAGCCTGGCTGATTTCTTTTATTTGGGACAATCATGTGAATTGAATTTTGTCTTTTGCCTATTTCTCCTTGTAGTTTACATTCTTTTTATTTTCATTTTCTTTAATTTATGTTGGACATGCATTTGTCGGAGAATTGTCGTATTTGATCAATGTCATCAGAAATCTCATGTATGATTTTTTTTTTTAGTATTGACACATTGTAGATAACCGTTTATTTTTTATTACATGAAAAATAAACACTATAAAAGAGAAAATAAGATCAGTAATAAGATATTAAGTAACTTGTTAGAATTATCGCTAATGATATGCATTAAGTAGTAAAAATATTTACTGCTCTAAATAATTTACTAGTAATAATAATTATATCTTAGTTGATATTGACGCATAATGGCCAACTCAGTATATGACACTACAAATACTATCACTAATGATCATTACGACCCATTTTTCTTGTCTGAATTATTATTATACATATGTAATTCATTGTGAATAGTAACCATTCATACACAATTGTCCGGTCACCAATTTTCTTTAGTAAAAGTAATACATGACTATTTTTACTAATTAAGTTAGTGAAATTCATAATTGAAAAAAATAAATTAAAAGTTTTTATCGCTATATATAATATATATTTATTAGTGATAAATATGACCATTTTACATCTTCTCACAAACATATTTAAAATTTTCTTGCAGTGGTAACTTAACTTCTTCTTGGCTCGATTCATTAGGTTTCAAAAAGCAATTCCTGGGAAATTAAGCCCGTTTGGTTTCATTTCCATATCCGTTTTTATTTTTTACTATTTTAAAAATGAAACACATCACTTTTTATATATTTTCACCCAACATCATTTTTATTTTTATTTTCAAAACACATTCTTTAATAACCTATATATCTTCTCCCAATAACTTATATATCTTCTTTTTTTATTCCATTATTTCTATTTCTCTTCACCTACAACCTATTAAAGCCAACATAATCATTACTTTTTCAATAATTCATTCAAGTACAAACTTATTTTCAACTCATTTCCACTAATTAACTTTTTAAATTTTAGAAATTATGGAAATGAAAATGAAACTAAACGAGGTCCTAAATGGAATCTGAAATGAAAAAGCAAAAGGCCTTGTTTTTTGTTGTTTTCCTAATTGCAAACTAAATAAAAATGAATCTAATTAAATACTTGTTTGCTTAATTACCTTAATTTCTGAAACCCAATATAATTTAGAAATTCACATAAAGACATTCAAGAAAGAATTTTAGTAGAACTATATGTCAAAAATGTATGACAATTGGAAGAAGATGGTTGAAACCACTCTGAGGAGAACGCTTTGGCAAACTACACTTGAGCCCAAGATTTCAGTCTCAGTTCCAGCTCTAGCTTTAATTATCTGTAAAGAAACAAGGATATTTATAACCATAAAATATTTAGTGATAATGTGAAATTTTCATCAATTAATATATATATATATATATCATATAATAATAACATTGTGTTGCTATAATGATGGCAAGCTGACAAAAAAGATATATATATGTATATATAGTGTTTAAGATATCATTATTGATAATTAATGATATGTGTATATATAATGACAATTAATAAAAATCTCCTTACAATGATTTGTGACTAGACAATTTGTTCGATCTTGCAATATGTCATCGGAAGAAAGTGAGTAATGAACAAAGCTACTGAGAGAGAGAGAGAGAGATCTAGAGTAAAGAAGTAAAAAGGTGTATAAACACTGAAGGAGAGAGTAATATATATATACATGAGCTAAGCTAGCTAACTAGAGGGGTTAGAGACTAACTAGGGGAGGAGTCTAACCAACTAACTAACAAACTAGTTGAGCAGACTAACAGAATAACTAACTGTATACATGCATATAGCCTTACATCCCCCCCTTAGGTGGACCTCGGTGAACATCCCGTAGGTCCAACTTGGACAAGATAGAGTGGAAATCCGGCGAGGAGAGTGCCTTGGTGAATATGTCTGCGAGCTAAAGGGAAGTAGGAACGTGTTGTGGTGTAATGAAGCCTTTTTTGAAGTGATCACGCACAAGGTGGCAGTCAATATCCAAGTGTTTGGTCCTTTCATGGAATACAGGGTTTTCAGTGACATGAATAGCATCACGGTTGTTACAGAACAATGGGATGGGAGGTGATGTAGGTACTTGGAACTCTTGGAGAAGATAGGAAATCCATTGCAGTTCATATAATAATAACATTGTGTTGCTATAATGATGGCAAGCTGACAAAAAAGATATCTATATGTATATATAGTGTTTAAGATATCATTATTGATAATTAATGATATGTGTATATATAATGACAATTAATAAAAATCTCCTTACAATGATTTGTGACTAGACAATTTGTTCGATCTTGCAACATGTCATCGGAAGAAAGTGAGTAATGAACAAAGCTACTGAGAGAGAGAGAGAGATATCTAGAGTAAAGAAGTAAAAAGGTGTATAAACACTGAAGGAGAGAGCAATATATATACATGAGCTAAGCTAGCTAACCAGAGGGGTTAGAGACTAACTAGGGGAGGAGTCTAACCAACTGACTAACAAACTAGTTGAGCAGACTAACAGAATAACTAACTGTATACATGCATATAGCCTTACATCCCCCCTCAAGGTGGACCTCGGTGAACATCCCCCAGGTCCAACTTGGACAAGATAGAGTGGAAATTCGGCGAGGAGAGTGCCTTGGTGAATATGTCTGCGAGATAAAGGGAAGTAGGAACGTGTTGTGGTGTAATGAAGCCTTTTTTGAAGTGATCACGCACAAGGTGGCAGTCAATATCCAAGTGTTTGGTCCTTTCATGGAATACAGGGTTTTCAGTGACATGAATAGCATCACGGTTGTTACAGAACAATGGGATGGGAGGTGATGTAGGTACTTGGAACTCTTGGAGAAGATAGGAAATCCATTGCAGTTCATATAATAATAACATTGTGTTGCTATAATGATGGCAAGCTGACAAAAAAGATATCTATATGTATATATAGTGTTTAAGATATCATTATTGATAATTAATGATATGTGTATATATAATGACAATTAATAAAAATCTCCTTACAATGATTTGTGACTAGACAATTTGTTCGATCTTGCAACATGTCATCGGAAGAAAGTGAGTAATGAACAAAGCTACTGAGAGAGAGAGAGAGATATCTAGAGTAAAGAAGTAAAAAGGTGTATAAACACTGAAGGAGAGAGCAATATATATACATGAGCTAAGCTAGCTAACTAGAGGGGTTAGAGACTAACTAGGGGAGGAGTCTAACCAACTAACTAACAAACTAGTTGAGCAGACTAACATAATAACTAACTGTATACATGCATATAGCCTTACATCCCCCCTCAATGTGGACCTCGGTGAACATCCCCCAGGTCCAACTTGGACAAGATAGAGTGGAAATTCAGCGAGGAGAGTGCTTTGGTGAATATGTCTGCGAGCTAAAGGGAAGTAGGAACGTATTGTGGTGTAATGAAGCCTTTTTTGAAGTGATCACGCACAAGGTGGCAGTCAATATCCAAGTGTTTGGTCCTTTCATGGAATACAGGGTTTTCAAAGATATGAATAGCGGCACGGTTGTCACATAACAATGGGATGGGAGGCGACGTAGGTACTTGGAACTCTTGGAAAATATAAGAAATCCATTGCAGTTCACATACTACGGATGCCATACTTCTGTATTTTGCTTCTGCAGTGGACCGAGAGATAGTGCCTTGTTTCTTTGTCTTCCAAGATATCAAGGAGTTTCCTAAGAAAATGCAGAAACCTGTGAGACATCTTCTGGTGTCAGTGTAGGATGCCCAGTTGGCATCGCAATATGCCTGAAGTTGGAGAGAGTTATGTGTAGGAAGATACAATCCCTTAGAGGGGTTGCCTTTAAGATATGGAAGCACATGTACAACTGCTTTCCAGTGATCAACAGTAGGAGCATTTATAAACTGGCTGAGTTGTTGGACACTATAAGTGATGTCGAGCCGCGTGAGATTGAGATACAGAAGCCCGCCAACCAATCTTCTGTATTGCTTAAGGTCTGAATATGGTTTCCCATCAGCAGTAAGTTTAACACCCTTAGGGAATGGAACTGTTGCTGGTTTGGATGTCAAGAAACCACTGTCATGAAGAATTTCCATAGTGTACTTTCTTTAATTTAGATAGATTCCATCAGCAGACCTAGCTATCTCAATGCCAAGGAAGTATTTAGCATACCTAGGTCCTTAATGGTGAACTTGGAGTGCAGAAAACTCTTTACTGCAGAAATATCCTTGTCACTATTCCCTGTAACCAATACATTACGACATACACTACAAGTGCCATAAAGGAGTCACCAGAGCTCTTAATAAACAGACAATGATCATAGGTAGACTGCTTGAAGCCGTATTCTTGCAACTGGGCAGTTAGTTCTACATTCCATTGTCTAGAAGCTTGCTTCAGACCATACAGTGATTTCAAAAATTTACAGACCTGACCAGGTTGGCTCTTATCATACCCCTCAGGGGGCTACATAGACACTTCTTCATCGATAAATCCATGCAAGAGAGCATTGTTAATGTCCAATTGGTGAATGCTCCAGTTCTTGGCAGCAGCTAAAGCAAAGAGCAGTCTGATTGTGACAGGTTTAGTAACAGGAGAAAAACTCTGTGAATAATCTATTCCAGCAACTTGGTTATACCCCTTCGCCACCAACCTTGCTTTATACTTGTCAATCGTGCCCTCAAGTTTGAGTTTCACCTTATATACCCACCTTGAGTCAATGGCTTTCTTGCCAAGAGGTAGAGTAGTAAGCTCCCAAGTTCTATTGGATTCAAGCGCCTCAATCTGCTTCTTCTGGCAACAACCCACTCCTCTTGAGTACAAGCGTGCTTATAGGAAGTGGGCTCTTTAACTGTAGAAACATTAGCCAAAAAGGCCATGTATGCAGGAGAAAATTTGGTTCTAGTAGTAAAGGAGTAGGTTTGGGGTGCATGATCAATCTTTGCATGGCCATTAGTACACTATGCAAGTGGGAAAATCACTGGCATAGACTCATTAAAGTGATGTTCAGATACTTGAGAAACATAATCTGTTAGCCAGGCAGGTTTCCTTTTAGGTCTAGAACTTTCTCTCACAATAGGGATAGTAGGGCTGGGAGATTGAATTTCTAGAGAGTTTTGGCCTATGTTTGGAGATGTTGGTGGCACAGGTGTGCTACTGTCAGGATGCAAGGAAGTAGTTTCTTCAAGAATAGGAATAGGTAGAGACAGTGAAGATTCAAAACTTTCTATGGAGATTTTGTCTTTGAAAGGAAATGTGTATTCATGAAATATAACATCCCTAGAAATGTATACTTTGTGTCTATCAAGATCATAGACTTTGAATGCCTTTTGTCCTGCATTATATCCAATAAAAATGCATTTGAATGCCCTTAGTTCAAACTTATCTTTGTGTGGTAGGGTATTTGTGGCAAAGCAAAGGGATCCAAAGACCCTCAAATTTTGATAATCTGGGGCTTTGTTAAAAAGCTTATCATAAGGAGATTTCCATGATAGAGTATGACTAGGTAATCTATTGATAATGTGGGTTGCCATCAAGATGGATTCCCCCCCAGAATTTTGAGGGGAGATTTGACTGTAATATGAGAGCTCTGGCAGTGTTAAGGAGGTGTCTATGTTTCCTTTCTATGGTACAATTCTACTGAGGGGTATAGCTGCAGCTTCTTTGGTGAATGATGACATTTTGACTACGGATAGCATGAACATCAATGTTCAGGAATTCAGTGCCATTGTCAATTCTTATGGTTTTGATACATGTTTGGAATTGGTTTTTGACCATCTGAATGAACTGGTGAATGAAAGTATGAGTTTGATATTTGTTATTCATTAAGTAAGTCCACAAAGCTCTAGTATGGTCATCAACAATAGTAAGAATATAGTGGGTGCCTGTCAAGGATGGCTTCTTGTAAGGACGCCAAAGGTCCATGTGGACGAGCTCAAAGGCTTTAGTGGTAGTAGATATGCTAGGAGAGAGAAAGATAATCTGGTCTGTTTGGTCATGGAACATACAGTACAATCATGACAAGAATCAAGATTTTTATTGCTAGTACAAGGAATGTGTCTCAAAACTTTATTGGATGTATGCCCTAATCTATTGTGCCAGAGAATAGCATCTGAAGAAGATATAGAGTTCATAAGGTTTTGATCAGGAGTTTTGCAACTAAATGAATTGGAATGAAAGTATTTACAACAAGCTTTAATTCTTTCAGAAGAGAAGCAAGACTTGTCAAGGATGTAGAGTCTTCCTATGACCTTTCCCACTGCAATTATTCTTTCATTCTTCAGGTCCTGCAAGATGAATTGGTTTGAGTAAAATGTGAACTTCATTTTGGCATCATTGGTAAGCTTACTCACAGATAGGAGGTTAAACTTGAACTCAGGAATGTGGACTGTGTTTAGAAGGTTTAGGTGTTTTGTTAGATAGGCAGTTCCAATATGTTGAAGAAGCTTAAGGGTGCCATCAGGCAAGTAAACGGGTATAGGATTGGTAGGATTTTTGTAGTTGAACAAAAGGTTAGTATCAGTGCATATATGGCTAGAGGCTCCTGTATCTACAATCCAAGAGTCAACTCCTATTAATCAAGTGTGCTCAAGGCTAAATGCATAGATGAACCTGCAAAATCATTGAGGTGATCAAAGCTCATTTGATTTCCTTCCACCTACTGTTTTCCTTTCATCAGCTTTGTCACTTCCTGCTGTACCATATTGGCCAGGGTAGATGTCCAGTCATGTGCTTTGGGATTGCTCTTTTCATTCTGAAAGTCAGGAGGAGTCTCTATATAATTCACATTCTGTCTCCCTTACCCTTGACCTCTTTTCTCCTTGAGCTCTTTGTACCAATCCGGATACCCGTTCAATTTAAAGCAACTATCTCTAGTGTGACCATCTCTCCCACAATAGAAACAGTGTTTGTCTCATTTTCTCCCTCGATCCTTCCTATACATCTGCTTGACACCTCTCCCTCTATTAAAGTTAGGTTCAATTCTTGCTGCCATAGTAGCATTTTCAATCAGATTATTGAAGGATGTATTCACTTCCCTTGCTTTTCAACACGCAGCACCATTGAGTATGCTTTATTCACACTAGGAAAAGGATCCATCACCAATATTTGGTATCTAACATGGTCATAAGCATCATTCAATCCCATGAGGAATTGCATTAACTTGTTCATAGAGTTCACATCGACTACAGCCCTTGCCGCTCCGCAAGTACACTCTGGAATAGGCATCAAAACACCCAACTCATCCCATAGTTTTTTCAGTTTTGTGTAGTACTGGACAACAGTGAGCGTTCCCTATGTAATAGAGGTAATCTCACGTTGTAGCTGATACAAAAGAGGGCCATTGCACTCTCCAAATCGTTCTGAAATCTCTTCCCAAGCTCCTTGGAAGAGGTAGTGTAAAGGAACGCTTCAACAATGTCTCTGGATATAGAATTGAGAATCCAGGACGTAACCATGCAATCAACTCAAATCCACTGATCATATTCAGAAGATTCGACCCCAGGCATGGGACATCTACCGTCAATGAAACCTAATTTCACCTTAGCTCCTAAGGCAATCTTCATCGAACGGCTCCAAGACAGAAAATTGGTACCTGTTAGTGGAGTCGTCACAAGCACCATTCCTAGATGATCTGATCCTTGAAGGAACAGTTGATCACTATTTTCAAGGTTTATGCAGGTTTGTTCTTGGTTGTGGCTCATATCAGTATCTGCAAGCGCTTCATCCATACTTCAATCGGTGAGGAAAATCGGAGAGGAACGCAGCTCAGTATCTTGATTCTGATGAAGATCTACCTTTCGAAAGAAGATCAGGAGCACATAATCGGTGCTTCGATACCATGTTCGATCTTGCAATATGTCATCGGAAGAAAATGAGTAATGAACAAAGCTATTGAGAGAGAGAGATATATATCTGGAGTAAAGAAGTAAAAAGGTGTATAAACATTGAAGGAGAGAGTAATATATATACATGAGCTAAGCTAGCTAACTAGAGGGGTTAGAGACTAACTAGGGGAAGAGTCTAACCAACTGACTAACAAACTAGTTGAGCAGACTAACTGAATAACTAACAGTATACATGCATATACACAATTTTTTTTTTTTTAATTATACATGTGTGATAATTTTTTAACACAATCTTTATTGGCGTTAAACTTGTGAATTTCAATTTTGTAACAAGTATAAAACTTCTTGTCAATTAATGTACGTATCGTTAATAAATAATGTTTTCGTATATATTATCACTTCACATCTTGTTAATTATATATATAAATATATTTTTTTAGTGGTTATAATTAAGATGTCAAAAATATTTAATAATTTTTTTTTGGTAAAAGAGCATATAAGATTTTAAATTAAGATGTATCTTGACCAAAATTTTATGTTCGGAACAATTGTAATTATTGCAAATATCAAGCTTTGACCACGTCTTTCTTACTATCAGTTTTTGAAAAAAATTCTTTCATTCTAACTAATAGTTTTAATTATAAAATTGCGGTTAGTACATTTTATTAGTTATCTCTAAAATTTTATTTTATCCAAATATTTTGATAACATTATCTTAAAATAAAATTTAATATCTTAAATACTTTAAAAATAACTTATAAAATATAAAAATTTATAAAAAAATTTAAATAAATTTAACCAAATGGCCTTTTAGTGTGTGCCTGTGAGTCTCTCACGAGTCAATGGTAGCATTTGATTGCCTCAAAAATAAAATGGGAGTGGGGGCCAAATGTGTTCGAACGTCTGAACCTTAACATAATTGTATAGTACGTATAAAGATAATATATTTTCTGATCTCCAAGAGTTTTCCCCTCAGTTGTCACTGGTGACATACATATTATGCTAAAAAAATAGAAAAAGGTTAATTAATTTAGGGAATGTTTGGTTATATGTATATATATATATATTTGTGATTTTATTATGTGTTTTAGGAGAATGAATTATTAGTGAATGTGAAAGTTGTTTTTTGGTATATTTGTTTATATTTTGAGGGAGACATTTTTGCTATAATGGTCAAATCAATATTTTTTTTGTTGGGTTTTTGAGGTAAAAATGGAATTGAGTAATTTTTTTAATATTAAAACAATAATAAAATATATATGATTGATATATATAATATATGTATATATTAAAGAATGTGTATTTTGAAGGGAAAATGAGGATATGTTTGGTTATGTTTTTCCAAAATAATATTGTTTTGGGGAAATATAACCAAACACTAGTATTTTAAATAGGAAAATTCTTCCTCGATTCTATTAATTTCAAAAAGTTGGCTATTGTGGTCTTGATTGCTTGATTTCTTATTTCAAAAAAAAAAAAAAAAAAAAAAAATTCTGCTATAAAGTAAATTTAGAAAATTGAATATAATTTTTTAGAATGTATTAAGCGAGTAACAAGAATGTATTCTATAATTGATATTATATTCTATTTCTTTAAAAAAATATTTACATGCGAATGTCTCTTTCTGAACAAGTTCCAAAAGCTTGATTATTTTTTCGAGGTAATTTTTAGTGTGATGTGTTATTATATTATTCTATTTCCTTCTTTTCATTTAATTTACATTATAAGTGTAAGAATACACTAATTAAATATGTGTATATATGTAGTAATTAAAGTTGACGTAAGAAATAAACATAAAACAAAATTTTAACATCTTTTTTTTGTCGAGTGTCTAATTAATCTAAATGTCAATAACATCGCCATTACGTTTGTATATTTGATGTTCGAAATTGGAACCTTAAAAAAGTTTTGGTATGTGTAAGTGTCTAAATAATTAAAAAAAAAAAAAAACACTTTTCATTAAAAAAAAAAAAAAAAACTAGCAAGTAGAGGCTCAAGTTTAACGAATTAATCTTTAGAATTATCATATGTACGTGAATAAACTATTTTAGTTATGAAAAAGTTCTTTCTCCTTGTTCTCTGTCCTAGTCACTAAAGCCTTTTCACTAGGTTGTGCTTCAATATTGAGCTTATCGGCAATATTTAATTTACTCTAGACCTCATCTACCACAATGCATAGTCAGTAGTGATCAAGTCTATTAGTCCAGGTTCAAATCCTAACATTTATAAGTATAAAGTATGAAATTCAAATTTTAATAATGGTCAACGATAAATAGCCTAAAAAGTGGCTTGTAAGTTGTAATTGATTCTCAAAAGTCGAAGTTGTGTGAATTTAAAAAACATATATATTCAGTATTAACAAATAAACACAACTTATGTAAAGATGGAAAAAATAAAATAAAATTAAGAGAAGTATGAAATTCAAATCTGAATAATTATGTAAACTGTAAAATAGACTTCTAAAGTTATGATAATATAATTTTTGGGTGCTCTTGAAGTTGTATAATTAGGCACAACTTCGAGAGCCCCCAAAAATTTTCTTATTTCAAACAAAATACGATGCAAAGTGTTAAGCTCAAATCATCTTTCAGTATCAGATAGAAAAGATAGATTAGAACTCCAAATTCGTTGTACGTCTCGCAGTTTATCATCAAGTGAGCCCCGGAGTTCCCCCAAACACTTCAGGAGGCTTAATGGGCAGTATCTTTCTGATCATATGCAGATGCCAAAAACGCCGCCGTGAAGCGGTCAGGGGAACTCTGGGGAACACCTGATATTCATCTTGCTAGTTGTAGCAATTTAAGTTGCATATGAATAGGCAATTTATAATGCTGTGAAAGTTTTTCCTTTTTGCTTTAAAATTTCAGGTTTTTCATGTGGTTTGAGGCTGATAGAAGAAAGCTGATCAGCAGCAGCAAACCATGTGGGAGAAGTAATACTGTACCTGGACGCAATTGCGGGAAAGGTGAAGGGTTTGGAGAATCTTGATGAATAGTGTAAGTGGTCATATGCAATCCTGCCTTTTGTTACCCCTTGTCTGTACTATCCCTTAGAAACCTTACATCTACCTTTTTATCTTTGCTGCACCTAATCGTTACTTTCCTTTTTCTTTTTCTATAATACACCACGATATTCACTTGTTATATAATTGATTTAAGTTCCGAAAATTTGAGAAATGCAAACCTTGGTGAAATCTAATGTCCTAAAATTTAAGAGCTCCATCCCATAGAAAAGATTCGTCTATAAAAGATGATTCAGAGTCGACATCAGGCTGAAAAGGTGTGGCCTATTATTAATATTCATGTACTACTTATTAATCTTGAGCAACGAAGTAGGTTAAATTACAAAATGGGCTAGTTTGGTTGGATTTTTAATTTATCTCATGATTATTTATCATGTGATCATTTTTGTGATTTTTATCATTATGATATGGTTTGGTTGACATGGTTTATCATTGTGTTTTTATTTAAATAAATCCATGGGAGGTGACATGTTAATTTATTATGAAAATTACACATATAAACATGGGCTTTTGATATTTATACAAGCCTGAGTATTTATTGTCACCCCAACCAGATGAATAATAAGGTAGGATAAAAATACTATATCCCACCTTATTATCTCAACCAAACTAGCCCATATATAGTTAGATGTAAGATCAGATTGAAAAGCGTAGATATGAATAATAGATTAATATTTTTGTATAACATCTTATTAATCTCTAGAATTGAAGCAGGTTAAATACAATGAGTTAAAATTTTCAAATGTAATTTATGGAATGTTGAATCAAATATTATATGTCATATACTAATACAAGTCAAGATAGAAAGGATAGCACTTTATGTGTGCTAAGAATATCTGGTGAGATGACCACTAGAAGTATCAAAATTATCTGGCGAGTTTGTGGGAGTTATTTTCCGTTCTTCATTTTGCCCACAAGACTGACCAGATTCAAGATTTGTATTTTAAAAGATTAAGGAATTCTCTGTATCCAAAAGAAAAGAAGAGAAGATTTTGTGAATTTTCCTGATACACTGTAGGAGTGTACGCAATAGTTTTGGGCAATTTTAAGATAAAATTTGAACTCAATCGGATATGTACAAATAGATAAATAATAAATTGTAATGGCGAAATTTCTTTCCAATTCCAGCTAATTGAATTTAGGGGTGTAAATGAGTCGAGCGAGTCGAGCTGAAAAAAATTGCAAGCTTGGGCTTGAGCTTGAGCTTGATGAGTCTCCTCTTAAAGGCTCGAGCTCGAACTCAGCTCAATAAAATTTAATTATTAATATGTAATAATTATTTAATATTATGTATAAAATATTTAAAAATAGAAAAAAAGTAAATTATTAATATAAATAATTATTTAATTCATATATAGAAAGTAATTAAAAATAAAAGTAAGTAAATTATTAATATATAATAATTATTTAATTAATATATAAAAATATTTAAAAATAGAAAAAAAGCTTATGAGCCGGCTCACAAGCTTTTGAATAACTAAATTAAGGCTCGAGTTAGAGCTCGAATCGAGCTGGATCGTGAGGCTTATGAGTTGGCTCGATTCATCTTAAACCCCTATTTGCATTGTTTGGGTTCAATTAATTTGTCAAAAACTGACCATCTTATTTAAAAAATAGGTATTGTTATTTGCACTCCAAACTTTGTTATTCGCACTCTATTCTAAATTTTTGCATTAGGTTATTGACCTAAATATTCACTTACTTTTCAAATACATTTATATTAATTTGTAAGACAAATATACCCTTTAACATAATAATTATCACTTACAACTTTGTTAGCAATAAAAATATTCCACCCTAACTTATCCAATTTAATATGAAATAACATTATAGACTTGACAAATGGGTACCCATGGTAACCCAAGAGTACATAATGATAGGCTGGGTTAACTTACCCATAAGTAATATTATCCTTTTTTTATTGGATATGAGATAGTGGATCAATTACCCATGACTATGGGTGATGGGTAACCTATATGTACCGGTATTTTTACTTTTTAATACTTGAAGGTAAATTAATATGTATTTTTTAGTTTACATAATATTATTCAAGTATTACTTAAATAAAACTAATAAAGATGCTACAATTTTAAACATTACATTGAACAAATATTTAAAGTATGTCAAGTATTTTAGTTTGGAAAATACAACTTAAATATTTAAACATCTATTGATTTTAAGTTATATTACATTTTGAAATTCAAATTTAAATCCCATTATATGTCAAAATCTTTTTAAACTAAAAATTTAAATACCATGTAAACATTGTTGTTATCATAGAAAAATTGTTATATCCTCCAAATTATTTGTGATAATTAGAAAAAAAAAACATATATATATATATATATGGATATGGTTGTCACGGGTTATCCACGGGGTACTCATGGATTAGGTCAAAAAATGGTAGGTAATTAGGTGGTGGGTAAAATTACCCATATTTTATTGAGTAGAGAAAATGAGACCTATGATCCGCATTTTTTTAGGTACCCACAATATGGGTGATTTTTTTCCAGGTCTAAATAACAATGTGCAGTGCTCTTTTCTTCCGTTACTTTATTTTTCTGATTGAAATAACTTTACACAGTAGTCTTCATGAAGCAAAACAAGACTCATATTTGGATGTGAAAATATAATATTTTGTACTGATGCTATCATTTTCCTATTAAAGTTTATAGCTATGTCTTCAGTGAGATGATTGAATTTAGAAATGGGATAATCTATTCATTTTTATGTGCTATATCAAGTTTGACACACTACAAGAAAATTGTATATTAGTGACATTAAAAATGCCATTTAAATAGAATTATGTGGCATTTTTACATATAATGGCATTTTTAAGAAGTGCTATCTAGGTGGGTGTAGCTAAATGTTTGAATGTCACTATTTTATTCTTTTTGTGGCATTAATAAAATGCAATAAGAAATAAATTAAATGACATGTTAAAATATCACAAAACGTACATTAAATGACAGGCTAACATGTCACAAAAATTGTATGTAATGACGTATTAAAATGCCACAAAAAATCTCCAAAATGACATTATAACATACCATAAAAAATGCAATAAATGACATGTTAAAAATGCCACGAAAGGTTTTCTTTTCTTTTTTCTTTTTAATGGCATATTAACATGCCACAAAAAATATAGCAAATGATATATTAAAATTTCAATAAAAGATTCTTTAAATGACTTGTTAGCATGCCACAAAATAATATATTAATGGCTACTAAATGTCATAAAAGTTTGTTTTAGATATATATGTTAACCTACCCCAACTCCCATATATAAAATGTTAACCTACCCTCACTCAATTTGAGACTCCAATATGGCTCCATTGATCTTTATAAGATTCGAACCCACAACCATCTGTTTGTAAGAGTATGAGTTTACCATTAAGATATCCATCAATATTCAATATAATTAAAGATATTAATTTATTTGCATATTTTGGAAGTACATTTACTCAATTATATAAATATATGAATGCGCTCAAGTTTATTATATGAAATAACACATTTAAAAAAGTGTGAAAGATTAATTAGTTTAGAGATTTAAAATATCCAAAAAATAAAGAGAGACAAAATATAATATATAGGTGAGGAGAGAAAAAATCGACAAAAACTTAAATTTATTATACTTTTTAAGTATATGGTTAATTTAGTCAATATACTAATATAAATCAAATAGGGCATCAATACATTAATGATAAGATATATATATATATATATATATATTTGTAAATTTTATAGTGATCGATAAACCTATATATTATTTATCTACTTTGCAATATTTTTTTATATTGCATCATGATTAAATTATGAGTGTCTTTTTTTTTCTTTTTCAAAAAAGGTATTGATACTAGTTAAGTGTTTTTAAGATTTAATTAGATTGGTTGTTTCAATAAAATGCCACTATGTTTTTACAATATTTATTAATCAATTGATACTAAGTATTATATTATAGTGATATATTTTTTACTACTATTACTATATTACTTTAATATATCACTATACTGTAAAATATAATTAATGTCCTTATTGACTATTGTGGCATCTTTTTCAAATGACACCATAATTAAATAACATTAAAAACTTTTAAGAAAAATTTGTGGCATTGGTTGAATGCCCTTGAAATAAATTTATGTTGGCATTTTCAATCAAATGTCATCATCTTTATTTGTCATTTATTAATTAAATACCACTAAATATTGTAATATAGTGATATTTTTCAATAATTATCATTATATTACTCTTGCGTGTCACTATACTACAGAATGTCATTCAATTAGAGCCACTAAAATATTTCGTGATATTTTTCCTAAATGACACCATAAATAAATATGAGTGACATTTTCTAAGAAAAATTAGTGGTACTAGCTAAATGCCTGCAAAATACATTCTTGTTGGCATTTTTAACCAAATGTCACTATCTTATATGTCATTCAATAATCAAGTATCACTAAATATTTTATTATAGTGGCATTTTTCTAAGACTAATACTATATTATCTTTATGTGTCATTATACTAGAAAATGCCACTAAATACTTTATGACATATTTTTCAAATAACAACATAACCAAATATTAGTGACATTTAAAAAAAAATAAAATTAGTGCCACTAGTTAAGTGTCTTTAAAATAAATGTATCTTGAAATTTACAATTAAATGTCATTAATTTATTTGTCATTTATAACCAAATGCCACCAAATATTATACTATAGTGGCATTCTTTTACGACTATCACTATCTTAATTTTTTGTGTCATTATCTTATAAAATACCATTATGTTGATGCTACTAAAGATCATATTTGTTGTAGTGACATGGAATAAATCAAGTCTAGGAATGAATCGAGATAATATTTAATAGGACAAAGAATAGTATATTAAGGGCATAATTGTCCAGCAATTTAAATTAAATGTTATCTTAAAAATAAAAGGATACAATGGTCAATTCTTATAGACTAAAAATCAAGTGAAAGTGCCAATAATAAAGTTTGGAGTGCAAATAACAATACCCTTAAAAAATTTGAATCTTTTAGTATTATAAAATGCGAGTAGCTAACCTTATATTAACTTCTTTAAGGTATTGTTCACGTACACATAATTTGGGGTTTTGTTATTATGTAAAGATCACTCGATGGATGATAGAGGTGAACAACTTGTCAACTATTTTAAAATTTTTAATTCTCTTGATGTGAAATAAAATGTAGTATAATCAAAAGTTCCCGAATCAAGAGCGAAAAGATATACATGACTGTTGTTTCTCACAAACAATGAGATTTAATAATTAAATCTATTACTAAATATAAAAAAAAAAGTAAAGTTCATGAGATATTATATATAGATATTTGATATTGGGTAGTTAGGTTGTCATTAATGATGAAATAATATACAATTGGCAAAGCAAATTAATTAAATGTTTCAATTTAGGCAAAAAGCATATCCAATACTATTATACCATAATTAATGATAGTGTACATATTAATCCCGTTCATCTACATTAATTTGTTATTCATGAAGTTACAAATCATTATGTTTAATTTGCCTTGAAATTTGGGCTAAACTAACGAGAACCGAAAGAAGAATGGAGCGAAATGGAGCAAGGGGTTGAAATGGGTGCACGAGACTGAGCAAGGAAGCAGCAACTTGCGCTTAGGCGCAAGCCTTACTGGAACAGGGCAGAACAGGCGCAAGGCAGCGTGCGCCCAGGCACGCATGGAACTCGAATGCCGCGCGTGACATGAAAAGTGTTAGGCAGCATGGAGCAACACTGCGCGCCCCGGTGCTAGGTTTTCGTGCTGGGGTGCACAAGCTACTAGAACATTGCACCCTGGCGCACGTTGCTAGCACCAAGGTGCCTGCAACACAGTAGAAACAAGAGCGCCGCATGGCCTGGCACGAGACATGTGCGCCCCGGCGCGCGGCGCAGGGCTACAGGCCTTCGGCTTCAGTTTTTCGAGTATATATGTCAGTTTTTCTTCTAGAAAAAGTATCACGAACATAACACAATGGCTTCTTTACTACTTTTGAGTAATTTTCTCAAGACGGAGTTTAGAACGAGGGTGTTAGGTGTTTTCGTGAGATTTGTGGGATTCAAGTTTGTACATGCACTTTGATTTGAGATTAATAAAATTCCTTTTCTTTATTAGATGGATTAAGCACATCGCCGAACCACGTTAAATCTTGTTGTCATATTCCATCAAATTACTTTACTGTTATTTCATTATTTCCTCAATAGATCCTCTTAGGTTTTAACAAATTGGTATCAGAGCAGGTTGGATCAGATGTCAGGCATGAAGTACGAGGTAGAGAAGTTTGATGGGAAGAACAAATTTGGGTTGTGGAAGATGAAGGTTCATGCCCTCTTGTGTCAACAAGGTTTACAGAGAGCGTTAAGGGGCAGAGATTCCTTGCCAGAAACGCTGAAAGACAAGGAGAAAGACGAGTTCATAGTGAAGGCTTACGGTACTCTAGTGTTATCATTAGCAGACAACGTATTGAGAGAGGTCGCCATGGAAAGTACACCAATAGATTTATGAAAAAAGCTGGAGAGTCTATACATGACGAAGTCCCTGAAAAATTGGTTGTATTTGAAATAGCAATTATATACATTGAGAATGAAGAAAGGTACATCTATCACTCAACATATTAATTTTTTCAATAAGGTGATTCTAGATCTCGTTAATATAGATGTCAAAATTGATGATGAGGATCAAGCTTTAATTCTCTTGTGTTCTCTGCCAAAATCTTTTGAGCACTTGGTTACTATTTTGTTGTACGGGAGAGAAACAATTTCAATGGAGGATGTGAAGGCCTCATTGAATTCCATCGAGTTGAGAAAATATGTCCTGGGCAGCAACGATGGTGAAAGTGGGGAAGGATTGGTGGCAAAAGGGAGATCGAGAGAAAGAGGAAGGAGTAGAGGCCGATCGAAGTCCCGAACCAAGCCTAGAAACGGTGACAAGTATTTTAGATACGGTGGAAATGGGCATTGGAAACAGAATTGTCCAGAACAAGGAAAGGCGAAGGATGCAGGTGAAACTTCTAATCAGAAACGAGATAATGTCACAGGAATTACTGAGGATGAGTCTGATGGTGGGCTTGTTCTCAATGTTTCCGAAACTTTACTAAGCTCGAAATGAATTTTGGATAGTGGCTGCTCCTACCACATGTGCCCACGAGAAGATTGGTTTACCACATACTAGAAATATGATGGTAGTAAAGTGCTTATGGGAAATTGTGCTTCTTGCGGGGTTGTAGGAATTGACTCAGTTTGTATCAGAATGCCTGATGGCATAATAAGGACCCTAACAGATGTGATTCATGTTCCAGATCTAAAGAAAAATCTGATATCGCTGGGTACTCTGGACAAGAATGGTTGTTAGTATAGAACTCGAGATGGAGTTTTGCAGGTTTCCAAAGGCGCATTGCTTATCATGAAGGGAGACAAGAGGAACGGCCTTTACATATTGTAAGGAAACATAATTTTTGGTTCTGCAACGATTTCTTCATCAATCAATAATACTACAAGACTATGGCATATGCGGCTTGGGCATATGAGTGAGAAGGGGATGTCAAAACTGAGCAAACAAGGTTTGCTTTGTAGAGAAAAGACTGGAGAGCTGGATTTTTGCAAGCATTGTGTGTTGGGCAAGCAACCTAGGGTGAAAATTCGGCACTGCAGTTCACAGGACCAAAGGCACCTTGGATTACATTTACTCATATCTTTGGGGACCTTCTTAGGTTCCTTCAGAGGGAGGTGCAAGGTACATACTACCATTCATATATGATTTCTCACAGAGAATATGGGTGTACATGCTGAAGCATATGGATGAGGTGTTTGTCAACTTCAAGCAATGGAAGACCTTAATTGAGAAGCAGATAAGAAAAGAGATCAAGCACTTGAGGACTGACAATGGATTGGAGTTCTGCAACAAGGAATTTCAAGAATTATGCGACAAGGAAGGAATTATGAGGCATCGCACAGTTGTACATACACCACAACAGAATAAAGTTGCATAATGGATGAATAGGACTATCTTGGAAAGAGTTAGATGCATGCTCTTTAACGTCGAATTGTCCAAGGATTTTTGGGCAGAAGTGATTAACACTGTGTGTTATTTGGTGAATAGGTCACCATCAACTACTTTGGACTGCAAGACACTAATTGAGGTTTGGTCCGAGGTCTTCTGCTGATTACTCAAATCTGAGAGTATTTGGGTGTTCAGCCTATACTTATGTCTGGAATAGGAAGCAAGAGCCAAAAGCTAGGAAGTGTATATTTCTAGGCTATGCAGATGGAGTCAAAGGTTATCATTTGTGGTTTAATGATGATTATCAGCAAGGACGTGACATTTGATGAGTCTGAAATGATGAAAATGGTGGAGCAGCAAAAAAGCGATCAATAGGGCGTTAAGGAGAATGTGGAGATTCATATTGATCCTCCACAAGTTTCAAAGGGTAAACAGAAGGTGGTAGATGAAACTAGTGAGAGCACATTATAACCTAATCAACAACAGAAAAATGAACCACTACAAAATTATCGCTTAGCTCACGATAGGGAGATGAGGTAGATCAAACCACCACAGCGGTTTGCTTACTCAGATTTAGTAGTTTATGCTTTGAGTTCAGCCAAGGAGTTTGTAGGAGATGATCCAATCTCATACAAAGAGGCAATTTTTAGGCCATATTCTGATAAATAGGTTGTAGCTATAAGTTTAAAGATAGAGTCTCTACACAAGAATAACACATAGAGACTGGTTGATGTACCTAAAGGGCAGAAGATTGTAGGTTGCAAATAGATCTATAAGAAGAAGGAAGGGATTCTCGGTGTTGAAAATGCTAGATACAAGGCACGATTGGTTGCTAAGGGTTTTACTCAGAGAGAAGGAGTTGACTTTTATGAAGTATTCTCCCCAGATGTAAAACATACTTCCATTCGTGTTTTACTTGCCATGGTTGCTCTGTTTGATATGGAGCTGGAGTAGATGGATGTGAAAACAGCATTTTTGCATGGTGAGTTGGAGGAACAAATCTACATGAGTCGACCAGAAGAATTTATTGTTCCTGGGAAACAAAATCAAGCATGTCTTTTGAAGAGGTCATTATATGGCTTGAAACAGCCTTCCAGGCAGTGGTGGTATAAAAGGTTTGATGTTTTTATTACCAAGATAGGATATACAAGAAGCAAATTTGATTGTTCCATATATTATAAAATTTGTAGTGATAGCCTTTTCGTATATTTTTTGTTGTACATTGATGATATGTTGATTGCCTCTAGAAAGATATATGAGATCAACCAATTAAAAGCTCAATTAAGTGAAGAATTTGAGATGAGGATTTGGGCGGTGCAAAGAAGACATTGGGCTTGGAGATTATCCAAGACAGACACGTAGGATTGTTGTACTTATCTCAACAGTATTACATTGAGAAAGTACTTGATCGATTTGGGATGGATAAGTCCAAGCCAGTTAGTACGCCACTTGCAGCTTATTTTAGGCTCTCATCAAATCTATCACTAAGTACTAAGGAGGAGGTGTAACACGTATCTAGTGTGCCATATGCTAGTGAAGTAGGCAGCTTGATGTACGCCATGGTGTGCACTAGGCATAACATTTCACATGCAGTTAGTGTTGTGAGCAGGTATATGCACAAGCCAGGAAAGACTAATTGGCAGGCTGTGAAATGGATCATAAGGTATCTGAGAGGCTCTGCAGACAGATATTTGAGGTATAGTCAATCGAATTCTACTACTAGAATTATTGGCTATGTGAATGCGAATTATGTAGGAGATTTGGACAGCAGAAGGTCTATGACGGGCTATGTGTTTTGTGTATCAAGTTGTACGGTTAGCTAAAAGGCGACTTTACAGTCATTAGTTAAATTGTCCAGAATAGAAGCTGAGTACACGGCTTTGGCTGAAGGTGTCAAGGAAGGCATTTTGCTAAAGGGGTTGATCGATGATATGGGTATGACTTCTGAGATCACTAAGGTATTTTGTGACAGTCATAGTGATATACACTTGTCAAAGAATCAAGCACATAAACGTGAGGTATCACTTTGTTCGGGATATGGTGTCTCAAGGAGTCATGTTGATTGACAAGGTTGGGACTAAGGATAATTCGGTAGACATGCTGACTTAGGCTGTTCCAGGAATAAAATTCGAGCATTGCTTGGATTTGATTAATGTTTGCAGACTCAGATGACCGGCCCTTTTAGGGGGCAAGGACAACGAACAAGGATGGTGAATTTCAAGTTAAGGTGAAGAATTGTTGAATTTGCCTTGAAATTTGGGCTAAATCAACGAGCATCGGAAGAAGAATGGAGTAAAATGGAGCAAAGGGTCGAAATAGGCGCATGGGACTGAGCAAGGAAGTAGTGACTTGCGCTAAGGCACAAGACAAGGTGCCCCCGGGCGCAAACCTTATTGGAACAGGGCAGATGGGCGCATGGCATGCACGGGCGTGCACACTACTGGAATGCCAGGCTCGGGCACGCGACACGGAAAGTACTGGAGCAATGCTACGCGTCCCAGTACAAGGTTTCTGCACCGAGGCGCACAGGCTACTGGAATATTGCGCCATAGTGCAAGTTGCCCGCACAAGGGGGCCTGCAACACAGCAAAAATAGGGGCGCTGTGTGGCCTGGCGCGAGACATATACACCCCGGCGCGCAGCGTAGGCCCACGGGCCTTGGGCATCGGTTTTTCAAGTATATATATCAGTTTTTCTTCCAGAAAAAGTATAACGAACATAACACAAGGGCTTCTTTACTGCTTTTGAGTAATTTTCTCAATACGCAGTTTAGAATGAGGGTGTTAGGTGTTTTTGTGAGATTTGTGGTATTCAAATTTGTACTTGCACTTTGATTTGAGATTAATAAAATTTCTTTTCTTTGTTGGGTGGATTAGGCACATTGCCGAACCACGTTAAATCTTGTTGTCATATTCCATCGAATTACTTTACTGTTATTTCATTATTTCCGCAATAGATCCTCCTGGATTTTAACATATTAAATAGCATTTGTACGTTGTCGTTGTAAGTTTTATTAACCCTAAAGTTGATCTTTGGTATTGGGTCAACTAAATTTGGCAAAAAATTCAGAAATAATTAGGTAGAAATATAGAAAGAATTTCTAAACAAAATTAATAAAATCATTGAATTTTATTGGTTAACTTTGATGATGAAATTAAAAATTTATAAAGAAGACGAGATCGAGCAATGCTAGAACTTGTCAACTCTAGCAAAGAATTGCCGGATTCAAAAGGTGCAAATATTTAATTTGGAGTGCATGTTAGAAAATGACATCTATTTATAGGTGGTTGACAACAATGTTTGTTTCATCTTAGAGCATGATGCGATGCAGGATTTGGAAGTCTTGATCTCGAGGACAATATCATAATGTTCCCTGTTCACATTCTTGATCTTGAACAGGATCATGTTCCACACAAGTGAATTGGCTCTTCGGCCTGATCACAATAGCACACGTCAGGCTAGCTAAAATTGCCTCAGCTAAGGCCCTCCAATGCCTACATCGGTAGAGTGCTGAGATAATCAGATAAGAACTCAAATATAAGTGTATGAACTTAAGTAAAAGATGGTATAAGATGACATGACCTGTTACTGTACAATACCTCCTCTTTATAGGCATGGTGTTGTCCTTTTCTGTACGGATCAATGTGGCAAATTGTTATTCATTTGATTTGGGATCCATCGACGGTCAACAATTCGGGTCAGATCAAGACCCAAATAAAAATGTGCGGATCCTTTCCTATTTGAGTATTTTGCTAGTTCCAGGAGTAAATTGGTCTTTCACATCATATTCATTAAATACTCTCGTTAGAGTATTTAAAAAAATATTTTGAAAATCAATATATTTAAAAAATTATAGTAGGATCATATGAAGATAATACTTAGAATTATTTTAGAATTAGTTGATGAGATGTATTTTATCGAGAGAGTTATGTTTGACTATATTTCTGAGAGTGGCATTCTATAATATTGTAAATACTTTTATGTAAGTTTTTATGTACCACATTTTCATATTATTATATTTTTCTATATAAGTGTAATGGTTGAAAGAAATATATTTATATTCATGTAATGATTGAAAATATAAATACATATTTTTATTACTATAACAATTATGTAATTTGCCTAAATATAAGATATATATTTATAAATATCATAATTATAGTTATTAAGTTTCTTAAATATTAATGTTTTAAGAAAGAAGAAATAAGATTTAGAGTCGTAAAATTATTAAATATTAGATTTCATTTGTGGATAATAAAAATATAATTTCTTCAAAAACACCGGACATAGCCAAGATGTACGTCTCTAGCTAGGCCCCTAGCAGTTTACCATATGTTAGGCATTTTTTTTTTATCGCAAAATCATCTATTTCAATCAACTTTGAAATGGTGCATTATGGAGAGGGCATGTACAGTATATCCTGGTCACATTGACATAGGTCTTAGACTTGATACATGTTCAACAAGCTAGAAACTCATGGCGGAGGACAGCTCAAAACAGAGAAACAAATGATGCATTCAACATGTAAAATGACTACATGCTGGGGTTATTTATACAAGTCTAGAGACAAAAGGCTAACTAACTGCTAAGCTAATAAATGCTAAAGAAAACTAATTCTGTTAGGGTTGCTAATTTACTAACAATACAGCAAACTAACTAGCTAACGGAGCAATAAAAGGAATATAATAGATAAATATATTTGTACATCCCCCCCTTAAGTTGGAGTTTGGTAGATATCACACAAGCCCAACTTAGATAGAATGCGCTGAAAGGATGGAGCGGATAGAGCCTTGGTGAACACATCAGTAGGTTGAAAGATATATGTCGTGGAATAATGAGACCTTGTTTGAATTGATCGCGTACGAGGTGGCAGTCGATGTCAAGGTGTTTCGTTCTTTCATGGAAGATCGGGTTCTCAGTTATGTGTATCGCTGCTTTGTTGTCGCAGAATAATGAAACTGGGAAAGTGTTTTTGACATGAAAATCTGTGAGTAGGTATGAAATCCATTGGAGCTCGTATATGGTGGACGCCATACTTCAGTACTCAGCTTCGGCAGAGGATCAAGACACGGTAGATTGTTTTTTTATTTTCCAGGAGATGAGGGACTTTCCTAGAAAAATACAGTATCCAGTGAGTGATTTTCTTGTGTTGATACAAGATGCCTCATCTGCGTCGTAGTAAGCAATTAATTATAAGGTGTTGTGTGTTGGGAAGAACAATCCTTTAGATGGACAGCCTTTCAGATATCATAACACATAAGTAGCAGCTTTCCAATGATCTTCGGTAGGTGTGTTAACATATTGGCTGAGTTGTTGGATGTTATATGTGATGTCTGGCCTGGTGAGGTTTAGATATAGAAGTCGGCCCAATCAGTCTTCTGTACTGTGCGTGATCTGAATATAGGACACCTTTCTCCGTAAGTTTCAAATTCTTTGGAAAGGGAGTAGCAACTGGTTTGGACCCTATTAATCCTGTATCTTGAAGAATGTCTAAGATATACTTCCTTTAGTTAAGATATGTTCCCTTCTTTGATCTTGCAATTTCTACCCCAAGAAAGTATCTTGCATAACTGAGATCTTTGATGGTGAATTCATCATGAAGAAACTGTTTGACAGATTTAATTTCCTCCTCGTTGTCTCCTGTTAACAACACATCATCAACGTACACTAGTAGAACCAGAAAGGAAGTGTTAGTCTCTCTTATGAATAAGTAGTTATCATGAGCTGATTGTTGGAACCCAAAACCCTGCAGTTGTGAAGTGAGATCCAAGTTCCATTGTCTCGATGCCTGTTTGAGACCATATAGAGACCTCAAGAGCTTACAAACCTAACCTGTCTTAGTTTTGTTGTACCCTTCTGGAGGAACTATGTAAACTTCTTCTTGAAGATAGCCATGTAGGAAAGCATTGTTTATATCCAGTTGGTGTAGTGGCCAAGACTTCGCTATAGCTAGAGCCAAGAATAACCTCACAGTAACAAGTTTAGCAATAGGTGAAAAGCTGTCCATGTAGTCAATTCTAGCTACTTGGTTATATCCTTTAGCCACTAATCTGGCTTTGTATTTCTCCACTGAACCGTCAGGTTTAAACTTCACTTTGTATACCCATCTAGATCCTATAGCCTTCTTCCCTTCAGGTAAGGAAGTTAGCTCCCACGTTTTGTTTTTTTCAAGGGCCTCTATCTCCTTCTGCATGTCTGAAGTCCATTCTGCCTGTGTGCAAGCTTGTTTATAGGATTCAAGTTCTTTGACAGCAGAAACTTTAGCTAGAAAGGTCATATAGTTCTATGATAGGTTGCTCTCAGTGGTCAATGGAAAGGTTTGAGGAGTGTATGTGATGCTTGCAGCTTTTGAAGTAGTATTTCTTCCAGGGAAGGTTATAGTAGATACATAGTCTCTTAGCCATGCAGGTTTGGTCCTAACTCTAGAACTCTTTCTAAGGTTCACTTGAGTAGATTGGGTTGGGATTTCAGTATGATTTTGACTCAAAATGGGGCTTTGATCATGAATATTGACAGAAGTTCTTTCATTGGTATCAAAAGAATCAATGTGACTATCCTCAGCCATAATAGGAATGGAAATGGGTGACTCAGAAGTTTGTTCATGACCTTTAACAAGGAAAGGGAAATATGACTCATGAAATATAACATCTTTAGAGTAATAGAGTTTATTATTATCAATGTCATACACCTTAAAAGCTTTATAGCCTATATTGTAACCTAAGAAGATACACTTGTAAGATCTAAGGTCAAATTTATCTTTGTGAGGGTGTTTGTTGGTGGCATAACATAATGATCCAAAGACCCTTAGAGAACTGTAATCTGATTTCCTATTATGAAGAACTTCAAAAGGGGATTTCCAATTTAGCAAAGGAGTAGGTAATCTATTTATGAGATGTGTAGCCATGAGTATAGACTCTCCCCAAAATCTAGATGGTAATCCTGACTGAAACATGAGAGACATAGCAACTTCTAAGAGGTGTCTTTGCTTTCTTTCCACTATACCATTTTGCTGGGGTGTGTAGGGACATATTTTTTGATGCATGATTCTAGTTTCTTTAAGCAATTTTGAGGTGTCATTATTTACAAATTCTGTTCCATTGTCAGTTCTTATGTTCATGATCTTAGTATTAAATTGATTCTCAATCATTTTTAGGAAGTGAGCAATAATGTGATGTGTTTGAAATTTATTTTGAAGGAGGAAAGTCCATGTACTCCTACTGTAATCATCCACTATAGTTAGAACATAATGAGCCTTTGTTAGTGAGGGTTTATTATGTGGACCCCATATATCCATGTGAACAAGTTCAAAGGCTTTGCTAGTGTTATTGCTACTGGAAGAAAATGGCAGTCTAGTTTGTTTGGACAAGTGACAGATGTTACAAGACAAGCAATTTTCATTATTTTTATTCAAGATGTTTGGTATATGCTTTCGTACATTCATAGAAGCATGGCCTAGTCTTTTATGCCAAAGAGACAAGCTTGAAATGACACTATTACATTGAGGAATGAACAAACTAGAAGAAAAACATTTATTAGCTAGATAGCATGTCTTATCTAAGATGTACAACCTTCCCAATGGCCAATACTTCTTCATTCTGCAGGTCCTGCAAGACAAAGTGACTAGGATAAAAAATGAATTTCGATTGAGTGTGATTGGCTAGCTTGTTCACAAACAACAGGTTATATTTGAAGTCTGGGATGTGAAGAGTGCCTTGCAGGTTCAATTTGTTGGTTAACTCAATTGAGCCTATGTGTTGAACCATTTTTGTGGTTCCATTTGGTAGATAAACAAGAGTGGGGTTATTTATACGGCTAGGGTTGGATAAAAGTTTAATGTTAGAACACATATGACTTGACACCCCAGTGACTACTATCCAAGACTCTTCATCCAATAAACTACAAGCATTTAAAGCAAAATGAAAATTCGAACCTGCAAAGTTACTGTAACGAGCAAGATTGACTTGGTTCATCTCCATGTGCTGCTTTCCTTTCATGGCTTTAGTGACTTCTTGCTGCACCAAGTCAATTAGAGTGGCACTCCAGTCATTGTGCCTCTGCACTTCCTTATCTTCTTGCACCTCTAAGGGCGTATCAACATGATTAGCAGCCTGTCTACCATAATTCCGCACCTTCTTTTCTTTGAGCTCTTTATACCACTCAAGATATCCATAGAGTTTGAAACAACTCTTTCTTAGATAGCTACTCCTTCCACAATTGCTGCAGAGTTTGTCAAGTTTCTTTCCTAGCTCTTGTCTGTTGTATTGTTTGTTCCCATCCTCCTTCTTCCATGAAGAACCTCCTCTTACAAACATAGCTGAATTTTCTGCAGATTCTGAGAAAGAGGTGTTCACCTCTCTTTGTTTCTCTACTCTTAGGACCATAGAGTAGGCCTTATTAACCATGGGAAATAGATCCATAACTAATATTTGATTCCGGATATGGTCATAGTTATCATTCAGTCCCATCAAGAATTGCATCAGGTGGTTCAAGCATCCCATATCCGACACAGCTTTGGTTGCACCACATGTACATTTTGGAATAGGAACTAAAACTAAAAATTCATCCCATAGCTTTTTCAATTTAGTATAGCATTGAATCACCGAGAGATTTCCTTGAGTAATAGAGCTAATCTCTTGTTGAAATTGATACAAAAGAAGCCCATTGCACTCTCCAAATCGTTGCTCAATTTCATCCCATAGATCTTTAGAGGATCCAGTATACAAGAAAGCATCAACTATATCCTTGAATATAGAATTCAAGATCCAAGAGGTGACCATACAATCAACTCTTACCCATTATTCATACTCGTTGAAGTCCATCTGCGGCATCGAACACCTTCCATCTATAAATCCAAGTTTAACTTTCGCTCCCAGCGCGATCTTCATGTAGCGGCTCCACGGCAAGTAGTTGTTTCCATTCAGCAGATTTGTCACTAACACCATGCTAGGATGATCGGAGGTCTGAAGAAAAAGAGGATCCCCATTTTCAATTCCTCTGATTCCTCGTCCTTGATTTTGCTGCAGCTCTATCTCAGCGATCAGTTTTGGCCACGAATGGAGAATATACTGTCAACTATTTGGTTCACGGAATAAAAGTGGGAAAGAAAAATGGAAAGGAAAAACAGAAAGGAAGATCAGAGCCACTGAACCATGGCTCAAATACCATGTTCAACAAGCTGGAAACTCATGGCGGAGGATAGCTCAAAACAGAGAAAAAAATGATGCATTCAACATGTAAAATGAATACATGCTGGAGTTATTTATACAAGTCTAGAGACAAAATGCTAACTAACTGCTGAGCTAATAAATGCTGAAGAAAACTAATTCTGTTAGGGTTGCTAACTAACTAACAATACAACAAACTAACTAACTAATTGATCAGTAAAAGGAATATAATAGATAAATATATTTGTACATCCCCTCCTTAAGTTGGAGTTTGGTGGATATCACACAAGCCCAAGTTAGACAAAATGAGCTGAAAGGATGGGGCGGATAAAGCCTTGGTGAATACATCAATAGGTAGAAAAATGCTAGATATATGTCGTGGAATAATGAGACCTTGTTTGAATTGATCACGTACGAGGTGGCAGTCGATGTCGAGGTGTTTCGTTCTTTCATGGAAGACCAGGGTTCTCAGTTATGTGTATCGCTGCTTTGTTATTGCAGAATAATGGAACTAGGAGAGTGTTTTTGAGATGAAAATTTGTGAGTAGGTATGAAATCCATTGGAGCTCGCATACGGTGGACACCATACTTCAGTACTCAGCTTCGGCAGAGGATCGAGACACGGTAGATTGTTTTTTTATTTTCCAGGAGATGAGGGAATCTCCTAGAAAAATGCAGTATCCAGTGAGTGATTTTCTTGTGTTGATACAAGATGCCGAATCTGTGTCGCAATAAGCAATTAATTGTAAGGTGTTGTGTGTTGGGAAGAACAATCCTTTAGATGGATAGCCTTTCAGATATCGTAACACATGAGTAGCAGCTTTCTAATGATCTTCGGTGGGTGCATTAACATAGAGCTTATTCATAAAAATAAGGTAAAAAAAATCAAATTTTACAAAATTACCGCAATCTTGAAAAGTTTATAAAAGTATGGTAAGGCGTGGCTCTTTAGTTAGCTGAAATATTTTTTTTTTAAAATAAATGAAAAAGAGGCGTGGTTCGCAACCACTCCTCTTTGGAATTTTATTTATTTTTTTTAAAAACTCGCTGAGAGGCCACGCCTCCCGCATACACAACCTTTAAATTGTTTGCAGAAATTTTTTAAATCAAGAGGCGTTGTCTTGCATGGAGAATCAATTTTCTTTTTTATATAAAAATCAAGCCTCTTGTTTGCTTAATTTTATGTTATTTTAAACATCCACAATGCCTTTTTTTTTTTTTTTTTTTAAAATCGCCACGCCTCTTGTACTGAATATTTTTAGAATTGGTAGAATTTATCCTTTGAAGAGGCTTGACCTCTATGGAAATATTAAACTACATTAGGACAAATATTGTGTGTAATTTGATATAAAATATTTTATTTTATGTTTAAAATTTAATTAACTAATTTTTTAAATATTTAGAATGAGCCAAAAAAGGTAGTATAAATTTTGATTTTTTTTTTTTATAAATGTACTGTTTTTATAAATTTTATTATTTAGCTTTGAATTTCTAACGTAATATAAATAATATTAATAATTAATATAAAATTATAAGCATTTCAATTACTTAATAACAACTAATGTAAAAATTGATACTTTATAATACGCTTTTATCTTCTGTTTAGTTTTGTATAACTAATAATCAGAAAGGAAAGGCCACAAATATCAACTAACATCAATGTTATGTCTATCAATTTCAAACTATTCAAACTAAATATTAAAATTAATTTCGGAATCACAAGATTAAGTCAAACTTAATAATAAACATATTAAATTAAAATACTTTTAAAAATTTAAAAACCATCCTGATATTGCTGAGTCTAATCTTTCTCCTCTGAAATAAGATTTCTAATCAAATTGTGAAAAATTGAAAAAAAGAGCAATATATTATTTTAACAATAAAAAAAAATAATAACATAAAATAACCAAAAATATAAAATCAAAAATTTGAACAATATGAGTTAGATTTTACCTTATTTCAAGTATAGTTTCTTCTTCACTGTTTCCTTTTCTCCCTTCTCTTTGCTTTTCCTCTTGAATTTTCTTTTCCACTTAATGCACTCCACCAACACCACAACTCACTCCATTCAATTAGCTTTATTTGAAAATATGAATGGTTTGTGAGAATGTTGGAAAGATGGATTGGGTATATATATATATATATATATATATCACTCTTGAGTGTATCTTGAAACGCGTTTCTGCCATGCAAGAGATGTGGCACGCCTTTGCGGATGTTTTACACAAAAAAAAAAAAAAAAAGTCAGCCAATCAGAAGCGTGGCCTGAGGCCACGCCTCTTGACTTTTTATAAAAAAAAAAAAAAAACCAAATTCCATGCAAGAGGCGTGGCCTCTCTTTATTTTTACATAATAAAAAAATAAAACAAACCAGCAACGCAGCCACGCCTCTTTTTTATTTCTTTAAAAAAAAAAAAATTTGGATAACTAAAGCCGTGGCGTGAAGCCACGCCTTACCATACTTTTATAAAAAATTCAGGACTGCGGTAAGTTTGTAAAACTTGAATTTTTTTACCATATTTTTATAAATAAGCCCATTAACATATTGGCAGAGTTGTTGGATGCTATATGTGATGTCTGGCCTGATGAGGTTCAAATATAGAAGTCGCCCGATCAGTCTTCTGTACTGTGTGTGATCTGAATATGGGACACTTTCCTCCGTAAGTTTCAGATCCTTTGGAAAGGGAATAGCAGCTAGTTTGGACCCTATTGATGGGCAACCAGGATTTATTCTGTCAAGTTTTGACCAGGATTTTTTTCCTTCTCAACTTTATTACAACTTATGAGGCAACTCCCCTTTGCATTAAATTTCCAGGATTTCTATCTTTTCACATGAATGATAATTTTTTTTTTTTTGTTTTCTGCTAACATCACCTCTCAACTGGAAAAAATGCAGTTTCATGTAAGACAAGTACTAACTAAGAAAAATACTTAATCTGATCATATAAAAGAATTTTTTGGATTGATATCTCAATAATTCATACCTCACATTATTAATAATATTTCAGTCGTAGCATAGAATTAATAAACTTTCTTATATTTCCAATTAGTTCTATTTTGTTTTGTTTATGAAACCATATTCACATGCAAAAGCAACTGCCAAGTCTGAATCCAAGAGGGATCGTTTTTTTTTTTTCCATGTAAGTTCAAATCCAATACAATCATTAGCACGCGTTTCACCTCAAGAAACACTATAAAAGAAATTTTGGTGTCCGTCATATAAAAATTGCTAAAATACTAGTCCGTAGTTACATTAACAAATTACAGCTACAAACGTTAGTAGCAAATGTAATTTTTTAACAACCAACAAAAATTGTTAGCCTTATTCATTAGAAGTACAACAAGTTAGCTATGTATTATTCGTACAACAATGAATATATATATATATATTTATATATATAAATAATAATCATCAGTTGTGAATTAATTGTAATAATATACTGAATACTTTTTCATAGATTTTCGATATCATTCTCAACATTTTAGGGATATCCAATACCATGCATGAATGGTTTCACACTACTTTGAATGAGAGTGCAAATGGTTGGATGTGGGTGTTTGTATTTCATACCATTTCAACATGTGTGCATCCAAACCATTTCATGAAAAAAATATTATTTTATGATTTGGGTGTGGTCTTATATGTAGTCACATCTCCACAATAGCTAAAAATACAAATCTACACCAAATAAGAAATCTTGGTATAATATCTAAAAAATTTCATATATTAAAATATCTAAAAGTTCAACATATATTAGTACATAAAAGTCCAAATAGTCTAAATTTAACATGTCCTTCTAAAAGCAAAACTTAGCAGTTGTCATTGGTCCTCGAAAACTGTGCAATCCTTCTTTCATTGATTGTATCCCTTCCATGCACCATCTTCCTACAGATTAATTATAAAAAAGCAAGATATTAGTAACAAAGTAATGATAAGAAGATATATCAAGCATACATATACAACAAAATGGTAAACAAATACATCATCAAGGTCAAGCTAATCTTGCTAGTCGTAACTTCTTTGCATGTACAAGATAAGTACTTAAATAAACAAATCCAGTATTTAACATATAAGAGATAAGGTACTAAAATGAACAATTTCAGTATTCAACAAGGCAGAACTGGGTACTGAAATGAATAATTTTAGTATTCAACATAGAAGAGCTAAGTGCTAGAATGAACAAATGCAGTATTTAAAGTAGAAGTTCTAAGTAGTGAAAAACCAACAAATTTAGTATTTAACATAGAACAGCTAAGTATTGAAATGAACAAATTCTGTACTCTACATAGAACAAACTTAGTACTGAAATAGCCTAATTCAATATTTTACATAAGAGAGCAATTACTAAACAATAGAAAAGCTAAGTACTAAAATACATATATCCGGCATTTAACATAGAAGAGCGAAGTATTGAATTTAAAAAATCTAGTATTTGACATAGAAAACTAGAGTAAAAATAATGTAAAGAGGTACCACTTGTGACAATGAAAGTATATGCTAAACAATAAATGTAGTACGAAATTAAAGATATGAAGTATTTACCTGCTCATATAGCTATTTTGCCTTCCCCGTCCACTATCTTCACCTTTTTGTACAACAATTATGCCAACTAAGATCATCTTTAAGTACAAATCTAGGCGAATCAGATTAGACACATTCTCGTCAGCATTCAAAGTCACATACATTTTCTGATTGAGAGCAAGGTATTGCACTGTGTGGAATTGAGGACAAATTTCACACCATTTTTTTTTCAAGTTGGAAATACAACTCCATTAGGGTCATGCTCTTAACAATGGACATGATGTAAAGTTCCCCATTGTACAAACAACTCCCTAAGAGGTATATAAATATACAATGCAAATCTCAATTTTGGGTAGCTTGATCAAGAGATATTAGCATATATAGGAAAGATTAAAATGAAACTCCATAGTTAAAGAAATTTAATAGAGCAAAAATTAGAAATGTATGCTACTCTTTTGAATTTCTAGTATCTATTATAAACTGAAAAAATGATTAACGAAGCATGAATAACACGTATCCAGTACCAATAAATGAACATTTAATTTGGAAAAATAGCATAATCTTTGAAATTTCTTTCTCCACTCGACCTAAATATATAATGCAAAATCCTAACAAAATTTCTCATGCATGCTGCTTAAAATATATGGGATCTGAAACTATAACATTAACTTGTATAATTAACCCATGCAATATTCAAGTTTGCATACAATTATTATTTAATTGATCTCCAAGATTATTCTCCCTAAGTTTAGTTCAACTCATCTTACATTCAAATTCACATCAAAACAAAGGTGCAACTAGTTATCTCTCTCTCTCTCTCTCTCTCTCTCACACACACACACACACACATATATATATATCTACAGTCATTATATAAAGAAATCAAACTTTGGAACAATTTATGCATTGCTCAATGAAACAATACTTTAAAAACTAGAAGGAATTTTTCTTTTTTTTCTAATAGTAGTTTGCCTACATTTTGTTTATACCTACAAATGAGTGTGATTTCTGTCTCAACTGGTCATTCTTTCCAGAGAAGTTAGAAGTAGATATGATCTTTTCTTGATAAACAAGAATGCACACTTATTTGTTCTTCATTCTTATGGAGCAAAAATGAGGGTAGACTGAATGAGCACGATCTCCAAATATGATACTCATAAATAACCTACTTTTGATACTATACAGATGAATATCACTGTATGTAAACTTGGATTCATGATCATATATTACCTCCAACAACCCTCCTAAAATAATAGAATTTGGAGATTATAAACAACAACAGAAAAACTACAATTTCTCATATATATTTCTTATGACACTGTATCAAACGAGCCCAGGAGTTCCCCCAAACACTTCAGTAGAGTCAACATATAATTAAGCAACATGAACCCTCCGAAGTGTTTGAAGGGAACTCTAGGGCACATCTGAAATATAAATTGGACTTACTATATATTTTATTTCTTGTTCTTTGAAGGGCTATTTATAGTGTTTCTCCCTTCATATTCTTTCCTTCACCCCACATACTTTAGGGCAAACTTCATCACTATTGAATTTTCCATCAAGAATGAACCTGGCCAAGATTGTTGGCCAGATGAAAGGTTGAGAGAATCATATTCAGTTTTTCACTGCATTCTTTTGGCCTCTCACTTTCAGCTTTATTTATGCAAAAGGGATTTTAATTCTCTAGCTTGAATTAATGGTATTGCTAGAGTGTTACTGTAATTCATGGTAACTAGAAGCATGCATTTACTTAATTTGCTAGGTAATAGAAGCACTTGAGCCTGGCTGATTTCTTTGATTTGGGACAATAATGTGAATTGAATTTTGTCTTTTGCCTATTTTTCCTTGTAGTTTCCATTCTTTTCATTTTCATTTTCTTTAATTTATGTCAGACATGCATTTGTAGGAGACTTATTGTATTCAGAAATGACACGTATAATTTTTTGAAATATTGATGCATTATAGATAACCGCTTATTTTTTATTACTGAAAAATAAACACTATAAAGAGAAAATGAGATTAGCAACAAGATATTAAGTAATTTGTTTGAATTATCATTAATGATATGCATTAATTAGTAACAACATTTACTGGTCTAAAAAATTTAATAGTGACAATAAATATATCTTAGTTGTCATTGACACATAATGGTCAACTCAGTATGACACTGCAAATGCTATCACTAATGATCATTGCGACCCATTTTTATTGTCTGAATTATTATTATGCATATGTAATTCATTGTGAATAGTAACCATTTATACACAATTGTCCTGTCACTAATTTTCATTAGTAAAAGTAATACATAACTATTTTTACTAATTAAGTTAGTGAAATTCATAATTGTAAAAAATAAATTAAAAGTTTTTGTCACTATATATAATATATATTTAATTAGTGCTAAATATGGCCATTTTACATCTTCTCACAAACATATTTAAATTTTTCTTGCAGTGGAAACTTAGGGTTGGATTGGTTGTATTTTTATTTCTGTTCTCTATTTTCATCATTTTCAAATGTATTTTTATTTTATTACTATTTTGCGTGTGGAAATAAAAATATGATTGGATAAGTATTGTGAAAGTTTTGAAAAAAAGTGGATTGAAAATAATATTTTAATGTAATAGTATTAAATATTTTAATAAATTATTATTATTTAATTGATTGTGGGCTCCATTGTCTTGAGAAGATAGAAAAAGAAATAATTATTTAATAAGTTAGTAGATAATGATGTGATGGAGAAATAGTATTAAACTTTATGTGGGTTCCATAATCTTGAAATGATAGAAAAAGAAATTAATATTTAATTAGTTGGTAGATTTTAATTATTTTTAAATTAGTAAGTATTATAGGTCTAAAAATGATAGTTTATAGGTATAAAAATAAAAATAGATGATGTTTTTATTGAGAAGAATATAAACAATCGCATTTTCTATTTTCAAAATAGTGTAAAATGAAAAAAATATTATTCTATAACACAAACTATCCAGCTCTTAACTTCTTCTTGGCTTGATTGATTAAGTTTCAAAAAGCAATTCATGGGAAATTGAGGAAAGTGTAATATGAAATGAAAAAGAAAAAGGCCTTGTTTTTGTTGTTTTCCTAATTGCAAATTATATTAAAAGAATCTAATCAGATACTTGTTTGCTTAATTACCTTAATTTCTCAAACCCAATATAATTAAGAAATTCACATAAAGACACTCAAGAAAGAATTTTAGTAGAACTATATGTCAAAAACGTATGACAATTGGAAGAAGATGGTTGAAACCACTTTGAGGAGAAGCGCTTTGGCAAACAGCTGCACTTGAGCCCAAGATTTCAGCTTCAGTTTCAGTTCCAGTTCTAGTTTTAACTCTCTCTAAAGAAACAGAAATGTTTATAATCATAAAATATTAAGTGATAATGTGAAATTTTCGTCAATTAATATATATATATATATATATCAAATAATAATAACCATTGTGTTGTTATAATGATGGCTAGCTGACAAAAAAGATATCTATGTATATATAGTGTTTAAGATATCATTATTGGTGATTAATGATATGTGGATAGAAATCTTTTGGTCATTGTATTTGTGTGACAATTTTTTAACACAATTTTATTCGTAAACTTGTAATGTTCAATTTTGTCAAAAAAAAAAAAAAAAAAAAAAAAAAACACTTCTTGTCAATTAATGTATGCATGTATTATTAATAAATAATATTTTCATATATATTATCACTTCACATTTTTTAATTATATATATACATATATTTTTTTAGTGGTTATAATTAAGATGTCAAAAGTATTCAATAATTTTTTTTTAAAAAAAGAGCACAAAAAATTTTAAAATGAGATGTATCTTGACCAGAACAATTGTAATTATTTCGAATATAAAATTTTGGCCAAGTCCTTCTCACTATCAGTTTTTGAAAAAAATTCTTTCATTCTAACTAATAATTTTAATTACAAAATTGCAATTAACAACATTTTATAAGCTATCTTCAAAATCTTATTTTTATCCAAATATTTTAATAATATTAAAATATTGTGTGTACCTCTCTCTCTCTCTCTCTCTCTCTCTCTCTCTCTCTCTCTCTCTCTCTCTCGCAAGTCTCACGAATTGATGATACTATTTGGCTGCCTCGAAAATAAAATGCGAGTGTGGGCCAAATGTGTTCGAACGTCTGAACCACGTAAAAATATCACGTAGACGATGAAATGACAATGTCAGTAGACAACCTTGACATAATTGTAGTACGTATAACCACAATAGATTTTCTGGTCTTCAAACAGTTCCCCTCCGTTGTCACTGGTGACATATATATTATACTACACAAATAGAAAAAGGTTAATTAATTTAGTATTTTAAACAGGAAAAATCTTCTTCGATTCTATTAATTTCAAAAAGTTGGCTATTGTGGTCTTGATTGCTTGATTTCTTATTTCGGCAAAAAGAAAAAATTCTGCTATAAAGTAAATTTAGAAAATTGAATATAATTTTTAGAATATATTTAAGCGAGGAACAAGAATGCATTCTATAATTGATATTATATCTTTCTATTTCTTTCAAAAAAATATTTACATGCGAATATCTTTCTGAACAAATTCCAAAAGCTTGATTATTTATTCGAGATAATTTTTAGTGTGATGTGTTATTATATCTATTTCCTTTTTTTTATTTAATTTACATTATAAGTGTATGAATACACTAGATATATGTGTATATATGTAATACTTAAAGTCGACCAAAGAAATAAACATAGAACAAATATATAACATTTTTTTTTGTTGAGTGGCTAATTGGTCTAAGTGTTCAATGCATCGCCATCACATTTGTATGTATGAGGTTCGATATTTGAATTTTAAAAAAAATTTGGTATGTGTACATATCTAAATTTAAAAAAAAAAAGCACTTTTGATTAAAAAAAAAAAAACTACCAAGTAGAGGCTCAAGTTTAACGAAACTTTTATTTGAATTAATCTTTAAAATTATTAAATGTGAATAAACTATTATAGTTATGAAAAAGTTCTTTCTGCTTGTTCTCTACCCTAGTCACTAAGCCTTTTCACTAGGTTGTTTTGACTTTTGAGACTAGGAGGGTGTTTAGATGAGCTTATAAGCTCCTCAAAATATTTTATAAGATATCTAAAAGTGTTTGGTAAATTTTTTTAAAAAGAGCTCATAAGCTCATAAAATAAGATGTTGGGAGCTTATTAGCTCTTTTTTAAAAAGTTAGGAGTTCCTAATTTATTTTAAAGATCTTAACAAGCTCCTTTAATTTTAATCATATTAATTATAAAATTATCATTACTAACATCTTACAAGCTCCAAAATCTTATTTTATCCAAACACGTTAACAACTTATTTTTATAAAAAAAATTATAAACTCCAAAAATATCTTATAAGATGATGTAGGAGCTTGTTATAAAACTTTTTAAATAAATTTAGCCAAACACCCTCTAGATTGTCAGTGTGCTCTCAATATTGAGCTTATTGGCAATATTTAATTTACTCTAGTCTTCATATGCCACAAAGCACATTCAGAAGTGACAAAGTCTAGTAGTTTAGGTTCGGATCCTAACATTTATACGTATAAAATATCAAATTCAAACTTTAATAAATTTTTAATATGCATATGCTTAAAGAGTGGATTGTGATTGATTCTTAGAAGCCAAAGTTGTGTAAAAAAAAAAATTCAGTATTAACAAATGAGTGCAAATGTATGTAAAGATGGAAAAAAACAAAATAAAATTAAGAGAAATAAAAAAGTTCAAATCTAAGTAGTTTCGTAAACTGTAAAATAGACTTCTAAAGTTATGATAATATAATTTTTGGGTGCTCTTGGAATTGTATAATTTTGAGAGAGCCCAAAGTATTTTCTTATTTCAAATTGAATACGATAAGAAGTTTTAAGCTCAAATCATCTTTTGGTATGAGATAGAAAAGATAGATGAGAACTCCAAATCCGTCGTACGTCTCGCCGTTTATCATCAAGTGAGCCCCGGAGTTCCCCCAAACACTTCAGCAGGCATAATGGGCAGCATTTTTCTGATCATATGCAGTTGCCAAAAACGCCGCCGTGAAGTGGTCAGGGGAGGTACTCGAGGGCACACCTGATGTTCATCTTGCTAGCTGCAGCAATTTAAGTTGCATATGAATAGGCAATTTATAATGCTGTGAAAGTTTTTCCTTTTTGCTTTAAAATTTCAGGTTTTTCATGTGGTTTAAGGCTGGTGGAAGAAAGCTGATCAGCAGCGGCAAACCATCTGCGAGAAGTACTACTGTCCCTGGATGCAATTGCGGGAAAGGTGAAGGGTTTGGAGAATCTTGATGAATAGCGTAAGTGGTCATATGCAATCCAGCCTTTTGTTTCTATCCAATAGAAACCTTAAATCTACCTTTTATCTTTGCTGCACCTAATCGTTACTTTTCTTTTTCTTTTTGTAAAATACACCATGACATTCACTTGTTATATAATTGATTTAAGTTCCGAAAATTTGAGAAATGCAAACCATGGTGAAAATCTAATGTCCAAAAATCGAAGAGCTTCATCCCATAGAAAAGATTCGTCTACAAAAGATGAGTGAGAGTCGACATCAAGCTGAAAAGTGTGGTCTATTATTAATATTCAAGTACTAATTATTAATCTCGAGGGATGAAGTAGGTTAAATTACAAATATTGGGCTAATTTGGTTGGATTTTAAGTTATCTTATAATTATTTATCATGTGATAATTTGTGTAATTTTTATCATTGTAATATGGTTTGGTTGGCATGATAAATAAATCCATGGGACATGACAGATTAATTTATTATGAAAATTGCATATATAAATATGAACTTTTGATATTTATGCAGGTCTAAGTGTTTGTTGCCACTCCAACCAAACGAATAATAAGGTAGGATAAAAATACTATATCCCATCTTATCATCCCAACCAAACTAGCCCTATATATAGTTAGATGTAAGATAAGGTTGAAAAGCTTAGAAATGAAAAATAGATGAATATTTTTGTGTTACATCTTATTAATATCTAGAATTGAAGCAGGTTAAATACAATGAGTTAAATTTTTTAAATGTACTTTATGGAATGTTGAGTCCAATATTATATGTCATATACTAATACAAGTCAAGATAGAAAAGATAGCACTTTATGTGTGCTAAGAATATCTGGTGAGATGACCACTGGAAGTATCAAGAATATCTGGCCAGTTGGTGGGAGTTATTCTCCGAACTCCATTTTGCCCACAAGACTGACCGGATTCAAGATTTGTATTTTAAAAGATTAAGGAATTCTCTGTATCCAACAGAAAAGGGGAGAAGATTTTGTGAATTTTCCTGATATACTGTAGGAGCGGACGCAATTGTTTTGGGCAATTTCAAGATAAAATTTGAACTCAATCCGATATGTGCAGATAGATAAATAATAAATTGTAATAGCAAAATTTCTTTCCAATTCCAGCTATTTGAATTTAGGAGTGTAAATGAATCAAGCAAGTCGAGCTCCAAAAAAATTGTTGGCTCGGGCTATTTTGGGCTCGAGCTCGATAAGTCTCCTCTTAAAGGCTCAAGCTTGAGTCCAATATTTTGAACTCGAGCTCAGTATCAACTCGAGCTCGAACTCAACTCAATAAAATTTAATTATTAATTTATAGTAATTATTTAATATTATGTAAAAATATTTAAAAATAGAAAAAAGTATATTATTAATATAAATAATTATTTAATTAATATATAGAATGTAATTAAAAATAAAAATAAAAATAAGTAAATGATTAATATATAAAAAAAAAAAAAAAAATTTTAAAAAAAGCTCATCAGTAGGCTTGCGAACTTTTGAACAACTAAATCAAGGCTCAAGCTCGAGTCGAGCTATAACCGAGTCGGATCGTGAGGCTCATGAGTCGGCTCGACTTATCTTAAACTCCTATTTGAATTGTTGGGTTCAATTAATTTGTCAAAAACTGACCATCTTATTTAAAAAATTCGAATCTTTTAGTATTATAAAATGCGAGTAGATGACCTTATATTAACTCCTTTAAGAGTTCATGTACACATAATTTGGGGCTTTGTTATTATGTAAAGATCACTCGATGGATGACAGAGGTGAACAACTTATCAACTATTTTAAAATTTTTATTTCTTTTGATGTGAAATAAAATTTAGCATAATCAAAAGTTCCCGAATCAGGAGCAAAAAGATATACATGACAGTTGTTTCTCACAGATAATGACATTTAACAATTAAATCTATTACTAAATATAAAAAATAAAGTTCATGAGTTATTATATATAGATATTTGATATTTGGTAGTTAGGTTGTCATTAATGATATATGAACCAATATACAATTGATAAAGCAAATTAATTAAATGTTTCAATTCAGGCAAAAAGCATATCCAATATTATACCCTAAGTAATGATAGTGTTCATATTAATCCCGTTCATCTACATTTTGTTACTCATGAAATTAAAAATTAAATCATTAATAACATTCGTACGTTGTTGTTGTAAGTTTTATTAACCCTCAAGTTGATCTTCGGTATTGGGTCAACTAAATATGGCAAAAAAATTAGGTAGAAATATAGGAAGAATTTCTAAACAAAAATTAGTAAAATCATTAAATTTTATTGGTCAACTTTGAAGATGAAATTATGAAATCATAAAAAAAAAAAAAAAAGAACTGTCATTATATATGAAAGAGTAAAATGATGCTTCATCATGTGGTATTGGAGAAAAAAAATTTCTTCTTCCTGCTAGGCTATTGCAAAAAAATAAAAAAGAAAAAAAAATGGAGGCCTGCATTCTGGCAGGAGTGAAACAAAAAACAGACGATGAAGGAGAATAAACTTTCTTTTTCTTGCTAGGATATTGTAGGCCATTGCAGAACAAAAAAAAAAAAGGAAAAAAAAAAGATGGAGGCCCACATTCTGACAGAAGTGCAACAATGGGGTGGGGGAGAGAGAGAGAGAGACGAGTTGGGAATTGGTTCATGTTTGGGAATAAACAAGAGAGAGAGAGAGAGAGAGAGAGAGACAAGTAAAATGAGGGCATTTTTATCAATCTAGGTGGTAAGGGAGTTAACTCAAAATTGAAACTTAGAATAGGGAGCTCAAAATAATAGAGTGATAGGTGGGAACAAAATTCTAAAGTGAAGGTGGATTTGGGAATTTATAAATAAGATGCCCAATAATTCCCTTTTGTTTGGATTTACAATTATTGGAATGGTAGTGTGCCCATGTATATATTTTAGCCATCTTAACAATTTCTTAACTATATAAAGATTAGCATACGACTGGATCCAAATGGAACTTATTTATACATAAGGCAATTTCTTTTCGAATTTATTCCATTTAATTCATTTTTTTTTTAAAATGAAAATATCTTTTTGAACTCTTTTAATGGATTCCTCCCCCATTATTAGAATCCTCCATCTCTTTTTACAAGACCTTAATTAAAGATTTTCTTGTATAATTAATTTGAAAATATTCCGTGATGCAAGCTGCATTCAATTAACTAGGATATTTCTTTTAATGATCAAATGTTTTTTGGAAAGTTATGTTGACTTATTACTTTTTTAAAAGTTGCTTTTGATTTATTACTTTTTTATTGGATTAAAATATTGTTTTAGAAAGTTCTTTATAAGCGCTTGTTACATAATTAAGTTTATAAGGTTTTGGTCATTTCTTGTTCTTCCTTCTGATTCTCGTATTTTTGTGATATACATAGGGATGGGAAGACGGGCAACCTAGTCCTGGCCCGGCTTGGCTTGTGTACTAAAAAGGCTAGGGGTTAGGCTTGAGAAATATATATTCTTTTAATTAAATAGGTTAATTAAGTTTAGACTCTTTTAAAAATTTACAGAGTTTAATAGGTAGACCCATTTATCTTTCTTTATATAATATAAAATAATTATATTTATCTTACATACTAATAAGCCAATATAGAATAGATTTTACTATTTAGTCTACATTTGATTGAAGTGAATTTGTTTATTTTTAGGTTCTATATCCATGTAATTTCTATTTTTTTTTTTGACTAAAAAGACGAAACTTTATTGCAAATCATCAAAAAGAACATGCGAAATAAAAGTAGGAGAACTATTCTTCCACACAATAGCTTCAGATATAGAACCAGTTGTCACTATATGATAAGCAACTTGGTTCGCTAGCCGCCTAACAAAAGAAACAAACCCATTAAGTTCAGATAAAAGAGTTTTATATTTGTCTATTACTGGCCCAGAAAAGGAAACATCATCAGAGCAGCTCTGCATCGCATTAACTACCATTTCAGAAGCTAACTCGAACATAATTGAAAAATGAAAATCTTCTATTTATATACAACTATTTATACTTGAATTTTGACTTTCATAACTATGTAAGCAAGGATGGATTTTGTTGGGGGAGGGGGGGGGGGGGAAGGGGTGGCAAGCAGGGGCCATTGCCCCCCCAAGTTCATCACAATATATATTATATAAATATTAGTATAATAATTTAAATATTATATTAAAAAGAAGAAGTTATTTAATATTACTTAAAAGTAACTAATTATAATTTTCATTCATTAAATTTTTTAAAACATTAACTTTTATTATGGGCCTTAAATTAAAAATTAATTATATAGATTTATTGAATTGAATTGAATTTCTTTTAATTAAAGATAAAAATTAAAATCAATTCATGAAATGTCTATCTATTTTATTTTTTAAAATTCAAAACAAATTGTTCTGTCCATATTTACAATCAAGTAATTAAGTGAAGAGCATTAAGTTAGGCTAGTTAAGGCATTTCTATTTTATTTGTTTGAGAAAATATTACGGGAATTTAGCCGATTAAATTTTAAGGAACTTGCAAAATAATTAAAATCACTTGTTTTGACTTTAATAAGATTGTGATAAGAATAAATATGATTGAATATATATAAAAAAAAATTAGGGATTTTTTTTTTTTTTTTGGGTGGTGTTTCAACCACTATAAATGGGAGAACTTTTTTCACTGTGAATATTATCAATAACATGTTTCAAAATAAGATGAAAACATATTTTAGAACTTTTTCTTCGACTTTTTAGTTACTTATATTGAAAAACCTATTACTAAAAGTTTGGATATTGATTTGATTTATTTACAAATTTTTTTTATATAAAGGAGCATCACACTCAACTTCAATTAAAATATGCATTTTGAATTTACAAATATGAAAATGATACTTAAACTTTATAATTTTTGCACCCCTCCCCCCCCCCCCCCCCCCCAAAACTTTCATTTTTGGATTCGTCCCTATATGTAAGTTTTGTTTGGTTGTATGGGCTGACTTTCAATCCTTGCCCATAAATTAGGAGTAAAGGAATTGGTTGATTTGAATATTAAAACGGTAAGAAAAAGTTTACTAAGAGGGTGTTTGGCGAAATTTATTTTAAAAGTTTTATAAGTTGCTACATCTTATAAAAGTTTTTAAAGCTTATAAGATGCTAATTTTTTTTTTTTTAAATAAGTTCTTAAAGTATTTGAATAAAATAAGATCTTGGCGTATGAGATGTTAGTAATGACAATTTTGTAATTAATATTATTATAATTAAAGGAGCTTGTTAGAATTTTGAAAATAAGTTAGGAACTCTTTATCATTCTAAAAAGAGTTTATAAGCTCCTAAACATTTTATTTTGTGGTTATAAGCTTTTTTTAGAAAAAAAAAATTTAACATATACTTTTATACATTTTATAAGCTCTCAAACATTTTATCAAATATTTTGAAAAGTTTATAAACTCACCCCAATACCGTCTAAGTCAAGCACTATAATATTGTTGTATTTTGCGCTATATATCAAGAGAAAGAGTTTTGGGGCATATTGATTAGGGCACTTAAAACCCGGCCCTGTTTTCGTGATTACTACTATGGAGTGATAGTTTTTCTTTTCTTTTTATTTTCTTTATTTTTATTTATTTATTTATTGTTTCAAGTGCCTTTATAGAGCAAATTAAATTCCTAATTAAAAGTTTAGAAATTATATAAATTTATTCACAAGTCAAAAAACTATAAAATCATTGTACCTTATTAAAACTACAAAATCGTTGTACCTTATTTACCATTTTTTGTTTTTCAATTCTCCATTACAAGATACTTGCAATATCATAGGAACTGCAATTTCACCTCCACTTTCACAAGAGCAACACATATACTATCTCATTTTCTACAAAAACTATATATTATCTTCATGTAATAGTATCAAACTAATTTAAATATTTTGCGATTTTTAAAAGTCTAATTCACACCACTTTAAAAAACAAAACAAATCAACAATTTATAGCACCAAAAATATCAAAAGATGTATATAAATATACAACACAAATCTCAATTTTGGGTAGCTTGATAAAGAGATATTAGTATATATAGGAAAGATTAAAATGAAACTCCATACTTAAAGAAATTTAATAGAGCAAAAATTAGGAAATGTATGCTACTATTTTGAATTTCTAGTATCTTTTTCTTGATAAGCTGAAAAAATGATTAGCGAAGCATGACGAATACGTATCCAGTACCAATGAATGAACATTTAATTTGGAAAAATAGCATAATCTTTGGAATTTCTTTCTCCACTCGATCTGATTATATAATGCAAAACCCTAACAAGATTTATCATGCTGCTTAATATATATGGGATATCTAAAACTATGTACACTAACTTGTATAATTAACCCATGCAATATATTCGAGTTGCATACAATTATTATTTAATTGACGTAGCTCAAAGATTATTCTCCCCAAGTTCAGTTCAACTCATATTACATTCAAGTTCACATCAAAACAAAGGTGCAACTAGCTGATCCCTATGCAGTCATTATAAAGAAATCTAACTTTGAAACAATTTAGGTGTTGCTCAATGAAACAATACTTTAAAAAATTAAAGGAATTAATTTTTTTTTCTAATAGTAGTTTGCCTACATTTTGTTCATACCTGCAATGAGTGTGATTTCTGTACCTCGACTGTTCATTCTTTCCAGAGAAGTTAGAAGTAGATATGAACTTTTCTTTATAAATGAGAACGCACACTTATTTGTTACGTTCTTGATTCTATATAGAACCGAAAATGAAGCTAGACTGAATGAGCACAGCCTCCAAATATGATACTCATAAATAACTTACTTTTGATAATATATAGATGAATATCATTGTATGTAAAGTTAGACTCATGATCATACATTACCCCCAACAATTCCCAACGATCCTCCTAAAATAAATTTGAAGATTGTAAACAATAACAGAGAAACTACATTTTGATCTCATATATATTTCTTATGGCATTATATCAAACGAGCCCAGGAGTTCCCCCAAACACTTCAGTAGAGTCAATAATTAATCAATATGAACCCTCTGAAGTGTTTGAAGGGAACTCTAGGACACATCTGAAATATAAACTGAACTTACTATACATTTTATTTCTTGCTGTTTGAAGGGCTACCTATTTATAGAGTTTCTCCCTTCATATTCTTTCCTTCATCCCACATACTTTAGGTCAAACTTCATCACTATAGAATTTTCCATCAAGAATGAACCTGGACAAGATTGTTGGCCAGATGAAAGGTTGAGAGAATCATATTCAGTTTGGTGGTCATTTGCCCTACCATTTTTCACTGCATTCTTTTGGCCTCTCACTTTCAGCTTTATTTCATGGATATATGCAAAATGGATTTTAATTCTCTAGCTTGAATTAATGGTATTGCTGGAGTGTTACTGTGATTCATGGTAACCACAAGCATGCATTTACTTAATTTGCTAGCTAATAAAAGCACTTGAGCCTGGCTGATTTCTTTGATTTGGGACAATCATGTGAATTGAATTTTGTCTTTTGCATGCCTATTTTTCCTTGTAGTTTTCATTCTTTTTATTTTCATTTTCTTTAATTTATGTCGGACATGCATTTGTCATATATTTATCGTATTTGATACGTGTCATTAGGAATGACATGTATGATTTTTTGGAATATTGATGTATTATAGAGAATCGCTTTTTTTTTTTTATTTCTGAAAAAGAAACATTATAAAAGAGAAAATAAAATTAATAAGAAGATATTAAGTAACTTGTTAGAATTATCACTAATTAGTAACAACATTTATTGCTCTTAAAAAATTTAATAGTGACAATAATTATATCTTAGTTGTCATTGACACATAATGGCCAATAGAGTATGACACCACAAATACTATCACTAATGATCATTGCGACCCATTTTTATTGTTTGAATTATTATTATTATTATACATATGTAATTCATTGTGGATATTAAAAATTTATACACAATTGTCATGTCACTAATTTTTATTATTAAAAGTAATACATAACTCTTTTTACTAATTAAGTTAGTGAAATTCATAATTGTAAAAAATAAATTAAAAGTTTTTATCACTATAGATAAGATATATTTAGTTAATGCTAAATATGACCAATTTGTATCTTCACACAAACATATTTAAATTTTTCTAGCAGTGGTAACTTAGGTTCTTCTTAGCTTGATTCATTAAGTTTCAAAAAGCAATTCATGGGAAACTAAGGAGGGCATGTCTGCGGTGAAGTATGTTTGTATTTACCTTACATGAAGTATCATTAAATTGAATGACATGTATTTTTTTACAATAGGTTATGTTAATTCTACATCAAGTTGTTGGTTCGTATTTATTAAAAAAATAATCAAAAATATTTTTTCTAAAAATCTATTACATTAAATAATATAATTTCATAATTTTGAATTATATATTTTATAATATTAAAATAATAAATATATCTAAAAATAATATAGTTAAATATAATTATCCTTATTTATTAACTAAAAAAAATTAAGAATAAATATAAAATCTAAAAGTATAGGCCTAACAATATAATTTATTTAAATAAGCAATTTAATAATTTGAATCATTTTAACATAATTTAAATCATTTTGGATAATATAATTTAATAATCATTAATAAATAAAATAAGTTAAAAAATAATTATTTTAGATCAATGCTTAATAATATATAATAATATAAATGATTTAAAATAACTTGATTAAATTAATCAATTAATTAAAAAATAAAAAAGTGAAAAAAACAAAAACCCAAAAATTATTAATCTTCTTCTCCCCCAAGACACCCGCACCCCCAGCCGCAAAACCCCCCAAGACCCCACGGAACTCGATCCGCCAGCCCATGATCGCGCTGGCAATGGCCAGATTCAGGGTATAGCCGCCTGGTTGGGCGACCGCTGGCCATGGCAGTCGGATTTTGGTTGGGGATATATATATTTATATATAATATAGATGTGTGTGTATATATATCTTCATATTAGTAAATATATATTATATTAAAATATTTTTGTTGGAGGGTTTTTGTGGTATTTAATTTTTAATGTTTTTATTTTTGTAATTTTTTTAGCACGGAAATAGATATATCATAGTTTGTGGATTTTTTTCATAAATAGATCAAATTTTAGGGTTTTTTGTGATAAATAAATAATAGTTTCCATCAAGATTTTAACAAAAAATTGGACGAAGGACCAAAAGTGTTTAAAAAATTACAAATTTTGGATTAAAAATATTTAATACCATAAGTTTAATTAGGACTAATAGTACACACATAGTTAAATTATGGGACCAAAAAATAATTTTTCCATTTGATTTAATTAAATAAGACTTCAATAATAAAATTTTATTATTGGTAGTCAATTTTTTAGTATACTGAACTATTAACATACAATTAGAATCAACCATCAACAAGCTATACTAGTAGCAAGTTAAATATACTTATTATGTTGCCAACTAATTTTAAAATGAATGGTTATGATTTCATATTTTAAATCAAACGGTTTATATTATATAAATTTGTTCATCCCTCACATGAGATATGTACAATTAAAATTGTACCGTAGGCTACTCCACATAACTTGGAGTAGCCTACGGTACAATTTTAATTGTACATACCTCATGTGAGGAATGTATAAATATACTTAATGTGAAGCCGTTTTGAAAATGATGGTTTATAGGTATGAAAATGAAAATGAATGATATTTTCATTGAAAATAATACAAGCAATCACATTTTTTATTTTCAAAATAGTATAAAATAAAATAAAAATGTTGTTCTAGAATACAAACAATTCAGCTCTTAACTTCTTCTTGGCTTGATTCATTAAGTTTCAAAAAGCAATTCATGGGAAACTAAGGAAAGTGGAATATGAAATAAAAAGAAAAAGGCCTTGTTTATTGTTGTTTTCCTAATTGCAAATTATATCAAACAAATCTAATTAAATACTTGTTTGCTTAATTACCTTAATTCCTCAAACCCAATATAATTTAGAAATTCACATAAAGAAATCAAGACACAATTTTAGTAGAGCTATATGTCAAAAATGTATGACAATCGGAAGAAGATGGTCGAAGCCACTTTGAGGAGAAACGCTTTGGCAAACTGCACTTGACCTCAAGATTTCAGTTTTAGTTCCAGTTCTAGTTTTAATTCTCTCTCAAGAAGCAGGAATATTTATAATGATAAAATATAATTAAGTGATAATGTGTAATTTTCATCAATTAATATATATATCAAATATGGATGGGAATAGGTCAGGCTATTCATCGAGAGCTTATGGTCTAACCTACTTATAGCCTAGTTTGGCGTAACCTATTTAATAAAAAGGTCAGGTCAATGTTTAAAAAGTAGTCTTTTTAACTAAACATACTAGACTCACTAAAAAAATAAAAACTGACTTTTGTGACCGCCAAATCGGTCACAAATTCAATAAAAAGGGGGTCACTAATAGTGTCAACAACCGCATTTGTGACCGCTCGCAGTGGTCACAAAAACCCCCGTCACAAATTGAAATTTGTTACCACTGGAGCACGTGGTCACAAATTAGTGACCGCCGGCATGGGCACTAATTATTTTAATTCCATCACAAAATAATTGACAAAAGAGTGAACAAGTGGTCACTAATCAGTGACGGCTTAGTGACCGGTCATTAGTGACCCTCTAAAATCGATCACTGATTAGTGACCGCTTTGTGACCGCCTATCAATGACCCCCCAAAATTATTGACCACTTAGTGACCCATTTTGGGGGTCACTAAGCAGTCACTAACTAGTGACGTGACTGATTCGGTGGTCACTGATGGTCAGTTAGTGATTGCTTAGTGACCGATTTGATGATTACTGATAGTTGGTCATGTGACCAACTACTCCATTTGTTACCAATTAGTGATCACTTTGGGGTCACTAATTAGTCACAAATTTATTTATTTATTTTTATAATGCTTAATTTAATATATTTATCCAGCCTGTTTTTCGTTCTCAATAATAACAATTTAAAACCTCATCATTTAAAACATAAATCACATTCCAAATAACACCAAACAATAACACAAATTCAACAATATTGTATCCAAATCCATAAACAATCCATAAACAATCCATAAACAAAACAAAGTTTTTCAAACATGAGCAAGTTCATGAAATCCAAGAATGCCAAGTTTAATTTAAAGAAAGTTATTTGTCTTTCCCACCATTACCAACTTCCCTACGAGAGGAAGAAGCACCTTCAATTGAATTCAATTTTTCCATCATCACTCCTAATGTCATCATCAAAGCCTCGTCTCTCGCCTTTGCTTCTTCAACTAGCCTCAATGCTTCCTCTCTCACCATCATAGTCTGATCAATAATGCTCGCTTCTCTGGCTGCTGCTTTTTCTCTTTGCTTAGCTAATTCTTGATCAATAGATTTTGCAATTGCATCTTGTAGTTGCTCTTGACTCACAAAGGCAGGTGAAGATGTTGTGGATGGTGAATCTGAGTAAGTCCCAATAGCAACAAGCTCACGGCAGTGGTAAGTGTTCCCAAAGCCATACACTCTGCCCTTGCTTGGACCACCGCTAATCTCAAGCTATTTTTTATCATCAAATGAGCTTTCAGGAGTAAGATTGCTGCCATGTTGACTAACGTATTCTTGACAATATTCATCATATTTGAACATCTAAATATTAAAAACACAATATTAAAAACATAATAATAAAAACACAATTACTGAATATCAAATGTAGTCTAAATATATCATAGATATAATATAGTGCTATCTTTTGGTTTAGTACTCACACCTTAGTTGTGGTTATGGGAATGCTACGATTTTTCTAATTGTTTGTTTCTTTGTAAAATCAATGAATAACTTTCATTTAGACACAAAAAGCCTTACTTTTGTCGCTAGTATAGATGAATTAAAAAGCTTAAAATAAATAAATAATTAAAACCATTAAATATAATATAATTAGGTCCGAATCATTGATATTATCTGCAAACAAATTCATGCAATCTGAATTCTATTTCTCAAATATCCTTAACTCCAAATACATGGACATTCTAGATGTTGTCTAATGCATATGAAACTCAAAAACAAAGTTAAATAGATATAACATGAAAGGTAAATAGATACAGGAGCAACATATATATGCCTAATCAAAAATTAAAATACATAGATTTTCTGAAGTTTCTATGGTAACAGTATGTCGTTTGGAATATTTGCATATTAATGTTCCTTTCATCTTCTCATATTAAGACAAAGAAAGAAGAATAAAAAGAAATATAAGGCAACTATAAACTGGCATATACATACATAGAGCATAAAGAGAACAAAAAAACAGGTGGGATTTCATTTTATTTCATCCTATAAAGTTTAACATCTGTGTTGGATTTAGTAAACTAATTCCTATTTAGTGAAAAACTTATTGTTTAACTACTGCTTTCACTATGAAACAATATATAATTAAGCTCGACTTTTAAAATTTATAGTATAATTTGATAGATATGATAGTATCGCTACAAGTGGGTAAAAAAATTGTTGGACTTTGCACCTTACAATATTCAAACACTTAACCTATTGTTCATGCAATGACTTATTAACCACTAGACCAAAATGTTCATATAGTTATTTCAATAATATAATATAATATATATCACATATATCACAATAATCCTAACTTGATGCTATTTATGACTTATAAATCTACAAACAAATTTAATGCTACAACTATAAATTCCATAAAATATTTCATGTTACTTACTTTGAAATTGTTAAATAACTTGAATGCATGGATAATATTCTTGTACTTACTTGGACCCTCTTAGATTTATTGTCAACATATTTACCTTTTCCTTGTGCTTTTCGGTGAGTCCTTTCATGAAGCTCGATTTCACTAATCGGTGTACCATGTTGTGTCTACATTAAACTAGTTAATATTAAGAGTTGCAATAGATAAATAAAAATAATAATAAATTAATTAAAGAAGCAACCTCTATTCTCCTTGCTTGCTCGACAAAAGAAATAGAGCATAATTCATAAACACAATTCAAATATATAAGGAAACATAATAAACAAAATATTAACTACATAATTCATAAACGCAATTCAAATAGTTATAACTTAACACTAAAATAAATTACCTCTTTACGATGGCCCCCAAATGAAAATTTCGAACCTGCAAAATTTAAAAAAATAACTTTAATTATACAAAATTCACATAATTCATAAATACAATTCAAATAATTATAACTTAACACTAAAATAAATTACCACTTTACGATGCCCCCAAATGCAAAATGTTGAACTTGCAAAATTAAAAAAAAAAAAAACTTTAATTATAGAAAATTAAAATAAATAAAACCACACAAACTGGAACAAGAAACGGTTCTGGAGAAGCCAGTAGCTATTAGCCTCTCTAGCGTCCAGCAGTAGCTGGAACCATTCCAGCTACTGTTGAGTCTGGAGGGGGCCAGCAGCTGGCTCCCTTCACGCCAGCGGTGAAACCCACCTGCAGTCCAGCTGCTGCTGGGTCTCATGGAAGAGGGCAGCGGGCGGAAGCCAGTAGATCTGCTAGCTCTCGCTCGCCGGGAGGCCATCCTTTGCTGGTGGCTCCCGGTCATATCGCCGACACCTTTTCCGGCGAGAAGTCTGGGAAAAAAAATAGAAGGAAGAAGGAAGAAGAAGGGAGGAAAAGTACCCAATACACTCTACTGGTAAATGTGAGGGAAGAATAGAAATTGAAATGTAAATAGGAGTTAGGGTTTAGTCACTTTGTCATTTGTGGGTTTAGGATCTTTTATTGTTTTAAATTTTATTTTGATAATTTTTATTAAATTATAGTAATTAATTTTTAAATTCAAGTTTTAATTTTTCACTACTTAGTCATATATGATTTGATTCATATCTTAGTATTTAATATTTTTACATATTATATTTTATTATAATTTTAAAAAAATTACATTTTAGGATAACTACTGAATATTAACATTTAGTTTTAGATATGTAGATATAATAATGTTAATTAATAAAAATATTCTCCATGATTAATATATTGGGGTCTAAAATTTATAGAGTTGTGAGATTTTAGAATTTAAAGTTTAAATTTTATATTTAGATAAATTTTATTATAGTTTTCTAAATTAATAATAGTACAAATATACAAAATAAAGTTATGAAATAATGTATTTATTTTATATTATATGTATAGAGTATCATTAGATATTGTAAAATATTTAAAAGTTGTTTGGGTAAGTTTATAATCTTCTCAAAATATTTTATAGGATGATTGGTAGTTTATAATTAAGATGTCAAAAAGTATTTCATAATCGTTTTTAAGAAAAGGGCTTATAAAGATTTTAGAATAAGACGTTAGAAACTTATAAACTTTTTTAACAAGCTCAATATCTTATCCTAAAGTATTGGGATTATGTATTCCACCCAGTTGGTGTGATTGATGATCCTAAGATTAAAACCATTGGGATTAATATCTCAAATGACGAAATTATCGCTACATATAATTCAATGAAGATAGTTTAATTGTTAAAAGAAGATTGGGGATAAAATTAATATTTTACACTTATCATAAGTTATAATCCAAATTAGTAATCCAAGCAAGCAAAGTATTGATATATTTTCTAGATAATGAATCATACGCTTATCAATCACATCTAATCCTATCATACCAAGCAAACGAGCCCTATATGTATGTATATTTATAATTTAATGATGTGTATGTATGTGTATGTATATGTATATATATGTAAAGATTGTAAAGAAATTATGTGTAATTAATTTAATTCATAATTTATTTTTATTTTTATATTTTTTTAAAAATTATAAATAACAAATGATTTATTACTTTAAAGAAAGCATTCGTCAATTAAAATTAAATATATATGAAATCATAATTATATGTTAATATTATTAATATCGACTTACATTAAAAAAAATTATTAAATTATAACATAATTACAATTTTAATTAAAATGAACTATTTCAACTATTTATTATTCCATATCTATGTGTATATAAAACTTAATTAAGTCTTTAATAAAGATATTCATATATGAATATTTAGTAATAAACAAAATAATTATTTAAATTAATTTTGATGAGGGTTCGATTTCGATGACGGATATGGATCCGGGTATGAATCACGATCTGGTGTATTGATCTTCTGGATTGATTTGGGATTGGAATCCTGCAATCACAATAAATGTTAGGCTAGCCGAGTGGCCCTCGGCTTAGGCCCTCCGACGCTCAAGTCAGTATATATTTGACCTCTTTAATCGAGCAGTAGAATGTATGGACTTTTAAATGTATGAGTGCATACCTGCGAGAGGCAAATTTGAGGGAATTTTATATTCTTCCCCTTGTAGGAAATGTCAGGGAAGCCCTTGGCTTACCCCAGGGACCTCCAGCCTCCTACCGGGGGTAATTGGTCAATTCCCTCGTTTGAATATTGTTAGCTGGATGTCCTTTTATGCTGTAGGACAAGATGGTACATTGTTGCGGTGTCTGCTGTGTCAGACGGTGAGGGGAGGGCATGCGCCATTAATGAGGAGGCGTGCTGCCAGTCAATGCATTTAATGCGGTGGCAGAGTACTGTGCAGGGCTCGACTTGAGAATCGACGAGAAGAGATGTCAATAATGGTCGAGCGGATCCGAGGGCCATGGAGCGCCTTGTGGATTGGTCGAACAGGGTCGACGAGTTACTTGGGTCCTGGGCCGTTGATTGGGTGTTGGGCCTCGCCAATTTGGGGCCCATCCTATATCATGAGTCCCCCCACTTCGCAAGGCCGAACAGAGAATCGACGAGCGGCGTTGGGAAGTAACGAACATTAGCTACCATCGACCAGGATTTTTGAAAATCTCTCAGATTATTACGCGCTTGCTGAGCGGTTACATCGTGGCGCGCGTGGGGTGGCGTAACATCTCCGTCCATTAATGCGGACGTTTGGATAACCGCGCCTGGACGCTTGGGAAACCGCGTCCGCCTTCCTATAAATGCTTAATGTGATTTTGCCCGTTTTCACTTTTACCGCTTCAGAATTTCTAAGAGCCTTTAGGAGATATCTTTCGCTACAAGACTCCCTAGACTTTGCATTCTCTTCGCAGATTTTGTGGGCTTAACCTTCGTATCCAGTAAGTGCTCCTCCACCTCTTCGTTTCTCCTAATCCTTTCTCGTTATTTTTCTTTTGAAGAAGATGCTTGGGTTATTCAGTTTTGAGGGTAGCCGGGGGGGACAGTGAAGCCACCCTGTCTGAGGGGCGTAGGGAGTTGCCTGCTCCTTCTGGTGGGTTGTCCAGTAGTGGTTTCGGTTCGAGTAGCTCGAGCTCCGGGAGCTTGAGTGGCGCGCGTGGCGGGGAAGCTGGGCCCATCCAGGTACCCTCGTCTCGTGGGCGATTATTCACCCCAGGCCATTATAGTGAGATAGTTTCCGTAATGACCCCTACGGATTTAGTGCGTCTGAGAGAGCTTTACCATATTCCTCCCGAATACCAACTATTAACCCCCGGGCCTCCTGGTCGAATGCATCGTGCTCCCGCCAGTTGCATAACAGTGTTTGAGGATGCACTAAAATATGGGTTGAGGTTCCCCTTAGGTGATAGTATGATAGGCCTGCTTAGGGGTCTTCGAGTGTGCATAACTCAGCTATTACCCAATTGCTTTGCCACCATCTATAGTTTCTTAGTGTTGATGCATCTGTTCGATCAAGCCCCCAGTTTCGACAATTTTTCCAACCTCTTATATCTGTGCATGTCACGAAAATCCGGTAGTGCCGACAAGTCGGGCTTTTATTATCTGACTGCTCGACCTCACCGCAAGTTTCTCGTGGCTCCCTCCTCTTCGTACGGGCAGGAATGGAAGAAGCCTTACTTCTTCATTCGGGTGAAGGGGGGGTTTGACATTCCTCGAGAATGGTTGGGGGGGCAGGTTGAGGTACCAGGGAATCGCACCCCTACTTGGCCAAATACCTTTGTGAGGGATCTGGTCGGGTTTGGTCCCGTGGAGGCCACTGTATTCCTCAAGGAGCAGCAGTTAGTGCTGGCTGGGTTGTCGCCAGCCCCTCTAAATTTTGCAGATGACTATGAGATAGGTAGATGAAATGTGTGCCATGCTTTGTTGTTTAGCTACGTTCATTTCTGTATTTGACATCTGCTGTGTTTGTTCCTTGCAGATCGAGACGAAATCATGAACCGTGCAAGGAGTGATGCAGTGGCTCACGCTGAAAGAAACCGACAGCGAAAACAAGGCGCTGCGTCTCGACAAGAGTCGACTGGAGCCGACAAGCCGCGCCGACAAGCTGTGGCCCGTGCGCCATCCCCGACCCCCTCGCCTGGTCGAGTAGTAGCGGTCGAGAGGGACGCGGGTTGAGGAAAAAGACCCATGGGCGAACAGAGTGGGCCCCCGCCCAAAAAGATTGCTGCTGCTGGAAAGGGGAAAGAAAAATCAAAGGGCGCCGGGTCGGGGATGCCGACAGGAAACGATCTCTTCGGGGATCGAGGTGCGAAGGCCTTATTCGGCCTGAGGAAGTTCCCGTCTCCTCATTTCGTGTCGGACCCCAACCTACTTGTGGACGACTCGTCCTATATGCATGGATCTGGGCCAAGTGGGGTCGACCCCTTGAAATGGTTGTTGGCTGGTCAGTTCCTGGCTGACCAGAGGAGGATAATGAGCCTGAGTCAGCCCGGGGAGCTGTGCGAGGTTTCATATCACGCGAACATGGTGAGATCCCCTAAGCTGTAAACTTGCGTAATCGATTTTCCCTACATGATAGTAATGATTTTTATGTTTCAGGTCGCGCAAATCGCCTACAGTTTTTACCGCCGTTCCGAGCTGGCTCTCGCTGATCGTGAACAATTGGATGCTGGCGGCGATGCCGAAACAATGAAGGCCCAGCTGGAGTCATCCCAACTGCAGCTCGAGGAAGTGCAGAAGGAGAATGCCAAATACGCCGAAATAATGGAGGCGAAAGATAGGCAAGTCCTGCTGGCGGTGACGGAGCAGACAAAGATGGAGGTGAAGCTGAAAAAACTTGAACTGGACATCCATGTCGCCTACGAATCTGGTGGGGCGGCTGGTTGAGGCGAGCGCCTGGTCGAGGCCAGGACAGAGTTCGAGCGTGCAGTGCCGGGGATTCGCAAGGAGGCGGTACAACAGTTCATGGTGAGCCCCGCCTTTCAGGATGCGAGCGTGGTGCTAGCCTTGGACGATGCCCGAAGTGCCTTTAATAAGGCTATTGCACAAATGCGGCACCTGGGCTATGCGGTTAGCGATGAAGATCGCTCGAAGATGGGCCTTGCTTTCGACGAGCAGTTGCGCCTAATTGGTGACGAGGATGTTGACGAGGCCGAAGCCGAGGTAGAGGCAACGAAAGAGATCGACATGACTCCTGAAGAGAGGCAAAAGGCAGACCTCGAAAAGAAAGTAAAGGCTGTGGGTCGAGAGTTCGAGTTCGCCAGTGATCTCGCCTATGAAATCTCCGAAGGCCAGGCCGACTCTGCCTCTTTCTTCCCAGCCACCGAGCGGCTGTTTATGTCTTCTGCCGCCTGTCTCTCTCGCCCAGTCACCGCGGCAATGCCCATTGCCATGGCACCGCCTGAGCCTCGGTCTGCTCCTGCTCCTGCTCCCGCCTTATCCCTCGAAGGGTCTGGCAGTTCTAGCTAGGACTTGTAATACTTGTTTTTGTTTTGATATACATGCCTCGTTGAGGCTTCTTGAGGATGAAATAAAATTTATTGCCCGTCATCTGCCAGCTGTTCAATTTCGAGCACTGTTTTTCTCCATTGCAAGATAACTTGAACTTTATCGCCATTTATGATTAGTAAAGTGTAAATGAATTTGTCGATGGGGCTCGACTTCGAGCCTTAGCGGCTTTTCTGCAAGTGTGATGTCGATTTTGCTACCTTGCCTCAGGGGCTTCGACGCCAATTTGTTGAGAATTTTCGTCGACTAAGGTGGTCGCGACTCTTCGCCTTAACTTGTTGAGTTTAAGCCTTTCATCGACTACAGGTCAACTAAGGTTTTCGCGGATCTTGGCCTTGACTTGTTGAGCTTAAGCCTTTCGTCGACTACGGGGTCAACTAAGGTGGTCGCGGCACTTCGCTTTGACTTGATAAGATTAAGCCTTTCATCGACTACGGGGTCGACTAAGGTGGTCGCGGCACTTTGCCTTGACTTGATGAGATTAAGCCTTTCGTCGACTACAAGGTCGACTAAGGTGGTCGCGGCACTTCGCCTTGACTTGATGAGATTAAGCCTTTCGTCGACTACGGGGTCAACTAAGGTGGTCGCGGCTCTTGGCCTTGACTTGTTGAGTTTAAGCCATTTGTCGACTCCGGGGTCGACTAAGGTGGTCGCGGCTCTTGGCCTTGACTTGTTGAGTTTTAAGCCTTTCGTCGACTACGGGGTCGACTAAAGTGGTCGTGACTCTTCGCCTTGACTTGATGCGTTTTAAGCCTTTCGTCGACTATGGGGTCGACTAAGGTGGTCGCGGCTCTTCGCCTTGACTTGATGCGTTTTAGCCTTTCGTCGACTACGGGGTCGACTAAGGTGGTCGCGGCTCTTCGTCGACTACGGGGCTGACTAAGGTGGTCGCGGCTCTTCGCCTTGACTTGATGATTTTTAAGCCTTTCGTCGACTACGGGGCCGACTAAGGTTTTGCTGCGGTCGTCACTTGCTTTTTAATCATAATGGAACTTGATTGTTCTTTACTCAATACAAAAGATGCCAATGAACAGCTCATACAAAGAACTTTTTTAGATTTACCGCATTCCACGGTCGAGGCAACTCGCGACCTGCAGCATCCGCTAATCAATAGGCGTTGTGTTTAGACACTTTGATGACTGAGTACGGCCCTTCCCACTTCGGGTCAAGCTTGCCGACGGGCCTTGACACTTCTACTTTCTTTAAGACGAGATCACCTACCTTGAAATTTCGCGGACGTACCGTTTTGTTATAGTGGTCCGCCATCTTTAAGCGGTACCTCTGTATTCTGTTGTAAGCCGCTAGGCGCTTCTCGTCTATAGTTATTAGGTCTAGTGCCCTCTCCGATGTATTTGCTGTTGGATTGTAGTGGATCACTCTAGTGGTGTGCTGGATTAGTTCTGACGGGACCACTGCTTCGGATCCATAAACTAAGCTTTAAGGGCTTTGACCTGTGGCTGTTCGAGGGGTGGTTCTGTAGGCCCAAAGGACTCCAGGGAGATCGTCCGCCCAGCTGGTTCCCGTCCCCGCTATTCGACTCTTAATGTGATCGAGGACAGTCATGTTGGTCACTTCGGTCTGTCCATTGGCTTGCGGATTTCCCACTGAAGTAAAATGCTGCGCAACGCCTAAGGTCTCGCACCATTTCCTTATATTTTTGCTTTGGAATTGGGTGTCGTTATCTGAGATGAGGACTTTAGGCAGCCCGAAACGGCAAACAATATTCTTCCATATGAAACTCTTGATGGCCGCATTAGTGATCTTCGGGACTGCTTCAGCTTCCACCCATTTTGTGAAGTACTCAACGGCCACTATGATAAACTTCCACTGGCCGGTGGTCTTTGGGAGCACGCCGACTATGTCGATGCCCCACTAGTCGAATGGCCAAGCGATATCAACATTTGTCATTGGTGCGGCTGGTTGGTGTTGGATGTTCGAATGTACCTGACAAGATGAGCATTTCCTAGCAAAGTCAACAGAATCTTCCAACAAAGTGGCCAGAAATACCCATATCGTGTGACCTTATGTGCCAGGGACCGGCCTCCCGAGTGGTTTCCGCAGATGCCTGCATGTATTTCCTGCAGCACTTCTTTCGCCTGTTCGGGATTTAAACATCTCAGCGGCAGTCCTGCGATTAATCTTCTGTACAACTGTCCGTGATCGTCCAGCGCATATTTGGGCGCCAAGCCCTTCAGTTTTTGAGCCTGCTTCTCATCATCGAGTAAGGTACCGTAGCTCAAATAAAGCTTGATAGGGTGCTACCAAGAATGTGTTGCATCTTCGAGGCACCCGACCAAACCCGGGCCGGGGACCGAGATGCAAGGCTGGTCGGAGACAAGAAATGTTATGGTTCTTTCTCTTATGCCTTTCGTCGAGCTTGCCAGCTTGGAAAGTATGTCTGCTCGCGCGTTTTCTGATTGGGGAATTTGGCTTAATGAAAAATCTCGGAACCTCTGCTGGAGCTGTTGGACTTCCGCGAGATATTGTGCCATTTTCTGTTCTCTCGTGTCGAAGTTTCCCTTGACCTGCTCCGCGATCAACTGTGAATCAGTAAAGGCCGCTATCTTTTCGACCCCACAGTCTATGGCCATGCGCATTCCTGCAATGAGTGCCTCATACTCAGCTTCGTTATTCGTGACCGGGAAGTCGAGTTTGACCGCAAAATCATAGTCTTCAGGTAGCGGGGATCGAAGGGATACGCCTATTCCTCCTCCAGTAGATATCGCGAACCCGTCAACATGTAGGGTCCACCAAGGTGAGTCTTCCATCTCTTGAGCTGGGAGGTCAACTCTCTCAAGGATGAAGTCCGCTAGCACCTGCGCTTTTATTGCTGCTCGAGGTTGGAATTGGATGTCGAATTCCCCCAGTTCGATGGCCCATTTCGTTAGTCGACCTGAAGTGTCTGGTTTCGACAACACCTATTTTAGCGGCTGGTTCGTTAGTACCACAACTGTATGGGATTGAAAATAGGGCCGCAGTTTTCTTGCCAATGTGACTAGGGCCAGGGCAAACTTCTGGATCTCCAAATAATTATGTTCGGGCCCCTGAAGGGCCTTGCTGCAATAGTAAACTGGACAAGGGTTCCCAGCTCTCATCGTTGTTAACACTGAACTGATTGAAGCGGAAGAGACTACCAAATATATCTGTAAGATTTCCCTGAGCTCAGGCTTGGCGAGGAGAGGTGGCGAAGAGAGGTGTTGCTTGAGGTCGATCAGAGCTTGGTCACACTGTTCGTCCCATTTGAATCCCGATTTCTTTGTGTTTCTCAAGATTTTGAAGAAGGGTAGGCTCTTGTCTGCCAGCCTAGCTATGAACCTGCCCAAGGCAATAACTCTGCCTACAAGGCGTTGAACTTCCCAAACGGTGCGCGGTGGAACAATGTCTAGAACTGCTTGAATTTTCTGTGGGTTGGCCTCGATACCTCTCTGACTGACCATATATCCCAGGAATTTTCCTCTTCGAACCCCGAATGTGCATTTGTTAGGATTGAGCTTCATATCGAAGGTTCTCAGAATGGAAAATGTGTGGCTCAGGTCGACCAAGTGGCTTTCTGCTTTCTTTGTTTTCACAATCATGTCATCAACGTAAACCTCCATTGATTTCCTAATTTCATTCTTGAACATGAAGTTAAGTAATCTTTGGTAAGTTGCGCCAGCGTTCTTAAGTCCAAACGGCATAACCAAAAAGCAATATACCCCATTAGGGACAACAAAAGCCGTTTTATCCCTATCCTTAGGTGCCATGAATATTTGGTAGTAACCTTGAAATGCATCCATCATGCTAAGCAGTTCCCAACCAGCCGTGGAATCAACAAGTAAATCAATACGAGGCAAGGGGTAAGGATCCTTAGGACATGCTTTATTTAAATCTGCAAAATCATTACACATCCTCTATTTTCCCTCGTTCTTGGGAACAAGAACTACATTACAAAGCCAAGAAGGATATTGGATTTCTACAATATAACCAGCCTCTAGAAGTTTGCTAACCTCTTCCTCGATGATCTGTGTCCGCTCAGCATTGAAAGTTCTCTTCTTCTGTCGGATTGGCTTGTGGGCAGGGTCCACGTTGAGCCTGTGGACGATGATGTAGAGTTGGTTCCCTGCAGATCGGCAGCTTTCCAGGCGAAGACATCGATATTACGTCGGAGGAAGTCGACCATGAGGCACTCCAGTCGATCCCCCATATCAGCTCCGATCTTTGTTGTCTTGTCGGGTTCCCTGGTTCGAGCTCAATTGTTTTGAATTCTACTGTGGGCTCGACCCTGGTGTCCTCCAACTTTCTCTTTTTCAATGAGTGTCCCTCATCGGGTTTCGCTACAGGGGCTTCCCCCGAGGGCTTCAATTCTGGCCTCTTTTTCTGCCCGCTAGAATCCACCGAGATTGTGTAGCAACGCCAGGCATCTTTGATATTGCATAAAAGCTCACCAACTCCGGCGGGGGTCGGGAACTTTATTTTCATGTGGTATGTGGATGCGATGGCTCTGAAGTCATTCAGGGCTGGTCGACCAACAATGGCATTGTAAGCAAAGGGGGCATCGACTACTAAGTAGTTGATCATCAAAGTTCGACTGCGATGTCCCTGCCCGAATGTAGTGGATAGGCTAATCGACCCTTCTGGTATAATTTCTGATCCTTCGAATCCGACTAAGGGAGTTTTGACTGGGTCAAATTTCAATTTTCCCATGTTCATTCTATTCAGGGTCGACAAAAATATGATGCTTGTCGAGCTGCCGTTGTCGACTAGTACATTTCTCACCTCGAAGTTGGCAATTTCAATGGCGACCACCATTGGGCAGTCGAGCTTCCTGTCTGCGGCCTGCCCCTCGAGGTGTTCTGAATCTGCATCAGTGAAAGTGATCGGCTCGGTGCTAGTTTTCAACTGGAACACTGTTTCAACCTTTGAAGGTTTGGTTGAGTCAAGTTGCCGCTGGGTTTGCTTCCTTGCGTTCCGGGAGTCTCCTCCTGCAGGCCCCCTGGCAATCGTGTCGATGACACCTCGAATGGGCGGGTGGGTTTCATGGGCTGGTTTCTTTCCTTTGTCTTGCCGTCTCGGGCTAACCGACCTTTCTCTACGGGGAGTCCGGTCAATCGCCCCCTCCTCACGTCGAGCTCTCTCTTCGAAAAACTTTTTTAAATGCCCCTGCCTAATCAGCCTCTCTATCTCATCCTTCAAATTGAAGCAGTCCTCAGTGTCATTCCCTTTTTGCTTGTGAAAATGGCAGTACTTTCCGGACTTCTTCATAACCTCAATTTCTGTGATTTTTTGAGGCTTTTTAAGCAGGTTATCATGTTGTATGGCGAAGAGTACTTCTTTCCTTGGCATGGAGAATGGGGTGTAGTCATTGAAACGTTTGATTGGGGAGCGGCGCCCCTCCCTGTTCTGCTTCTCCCCTTTCTCCTTGCCTTTTCTCTTGTCGGCCTCTATGCTGCCATGTTTCATTTTGTTCATCTCCTCCTGGGTCATGTACCTCTCGGCGAGGTCGAGGAGCTCCTCCATTGTTCTCGGCTGCGTGCGGACCAAAGCATTGGCACACTCCTTGTGCCTTAGTCCCAGAAATAGCACATCGATCAAAAATTCTATCCTGGGGCTGTCTATTTGCAACACCTCGGTGTTGAACCTGGTGAAGAAATCCCATAAAGACTCGCCTTCAGCCTGCCTTACTGTGTGCAGGTGGGTGTGCGGTAGCTTCGCCTTCCTCCTGCTGGCGAACTGGTGCAAAAACTTGTCACATAACTGGTCATATGAGAAGATGGATGTCGGTTCCAACTTCACGAACCAGTCTAGGGCCACGCCCTGGAAAGTGGTCACGAGTATCTTTGCATGTATATACTCGTTGTGCCCATGCAACTGCATCATATGCTCAAACTACATCAGATGCTCATTCGGGTCCGTGGAACCATCATACCTCGGGAGCCCGGTGGGGATCTTCGCATCAATGGCAATGCGCTCATCGATGATTTCCTGGACAAAAGGGGAGTCGCGTTCCCTCCGAAATCTTGAAGGCATCTCCGGTTGCATGGTTCTGTTAGCATTCCTCTTCGAAAGTTCCTCCAGGCGCTTATTCAGATGTTGCACCTGGTGAGAGACTTCTTCCCACTCTTGTTGGTCCTGGTTTTGTTTGCCTCTGGAATGCCCGGCCCTATCACGCTGCGGGGCTCGAAGGGGCCGAACGTCGTGGTCTACGGAGTCTGCTACGTCCTCTCTCGGGGGTGGGCGGGCTGCCTCCCTTGGAAAACGGCCCAGGCTTCCTTCTCTCCGTGATGTACGTCTAGAGGACTCCGGTATCTGTGCGTACTCTTCTGGTCGTGCCCTTTCCAGGCTTGCTAGTTGGGGTATGGCACTGGCTGCTGGCCCCGGTTGCACAGCATGTCTATTTAGTAAGATCGAGAGCTAGGCAGAAATCTGTGCTGAGATTTGCTCGCTGATGAGTTGCATCAGCTGAGGCATTGTGAGAGTGACCATAGGTTCCGGCTGCATACTGGGTGCTTGCTCGTCTTGTCCTTGGTTCTGGTGGGGAGCGGGAGAGCTAGATCTCCGGTTCTCCTCCCTCCCTGATGGGGCTCGCCTAGTGTTCACCATTTTCGATAGATGATTCCTGTTTCCCACAGATGGCGCTAAATGATGAGGGTTCGATTTCAATGACGGATATGGATCCGGGTATGAATCACGATTTGGTGTATTGATCTTCTGGATTGATTTGGGATTGGAATCCTGCAATCACAATAAACGTTAGGCTAGCCGAGTGGCCCTCGGCTTAGGCCTTCCGACGCTCAAGTCAGTATATATTTGACCTCCTTAATCGAGCAGCAGAATGTATGGACTTTTGAGTGTATGAGTGAATACCTGTGAGAGGCAAAATTGAGGGAATTTTATATTCTTCCCCTTGTAGGAAATGTCAGGGAAGCCCTTGGCTTACCCCAGGGACCTCCAGCCTCCTACCGGGGGTAATTGGTCAATTCCCTCATTTGAATATTGCTAGTTGGATGTCCTTTTATGCTGTAGGACAAGATAGTACACTGTTGCGGCGTCTACTGTGTCAGACGGTGAGGGGAGGGCATGCACCATTAATGCGGAGGTGTGCTGCCAGTCAACGCATTTAATGCGGTGGCAGAGTACTGTGCAGTGCTCGACTTGAGAATCGACGAGAAGAGATGTCGATAATGGTCGAGCAGATCCGAGGGCCATGGAGCGCCTTGTGGATTGGTCGAACAGGGTCGACGAGTCACTTGGGTCCTGGGCTGTTGATTGGGTGTTAGGCTTGGCCGATTTGGGCCATTTTGGGCCATCCTATATCAAATTTATTATTATATTTAATTTTATATGTAATCGATTATTAAATGCAGTAGATTATTAACTAATATATCATATTAAATAGATTAGTAAATTAAATATATTATTAGAATATTTAATTATATATGTAATTTTTTATTTGTATAAAATATAATTTATATAAATATAATAATTCATTTAGATAATTAAATAAATTAATTTTTATTAATATAATAAGTTATCTAAATAAGTTAAAGCATTAAAAAATTAATTCATTATTTGCTAGATGAATTATTTAGCAATAAATAAAGTAGTTATTTAAAACTAATTTATTAAATTAATAGATTATTATATTAATATTAGATGATAATTAAATTTTTATAATTTTAAGAAATGGCATGATTAATAATTAATAGGTATTACTATTTTCATATTATATGTTACTGTGACATGTGATATTATTTATTAAATTAAAAATGTATTATTTACTTATACCTAAAATTTATTTGACTATACAAATTACAATAACTTATTTAAATGTATTATTTAATTATATATGTAATATTTATCTATTTAAATTATAATTTATAAAAATATAATATAATTAGACAAATTAATTTTATTAATATAATAAGTTATCTAATTAACTTAAAGTATTATATAATTATTTAATGACCGCTTTTGTGAACCAAGAAAAATCGGTCACTAATTTAGTGATCGCTTTTGTGACCCAAAAAAAACCAATGACCACTTTTGTGGACCAAGAAAAATCGGTCACTAATTTAGTGACCGTGTTTGTGACCCAAAAAAAATTGGTCACTGATTTAATGACCGATTAGTGACCTCCATGTTTGGGATTATTAATTCCGTCACAAATTGATCACTAATCCGTTATTATTTTTTTCAAAAAGTTTCAAATAGAACCAGTCACAAATCTGTCACTAAAACCAATTTTTTTCGTAGTGACTTAGGTTTTTCTAAAAGCTTACAAAGCCTAACATGATGGCTTGTTTGACCTTCTTCGCATAAAAAGTACAATAATAGTGATATCCTATTAAATAGCTAACTTATTTAATTTCTTTAGTTAGTCCTTTATAGAATCCATTATGTTGTTTAATATTAATTTTTGTTGAAATAATATTATTTTATACTTAGATTTGAAATTTCATAATTATGCATTTCTTATTTATCATTTTGATTATTGTTTATCAAGATTTATTATAAGTTTGAGCATATTAAAATTTTAGATTTATATGATGTTTGGACTTAATGGAAATCTTAATAGAAAATAGGCTATTAAATAGACTTTCAGATCGAGTTAAGGCTTTAGAATTTATTAAAAAGGTTAGGCCTAACATTAAAACAAAGCTTATCATAGATAATAGAGGCTAGGCTCAGGCTTATCATTTGCATAACAAATTTAGCCTATTTAAGTCAAAGTCTAGCTTAACCTAAGCATATTTTCTGCCTAATATCAAATAATAATAACCATTGTGCTGCTATAATGATGGCTAGCTGACAAAAAGGATATCTATGTATATATAGTGTTTAAGATATCATTATTGGTAATTAATGATATGTGTATATATAATGACAATTAACAAAAATCTCTTTACAATGATTTGTGGCTAGACTTTTAATGTTTTTCGCCATTATACAACTGTGACAAACTTTTAACACAATCTTCATTAGCGTTAAACTTGTAAATTTCAATTTTGTAACAAATGTAAACTTCTTGTCACTGGTGACATACATATTATACTACACAAATAGAAAAAGGTTAATTAATTTAGGGAATGTTTGGTTATGTTTTTTGTATGATTTTATTATGTTTTTATTAATATATGTTCTGGGAGAATAAATTATTGAAGAATGTGAGAATTGTTTTTTGGTATATTTGTTTATATTTTGAGGGAGACATTTTTTACTGTAGTAGTCAAATTAATGCTTTTTTGTTAGGTTTTTTGGATGAAAATGGAATTAAATGATTTTTTTAATATTAAAATAATATATATATATATATATGATATTGTATTTATAATATATGTATGTATATATTGAAGAATGTGTGTTTTCGAGGGAAAATGGGAATATATTTGGTTATGTTGTTTTGGGAAAACATAACCAAACATAGTATATTAAATAGGAAAAATCTTTCTCGAGTCTATCAATTTCAAAAAGTTGGCTATTGTGGTCTTGATTGCTTGATTTTTTATTTAAAAAAAAATGATAATTCTACTATAAAGTAAATTTAGAAAATTGAATATAATTTTTTAGAATATATTTAAGCGAGGAACAAGAATGTATTCTTGTAACACCCCTAAAATTCGGTATTTTGAAAAATAAGAATTTAGAAATTAAGATATCGATTGATCGGATTTTAAGGCTCAAAAAATAAATAAAAAGGACTTGATTGTGAAAGTTTTAAAGTTTTGGGGGTTAATGTGAGAGAAATAAAAGTTTAGGGACCTCAAAATAAACTAGTTTGGACTTGATTGTCCAGAAACATGAATTTTGGGGTCAAAGTGTAGGAAATAGAAGTTGGAGGACTCAATTGAAGGCCAGAGACTAAATTGAAGGCGGTTTAAAAGTTTTGGGGTAATACTGAAGTCGGTCAGAACTGCTAGGGCTAGAGTGAGAAGACTGAAAAGTACTTTTGTATATATAGAATGAAGGACAAACTTTTATTAAATTCTCACAGAGGCCAAAAGGTCACCCCACCGGCGAATCGACGGAAAATCACCATGAAACCCGAAACTAAGACTATATTCAGGCTCTTCTCAGCTCAGGGAGCAAAACTAAACCAAGTTTCATCTAAAATAACCAGCGGAATGGCCGAAAAATTAAGCTCGACGGTGAGCTCTCGGCAGGTTGGCCATTCTCCAGTGTCCAGCAGCATAAATGGATGGGAGTAGGATGGGCTTTGGTCGCAAGCTCATGGGCATCACATTGGTGCCCTCAATTTGAGGTTTCACCGGCGGATGGAGGAGAAATTAGTGTGGTGGTGTCACGGCGGCGCTAGGGCTAGCTGCGACTTAGAAGGGCCAACTGGCCAACCAAACGGTGGCCAATTAGGAAATTGTTTGGAGGGTTTGATTCTTGAGGTTGAGACGCACCAAGTGGTGTTGGTGGTTTATATCTTTGGCGGTGGCTCGTGGAGCTCCGACTGAGGCGCGTGGCGGCCGACGGCGGCGCGTGACGATGCAGTTCAGGCAGCTTGTGTAGAATTTGATTCTGGACTCGTCTGGACTAGTTCTGATGTGAGACTGGGTCCCGGTTCGACTCAATTTGGATAAATTTCAATAATCGAATTTTGATTCAATTGAACTGTTGAATGTCTTTAGATTTTCGAACGAAGTTGACTATGATCAGAATTAAGATTGTTAAGCTATGATTTAGTCTAAAGTTATAGATTAATTTTGTAATTAATATAGTATTGGATTTAACCGGCTCGAATAAATTATCAGATTATCATTGAAACTTTAAATGAATTGTTAACAATCAGTTTATCAGCTTGTCGAGTTAAGGACTATGATAGGTGATCACTTTGCACAGTTGAGTGTAACATGGAATTAAGAATTATGATTGATAAATCATAGTCAACATTGGGTTTAAGTTATGTATTCTGAACTTTAAATCAATTGGGAAACAAGTTCATGGACGGTTTAAACATCTAAGAATTATCATAACTATGTTGGAATACCCTTAAGTTTGATAATGACATTCGTTATATTTATGGTTAAGATCCTGAAGATTTGATTGTGAACTTATTATTCCTTTGGTAGGTGACGAAGGAATAGGTCCCACAGATCAATAGACTGCCGATTGTGGTTGCTTTCTGAGACATTTAAGGTGAGGATCCATCAATCTTACACTCTTGTACATATCGATTTTATTGATAAACCCCTGTGAGGGTTGTATTGATTTGATTATCGTATTATGTACATTATTGTTACCCCTATGAGGTATCTGCCAATTGGTTATCGATTGCATGAGCTTATCCCGTATCTAACGTTAAACCTGTTAGGTTCTGCTGATTTGATATTTGTCTTGATTAACGTTGCTTGATTAACGAACCATGTGAGGTTCTCCTGAATTTGAAACTATTTGGTATCTTTCTATACTTTCCTGAAAATAACTATTTTTCAGTCGAACTCTGTGAATTTCTCTAAACTTGTAAACTCTATTTGAAGTTGATTGCTCAAGTGTATTGTTGATTGCCTTATTGGCAAAATTGTTAAATTTTTCTGCCCTATTGGCAACTGAACGTGAAAATCTTGACTCTTTTAAATATCATGTTCGGTCAGTACTGTGAGACATGTGTCGGGCATAGCAAAGGGCCACACTAGTTGATAGTGCATGTCCAATGGGAGGCTCTTCTTGAGTCTGTTACAGAGCAAAGAGTCACACTAGTTGATGGTGCATAGTGAGTCTATCCCCGTTAGCACCTCTGGATTCCAGTACTAGACCTATTTGTGTCAAAAGTTCTCTTAAATTGTTCATGTACCTTGTTTATTGGAATAGGCCTTGTCGGCCGTTATGGGAAAATGTTTTGCCTTGTAAATGGTAAATCTGGTAAAGTTCTGAAATGTTCATGTTATTGCTTGAAAGGTTAAAATTTTATCTGTTGACATTATATCTTTTCAACCCGTGGGACGCCATGGGCGGTTTTCACCCGGAGGGACGCCACAGGGAGGTTTTGGGCACAGAGGCTAGGTCTAGAAGACGGCCGGGCAGAACGGACAGACGGACACAGGTCTTACAGCTAGCACCTACCTACGATCTTAACTTACAACTAGCTGGAGGTAGCGAACTGTGAGTGACGAGATCCGGCATGTGACCAGCCATGCCATATCATCAAGTTATTACCCGCCAAGCTGAGTGCTCGAGCAATGGAGTGATAAGGAAATCTTGTTTATACTGTACCGATCCTCGGTACTTGCAATTATAATTTGCTTCAGGAGTAATAAGGTCGGAATGACCAACAGTTTGTCAAGTTCGATATCATTTGTGTCATGTACTCTATTGATCATGTTAAAAATTCTTGATTATTACCGAATTCTGTTCCTATTGAAAGGTCTTGCTTATTACTGAATTTATTCTTGATTTTTGTATCTCAATAGATTTTCCTTCACATCTTATCATTTTTTCCCTCTCACTAAGTCATTTGGACTTACCCTTGTTATTTTGGTTCTCTCAGACAGGAATTAAGTGAAGAATGGAACTCCAGGCAGGACATGAATGCTTTGTAATTGATCAAATGTTGAATGTGTATATGAAAATTTTTTGATTTCTAAGTTTGGACTCAAGACGCTGTGATATATCATGTTGATGTGATCGACTTAAGGAATGTAAATATTTTGTTATGTAAGAATGTGAATCATGGCATTCACTTAGTCGGTTACCGAGTCTGTTAAGTTTGAAAGTCCATTGCTTCTGATAAGTTGAATTTAAGATTTTGTAGCATGTATTTAGTATATGTGCTGTTTGTCATAGGATTATTTAAGGTTTGAAATTATTGCCTCATGATAGGTCTGTTTTAGTTGGAATCCGCTACTATTTTTGATGAGTTTGAAACGTTTGATTATAGACTATTGATTGATTTATAGGTTCAATTTAAGATTGAACTGAGTAGCACCTCAGCTTAGGTGTTGCCCTGAGTGGGGGCGTTACAATTCTATAATTGATATTATATCTTTCTATTTCTTTAAAAAAAGTATTTACATGCGGATGTATCTTTCTGAACAAGTTCCAAAAGCTTGACTATTTTTTCGAGATAATTTTTAGTGTGATGTGTTATTATATTATTCTATTTCCTTTTTTTTTATTTTAATTTACATTATAAGTGTAATGAATACTCTAGATATATGTGTATATATGTAATACTTAAAGTTGACCAAAGAAATAAATATAGAACAAAAATATAATATTTTTTTTGTCGAGTGGCTAATTGGTCCAAGTGTTCAATAACATCGCCATCACATTTATATATGTGAGATTCTAGATTTGAATTTGAAAAAAAAAAAAAAACACTTTTGACTGAAAAAAACAAACTAGCAAATAGAGGCTCAAGTTTAACCAAACTTTTATTTGAAATAATCTTTAAAATTATTATGTGTGAATAAACTATTATAGTTATGAAAAAGTTCTTTCTCCTTGTTCTCTGCCCTGGTCACTAGCCTTTTCACCAAGTTGTTTTGACTTTTAAGACTAAAAGGGTGTTTGGGTGAGCTTTATAAGCTCCTCAAAACATCTTATAAGATGTTTGAGATCTTATATAATATCTAAAAGTATTTGGTAATTTTTTTTAAAAAAAGAGCTTATAAACTCCTAAAATAAGATGTTATAAGCTTATAAACTCTTTTTTAAAAGTAAGGAGTTCCTAACTTATTTTGAAAAAATCTTCACAAGCTCCCATAATTTTAATCATATTAATTACAAAATTACAATTACTAACATCTTACAAGCTTCAAAATCTTATTTTATCCAAACACTTTAACAACTTATTTTTACAAAAAATATTATAAGCTCCAAAAATATCATATAAGATGTAGGAGCTTATAAGACCGTTTAAATTAATTTAGCCAAACACCCTCTAGATTTTCAATGGTGCTTTCAATGTTGAGCTTATCAGCAATATTTAATTTACTCTAGTCTTCATATGCCACAAAGCACATTCAGAAGTGAAAAAGTCTAGTAAGGTTCAAATCCTAAAATTTATACGTATAAAGTATCAAATTCAAACCTTAATAAATTTTTAATTTGCATCCGCTTAAAAAGTGGATTATGATTGATTCTTAGAAGCCAAAGTAGTGTAAACATAATATATATATATATATATACACACACACACACTCAGTATTAACAAATGAGCGCAAATGTATGTAAAGATGGAAAAAAACAAAATAAAATTAAGAGAAATAAGAAATTTAAATCTAAATAATTACGTAAACTTTAAAATAGACTTCTAAAGTTATGATAATATAATTTTTGGGTGCTCCTGGAGTTGTATAATTTTGACAGCCCCCAGAAGATTTCTTATTTCGGACTGAATATGAAGTTTTAAGCTCAAATCATCTGTTGGTATGAGATAGAAAAGATAGATGAGAACTCCAAATTCGTCATACGTCTCGCCGTTTATCATCAAGTGAGCCCCGGAGTTCCCCCAAACACTTCAGGAGGCATAATGGGCAGCATTTTTCTGATCATATCCAGTTGCCAAAAACGCCGCCGTGAAGCGGTCAGGGGAACTCCAGGGAACACCTGATATTCATCTTGGTAGCTGCAGCAATTTAAGTTGCATATGAATAGGCATTTTATAATGCTGTGAAAGTTTTTCCTTTTTGCTTTAAAATTTCAGGTTTTTCATGTGGTTTGAGGCTGATAGAAGAAAGCTGATCAGCAGTAAAACCATCTGGGAGAAGTACTACTGTACCTGGACGCAATTGTGGGAAAGGTGAAGGGCTTGGAGAATCTTGATGGATAGTGTAAGTGGTCATATGCAATCCTGCCTTTTGTTACCCCTTGTCTGTACTATCCCCTAGAAACCTTACATCTAACTTTTATCATTGCTGCACCTAATCGTTACTTTCTTTTTCTATTTGTATAATACACCATGATATTCACTTTATATATAATTGATATAAGTTCCGAAAATTTGAGAAATGCAAATCTTGGTGAAAATTTAATGTCCGAAAATTTAAGAGATCCATCCTGTAGAAAAGATTCGTTTACAAAAGACGGGTCAGAGTCGACGTCAAGATGAAAAGTGTGGTCTATTATTGGTATTCGTGTACTACTTATTAATCTCGAGGAATGGAGTAGGTTAAATTACAAAGTGGGCTATTTTGGTTTGATTTTTAAGTTATCTTATAATTGTTTATTATGTGATAATTTGTGTGATTTTTATCATTATGATATGGTTTGGTTGGCATAATAAATAAACCCATCGAAGGTGGCATGTTAATTTATCATAAAAATTACACATATAAACATGGGCTTTTAATATTCATATAGGCTTGAGTGTTTATTGTCATTCTAACCTAATGAATAATAAGATAGGATAAAAACATTATATCCCACTTTATCATTCCAACCAAATTATATATAGTTAGATGTAAGATCAGGTTGAAAAGCATAGAAATCAATAATAGATGAATAGTTTTGTATTACATCTTATTAGTCTCTAGAATTGAAGGAGGTTAAATACCATGAGTTAAATTTTTCAAATGTAATTTATGGAAGGTTGAGTCAAATATTATATGTGATATATTAGTAATACAAGTCAAGATAGAAAAGATAGCATTTTAAATGTGATAAGAATATCTGGTGAGATGACCACTAGAAATATCAAGAACATCCGGCCAGTTGGTGGGGGCTATTCTCCGTTCTTCATTTTGCCCACAAGACTGACCAGATTCAAGATTTATACTTTAAAAGATTAAGGAATTTTCTGTATCCAATGGAAAAGGAAAGAAGATTTCTTGAATTTTACTGTAGGAATGTACGCAATTGGGTTGGGAAATTTCAAGATAAAATTTGAATTCAATCCAATATGTGCAGATAGATAAAATAATAAATTGCATGGCGAAATTTTTTTCGATTCAAACAATTTGAATTGTTTGGGTTCAATTAATTTGTCAAAAACTGACCATCTTATTTAAAAAATTTGAATCTTTTAGTATTATAAAATGCGAGTAGCTAACATTATATTAACTTCTTTAAGGTATTGTTCACTTAGAACATATAATATAGGGTTTTGTTATAAAGGTCACTCGATGGATGACACAGGCGAACAACTTATCAACTATTTTAAAATTCTTAGTTCTTTTGATGTGAATTAAAATTTAGTATAATTAAAAGTTCCCAAATCAGGAGCAAAAAGAAATACATGGCTGTTGTTTCTCACATATAATGATATTTAATAATTAAATCTATTACTAAATATAAAAATAAAGTTCATGGGATATTATATATAGATATTTGATATTTGGTAGTTAGGTTGTCATTAATAATGAACAAATAAACAATTCACAAAGCAAATTAATTAAATATTTCAAATTTAGGCAAAATGCATATCCCATATTATTATACCATAATTAATGATAGTGTACATATTTATCCCGTTCATCTATTAATCAATAAATAATATTAGGACGTTGTCATTGTAAGTTTTATTAACCCTCAAGTTGATCTTCGGTATTGGTCAACTAAATTTGGCAAAAATAATTAAGAAATAATTAGGTACGTACGTAGAAATATATAGGAAGAATTTCTAAACAAAATTAGTAAAATCATTAAATTTTATTGGTCAACTTTGAAGATGAAATTAAAAATAATTTATAAAGAAGAGGAGACCAAGCAATACTGGAACTTGTCAACTCTAGCAAATAATTGATTAATTCAAAAGGTGCAATTGTTTAATTGGAGTGCATGTTAGAAAATGACATATCCATTTATAGGTGGTTGACAGAAATGTTTGTTTCATCGTAGATTATTTTAAAAAATATTTTGATATGAATTTTTAAAATTACAGTAGGATCAAATGAAGATAATACTTATAATTATTTTAGAATTAGTTGATGAGATGTATTTTATGGAGAAAGTTATGTTTGACTATACTTCTGAGAATGGCATTCTATAATATTGTAAATATTTTTATGTAAGTTTCTTATTTACTTCATTTTCATATTATTATTTTTTTCTACATAAGTGTAATGGTTGAAAGAAATATATTTATATTCATGAAATGATTGAAAAATATAAGTACATATTTTATTAATATAACAATTATGTGATTTGTATAAATATAAGATATATATATATATATCATAACTATCGTACTTAAGTTTCTTAAAATATTTTAAGAAAGAAGAAAATATGATTTAGAGTAGTAAAATTATTAAATATTAGACTTCATTTGTGGATAGTAAAAATATAGGCTATGTTTGGTTACATTTTGGCAAAACAATTCTGTTTTCCCAAAATATAACCAAACATACATCATTCCCGCACCCCCACCCCCCCACACACAAAATGCCAAATTAAATTTTTCTAAAATACCCTTTTCTATTTCTCATTATCCCCAAAACTTTTTTATTTTCCAATATATATACACATATATGTCATATACATATAATATATTTTATTATTATTCTTACTATAAAAAAATTATTCAATTCCATTTTCACCCAAAAAAACCCAACAAAAAAAGTATTGATTTAACCACTATAATAAAAATTGTCTCCTCTCAAGACGTAAACAAATATATCAAAACTCCCAAAAATAATTTTCTAACTATGCCCCAAAACATTAACAAACATTCATCATATTCTCCAACCCCACTCCCAAAACACAAAATACAAAGGGATAAAAACAGTTTGCCATCTGAACTGTGTGTTTTTACACTTTGCTAACTAAACTTTATTTGTGACACTTTACTATCCAAACACCACCTTTTTTTCACCTTACCATATGCGAACAAATTATGATGGAATATTATGAAAAAACTTCATCACGTCAATACCAGGGGCCTCCTATTTAGGTATTATTGTCAAATTTTCTAATTTTATGGACATTAATAGTCATCTCATTGGTGTAACCTTCCTAAATCGCAAAAAGGAATGAACTTTTTTCAGTCTACTTTCATGTGCATATCTCATGATAATTCAAGTTAAACAAAGTAGTCTTTTAATGAAATGATAAAAAAATATTTTTAGAAAAAACTCTGGCCACTCCTGTGATGGAATATCTTGAAATATTTTATCAAAATTGGTTCATATATGACAAGGTGAAAGAAAAAGTATAGTTCAAATGGTAAAATGTCAAAAAATAAAATTTGATTGGCAAAGTGTAAAAACGCGCATAGTTCGGATGGCAAATTGTTTTTATCCCTAATACAAAATATACAATTTGTAGCCAAACATTACCATAATTTCTTCAAAAAACACCAAACATAGCCAAGATGTACGTATCTAGGCCCCTCGCAGTTTACCTAATGTTCAGCATTTTTTCAGTCACAAAATCATCTATTTCAATCAACTTTGAAATGGTGCATTATGGAGAGGACATGTACAGTATATCTTGGTCACATTGACATAGGTCTTAGACTTGATATAGAATCCACCTCAAAATTAAAGCCTAGTTAGCTTTTTAAAAAAAAAAAAAAAAAATTAAGTTGGTCAAACTAATGAATTTAATTTTGAGTTAGTAGACCAAGTATGTTGATGAATCGATTTTAAAATAACTGGTCCATATCAGCAAAGCTGATGAGAATGGATAAAGGGTCACATTTGCTAAAATTAGATAACTAACGGGGTCTAGAGTATGTGCAAACAGGATTGAAAGGCTTACATTGAATTTCGTATACAACGATACAAATATAGAAAAACCGACATTGTATTTGAACAATAAGGGTCCGTTTGCTTTTGTTTTCACTTTTCATTCATTGTTTTTATTTTCATTTGTTTTCACTCATTATTTTCATTTTTTCCTGAAAATAAAAATAGAAAACTATCAACTTCTACTCTATTTTTACAGATATTTTTATTCTCAATACATTTTCCCTAATACACTCTTATCCTCTTTCTCTATTTCCACATTTTAATTATCCTGCTCTTACTCGTACGATTTTTAATACAAAAATACAACATCCAAATACATCTCATTTTCAACCCCACACAATCATTTCACTTTGAATAAAACATTCAAACAACATTTCATTTCAAACTCATGACATTTATGACTAACTTTTTATTTTTTTTATTTTGCCAAAAAATAAAAATGCCTCCAAAAAATAAAACTAAATGGGCTCTAAGAGATTATGTCTAATGGATACTTTGAGAGATTATTTTTAATGGATACTTCTGTAGAAAACACGTATGTCTATCAAAAAAGAACTTTTTCTAATAGTCATGTATATTTAGCACAATATTTCAATAACTACAAATATAAGCTTAAGTCCTTTATTTCCAACAATTTACGACAGAAGTAAAATTTGTTTGACTCAAGCATTTAAAGATTTTGATTTGCAAAAATTCTAACACTCCTTAATTATTTTTCAATGTAAACTTAAAAATTGAAAAGGATGAGTATAATAAAATTATTGATACTAATATTCAAATATGCATCCCACGGCAGATCAACTTTGGCGCAATTTCCCGGAGGCTCTTAGGGTTGGGATATAGACAAAAGAACATGACATCTCTTGATGGGCAACCAGGATTTAATCTGTCAAGTTTTGACCAGGATTTTGTTCCTTCTCAACTTTATTACAACTTATGGGGCAACTCCCCCTCTTGCATTTCCAGGATTCCTATCTTCACACATGAATGATAATTTTTTTTATTTTCTGCTAACATCACCTCTCAACTGAAAAAATTGCAGTTTCATGTAAGACAAATACTAAGTAAGAAAAATACTTAATCTGATCATATAAAAGAATTTTTTGGATTGATACCTCAATAATTCATACCTCACATTAATTATTAATAATATTTCAGTGATAGCATAGAATTAATAAACTTTCTTATATTTCCAATTAGTTCTGTTTTGTTTTGTTTATGAAACCATATTCACATGCAAAAGCAGCTGCCAAGTCTGGATCGAAGAGGGATCAATTTTTTGCCATGAAAGTTGAAATCCAATATAGCACGCGTTTCACCTCAAGATAATTAAAAATAAAATAAAATTAGGTATCTGTTATGAAAAAATTGTTAAAATATTAGTCCGTAGTTATATTAACAAATTATAGCTACAAATTAAATGTTAGTAGCAAATGTAAAATTTTAACAAACAACAAAAATTGTTAGCCTTAATTATTCATTGGAAGTACAACAAGTTAGCTATGTATTATTCACACAAAAATGAATACATAAATATATATTTTTATGTATAAATAATAATCACCAGTTACGAATTGATTGTAATGAGATTAGTTATGAGAGCATCTGCTTTGTATTTAAACAAGTTGATTTCGTAGGTAAAACTTCAAAGTTTTAGTATTAGCTACAAATCCGTGGTTGATAGTCTAATTTTTTGTAATGAAAATCCATAAAAATAAATTATAGCCACAATATATATAATATGTTTTTTCTGTGGAAACTTGATTTAAACAAATTAATTAGTTAACCCCTTAGTTTACTTATCAAATGCCACTTGAAATTCTCTATTCTTATTAATGTTTCATCTTTTATTTTTATATTATAAATAAATACCAAATATATTGAATATATTCTAATAAAAACACTTAATTGATTGTAAATCAAATACACTTAGCATAAAATATGGTTGGACTACAAGCTCTAAAATAACAAAAGGCTAGCCAGTAATGATAACTTTCTATTCGTAGCATATTTTTTATTTTTCTTGTTAATTGCTGCGAAGGAGGGTAACATTTCTTTTGACTTTATGCCACAATTCTTGATGTAACCAAACATGATGGAGGGTTGGCACCCCCTAATTGCTATCTCTACTCTGATCAACTTATTTCACCAAGTGGACTTTCCTCACTTACAAATAGCTTAACATCTCTGGCTCATTTACTCATCAAAAAATGGCTTTCACAACTGAGAATGGCATTCTTGTTACCCTTCTTTTAGCATTCTGTTTACTTGTGGGCAACTCCAGAGCAGAAGTACGAAATTTTCTTGTCAAAAGTTTCTATTTTTCTCTTTATAATCGAAACAAATACAATAAATGTAACTTTTTTCATTATCTGTGCAGTGGTATACTCATGGAGGCGACATCACCAACAGAAGGAACGCCGTGGGAGGAGCCATTAATCCAATCTCGGTAAAATTGGGCATGTTGAGACAACGATGGAAACTTTTAGCAGGATTTGACATAACTGCAACACCAGCAGTGGCTGGTGGGGCAGTCTACTTCCCGTCCTGGAATGGAAATCTGTATGCAGTCGACGCCAACAATGGAGCACTCATCTGGAAACAAAGTTTAGGCCAGTTGACAGGCATACCGCCCACAGGACGATATGTCAATGTGACGGTCTCACGGGCCACGCCAGTGGTGGCTGATGATCTCCTGCTTGTTGGGATCTACGGACCGGCCTACGTTGTTGCTGTGAGACGCTCCACTGGACAACTTGTCTGGTCCACTCAGTTGGATCCAGGCCCGTTGAGCCTGGTGACCGCATCTGGAACTGTTTACAGGGGGTTAGCTTAGTTTATATTACAGGGTTCGAACTAACGAAACCTGGGATACGTGTGTATAAATAATAATAAAAAAATTCCATACACAGGTCCTGATTTCGGATTCAATGTCCTATGTTTGTTTCCAGGGGATTCTACGTGGGAGTATCGTCCCTAGAAGAATTATTACCAGCGGGACAATGCTGCACTTTCCGTGGAAGCCTGGTGAAGCTGGATGTAAGAACAGGGAAAATATTATGGCAGACTTATACTCTTCCTGAAAACGGCGGGAAGCTGGGAGGATATTCCGGGGCGGCCATATGGGGCAGCAGCCCGTCCATAGACACAAAGCGAGGCCTGGTCTATGCAGGAACTGGCAATCTGTATCTTGCTCCGGCGGATGTTCTCCAGTGTCAGGCTAGGCAAAACAATCTAACGACGCCGCCAAGCAGTCCTGATCAGTGTTTCGGGCCAGATGTTCACTTTAATTCGTTGCTGTCTTTTGATATTAATACGGGGAAAATTGTGTGGGCTAGGCAACTTGGAGGGTATGATGTTTTCTACTTTGCGTGTTTGGTTCCGAATAATCCTGATTGCCCGCCCGGCCCGAACTTGGATGCGGATTTTGGAGAGGCCCCCATGCTGCTCACCATAATTTCAAATGGAAGATTGCGTGATGTTGCGGTAGCAGTGCAAAAGAGTGGCTTTGCTTGGGCATTAGATCGCGACAATGGCAATATAGTTTGGTTCACGGTAAGTTTTTTTAAGTTCTGAGTAGTGGTCGTTTAGTCAAATTGTTGCTCATGGACTTCATGTTCATTATGATCCAACCAAATCCAAAGTCAAACTATTTGTTTCCACAGGATCGTAAATTGGGTTGATTGCTCGACCAAGTAGGGTTTTATGCTTTGAATTCGAAACATAATAAGGTTATGGTTGTTGGGCAAATCCCAATGAAAATCCTTCAAAACTTTAGGTCAATATTGGGTCAAAAGATTGGAATTAAGGCGTTATATTATAAAATTATAATTTAAGAGCTTACCTATATTATCTAGTAATTAGGGTATTTATACTTATTGATTGATATGACTCTTCACATTAAATCTCAATGGATTACTATGATTGTGCCATGTTTGACTATTAGATGATTGAAATCATGGGTCGTCTTTTGGATCAAGTTCGGATCTATGATCTACTTCATTATTGAATATGTGGATTCAGTGAAGTGTTTGAGCATTCCTAAAGCGATGGAGGGGCAAGGATGTTAGTTCCTGCATCGACCCACATTACATTAGTTACTAATTGAAGTTTGAATCAATTATAAGACAATTACAAGTTGCTCTACGAACAATTTGAGTTGAATCTTACCAATTAATCATGTGATCATAATTTTGTCCCAAAAATTGATTGGCTTACAAAAAAAAAATTTCTTGATGTTCCACAGAAAGCAGGGCCTGGAGCCCTGGAAGGAGGAGGAGTATGGGGTGCAGCCACCGATGGAATACGCGTCTATACTAACATAGTAAACGGCGACAGGCTCCCCTTCACCCTGAAACCGTCCAGTCGAACCACTACGGCCGGTGGATGGGTGGCAATGGACGCCAACAACGGAAAAATCCTCTGGACGACTGCCAATCCAAGCAATGAAACAGCCCACGGGCCTGTGACCATAGTAAATGGAGTCCTCTTCGCAGGGTCTGTGGCACCTAGTGGCCCTGTCTATGCAATGGATGCTCAGACAGGGGCTATAATTTGGTCGTTCGATACAGGCGCCACCGTTTATGGAGGAGCATCCGCCAGCTACGGCTGCATCTATATCGGCCATGGATATTCAATAGGTCTAGCAAAGTTCCATCCAACTTGGAATAGCGGGAAATATCTCTTCGCCTTTTGTATTCCATAAATATCAGATTCTTGGGAAAATCTGCAAGAATGTAAACAAATGAAGAAGCAACAATGAAACAAAAGGTACATCTTGTTCGGACCATATAAAATATGAAAAGTATTTTGTCTCGTTAATGTCAAGGGACAACCGAAGTTCCCCCAAACACTCCACTGCAGGGGACTCTTCCAGTGAAGTAGTCTGAGGGAACTCCAGTTGAAACCTGACTTGTTTATCGATATTTCTTATGTTAGTTTGGCTAAGACTTGGTACCTATTTATGGAAAAGCTAAATTCGATACGACGAATTGGAAAAGCAAATAATGCAGAACACATTAACCCTTCTAACAGGAGCACTTTAAATCCTAGGAAAACAAAGTTAGGTAGAAACATGCGGGAGTTTGAACCTCTTCAGGAATGTAGGTTAAATAATGAAGAGGGAATAATCTTGACAACAAGTGACTGCAACTCCAGTCACCTTTTTCCTGCCTTATTATCCATGAAATTGTGATCATTTTAGTTAGTTTTACTTACTTGCACATTAAATGCAATTTTTCAAGTAGTTCTTTGCTAGCGTTTCAATAAGTGTGAGTTTCTCTAAGTCCATTTATTGGGATATGTTGGGTAAGGCTTTTCTCTAGTATTGATATCTGGCAATGGCAACGAATATCGAAAATCATCACAACAAATGTTACAAGTCGGAAAATGGAGGGCATGGATATATTCTGACAGTGCCATTTTATGTCTATGTTCTTCACTTATCCCACGGCTGTGCCCAGGTTCATGGGCTACTGCTTTTAGTATTACGTATGTTTCCTCCATAGATACCGCAAAAAGCTGAGGTTACAACAAATTTTGTGAGTTCATGCAGTACATTTCTAAACTATAAATACTAGTCTCAGTATGCATTCATCCCATCGAGAAACTATACGAGTGATCATCAGGTTTCCCCTAGAGTTCCCCCAATCACTTCATTGAATATCTTCTTTGGAGATTTGTACTCACTGAAGTGTTTGGGAGTACTCCTGTGGTTATCTGATACGAAACAGAGTTCAAAAATTGCAGCAGACGGATGGATAATGTCATTAAGCCCATTATTGGGCTACTTCATCAGGTAATCTTGCCAGGTTGAACTTGTGCAAGATTAGTGAGAGTTATAAGAGCGATATACCTAGCGAGAAAAGATGATTTGATAGTGATTCTTTTGAGAAAACTCCTATTTTAAAATTCTTTTGATATTCCATTTATAAAATATATACAAAGTGAAGATTCATTAAGTAATTTTTTCTTCATATTTTCTCGCTAATTTAATTTTTTGGTGCAAAACATATTTGGATTTCGGACTGAAGCTAACGAGCCGATCAAAGTTGCAGATTCTTGCAAGGAATGCCACAGAAATAGCCGAATATTGCAGCAATATATGATCGATGCTAACAACATTTCTTTTTGTCTCATGTCAGATTTTTCATGTACATTATGCAATGAAATTAATTATATCATTTTTTCTTAACCCTATATTTGGACCTAAGAATTTAATGAGAAAAATACTAAGGAAAATATATTTCATACTTCAAATAATGTATCTTGATATTTTAATATTTGCATATTTACATTTTCATTTGCTTTTTCCTCACTAATTTCCTTAACCAAACATAGCATAAGTATTTGTTCACTCTCATATACTAACTACGTCCCAATATTATTGCTAGTTTGATATGAACTTTTAGACCTTTTTAAAAAAAAAAAAAAATGAAACTCAAAAATAGTGGCCAAAATTAATTATAATGTTAAATGACGCACTAGTAAAGGAAATAACTTTTTTTTTTAAAAAAAGCTTGGCAATTTCGATCCTATCCGCGGGTACCCATTCCGTCCTATACTATCCTACTTTGCATGCGTTAAATCGATTTTAACTTGAATTTCATATGTGCACAACAGGGCCATTTTTAATACTTAAAAAGAAAAAAACGAAAGAAAAAAAAACCCTATTTTGTCAATTTTATATTTTAGTTTTTAGTTGATACATTTGAATATTATTGTGTTTGTTGATTTTTTTTTTTGTATTAATTTTTATGATATTATAATTGAATTATCAACTTATGATTAATTAGAAAGTTAAAAAAAAAAAAAAAAAAAAAAGTATGTGACTTGTGAGAAAGCGTAGGACGGGTTTGAATTTTACATAAATAGTGGGACGAGTTAGGATTTTCAAATTTAAACTCACGGATCGGACATCGAGTTTTAATAAAAAAAATTTAATTCTTGTAATCTCGATTTTTTTTTTCTTATCCTACTTTTTTATTTGAACTATCGAGTAACCATGCTGTTAATTTAATTAGAAGTGCATTTGGAAGATATAGATCCTAATTTCAATTGAATAGTTGCAGTAAGAAATCATAATTAGATAAACCCCCCAAAAAACTTGGACCTACTCATACAAATAACGTCATAAAATTTGGGAAAATAATACGAAGTATTTACATCAACAAAATATAATCGAGTAAACTCCTCACTATTCCAAATTTATTGTTGGCAACCATTTTTTTTTTTTTTTTTTTTTGTTCATCTCATATTACAACTTTTTAATTCTCTCAATTAAAATATATATGACGTGACACAACTAACTCGCCACAGTTATAATACAAAAATATCATAACTTAATATATTTCAACTCTAGTTTAAAATTCCATGCCAAATTAAATCAGACCCATTATTTCTAGACGAACTATGTAACGAAATTTAAGGAAAAAGAGTTTCCCATATGATCACGTAAAGATTTTTATATAGCGGTGCATGCATGAAGACCCAAAAATAGCACCATTATTTTGATCTTTTAGTTTTAATTGTATTTTTAAATAAATTTGTTGTATTTTTTATGTTTATTTTTAATATAAAGTAAAATTAAAACAAAACATTTGAACAATGTTTATTTTAAATAATTTTATGTTACTTATTTATAATATAAAAAAATAAAATACTAATTAAAAACAAATCTAAGGGTGTCAATTCGGGTGGGTTGGGTGGGTTTGGATTGAGTTGAAATAGGAGTATAATATAAAAATATCAAACTCAAACCCAAACCCAACTCAACCCGATATTAAACCCAAAAAGCTTAACTCTAACCTGATTCACAAAAGATCGTGTCAAGTTGGGGTTAATCTGATTTTTAATCAAGTCAACCAACAACCTGATAAATCCGACCCAATCCAACCTAATAAAATTGTCCCAATCTGATCTATTGATTTTATTTTTCATATTTATCTGATTTTTTTCGATGGACCATTGTCAGATCATCGGATTTAATTTGATTTTGACATTCTTAATCAGAACACAAATTTACGTGCGACAAGACCGTTGTTCTACAACCATGTGTTAGAATTGCAACAAATAACTCTCAAAAAAAACAAAACAAAACAAACAAACTCTCTCAAGTATGATTTTGTATGAAATCTAATAATCTATCATCGACAGTGGATCTTGGCAGACATTAATAGCTGGCTTAATTAGGCTTACTAGGTTGAGTCAGGGGAGGCGTACGTTGATTTAAACAGACCAGATTTATTATGCAAATAATAAATTTGATTAAAGCTTATTATTTATGATAGATTTCTTTTTAAGGTCAAATCTAATATTGTTAATAAATTCTAAAATCATAATTTAGTTTAAAAGTTTACCTAAAAGTCTATTTTTCACTAAAGGCTCCAAACCTCCAACTTGAGTTAAATATTACATAAATCTAAACCTTTAATAAGTTTAAACTTATAATAGGCTTGAAAGTTATACAAATTACAGAAAATAATAATTAAAAGGACAAACGGACACACATATTAGGTTTTATGAGCTTTTAAAAGAATCTAAATTTAACTTATTTAATAAAAAAATTATTTTTTAAATTTTGACCTGACCTTTCTATAAACAGACTAAACCAAGCCACAAATATATTGACATGGATCTACTTCTTGTTAATAAATTGCAAAAGTATTGTCCAAATAGATAACTCTTTTATAGAGTTCATTAATATATGAGCAAATTAATTTATACCCGTCTATGTGAATGATGAGTCTTAACTCAAGAAACAATTAGTAACAGAGACAAAACCATCAGCTGCGAAATGCATCAACGCCTTGTATAGTAAAAAAATGTTGGATGCTATATTTTCAAGATTGAATTTTATATACGAATAAATCATTTAGTAGCAAGAAAGTGGCTTTTCGTTGTGGGCTAGGAGGCCCCTAATGGCGGCAGATAATTGTGATCATGCTAATATTCGGAGGCTACAACTCCTCAAGAATCACTTTAAATTATGAAAAACGCTTTCCGTCAATCTTGGAGTGGACCTATTTCAGTCGACGGATTTCATCTTGAAAGTTAGTAAAGAAAGCTTCTTGCCTGCATTCATTGTTAATGTTCTATATCAGTTAAAAAAATAAATAAATAAGTTGTGGTTTTTTTATATGATTTTGGACAATTCTTACTTATTGAGCAAATTTTTTGAATGAATTAGGTCCAAGGTCCATTCTCTAACATGGTATCAGAGCCATTTATTTCTAATGTTTGGTTACTCATTGCTGTTGAGCCACCCATTTCATGTTATTCCATATTTCAGATGTTCATTTTGGGTATATGCGTGGTGTGTTAGTATCCCACATTGGTAAAATAAATAAGTTGTGGTCTATATATATGATTTTGAGCAATCCTCACCTTTTGAACTAACTTTTGAGGTGAATTAAACCCACTATCCATTCTTTAACACCAGTCAAATTTATTTGCTGTCCTTGATTTTTTGTTTTAACCTCAATTTTGTCAGAATTAGAAGAAAATGGATATCGTCGAGGATAAATACACACAAGTTCTATAGTATGTACCTCTTTCTAGATGTTAATTTTGGCCGAGGTTTAGTACCTATGTTTTCTTCAAAACCTGATCAACTCACGTTGGAAAAGCAAAAAGAAAGAACAGAATTCATATCGAATTCGTATTAGCGAAAGGAAAAATGAAATTCGTATTAACAAGAACCCTTCAGACAGGAACACTTTTGACCCAAGGAAAACAAGGTAAAATACACGGAATCATTTGAACCTGGTCAAGAATGTAGGATAAGTAATGAAAAGGGAATAATCTTGCCTACATCATCTCCATCTTTTTGGCCCATATCACTTTTTCTAGCTTTCTTTTCTCCAATGCATTATCCATGAGATAAATCACAATAGCAAAAAAATTTATCCAATTTCGATTCTGATGCATTAAGAGGCTGATTTCGACCATAAAACCATCTTAATTAACGAAATTATATATAACAAGTTGATAAAAATCCAGAGAATCGAGATATTCTAACCTTGCGATACCATATCTTTGTTCTTCACTTGTCCCATGGTTGCGGCCAGGTGCAAAATACTACTGCTTTTCATCTCCAGGTTTCTTTTTTCCTGAGATTTCTACAGAGTCCTGAAAAATTTCCAGGCCTGAATTATGCATTATTTTTGCTATATATAATAGTGTCAGAAAATGCGTTCATTTCATTCATCCAAGAACTGTATCGAGTCATCAGGTTTCCCCTAGAGTTCCCTCAATCGCTTCATTGAGTAGTTTCTTGAAGAATCATACTTACTGAAGTGTTTGGGGGAACTCCTGGGGGGATCTGATATTATAAGACAGATTCCAGAAATTGATCTGCATTTCCAGGGACCTGGAAACCTGGAGAAGCTTAGCTTACAACAAAATTTCCAGGTCCCGGGAAGAATTCAGCTTCTAATAACTGAATAAAGGATCATCAGGTTTCCTCCAGAGTCCCCCCAATCGCTTCATTGAGCGTTCTTCTTCGAAGAACAAAATGCCCACTGAAGTGTTTGGGGGAACTCCTGTGGCAATCTGATATGGAACAGTCCCAAAGCCACAACAGATCAACAGGTATACTATGCATTGTCATTAGTGTTTGGATATTTTTTTCATTTCACCAATCAGAAGTTGAATAAACGGATTTTGAGAAAAAGCAGTATACGTTTCTGAAGATGGTTTGAAAAGCTTTTGACAGGGCAGGGGATTGAAAAATCTTTTAGTGGATTAAAATAAAATTTTGGAGCACATAAAATATTATTATTAATAATAATAATTTTATAATTAAGATAGTTAAAATTAGATAAACTTGTTAAAATTTTAAAAAATTAAGATCTTTTTACTTTTTCATAGAAATTATATTATCCTAATATTTTCTTTTAAGATTTTACAAGCTTCTTTTGAAAAAACTTATCAAATGCTTTTTAACAGTTTGGATCATTTATTTTATTCTATATTTCATCTTTGATTCCATTGCATGAATATATGTTATGTGTATCAAATATTTACTTATAAAAATAATTAATTTGAAATTAAATACACTTTTCATGTATTCTGGACAAAGTATGTACCAAACATAAGGAAAAAGAGTTTCCCATATGATGATGTAAAGATTTTGATACAGCAGAGTCTCGAGACTGAATTATGGTGCATGCATGAAGATCAAAAGTTGATTCTGACCGGGCTGGACCATTATTGATCTTTTAGTTAAAGTTGTATTTTAAATAAATATTTTATATTTTTAATGTTGATTTGTAATATAAATAAAAAATAAAAATACTAATGAACATATCAACATGTACAAATTTGCGTGCGATAAGAATGTTGTTCTACAACCACATGTTAGAATTGCAACAAATTACTCACTTAAATATGATTTTCTATAGAAATATGTCATGGGCAATGGATCTTGGCTGATATTAGTAGCTCGGTTAATTAGGCTTAATTGCCCCAAGGGTCATATTGTAGATTTGTAGCACTTCAGATCTTCTATTTATTTCAATTCATGTTTCATTTTATATTCTATTTTATGAACATATTAACATGTCTTTTGGGCTAAGCACAAATTTAATAAATTATAATTAAAAATATAATTTATATGTTATAATGAAAAGTCATGATGAAATATTATGTAACGACCGAAATTTTATATATTTGTTAAATTATTATTATTATTTATTTTATCAGTTAATTTTAGTTATTCGATTAGAATTTTGAATTATTTAATCGTGATAAAATTATATAAGATTCAATTGATATTTTTATAAGATTTTTGAGATCGAAAATGCATTTTATTTATTTTGAAAACTAAATTGAGAGATTTTAAATTATTATAAAATAAAATAAAATAAAAAATAAAATTATGATGGTACCAACCGAACCCATACCTCCACCATGCTTGCTCCATGCATCATGTCAAGTCAAAATTAATGCAATTTTGACTTCAATTCTCTTTCTTCCTTTTTCTTCATTTTTTCTTCCTTGTTCTTCATTCACCCGCCACCTTCTTCCTCCATTTCAACCAAGCCAAAAGCTTCACTACTAAGTTTCCATCTCTTCATCACACCTTACCACCACCTCCCTCACCATTTTCAGGCCACAAAACCGCAGCCATGCAAGGTGGTTAACGGTGGTCGGAGAAGCAACGGAAAGAAAACCCATTTCCTTGGTTAACTTTCGGTACTCATCCCCAAGCTCCGAAACTTGCAACGAAGGGTATGGTTGTGTATCTGGAAAGGAGGAGAAGTAGAATATAAGGTTTCTCGACAGTTTCAGCAACGGACGGCGGTGAACGGAGCAAAACAGTGGCGGTGGAGCAAGATGACTTTTGGGGCTGTTTTGGTGTTTTCCGGAAAATAGGAGCGGTATAACTAAAAACTAACAGGAGATTATTGTTTAGGAGGGTGTAAGGAAGAGAACGGTGTAAAGTGTCCATATTCAGGCGGCGGCGGCCGGAGGTGGCGCGGCGGCGGACGGCGGCCGGTGATGGCGGCGGACGGCTGCCGGTGATGGCGGCGCTCCGGTGACTTGGGGTTAGAATTATCTCCTCGTTCCAACGGTCGTTACGGTATAGTCCATTTTTGAATCCGGGCATTAGTTAGTGAGTTATGGATTTTGTTAGGTTTTGATAATTATATTTGTAAGTATTATATATATTCATGCAAGGTATATGTATGAGTTAGGATGATAAGTAATTTAATTATGGACGTTAGGTGGTGTTATTATATGATTATGTATTATATATATGTATAGGAATTTTTAGATTTTGATGGCATATTAATAATTTTGGAGATAATTGTTAGATTAAGCATGGAATATTATGTAATTGGAGGTTGAATTGAGTTATATAAGATTTTGTAAGATTTAATTAGTGACATTTTGTGGGTTTGAGTTAATTATAGATTATTTATGAATAGGAATTTAAGATTTTAAATCTTAAATTATTAATAGTTGATAAAATTAAGTTAGTTTGATTGATTTATATAAATTTGGACTTAAATAAGATTTATTTGATAATTTTGGGAAATATTAAGTTTCGATAAAGAATAAGGTTAGTAGAATCGATCGAACTTTAAATATGAATTATTTTGTGAATTAGGTGACAGAGATTTGATTGGTGACGGGCAGTAGCTGTAAATCAAACAGACTGGGTATAAGGTGAGGATCTATTCCTCTTGGTACTTGCTATACCTATGAGATTCTGCCAATTTGGCACCCTATTGAGCAATCTGTTATTGAAATTTACCCCTGTGAGGGTTTACTGTTTCTGTACGTTACTTAGAATCGTGTTTGGTTTCTGTTTGTTATTTGATTCTGTTCTGAATACCCCTGTGAGGGTTATATCTGTTCTGTATCTGTTTCTGTCTGTTCTGGCGCCCAGAATTTTGTTTGTTTTCTGTTCTGATCTAATTTGTACCTGTTGCCTTGTCGGCATTTCTGTTATCTGATCTGTATTTTGGCCATGCTGGCATATCTGTATCTGTTATTGTTATTTGTTGCCTGATAAGCATTGTTTCTGTTTGCTGTGGTATGTTCTGTCTGAAACCGGTAATGTGCTAGGGACTTCCCCTAGGCATCTGCATAAGCAGTTAATTTTGTTATTTGTACGGTGATTATGAGGCCAAGGGCCGATCCGGGCGATCTGTTTGGTTATATGAGGCACGCTTGGGACTTTCCCCTCGGTGTCTATGACATGCTTGCGACTTCCCCTGGGTGTCAACGATACGCTAGGGACTTCCCCTGGGTGTTGGCGGTACGCTAGGGACTTCCCCTGGGTATCGATGGTGCGCTAGGGACTTCCCCTGGGCATCGGCGGTGCGCTATACAGCATCGTATGGGCATCTACCATATACCAAGTTGTTACGCTTAGGTGATATGTTTGTCTGGTATAAGGTGAATCGGCAATGCACATCTTAAATTATCCTTTGAGTGCATATGCTTTGGGTTTGATCTGTCTGATTGTTTTTGTTTGTCTGCCATCTGATCTTGGAGCAATAAGGCAGGAGAGTTTCCTGTTTGCTTATCGGAACTATCTGTTTCTGTATTGTTTGATCTGTTCGTTTATATTATGATTTGTCAAGTCGAATCATCCTCGATAAATCCCTTCTGTATTCCTTACTAAGTCTTTGGACTTACCTCCATGTACTTTATGATATCAAATAGGGAAAAGATGGTTCGAGATTGAGCTGGGAAGAAATGTATTTGATTTCGTTTTGAAGATTGTACGGAATAAGTTATGATGTATTATATTGGGAAGGAAACCTTAGAGATGTTGTGATATGTATGATTGTAATTATAAGGTTTTAATATGTTATGTCGTAATAAGGTATTAATATTATGAAGTTTAGTAGGTGTTTATTTTGAAATTTGTGGTTTAGAACTGATAGATGAGATTGAATGTCATTTTAGAATATGTGTGAAATCGACTTATGGGCCTTTTGTTCGGTTGCGACTCTGATATTTAAGATTGAATCTGTGTGGTGCCTTAACTGAGGTGTCATCCTGAGGAGGGGTGCTACATATTAAATCTATAATTCTAGTTGTTCTGAACTTCTATGATGAATTAAAAATCTATCAGCATGAATATTGAAAATTATCTAATGAGATAAAAACTAATATAATGATTTTGAATAAATACAATATGAGGTTTTAGTTTTAACAGATAAGATTGTTGTATTAAAATAAATCAATTATTGAGATTTTTTTATTTAATTAAAAAACTCAAAATTCTAAGAATTCAGAATTTGGCCAAAATGCTATATATAATAGTATAGATAGATGCCAACGGTATTAAAATTCTTTCAATAAAAATAATTGATTAATGGAGATCAAATACACTTTGTCCATGTTTGATATGGAATTTGGATAGTAGTGGCTATTGTAATAGTGGGTGATTATGTGATATTGGATTATTTATTATTCTGTTTGATAGGAGAGATTGTCATATAGATTAAACACTATTGAAATTTCTAATAATCTAATATCTAGTGTTTGATTGGGCCTACTGTATTTTAGATGACTATTTTGCCCTTGAAAAAAATACATACATATAGCATTTAAATTATATGTGTGTGTGTGTATGTGTGTAAATTGACCTAAAAATTTCAATTTTGACACTTAGTATAAAATTTCAATTTTCAATAAATAAATTATAAATTTTCAGAATATAAAATTTGATTTTCAATATATAAATTACAAATTTTCTAAATATAAAATTTTAATTTTCAATATATAAATTATAAATTTTCAGAATATAAAATTTGATTTTCAATATATAAATTACGAATTTTCAAAATATAAATTTTTAATTTTCAATATATAAATTATAAATTTTCAAATTTCGATATATAATTATAAATTTTCATTATATAAATTATAAATGTTTCTTTGGGGACAAAATTGGGACATTAGTTGAACAGTGAAACTAGTCAGTGCCCAATATTCTTCAATTGTTGGCTCCCCCCCGCTACGTCAATAACTGCTAGGTCATGTACAGTACCAGGCCAATGCTATTAACCTTCTCGGCCCGCAAGTTTAATTTTGCAAATCAAACACGTGATTAACCAAGATTAGCCCATCCACTTGCTGCTATTAAGCGAAATCAAACGAGGTCTTTATATATATCATCAAGTTACAATAGATGATAAAATATAAGATAGAATGGAATATCCAAAATGGATTTGTAGTGGATTTGTAGGTGCAAAAATCCGGCTACTCGACTATCGGTGCTTGCAACACAACTACCTAAATATGCTCCATCATTTTAGGTATAATAAATCAAGCCAGGTCAAGCTTTGACTTAGAATAGGCCAGACTTATCTGAGTCTGGCCCATTATCTACGATAGATTTTTGATTTTTTAAGATTAGACCTATTCCTTTTAGTATATTATTTTCTGTTAAAATTCTAACTTTGCTTTGGCATTACACAAATCTAAGTTTTTAATAGGTTCAAACTTGTAATAGATTTGAAAGTTGTGCAAATTATAGAAATATAATAATCAAAAGAACAAACAGACCAACTTATTAGGTTTTATGGGCTTTTAAAAGAGTCTTGGCGTAGCATATTCAGTAAAAAAAATGCTATTTTTAATGTTTTGACCTATCCTTTTTATATAACAATCGATGCCATAATTGTCTTGATGTGAAACTACTTATTAATAGTAAATTGGTAAGAGTATTGTTCCAATATATAATTTTAATATAAACTATTAATATCCCAAAGTCATTTATATGTCCCCATTTATCTGAATTGTAAGTTTTAACTTATATTGGAAGATAACTCCATTACTTAGCCTTAGTTATGCTTCAGTCTAATTTGTAAACTCTGTTAACATTTCCGTTAGTATTAGTTACAAGTTGTTAGAGTTCATTAAGCTGTTAAAACTGACTCTCTCATTCCTTTCTCTCTCTTTCTCTCTCTCTCTCTCTCTCTATATATATATATCTGTAAATTCATTGCCCCTTATGTTAAGAATAGTTGACATATTTTTCAATGGAGATACATCAAATTTTCTCCTCTCTCTCTCTCTTTGTAAAATTTTACATGGTACCAAAGCCATAATTTTTTTTTCTAGTGAGTTCATCTTCGATGACAGCAGCATCTTCTTCAATTGATCCTTCAAGTCCTCATTACTTGCATCCTAATGAAAATCCAGCGCTTGTACTGGTTTCTCCCCCTCTCAGCAATAACAATTACCATACTTGGTTACGAGCTATGAGAATGGCGCTTCTTTCCAAAAACAAACTCCAATTTGTTGATGGCTCCATCAAGCAACCACTGATGATTGATCCTCTATTTGCAGCTTGGGAACGTTGCAATACTATGGTGATTTCCTGGTTAAATCATTCGATTTCACCATCAATTACTAGCAGTATTCTCTGGATTGATCGAGCCTATGATGTTTGGAGTGATCTGCGGGAACGATTTTCTCAAGGAGACATATTTCAGATTTCAGATTTACAGGAGGAGATCTACAATTTTCGTCAAGGAGATAAGCCCGTCACTGAATATTTTACAGCTTTGAAGATACTATGGGATGAACTTCAAAACTTTCGACCAATACTTCATGCTCTTGCACGGTTCCTTGTACCTGCAGTGCTATCATTACTTTACAGCAAGATCAAAGCAATGATTACGTGATTCATTTTCTTAAAGGTCTTGGAGATCAGTTTGCTCATGTGAGATCTCAAATTATGTTGTTAGATCCGTTGTCTTCGATCAATAAGGCTTTTTCTCTGGTAATTCAACAAGAATGGCAACTAAGTCAGGGTACCTACCAGGTCTTTGTGAATAAGATTGTTACAAATGCACCTTCTTCAACAAAGTCTCAGCAGAATCACCGGAATCACCGGAATCAACAGCAACAATCTTATCCTAAGAAGCCTTACAACTCTCAGAAATCCTTTCTTCCTAACAAAAGGATGTGTACTTATTGTGGAAAATTGGGGCACACCGTTGAAACTTGTTACAAAAAGCATATCCACCTAGATTTAAGCCCAAATCCTATAGCTCAGCAATGAATGTTACTAGCTCAGAGGATCAAGTCGCCAACACTACTACCGAATCTCCAACATAGGTTTCCGAAACTCTTGCTGCTAAACTTGTTGCTCTCACTCATGAGCAATATCAGCAAATGTTGTCTCTACTTCAATCATGTAATGTGGCCAATCCCTCTCCTCTTGTCCATGCTCCCAACCAAGTCAGTTTTAGCCAAGTTACTTCCACAGGTATCTCTACCTCTTTCACCTGCCTTACTTCTTCGATCACTTGGATTGTGGATAGTGGTGCCACCGACCACATTACCTATTCTCTAAGCTCATATACCACCTATTCTCATATTCCACCTCTCAGTTTGACTCTCCCAAATGGCAGCAAAACAATTGCTCACTACTCTGGGACTGTACAAATTAACTCTCTTCTCACGCCACATAATGTGCTTTACATCCTGCCTTTTCCTTTAATTTGATTTCCATTGCTCAACTCGCTTTAGTTTTGTCTTGTTGCCTTGTTTTTCAATCTGATTTATACTTTATTTAGGACATCAAGTCTTGGAAGACAATTGGTACAGCTAAGGCCAGTAATGGTTTGTACCTAATGATGCGGTATTCCCTTCTAGCCTCTTCTAGTTCTAGGCCCGCCAGTTCGGCTTCTTCATGTACTAGTTTTGATAATTGGCATTTTTACCTTGGACATGTATCTGATTCTAGACTCAAAATTCTTAAGGATTGTATTCCAGATCTTGCTATTAGGAATAATTCTAGCTATGACATTTGTCACCTAGCTAAACAACACAAACTCCCTTTTTCCCATAAGTGTTTGCAATTCTTGTAACCCTTTCGATTTAATACACGTTGACATTTGGGGGCCTTTTGCTACTCATTCTGTACATGGTCATCAATATTTCCTTACTATTGTTGATGATTTTACACGTCATACTTTGGTGTTTTTGATGAAGCATAAATCTGAAACAAAGTATCTTATCCAGTAATTCTTCTCCCTCATACAAACTCAATTCTCTTGCTCTATTAAAACATTACGAAGTGACAACAGTCCTAAATTCCTCTTACCTCAACTATACTCTTCCACGGGTACTGTGCACCAAACTACTTGCGTGGAAACGCCTCAACAAAATGGGATTGTTGAGTGTAAACACCAGCATATCTTGAATGTGGTCCGTTCTCTAATGTTTCAGTCCAACTTACCTACTTCCTTTTGGAGCTATGCCGTCTTGCACGCTGTCTACCTCATAAATAGACTACATTCCCCTCTCTTGTCCAACAAGACACTGTATGAGCTTCTCTACAACTCACTATCTTTATTTGGAGACCTTAGAATTTTTTGTTCTCTATGTTTTGCTTCTACACTTACGGCTCACAGGGGTAAATTTGATCCTCGTGCTCGTAAGGTTGTCTCCCTTGGTTACAAACCTGGTACCAAGGGTTTCGTTCTTCTTGATATTGATACTCGTGAAATATTCACATCTCGTAACGTCCGTTTTTATGAACACATTTTTCCTTTCGCTGCTTCTGCGAACCCTACCTCTCTTCCTTTACCTTAACCTGTTCCACCTACTTACGATGATACCTTTTCTCTACATATCATGTCCGATCGTCCTTCTACTTCTCCTGTACGTCATTCTTCATAGCCTCGTCACCCTCCATCTACCTTAATGACAATCAATGTCATCTTTATTCCCTTTCCACTCCCCATCTCCTAAGCTCCGTACTTTCCTATTCTCGTCTATCTCCATCTCATCGAGCCTATTATCTGGCCTTCTCTGCCCATGTTGAACCCACTTCCTATACCCAAGCTGCAAAACATGACTGATGGCGTGAGGCGATGCAAGCTGAAATTTCGGCTCTTGATGCGAATCACACTTGGGATCTCACTACTTTGCCTCCTGGTAAAACCCCTATTGGGTGTAAATGGGTTTTTAAGATCAAACTGCGGGCCGATGGCTCTATCGAATGCTATAAGGCTCGATTGGTGGCTAAGGGCTATACTCAAATGGAGGGGGTAGATTACTTCGACACCTTCTCTCCTGTAGCAAAGCTTACTACTGTGCGTCTTTTGCTTGCCTTAGCTTCCGTTCATAGTTGGCACCTTAAACAATTGGAAGTGAATAATGCTTTTCTTCATGGTGATCTCCATGAAGAGGTTTATATGTTGCCCCCGCCTGGTTTTTGTGCTCCTGGACAGGTTTGCAAGCTTTGGAAGTCTTTGTACGGCCTTAAGCAGGCCAACCAACAGTGGTATTCCAACCTGACCGCTGCTCTTTGTTCTTTGGGCTATGTTCAGTCATCTGCTGATTATTCTCTTTTTGTCAAGGATCGTGATGGTGTTCTTACTATCATTCTTGTCTATGTTGACGATTTAGTTGTTGCAGGGCCTGATCTCTCTAAAATCACTCATGTTAAGTAGTTTCTTCACGACACTTTCAGCATTAAGGATCTTGGGGACCTGAAGTTCTTCCTCGGGCTGGAGGTTGCCCGTTCTAGAGATGATATTTCTATTTGTCAGAGAAAGTATGCCCTCGAAATTCTTGGTGAGTTTGGTTTCTTGGTGCTAAACCAACTAAGACTCCAATGGCTCCATATTTGAAGCTTCTTCGCAAGGATGATGGTGTTCCTCTTACTGATCCAGCTCCTTATAGGCGTTTGGTTGGGCATTTGTTGTACCTTACTGCCACACAGCCTGACATTTCCTTTGTCGTTCAACAGTTGAGTCAGTTCATGGATGCTCCAACTTCGGTTTATTTGCAGGCCTCTCACTGTGTTCTTAGGTATATCAAAGTTGCCCCGGGTTCTGGCTTATTCTTCTCGTGTTCACCCCAATTGCAACTCCAGGCTTTCAGTGACTCTGATTGGGCTGGTTGCCCAAATTCAAGCAGATTATTCAGTGGGTATTGTATTTTTCTTGGTTATTCTCTGATAAGCTGGAAAGTGAAGAAACAACACATTGTTTCCCATTCTTCATCTGAGGCTGAATACCGTGCCCTTGCCACTGCTACTTGTGAAATTCAATGGCTAGTTTACTTACTTCGTGACCTCCACATGGATCTTCCTGCCCCCGCTCTTTTATTTTGTGATAATCAATCTGCTCTCAAACTTGCTGCGAATCTAACATTTCATGAACGCATGAAACACGTTGAAATTGATTGCCACATTGTTCGAGAGAAAGTTGCTGCTGGCCTCATTCATTTAATGCCTTGCAAGTCCACGTACTGCTCAGCTTGCCGATGTGTTCACTTGGTTTTGCCTCCTTTCATGAACTCCTTGCCAAGCTAGGAATGATTGACATCCATTCTCCAGCTTGTAGGGGGCTATTGGAAGATAACTCCATTACTTAGCCTTAGTTATGCTTCAGTCTAATTTGTAAACTCTATTAGCATTTCTATTAGTATTAGTTACAAGTTGTTAGAGTTTGTTAAGTTGTTATAACTGACTCTCTCCTTCCTTTCTCTATATATATCTGTAAATTCGCTATCCTTCATGTTAAGAACAGTTGACATATTTTTCAATGGAGATACACCAATCTCTCTCTCTCTCTCTCTGTGTGTGTGTGTGTGTGAAATTTTACAACTTAGAAGGAAGAACTAGTAATAAATACAAAACCATCTATTCATATATATTTGTTTGAAGAAAATATGTAGCTAGTTCCACGCATCTAACCAAAATATCATTTCTTATTTTTCGATCTTCCCATTCATTCCATGTGGACCCCTCTTCCATTAATTCTTTCCACTCTACAAACCAATTATCTAAAGTAATGCTTAAGTCTAGATTGACTAATTATTTTCGAGTAATACTTTCACAGTTACACCAATACAGATATCTCAGTTGCGAAAAGTATTAAAGCCCCATGTGGTGTAACAAAAAGTATGATGTATTTTCAATAAGAATGGCAATAGGGTGAGTTTGTCAAAATTTGGGATGCACGCAACAAATCCGTCTTTTATGTTGAAAAAAAAAGATCACCATAACTTTTTAAATATGAGAAATTAATATTATTAACAAAGAATTAATTATTTAGATATTATATTTTAAATTTTAACAAATTGTAAATTGCAAATATTACTGTACATGTTCAATACATAAATTATTTATGATGATAATAATACTATTTTTATATAGAACATATATATATAATATGCACATTTTCATATATATATATATATGAACACATATCGCATAAATATACATTAGTATATATAATATTTTAACATGGCGAGTTCAAGGTTCATATTTAAAAAATAAAATTTGAGACTCGCCACAAGACTCATTTATACTTTCAAAATTTATCCCAAGCAATGAGGGTTTCGAATGGGTCGGAGTAGAATATAGACCCATTGCAATTTCTAATTTTCAAAATTCAATTTCAATGTCCAAATAAGCCTCCAAATTGCAAGAAAGTGAATCTTTTTGTAGGCCCCTAACCGGCGGCATAGCTTATTTCCATTCATACACTATACAGATAATTGTGATTATACTAGTACTTGGAGCACAAGCCATAACTCCCTAAGAATCACTTTTTTGAATTAGAAAAATATGGTTTCAATCAATCTGGGAGTGACCTATTTCAGTTGACGAATTTCATGTTGAAACTTAATTAGTAAAAAGAAGCTGCCTTCACCCCTCAGATTAATTTGTTGTTCTAGAATTTTTTGTTTTAACCTCGATTTTATCAGGATTAGAACAAAATGGATATCTTGGAGGATAAATCCACACGAGTTCTATAGTACTAAGTAATTCCTTCTTGATGTTAATTTTGGCCATGGTTTAGTACCTATTTCTTGAAAACCTGATCAACTCATATTGTATTTGTATTAGCCAAAAAAGAAGGGAAAACTGAAATTTTTATTAACAAGAACCCTTCAGACAGGAACACTTTTGACCCAAGAAAAACAAGGTAAAATACATGGAATCATTTGAACCTGGTCAAGAATGTAGGTTAAGTAATGAAAAGGGAATAATCTTTGCCAATATCATCTCCATCTTTTTGGCCCATATCACTTTTCCAGCTTTCTTTTCTCCAATGCATTTTCCATGAGATCAAAAAAATTTATCCAATTTCGCCTCTGATGCATTAAGAGGCTGATTTTGAGCATAAAACCATCTTAACTAGAATCATATATAAATAACAAGTTGATAAAAATCCACAGAATCGAGATATTCTAACCTTGTGATACCATATCTTTGTTATTCACTTGTCCCGTGATTGCGGCCAGGTGCAAAATACTACTGCTTTTTGTCTCCAGGTTTCATTTTTCCTGAAATTTCTACAGAGACCTCAAAATTTTTCCAGGCCTGGATGATGCATTATTTTTGCTATATATAATAGTGTCGGAATATGCATTCATTCATCCGAGAACTGTATCGAGTCATCAGGTTTCCCCTAGAGTTCCCTCAATCGCTTCATTGAGTAGTTTCTTGAAGAACAATACTTACTGAAGTGTTTGGGGGAACTCCTGGGGGGACCTGATATTATATGACAGATTCCGGCCAGAAATTGATCTGCATTTCCAGGGACCTGGAAACCTGGAGAGGCTCAGCTTACAACAAAATTCCCAGGTCCCGGGAAGAATTCAGCTTCTAATAACTGAATAAAGGATCATCAGGTTTCCTCCAGAGCCCCCCCAATCGCTTCATTGAGTGTTCTTCTTCGACGAACAAAATGCCCACTGAAGTGTTTGGGGGAACTCCTGTGGCAATCTGATATAAAACAGCGTCCCAAAGGTACAACAGATCAACAGGTATACTATGCATTGTCATCAGTGTTTGGATATTTTTTTCATCTCCAATTAGAAGGTGAATAAGCGGATTTTGATAAAAAGCAGTATACGTTTCCGAAGATGGTTTGAAAAGCTTTTGACAAGGGAGGGGCTTGAAAAATCTTATAGTGGATTAAAATAAGATTTTGAAGTGCATAATAATAATAATTAAGATGGTTAAAATTAAATAAACTTGTTAAAATTTTAAAAAATTAAGATCTTCTTACTTTTTTAAAAGAAATTATATTATTCTAATATTTTCTTTTAAGATTTTATAAGCTTCTTTTAAAAAAATTTATCAAACATTTTTTAATAGTTTGGATCATTTATTTTATTCTATATTTCATCTCTTATTTGATTATTTTATTTCATGAATACATGCTATATGTATCAAATCTTTTTTTATATAAATAATTAATTTAAAATCAGATACACTTTCCACATATTTTGGACAGATTATGTACCAAATATAAGGAAAAGAGTTTCCCATATGATGATGCAAAGATCTTGATACAGCGGAGTCTCGAGAATGAATTGTGGTGCATGCATGAAGACGAAAGATGGTTCTGACAGGGCTGGACCATTATTTTGATCTTTTAGTTAAACTTGTATTTTAAATAAATATTTTATATTTTTAATGTTGATTTGTAATATAAATAAAAAATAAAATACTAATGAACATATCAACACGTGCAAATTTGCGTGCAATAAGAATGTTGTTCCACAACCACATGTTAGAATTGCAGCAAATAACTCTCTTAAATAAGATTTTGTAGTGTAAGTAGCATTAGTCTCTCTTATTATATCGAAGATCCCATGTTCGACCCGAATAGACATCATTTCTATCCAAAAAAAATATATATGATTTTGTATGATCCATTGACTTGTAGCCCAAGTGGCATCCGTCTGTTCTATTATGTGGGAGGCCTTGTATTCGACCCGAAATGGGTACGTTGTACACCATATGTGCATTGTGTGTAGTTTATATTTTGATTTATTTGATTTGAGAATAGAAAAATATTGATTTGTTGAATTTGAGGATATGATAATAGAAAATTATTAATTTATTGAAATGATAAAAATTCATCATTTGTAATGCTCTATCTCTCTCTCTCTCTCAAAATATATATATATGATTTTTTATGGAAATATGTCATTGGCAATGGATCTTGGCTCATATTAGTAGCTCGATTAACTAGGCTTAATTGGCCCAAGGGTCATATTATCGATTTGTAGCAGTTCAGATCCTTTATTTATTTCAATTCATGTTTCATCTCGTATTTTATTTTATGAATATATTAACATTCTCCCATGCTATGCACAAATTTAATTAATTATAATTAAAAATATAATTTATATGTTATCTAACTTCATGTAAAAACAAACTCATGAATGATGAAAAGTCCTGATGAAATATTAAATCTACAATTCTAGTTGTCCTGAAATTTTATGATGAAATAAAAAGCTATCAGCATGAATATTGAAAATTATCCAATGAGATAAAAATTAATATAATAATTTTGAATAAATATAATATGAGGTTTTAGTTTTAACAGATAAGATTGTTGTATTAAAATAAATCAATTAGTGAGATTTTTTTATTTAATTAAAAAATTCAAAATTTTAGGAATTTAGAATTTGAGCAAGATTGTATAACCTGGGTCCCATACCATTATGCTATAAAATAGTATAGATGTTGTAACACCCTTAAAATTCAGTATTTCAGAAAATCGGGATTAAAAAATCAAGATTTTGGTTAGTCGAATTTTAGGGCTCAGAATTTATAATAAAAGAACTTTATTGCAAAGATTTTGAAAGTTTTGGAGTCAATTTGCAATTTCTAGAAACTTGATTGTCCAACAATTGGAAATTTTGTGGGTCAAAGCGGAATTATTCTTGGTCAATAGGGGACAAAATAAGGCATTAACTAAGTTTGGGACTGAAATTGAAGATGAAATAACTGTTGAGGACTTAAGTGAAGGTTGGGATAAAGTTTTGGGGGTGAAAACATAATTTCCAGAAGTAGGCCTTTAAATTGCAGCTCAGCCCCTAATTTCTTTTTTTTCTTCACTTAAGCCCATCGTTTTCCTCCTCTAGCCATCTCCTCTGGCAAGCAGTGAAACCCAACATATTATATACCATCATCTTCTTTTCTTTGCGTAGAACACAAATATACCCACTTCTTCCCAGTTTAAATAGCGAAACGGTCGGAAATTGAGACCGAAAATCCAGCCACGGCGGAGCTTGGCGGGTTTGCCGTTCCGGCGACTTTTCGCGGCTGAACTAGGTACCATTTTGACAGGCTTAGCTCAAGGATCGCGACAATACTTTTAGATTCTTAAACGAACCATTATGTACAGAGAAATTAGAAGAAAATCGAGCGGCAGTGTTGGTGGCAGGATTTTGGTTTTTCGGCCAATTGACCGTCCAAACAGCAACAAAATCTAAAATTATTTGAGGGGTTAGATTCGTGGAGCTGAGGAGAATCTTTTGGTGGTGTCATTGGTCATCTACGATGGCAACAGACGGCGGCAGCGCAAAGAGACAGAATTTTGGTCTCGTCGGAAGGGTTATATGCACACAAACTGATCGTGCATTTGGAGCTTCGATAACAAGATATTGGGTAAAAATCAGATACATGTGTTAAAGTTGTATACATGTGTATGTATATGCCTCCAAACCTTATGATGTATTGTATAAACGAGGAATACGCATGATTTGATTTAAATATTGAGATGTGCATAGAATTTCATAAGTGAATGGATCCAGATTTTTGTCATATCGCGTAATAATGTTGATAATTAAGTTAATTAGGTGGAGAAAACCCTCATTTTATGAATTTGGAACCTAAGTGGCGATAAATTGGGATTTTTAAGGGATATTGAACCATCGTTATCGATTTAGTACTATATGTTATGGCAAGATCAATTGGATGATTTAGGACCCAATTATATATTCCTTTAACGAGATCAATGCTGCTAGCACAATCTTTATCGAGGCTATCGATTTAGCTGATTAAGTAATGATTTAGGTCGTTGTTTGCGTAATTGTGATTATATGGTCAAATGAGGATTTTGATTGTGAAATATTATTTTGATTAGGTGACGGTGATTTGGGACCTGCAGATCATTAGACTACTGACGGTGATTGTAGTTTTCTAAGACTACAGAGGTGAGGATCCGCCAATTTGGCAACCTTTGAACTTATTGTTTACTTGATAAACCCCTATGAGGGCTATTATTACTTTGATTATCGTACTCTGTTGATTGTTGTTACCCTGTGAGGATCCGCCAATCTGGTAACCTTTGGACCTATCATTTCCTTGATAAACCCCTGTGAGGGTTATTATTGCCTTGATTATCGTACTCTATTAATTAATGTTACCCCTGTGAGGGTCTGTCAATCTAGCACTTCTTGTACCTATCAATTTTCTTGATAAACCCCTGTGAGGGTTGATATTGATTTGATTATCGCACTCTATTATTTGTTGTACTCCTATGAGGTTCTGCCAATTGGCATTTGTTTCGTATAAGCTTATTCCATAGCTATCGTTGAACCTGATTCAGTTCTGCTGATATGATATCTATCTTGATTTTCATTACTTTTGCTATTGATTTTCGAACCCTGTGAGGTTCCCTAAAACTCTTTTCTATATTCTGTATTGCTAGATTTTCCATTACTGTCTTGTTATCTATATCGTTATCTGTTGCCTTGCCGGCAACTTGTTCATACGTTACAGCGTTAGGTGGCCATGTTGGCTAGTCAGAAATTGATTGGTGTTATGGATTCGTTCTGTCAGTAATTTGTTGTGTACCAAGCTCTTACATTTGGGTAAGTTAGTTCAACTTGTATGTATTGGGTTCGTTCTATCAGTAATAAGTTATGTACCAAGCTACGATGCCTAGGTAAGTTATGTACCAAGCTGTGCTTGGGTAAGTTCTGTACTAGGTTATCGTGTTTGGGCAAGTTATTTTGATTGATATGTCATTGAATTGTTCTGTTGGTAATACATTATGTACCAAGCTGATACGCCTGGGTAAGTTATGTACCAAGCTTATATGCCTGGGTAAGTTATGTACCAAGTTGATGTACCTGGGTAAGTTATGTACCAAGTTATGCTTGGGTAAATTTTGTACTAGGTTATCACGCTCAGGTAAGTTTTGTACCAGGCTATCATGCTCGGGTAAGTTTTGTACCAGGATGTCACGCTCGGGTAAGTTTTGTACCAAGATGTCACGCTTGGGTAAGTTCGATACCAGGTGGTTATGCCTGGATAAGTTCAGTTTGATTGGTAAGTTCTGTACCAGGTGTTATGCCTGGGTAAGTTCAGTTTGACCGGTACCAAGTTGTCATGCCTGGGTAAGTTCAATTTGATTGGTAAGTTATGTACCGGGTGTTATGCCGGGTAAGTTCAGTTTAACCGGTACCAGGTGTTATGCCTGGGTAAGTTTAGTTTGATTGGTAAGTTCTATACCAGGTGTTATGCTTGGATAAGTTCAGTTTGATTGGTACCAGGTGGTTTTGCCTAGGTAAGTTCGGTTTGATTTGACTGGTAAGTTTTGTACCAGGCGGTTATGCCTGGGTAAGTTTAGTTCGGTTCGATTGGGTAACTTTGATTGAGTTTGATTGGTATAAGTTCTGTACCTGGTTGTCATGACTAGGTAAGCTTAAATTAGTTCGATTGGTATAAGTTCTGTACTAGGTTGTCATGCCTGGGTAAGTATAGTTCGATCTGATTGATATAAGATTGTTCTGATATTCGACTGTATCCTGACCGATGGACTGTTTTCCAGACTGTCTGATTGTTTCATGACCATTTGACTATATCTTGATATATTTCTATTTGAATCGTTAAACTATGATCTGTTCAGTTGATTCATCCTCGACAGATCCCCATTACCTGTGATTACATTTATCCCTCACTAAGTCCTTTAGACTTACCCCCCCTGTTTATCTTTGATTTTTCTCAAACAAGAGCAGGTGATGGACTTGGATCGGCGAAGGAAATTTTGCAATAGAATGGATGTGTATATGTGTATGGGGTCCTTTGAATGCTAAGTCTTATCTTAGAAATATTGTGATATGTAAAACGAAATTATGATTCAAGGCATGTATATATTATGTTGGAGGTTATGAGACCTTTGATGGTAAGTACTTAGTATTTTGATGAGGTTATTAAGTTTGAAATCCGTAGCTATATGTCTCTGATAAGTTTTGAAAAAAAAAATTCTGATGGGATACTGACTGTATTGCTTATTTATGAACGAAGATGTAAGTCTGAACTGGAGTGGCATTCAGACTTTTGGGCTATATCCCGAGTGGGGGTGCTACAGATGTCAACTGTATTAAATTTTGTTGAACAAAAATAATTGATTAATGGAGATTAAATACACTTTACATATATGATCAAGTTAAAATAGAAGATAAAATATAAAATAGAATAGAATATCCAAACTGGATTTGTAGGTGTAAAAATCAGCGAACTCAGCAATGAGAGCTCACAACACAACTACCTAAATATGTTCCATCATTCTAGGTAAGGAAATAAATAAGGGAGAACATAGATCGGTTCGGTAAATTAACTGACTAAACCGATTGTTTAATTTACCAAAAATATATGAAAATTATAAACCATTTACCATATTGAATTTTTTGGTTAATAGATGAAATTAATTGAAAATTTTCTGTTCTATTCGGATAATTTACCAATTGACCCATTTTTATTTGATCTTTTTTTTTTCAATATTATTACGCAACAATATAATATTATAGTTGAAACAGAAACTTAATTATTGCAGTTCAAGCAAAAACAAGCAATATAATCATTTTCATAATCATAGTAAAGAACTTTTAATACCATAAGACAAGTAATATGTATCGGTAAGTAGAATATCTAAAAAACCCTTACTTAGCAACCTTTTGGAGAACTTTTGAACATTTTTTAATTAGAATATAGTAAGAAAAATTTAGAATTAAATGGGCTCAATCCAAAAATTAAAACTTTATTTAGTTGAGAATGTATTTGTATAAGTAGTATTCTTGTAAACAATTCAGCAAGAATACATCATGAACTACATAAATCTAAAGTTACTCCTTGTTATTTTTGGTGTCCATATGCTTCTGCCCACAATTATATAATTTGTAAAGAAAAGTTCGAGCAACCCACACAATGGTTGAGAACTTATTAAAATTTGGTTAAATCGAGTTTTGACCCATTTTTTATAAAAATTAACCGAACTACACTATTAACCAAAAATTTATAAAAAAATTAACCATTAACCAAACTGAAAATCAATTGGACAAAATGATTTGGTAAATTCGATTTCAGTTTGGTCAATTAATCAATTTTTTCGATTAATTGATAATTTTTCTCACTCTTAAAAATAAATCAAGCCAAGTCAAGTTTTGACTCAAAATAAGCCAGACTTATCTGGCCTATTATCTACGATAGATTTTTTATTTTTTAAGATTAGACCTATTACTTTTAATAAATTCTAAAACATTTATTTAGTCTATAAGGCTACCTAAACAACTATTTTCTATTAAAGTTCTAACTTTGCTTTGGTATTACACAAATCTAAGTTTTTAATAGATTTAAACTTGTAAGAGATTTGAAAGTTGCGCAAATTATGGAAATGTTATAATCAAAAGAATAAACAGACCAACTAATTAGGTTTTATGGCATTTTAAAAAAGTTTCAGCCTAATATATTCAGTAAAAAAAAAATGCTATTTTTAATGTTGTGACCTAGCCTTTTTATATAACAACCGATGCCATAATTCTCCTGATGTGAAACTACTTATTAATAATAAATCGGTGAGAGTATTGTTTCAAAATATAATTTTACTATAAAGTATTAAAATCCCAAAGTCATTTAACCCCACCTATCTGAGTTGTAGCTTTTAACTTGGATGGAAGAACTAGTAATAAATACAAAACCATCTATTCATATATATTTGTTTGAAGAAAATGCATAGCTAGTTCCACGCGTCTGACCAAAATATCATTTCTTATTTTATAATCTTCTCATTCATTCCATGTGGGCCCCTCTTCCATTAATTCTTTCCACTCTACAAACCAATTATCTAAAGTAATGCTTAAGTCTAGATTGACTAATTGTTTTCGAGTAATACTTGCACCAGTGGAGATACCTCAATTTCGAAAAGTATTAAAGCCCTATGTGGCGTAACAAAAAAGTAGGATGTTGCATTTTTAATAAGAATGGCAATGGGGTGAGTTTGTCAAGATTTGTGACGTGTCCCCAGTCCCCACCTTTAATAATTTGAATCTTGAGTTAAACGCAACAAATTCGATTCCCTTAACCCCGTACCCCACCCCCTCACACACGGCGGCCAGACCCTTCCCATCTCCTTTACCCCTGTCCCCCAACTTTAGTCCATGTGGCATGATAAAAAAAAAATTCTAACTGAACTAAATTTGGGTCCACGTGTCGCAATTTCCCCAAATTTTCAGCCCAATTGAGTCAATTTTGGGTCCAAATGTACTAATTTCAGCCCGAAGAACTAAAATTACAAAAATTTTATGGGCCTTTAAAGCAAAATAAAATCTCAAAATTGAAAAGGATCAAAAGGAGTAGAAGCTTAAGTGGAGGACGAAAACTACATTTTTCCCGTTCAGTACCTATTTCTTGAAAACCTGATCAACTCATATTGAATTCGTATAAGCAAAAAAAAAAGAAGGGAAAACTGAAATTTTTATTAACAAGAACCCTTCAGACAGGAACACTTTTGACGCAAGGAAAACGAGGTAAAATACATGGAATCATTTGAAACTGATCAAGAATGTAGGTTAAGTAATGAAAAGGGAATAATCTTGCCTATATCATCGCCATCTTTTTGGCCCATATCACTTTTCCAGCTTTCTTTTCTCCAATGCATTTTCCATGAGATAAATCACCATAGCAAAAAAAATTATCCAATTTCGACTCTGACGCATTAAGAGGCTGATTTTGACCATAAGACCATCTTAACTAAAATCATATATATATATATATATATAACAAGTTGATAAAAATTCAGAGAATCGAGATATTCTAACCTTGTGATGCCATATCTTTGTTCTTCCCTTGTCCCATGATTGCGGCCAGGTGCAAAATACTACTGCTTTTTGTCTCCAGGTTTCATTTTTCCTGAAATTTCCACAGAGACCTGAAATTTTTTCCAGGCCTGAATGATGCATTTTTTTCGCTATATATAATAGTGTCGGAAAATACATTCATTCATCCAAGAACTGTATCGAGTCATCAGGTTTCCCCTAGAGTTCCCTCAATCGCTTCATTGAGTAGTTTCTTCAAGAACAATATACTTACTGAAGTGTTTGGGGGAACCCCTGGGTGGACCTTATATTTTAAGACAGATTCCAGAAAATTTATCTGCATTTCCTGGGACCTGGAAACCTGGAGAGCCTCAGCTTACAACAAAATTTCCAGGTCCCGGGAAGAATTCAGCTTCTAATAACTGAATAAAGGATCAGCAGGTTTCCTCCAGAGTCCCCCCAATCGCTTCATTGAGTGTTCTTCTTCGAAGAACAAAATGCCCACTGAAGTGTTTGGGGGAACTCCTGTGGCAATCTGATATAAAACAGAGTCCCAAAGGTACAACAGATCAACAGGTATACTATGCATTATCATTAGTATCTGGATATTTTTTTCATTTCGCCAATCCGAAGTTGAATTAGCGGATTTTGAGAAAAAGCAGTATATGTTTCTGAAGATGGTTTGAAAAGCTTTTTGACAAGGGAGGAGCTTGAAAAATCTTTTGGTGCATTAAAATAGGATTTTGAAGCGCATAATAATAATAATAATAATAATAATAATAATAATAATTTTATAATTAAAATGATTAAAATTAAAAAAAATTATTAAAATTTTAAAAAATTAAGACCTTCTTACTTTTGTAAAGAAATTATATTATTTTGATATTTTCTTTTAAGATTTTTTAAGTTTCTTTTGAAAAAAACTTATCAAACGGTTTTTAACAGTTTGAATCCTCTATTTTATTTTATATTTCATCTTTTATTCAATTTCATGAATACATGTTATGTGTATAACATATTTTTTAATAAAAATAATTAATTTAAAATCAGATACACCTTTCATGTATTCAGAACAGAGTATGCAGTACCAAACATAGGAAAAAGAGTTTCCCATACGATGAAATAAAGATTTTGACACAGCAGAGTCTCGAGAATGAATTATGGTGCATGCATGAAGACAAAAGATGGTACTGACAGGGCTGGACCATTATTTTGATCTTTTAGTTAAAGTTGTACTTTAAATAAGTATTTTATATTTTTAATGTTGATTTGTAATATAAATAAAAAATAAAAATACTAATGAACATATCAACATGTACAAATTTGTGTGCGATAAGAATGTTGTTCTACAACCACATGTTAGAATTGCAACAAATAACTCTCTTAAATATGATTTTGTATGGAAATATGTCGTGGGCAATGGATCTTGGCTGATATTAGTAACTCGGTTGATTAGGTTTAATTGGCCCAAGGGTCATACTGTAGATTTGTAGCAGTTCAGATCTTTTATTTATTTTAATTCAGGTTTGACCTTTTATTCTATTTTATAAATATATTAGTATATTTCTCGTACTATGTACAAATTTAATTAATTATAATTAAAAATATAATTTATACATTATCTAACTTCATGTAAAAACAAACTCATGAATAATGAAAAGTCATAATGAAATATTAAATCTATAATTCTAGTTGTTCTGTACTTTTGTGATGATAAAAAATCTATCAGCATGAATATTGAAAATTACCCAATGGGATAAAAATTAATATAATGATTTTGAATAAAATACAATATGATGTTTTAGTTTTAACAGATAACTTAAGATTGTTGTATTAAAATAAATCAATTATTGAGATTTTTTTATTTAATTAAAAAAATTCAAAATTTTAAGAATTCAGAATTTGATCAAGATTGTATAGCCGTGAATCCCACACCGCTGTACTATATAAAATATTATAGATGTCAACTGTATTAAAAAAAAATGATAAAAATAATTGATTAGTGGAGCTCAAATACACTTTACATATGTCACCAAGTTAGAATAGAAGATAAAATATAAGATAGAATAGAATATCCAAAATGGATTTATAGGTGCAAAAATCCGCCTACTCGGCAATCAATGCTCACAACATAACTAGCTAAATATGTTCCATCATTCTAGGTAAAGAAATAAATCGAGCCAGGTCAAGCTTTGAATTAAAATAGGCCAGACTTATCTGAGTCTGGCCTATTATCTACAATAGATTTTTTCTTTTTAAAGATTAGACCTATTCCTTTTAATAAATTCTAAAATATTTATTTGGCCTATAATGCTACCTAAACATCTATTGTCTATTAAAGTTCTAACTTTGCTTTGGCATTACACAAATCTAAGTTTTTAATAGGTTTAAACTTATAATAGATTTGAAAGTTGTGCAAATTACGGCAATGTAATAATCAAAATAATAAACAGCAATGCAATAATCAAAAGAATAAACAAACCAACTTATTAGACTTTATGGGCATTTAAAAGAGTCTCAAACTAACATATTCAACCAAAAAAATGCTATTTTTAATATTTTGACCTTGCCTTTTTACATAACAATCGATGCCATAATTCTTCTGATGTGAAACTACTTGTTAATAGTAAATTAGTAAGAGTATTGTTCCAATATATAATTTTACTATAAAGTATTAATATCCCAAAGTCATTTACCCCCCATCTATGTGAATTGTAGGTTTTAACTTAGAGGGAAGAACTAGTAATAAATACAAAACCATCTATTCATATATATATTTATTTGAAGAAAATGCGTAGCTAGTTCTACGCATCTAACCAAAATATCATTTCTTATTTTTCGATCTTCCCATTCATTCCTTGTGGGCCCCCCTCTTCCATTAATTCTTTCCTCTCTATAAACCAGTGTTTTGAAAACTAGATCGAACCGGCCTGTCCGATCAGTGACCAGAGGCCAGTCCGGTCTAGTTAAAGCGTCCAAACTAGTGGTGGTCAAAACCGGTGAAAATCGATCAAAAACAGGTTGAACCGGTCAAAATTAGACCGGTATTTTGACCAGTTCAACCGATTCACTTTTTTTTTTTCTCTTTTGAAAATTTTATTTTTTTAAAAAAGAAAAAGTAAAAAAGAAAAGAGAAATTATGAGTTGAAGATGATGACTAAAGATTCTGGATATGTAATTTTTTGAAATATGAATTTATTTTCTTGAAATTTAATGAAGTGGTAGTTATACGTGAATGCTTATGTTTAATTTGTTATTTTATTTTGTTTAATTTCTCTTAAATTATGTTGAATATTTAGCATAAAAGAATTTATTTTTACTTAGAGTTGAAGCATGAAACGAATGATTATTTAAATTAATGTAAAATATTATTTTTTATTTATTTATAGTTGACTAATTGTGAAATAGTGTTATTTTCTAAAAGCGTACTTAAAAATAAGTAAGTTGAAATTTTTTTCAAATAATATTCTTTCTATATCAATTGAAAGTTTTATTTTTTGGTAATATTAAAATATTATATATATTTATAAAATTAAATATAATTATTACGTCATTATGGCATCATACCGGTTTACCAGTGGTCGAACCGATTGAACCAGTAATCAGTAGCCTTACCGGTTTATTTTCCAATCCGATTTTGAAAACAATGCTATAAACCAATTATCTAAAGTAATGCTAAAGTCTAGATTGACTAATTGTTTTCGAGTAGTACTTGCACCAGTAGAGATATCTCAATTGCGAAAAGTATTAAAGCTCTATGTGGTGTAACAAAAAGTAGGGCTTTGTTCTTCTACATTTTTCCAAAAAAAATTTCAAAATGAAGGTACATTTTTTAAACTTTTTCCCAAAAATCTCAAAGTTTATACCCAAAAAACCCTACACCCTAAAAATTATACCTACCTCCTCATTTTCTTACTCTGCCTTTCATATCACTCATTTATTTATCACTCTCTCACTTCACTCACACACACACACACACACACACACACACACACACATACATATATACATATACAAAAATACTAAAATTTTAATAGTTAAAAAAATTCTAAAAATTATGTTTTCAAATTTAATTAAACTAATTGTTGAAAAAATAAATTAAATTTATTTAAATATTATTTATGTTATTACTAAATAATTTATTTATTGAATAACTTATTAAATTAATTAATTTACTTATTAACTAAATAATATATTAGTTATATTTAATATTTAACAGTACTAACGAAATATTATATTTTTTTATTTAATAAATAGCTTAAGATGTTTTAATTTGATATAATAAATAAATTAATCTTCTTCAAAAAAAAATATTCTTCATTAAATATTAATCTTCACATTTATTTAAAACTATAATAGAAAATTTGACTCTATATAGGGTGATACTTATGTAATAAACTATTAAGTTTAATAAATTAATATTGATATGCTTAAAGTAATTGTTGAGAGAATTAATTAAATTTAAGTAAAATTATTTGATTATTACTAAGTAAGTTATTTACTAAATAATATATTAATTAATAATGAATTAAAGTAATTAAATAACTTATTAAATTAATTAAATTTATTTATTTAAATATATTAATATTTATTAATATATATTTTATTCCAAATAATACATCATTTACTAATGTTAAATTTATAAAAATATAAATTTTAACATAAATAATCAATTAAATTAATTACACTCATATTTTAATCATTATAAATACATACATATACACACACATCATCCAACAATAAATATACATACATATATAATATATATAAAAAATCACTTCCATCCTACAAACCTAACAAAAAAGCAACTGATTTGATATTTACAATAACGTTTGTCTTTCCCCAAAACATAAAAAAACAAACAATTCATTCTCAAATCATTTTTCATATTTTTCCAAAACAAAAAGAAACACATGGCACATTCTCTAAATTTTCTCCCAAAAACCCATTTTCCCAAAAAAAATTCTAGAAAATGGCCAAAATGTAGAAGAACAAGCTCTAGGATGTTGTATTTTCAATAAGAATGGCAATGGGGTGAGTTTGTCAAGATTTGGGATGCGTCCCACCTTAAATTTGAATCTTGAGTTAAACGCAACAAATCCGTCTTTTATGTTAAAAAAATTAAAAAAAAAATTTTTTTTTAAAAATAAGACCACCATAACTTTCTAAATATGAGAAATTAATATTATTAACAAAGAATTACTTATTTAAATATTATATTTTAAGTTTTGAAAAAATATAAGTTTCAAATATTACTATACATTTCAATACATAAATTATTTATGATGACAATATTACTATTTTTATATAGAACATATATATAATATGCACATTTTTATATGTATATGTGTATATAAATGAACACATACCGCATAAATATACATATTATAAGTAAAATTAGTATATATAATATTTTAACGTGGTGAGTTCAAGGTTCATATTTAAAAACTAAAATTTGAGACTCACCACAAGGCTCATTTGTACTTTCAAAATTCGTCCCAAGCAGTGAGGGTCTCGAACAGGTCGGAGTAGAATATAGATCCATTGCAATTCCTAATTTTCACGATTCAATTTCAATGTCCAAATAAGCCTCGAAATTGCAAGAAAGTGAATCTTTTTGTAGGCCCTAACCCGCGGCATAGCTTATTTCCATTCATACACTATACAGATAATTGTGATTATACTAGTATTTGGAGCACAAACTATAACTCCCTAAGAATCACTTTGAATTAGAAAAATACGGTTTCCATCAATCTGGGAGTGGACCTATTTCAGTCCACGAATTTAATGTTGAAACTTAATTAGTAAAAAGAAGCTGCCTTCACCCCTCAAATTAATTTGTTGTTCTAGAATTTTTTGTTTTAACCTCTATTTTATCAGGATTAGAACATAATGGATATCTTGGAGGACAAATCCACACGAGTTCTATAGTACTAAGTAATTCCTTCTTGGTGTTAATTTTGGAACTCATATTGTATTCGTATTAACCAAAAAAGAAGGGGAAAATGAAATTTTTATTAACAATAACCCTTCAGACAGGAACACTTTTGACCCAAGGAAAACAAGGTAAAATACATGGAATCATTTGAACCTGGTCAAGAATGTAGGTTAAGTAATGAAAAGGGAATAATCTTGCCTATATCATCTCCATCTTTTTGGCCCATATCACTTTTCCAGCTTTCTTTTCTCCAATGCATTTTCCATGAGATTAATCACCATAGCGAAAAAAAAATTATCCAATTTCGACTCTGATGCATTAAGAGGCTGATTTTGACCATAAAACCATCTTAACTAAAATCATATATAGATAACAAGTTGATAAAAATCAAGAGAATCGAGATATTCTAACCTTGTGATACCATATCTTTGTTCTTCACTTGTCCCATGATTGCGGCCAGGTGCAAAATACTACTGCTTTTTGTCTCCAGGTTTCATTTTTCCTGAAATTTCTACAGTGTCCTGAAAAATTTTCCAGGCCTGAATGATGCTTTATTTTTGCTATATATAATAGAGTCAGAAAATGCTTTCATTCATCCAAGAACAGTCATCAGGTTTCCCCTAGAGTTCCCTCAGTCGCTTCATTGAGTAGTTTCTTGAAGAACAATATACTTACTGAAGTGTTTGGGGGAATTCCTGGGGGGATCGGATATTATAAGACAGATTCCAGAAATTGATCTGCATTTCCAGGGACCTGGAAAAGGCTCGGCTTACAATAAAATTTCCAGGTCCCAGAAAAGAATTCAGCTCTAATAACTGAATAAAGGATCACCAGGTTTCCTCCAGAGTCCCCCCAATCGCTTCATTGAGTGTTCTTCTTCAAGAACAAATGCCCACTGAAGTGTTTGGGGGAACTCCTGTGACAATCTGATGTGAAACAGAGTCCGAAAGCTACAACAGATCAACAGGTATAGTTTGCATTGCCATTAGTGTTAGAATATTTTTTTCATTTTGCCAATCAGAAGGTGAATAAGCTGATTTTGAGAAAAAGCAGTATACATTTCAGAAGATCACTTTGAATCCTTTATCTCATCTCCTAATCCAATTTAATGTAAACATGCCAAGTGTAACTGATTATTTTTATAAAAAAATATTTAATACACATGTCATATATTTATGAAATAAAATATAAATTGAAGTAGAGGTTTGAAAAGCCTTTGATATGGGAAGGGCTTGCAAAAGCTTTTAGTGGATAAGATAAGATCTTGAAGTGTATAAGATATTAATAATGATAATTGTATAATTGAGATGGTTAAAATTAAAGAATTTTGTTAAAAGTTTGAAAATTTAGGATCTTCTTACTTTTTTAAAAAGGTTATAGTATCCGAACAAAGAAAATAAGCTCTTTTTTAAAAAAATACACTTATCAAATGCTTTTTAACAATTCCAATCCTCTATTTCATTTTATGTTTTATCTCCTATTCGGGATAATTATGATTTTCGTCCCTAAACTTAGCCACTTATTCAGTTTTAGTCCCTTGATAGTATGACGTTACAAAATTGGTCCCTAAAGTGTCAATTTTTTAACAAATTGCGTCCTTGCCGTTAGCCATCCAGTTAAATTGGATGGAAACTGGTCATGTGCACTGCACATGACCACTAATTGAGGGAAATACGCCAAAATCTTGCCCAGTTTCCCGCCAAGCACGTTTCTTGGCTTTTTTATATCATTTTGTCTCATTTTTTTGGTCAATTTGTCATAGAATTCAGTCAAAGCCAGCAAGAGAAGCTGTAATGCAGAAACAAATCATAGCATTAGTCCAAATTTTTGGCAAACAGTATAGCATTGCTTACTTGAATTTTTTGTACTTGCTCTGGCAAGATCCCAGTCGCTGTCAAAACCAAGTGCCTAGATGAAACAGCCCCCAAGTTTCTGAGCCTTAGCAAAGTTCACCTTATATTGAACTGAAGTAGGGTCATCATATCCGAGCCAATTTGTTCCTGAATATGAATATGCCAACACCGTTGCATTATCAAAAAATTATTTTGTGAATTGAATTCAAGGATAGCTGAATAAATCATCAACCCTCCACCAAGGCCGGTCCCCACGGCAGGAGCCCCAATTCCATGCTGGTTTGGGTCCTTCAACTGCCATGTCCTCCCATAAACGGGCATTCCCATCACTAATTTCTTGGATGGTACACCGTCTGCAATCCAGGTTGAAATACCATAGCTAGTACTCATGTTACTAGTGTTATCATAGAACAAGGCAAGAGCCCCTGTGGTAGAAGTGTCCCAGCCACCATGATAATCATAGCACATTGGGCTCACAAAATCCACATAATTCCTAATAGCATCACCTGGATAAGTCCGTGGCACATATCCAGGCAGGAAAAAGTTGGAAGCGAAATAAACAACAGAAGACAAGAGCAGCCGAGGCTTGCTTGAGGCAAGGGACTCATAATTGACAGCAACACGCCATTCTTTGTATAACAATGCAAGGTTCGACATGTCTTGTGGATTGCTGGGAGACTCCCAATTGAGGTCGAGTCCATCAAAACCATATTTTCGCGCTGTGTCCATGGTGGACTGGATGAATGCAGCCCTGTTATCAGAATCGCTCGCCATATTGGAGAAATTTTGAGGGCCTTCCCCTATTCCACCAATGGGTAAAAAGGCTTTGGCAGGGGAACTGGCGGAATGGAGCATAGAGGTGAAGTCCTCCATCCACTGCTCATCATGTTGTGTGATTAGAAGTTGAAAACTGGTGGGATCAACAAGAACAAAGGTGTAAAACACGTGTGTGAAATATGGAGTGGGTATGCTCAATGGTGGGAGAGATTCTGCCTGTGCTGAAGGCCAATATGCCCCTTTTATGCCGCAATGAGAGGGTGGCGGAGGAGCTGGCTCTGAGGCAACCGACGGTGGAGGTGGCGGCAAGGTGATAGGTAATTGGGGTGGTGCTAACAGCTCTGATGGAGGCATTGAGATTGGCGCTAGAAGAAGGGTTAACAGCAATTTAGGGTTGAGGGGGAGAGAATGGGGGAAGCAGACTTTGACGCTAACCTAATAATATGGCGTATTTCCCTCCATTAGCGGTCATGTGCAGTGCACATAACCGCTTTCCATCCAATTTAACTGGCTAGTTAACGGCAAGGACGCAATTTATTAAAAAATTGACACTTTAGGGACCAATTTTGTAACGTCATACTATTAAGGAACTAAAATTCAACAAGTGGCTAAGTTTAGGGACGAAAATTATAATTATCTCTTTCCTATTCCATTTTATGAATACACATCAAATATTTCGTAATAAAAATAATAGATTTGAAATCAGATATACTTTATATGTATTCAGTAAATTGAAATAGAAAATGAAACACAAAATAAAATAAAAAATCTAAAACACGCTTTTTAACATCTTATAAGATTTTGAATATTTTATAAAAAAATTTAAAATATTTATAAGCTCACCCAAGTACCATTTTTGTCTTCTGCTAGGCCCATTTCCAATATTGGACAGCCTAACCATGTGATTCCTGGTGATTGCTTGAAATTTGGCAATACATTGCACACAAAATAATGCAGCAACAGCCTTTCTTCTAACCAAATTACCACAAACAAGGACTTGCAAGAACAAGCTCTGGTTTTGGTTGGAAAACTTGCAAGAAGAAGACAACCTGAAAATCAATGTTTCTTTTGTATTTAAATTAAATTTCTCTCTCCTTTTTTTTTTTCCTTTTTAATTTTTTAATGTTTTATAGGGTTTGGTTTCCAATTTCTTATAAATAGTAGCATAGGATTTCATAAAAGGTTTTTTCTTTTTCTCTTTTGGTGGTGTAGTCCACTTGCATTGAGATTTTAGTACAATAATAAACTTTTTTTTTTAAATTACATTACAAAATTATTATGTTCCCTATTTATTTCTTTAAATCTAAAAATTGATATAAAACAATTATAAGAAATTAAGAATAGAGATTATTATTGATGGGCCTGTAATGGGAATTACGTAGCCCAATGGATTGATCCAGCTGTCACCATTCACCATTTAATTTTAATACATTATCAGCAAATAAATCGTTGGTACATTAATGTTTCATTAAATCTACCAACTCCAATAGCGTCAAAAAAATAAAAATAAATAAATAAATAAAATCTACCAACTCCAATATTTTTAAAATTATAAGACATTAAATTTTATTTTTGAAATAATTCTTAAATTATTTGAATAAAATTACATTTTGGAACTTATAAAATATTAGTAATGATTTGTAATTAATATAATTAAAACTAAAAAATATTAAAAAATCTAAAAATTACTTAAAGGTCTTTATTTTTTTTTAAAAGATCTCATCAGAACCTAATACTTTATTTCATAAACTTATAAAAAAAAATTTCCTAAAATTTTACCAAATATTTTATAAAATTTTATAAACTTTCAAATATTTTATAAGATGTTTTTAGCAGTTCAAGCTCATCCAAACACCGCAAAAATTTATACAACTTTTTTACAATTCTTTTTATGTACTAACCAAATTCCTTCAATTACACTATATATATTATACAATTGTCATTATTAATATTTTATAAAATTTGTAATTCTTTTTTTTTTTTTCCTAGGACTGGCCAATTAGAGTTGTCATTGTACAAAATTTACACTTGGGCAATAGAAAATTTGCTCTGCCATTATCATCAACCTTGACAAAAATTATGCATGGCTTCCAAAAGTAGACCTATTTCAGGAAATTGTAGAATGGCTTACTATTCAAAATAATACAAAAATGTTTGGCATGCATTAAATATGATGAGACCACTTGCAATTAATCCTATTAGTCCTAACTTAGCATCAATTTGGCAATGACAGAATAATTAACAACTATTGAAACCTTATGTGAGGCTATTTGCCACCAAGTAGAGTCCAATGCCAACTAATGCATAAGAATATAGGGGTAGGTGTGCATTTATGTCTACTATTTGGAATTTAAAAAGAAAAATATTGAGTACCAAATATGAAACATATACATTGATAGAAAACAAATGTGCCCACAAGTATTATTTGTTGAAATAAATTATATTGATATGAATATTTGCTCTTAATGATGAAATGCGACTGAAAAGCGACACTGAAAATGTCTGCTGATAAGATGTTTGGCAGTATATTCCATTCTTATAAATATCTCATTTTGTAATTATTTTTATTAAATTAACTCTGAATTCTTTCCATTTGAAGTGCTTAATCTTATTTCTAGTTTTTTTTAATCCTTGTTTAATTTGATCATTGAAAAATTATCATACGGGTATATTGTGCTTTTAATAATTTGTTCGTATTATAGGCTGTAGATCTTTTTTTTGTGTGTGTGCAGATTAGTACTTATCACTATACCCCTTCTCAGTGCGAAACATTTGTAGGTTCTCTATAAGAAATTGTCGATGAATAATGATTTAGGTAAATTAGGTGTAGCTTAAGTGATAAAATGTGTATGCTTAACAAATTTATTTGTGTTTTTCCCCTTGAAAGCAACTAGCCTTCAACAATTGTGTGATGTCAAAAATCAAAACTAGTAGGTTTAGGCAATAATTTTCTTGGATAATTATAGGAAACCAACTCAATAAGGTTAGATATAGACTATAGTCGGTGTAAGCAAAAGACTCTAGAGTCTTAAAAATAAAATAAACTTACAGCTAGCTTCTCATAAAATTCCAAAAAATAAAAATAAAAATTGTCATGTTGACTTAAGTGAGATGTAGAATACTGTATCTATGAAAAAATAGTGGCCATGACAAGAGACTAGAAAAATAAAATTGTATCAGCCAAATTGAGAATCTCTATGTATGACAAATTAATTAAGCTAAAAAAATAAATAAATTATGGGGCCGAAGGTGTAATTTCTTGAAGCCATATTTGTATGAGTAATTTGTGAATTGTTCATGGAGGAGTTTTACTTTGATTAACTTTCTATAGGATTATCATTGATAAAATTTGTCCATTTGATAGTACCTATGCATAAATTCAACATTTCATAATTGCAAAGGACTTCTACAATTATATCCAAATAAATTTTTACGTTCATTGTCTTTCTCGCCTACCAATTGGATTCATAAAAAAAAATAAAAAATCTTGAATTTACAATATGTATATAAATCTAGATATGTTTATTAAACCTAAAGCATATACCCCTTCATTCCAAAATTAGAGGGGGGGGGGGGGGGGTTCTATCTTGATGTGAAAATTTTTCAAATGAGCGAGCGTTGAAAAAAAATATTATTATGCATTTTTGTAAATATTATTTTTGAATATAATGGCAGTCATAATGGTTGGGAGTTACTGGTGTCATATCGATATTTTAATTTAAAAATATTAGAAAAAAATTATTTTAAAAGATAATCTTATTTACAATGTGTTATTTACAAAAAATAATAAAATTAAAACAAATGAATTATTATATATTACTTTATTAGAGCTGGCCTTGTCCCATATGCATTTTAGAAAGAATTATATTGCTCTAAAATAATGGGATTTGGGAAGAAAATTTTAATTGATAAATTTCCAGACACTTTGATAATACATCCAAAAGCAAGTTGGAACACATAAACTGAACAGTGTGACAATATGAATATATCATAAAATATTTCAATGTCCATCGCTGTAATTCTTGTTTCTTTGTTGTTGAATAGAGAATATTTTTGGTCCAAGAGAAAGGGACAAAGGCTACTTTCATAGATGAAGGCCAAAATTAGCATCTTGGATCATTTATGTCATTTTGTATTTTATTTTTTATTTTAATGTATTGTATATATGTTAAATATATCTAATTTTTAATTAATTATTTTTATAAAAAAATATTTAATACATATGTTATATACCTATACAGTGGAATAGAGAATGGAATATAAATTGAAATAAAGATTTAAACCTCAAAATTAGATACTATAATATAACTCTAACTCCAAAGCTCATATTTTTATAGGGTAAGAATGAAGGATTAGGTGATACTAATACATCGATGAAGTAGGGATAATTTGGGGTTTATCACTTTTTGGCGAGGCCGTGTTAGAAGGGTACAACCCCACCGACACAAAGTACCACATGGGATTAGGTATGTTTATTACATATTTTTTTGTGTCTTGATTATTCTATCATGTGGATCGAATATCTAATGATGTGAGAGTGACATAGTTATCTGAATGTCTGGTAGAATTTGAAAATGAGGTCTTACGTTTGATAAATTTGAAATTTTATTTGTATAGTAGGATATTTTCAAAAGTTCATAATTCTACCCGAATATATATAACATATTTAATGATTTCGTATTTTTAAGATAAAGTGTTGTGTAAATAGAGTTGGAGATATATGTCGAGTTACCTTTCGTTTAGTAGTATAAGTTTCATTTAAGTGTGAGGTTAAGAGTTTAAATCTTAACAAACTCCTACAATGTGTGTGTATAAATAAAAAAATTAAAAAAAAGAAGAAGATAGGGACGGAGTCATGTGCATAGTTGATGGAGACAATCATCATTCATTCCCTTAAATTTTTGAAAACTTGAATATAGCATGTAAATTTTATAAAATTTACAATTTTGTCATATTTAAAGTGATCAAATTGGCCTTTATTTAATTGAGAAAAAGGATATTCTCCACATCCTTTCCAAAAATATAAATATTAATAAAAAAATATTTATATTTCTTACAATTCAATCTCACCCTTCAATACAAAAAAACTCTAATTTCGTCTATACATATGAATTATCTTCTTGATATATCACATCAATATTATGTAAAATTTACTATAAACGTATTGCAATTCTCGAAGTTTAATATTTTAATATTATTTTTTTTAAATATATTAAATATTAAATAGCGAAAGTCACATCAATATGATAATTTATATTGTACTGACATAATTTTTACTATTTATTATTGGCACACCAAGACATATAAAAGCTTTTCAATTTTTTCCCCCTCTAAATTAACTCATAGTCCCTACTTTCCTAGACCAGACCATGCAACATTAAATGGAGTCTTAAATGAAATTCATAATGCTGTCCATCATGTAAAATAATATGCACTTGTACTTAGGCCTCAAAATTTACTCATTTTTTTATGGCTTATAGCCCTCAATCAATGCTATAAGACAAAATATTCTTTAAAGCAACCCAATTTGTTTCTTCAATAAATGAGTACAAAACTTTCTATAAATACTAAATATTATTAAAATTCCAAAACTGCCCTCTCAAGTTTGCAAAATATAATGCAAACATTTACGTGTCGGTCCGATTGTGACAATCAATTATTTACATCAAATAATTATTATAAGATATAATTACAGTGGGACGTAACATTCTAATTGAAATTGAAAGCATCATTTATTTGATTATGAGATCTCAAACTAATAATGATTTCACCAAAAAAGTCTTCAAGTTTTCACGGGAACCCCACATGGCCCATCGGCATTTCAACACTCTTACACTACTTGCAAGTCCACCAAACTCGAATGGTCAAACCCCACGGATGCCACCAAATGAAGCCTTTGAATTCTGAGCCGAGTTGACTTCTGATCATGACCGTGAATAGCATGCAGAATCTACGGCTTCAATATCAACTGCATTTTAATATTGTAGCCCATGCAGCGCAGGATCAGGGAAAAATAAATATAGTTTTTCCTCTATTTTTGTGCATTAGAGCCAAAAGGATACAGCTTCTACTGAGTTCAGCTTACATGGGAAATTTCTCAGTTTCAGATCTTTGAATGAACCCTCTTCAGTTTGTCAATCCTCATTCAATTTTCTTCAACTTCAAGCTGCTTTTTGGCAGAAAATTTCCCTTTATCTCTCCTTTTTTTAAATAGAATAAAATAAAAACCCTTTTTACTATATTCTTACAAATTCTTTTCCAAGAATTTTGTCATGTACAGCTAGCAACTTGCAGACTAGGCAAAAGGTAAGCTACTACTTTATTACAAAGTTGAAAGCCCCATTGTGTTCATTGCACAGACAATCATCAGTACTTTTTGCAGCACATTGATTTCAATTTCTTTTTTCTGGGCAATCCAAGATCACATAAAAATTCTAACTTTATGGGATTTTCAGGTGAAATCCAAGCAACCCTTTTGTTATTATGGTTGTCAAGTTTTCCCAGTTCATTTTCTTGAAGTTTCTCCACTTCTATCACCTTCTTGTCAGGAGTTCTAACAAACTCTGAGATTTAGGACGTTACTTTGATTTTCCTGAGGAATGGAAGATTCATGGGTTCACTTCAGTTTCTTGTTTTCTGCTATCTTTTTCCTTGTTTTTTCTCCTCTGTCCAATGGACAGTTAGCTCCAAGAGAGAGCAGAATACTGTTTCAAGTCCAGCAGATTCTTGAATATCCACAAGCTCTTCAACAATGGAACAATTGGACCAACTTCTGTTTTCTTCCTCCAACCCCTTCTCTTACAGTTGTTTGTTCAGGTAATCACATTACTGAGTTAACCATAGTAGGAAACAGAAGCTCCCCTTCTAAGATTCCCAAGTTGTCCCCTTCAAACTTTGCGGTTTCTCAGCAGACTCTCTCTGCTGGATTCTCAATTGAATCATTCTTCACTGTCCTAACCAAACTTTCAAGTTTGCAGAAGTTATCATTAGTTTCTTTAGGATTATGGGGTCCTTTGCCAGGGAAAATTAACCGGCTTAGATCACTTGAAGTGTTGAATATTAGCTCCAATTTCATTTATGGTGAAATCCCTGAATCAGTATCCACTTATCAAAGTTTGAAAAGTCTTGTTTTGAGGGATAATTTGTTTAATGGGAGTGTCACAGATCTAAGTGGCTTATTAGCACTTGAAGAGCTGGATTTGAGTAATAACTATCTAGGGCCTAAGTTTCCATCTTTAGGCAGCAATCTTGTGCGTATCTCTCTTGGGAACAATTCTTTGAGATCTGAAATCCCACAAGATTTGAAGAAGTTGAATAGGCTCCGAGTGTTTGATGTTTCGTCCAATAAGCTCGTTGGGCCGATCACTTCTTTCTTGTTCTCCATGCCATCGATTCAGTACATTAGTCTTGCCAAAAACCAGTTGAGTGGAGCCCTTTCACCACAGGTTTCTTGCAATGGAAATCTTACATTTGTGGACATTTCGAATAACCTTTTGATTGGGAAGTTGCCTTCTTGCCTTGGATCAAATGTGGGAAACAGGAGGGTTTTTATTATGTGGAATTGTCTGTCAAACACAACCTCAAAATATCAAAGATCCTATTCTTTCTGCCAGAAAGATGCAATAGCTGTTAAGCCTCCTGCAAGAAATCAGCAGGAGGAGACAACTCTGAAACTTGGCATTGTCCTTGGGATTATTGGGGGCGTTGTGGCAATTTTAGGCCTGTTGGGGTTCTTGATTCTTGTTATCTTCAGAAGGGCACAAAGAAAAAGAGGCAGTGAGTACAAATGTGACAGTTTTGTCATAGAGAAAAATCCGGTCCGCGGTTCTCCTATTGGAAGTAAGTTCCTAAATCCCATGTTAATTGTAAGATTTTGATTTATTCTGATATGTGATTCAATTGCATTTCATTAGGGCACGTCCCACAGCCAATGAGGATGGCGTCTCTTGGACTACCACCGTATCATGTGTTTGCACTAGAGGAAATTGAAGATGCAACAAATAATTTTGATCCATCTAATCTAGTGGGAGAAGGATCACAGGGCCAGGTAAAGAAGTCGGCCCAGCTTGCATTTGTGAGATTTTTGTGTTATTTGATTTGACTTATGTTTCGTTTCCTTACAGCTCTACAAAGGATGGATTAGAGATGGCTCAGTGGTCCTGATAAAATGTCTGAAGCTAAAACAGAAGCATTCACCACAAGCTCTGCAGCAGCACATGGAAATAATATCAAAGCTGAGGCACCGGCATTTGGTCAGCGTTCTTGGCCACTGCATCGTCACATACCAGGACCATCCAAACACAGCTAGCACAGTCTTTATTGTGCTTGAAAATATCGCCAACGGCACCTTGAAGGATCACCTTATTGGTATGGAACTTATCATCCCAAAATCTGTAGTTTGTAGAGAGTAAATATGCAGACCTAATTGTTTTCCATTTGGCAGATTGGAGAAAGAGGGAAGTTCTCAAATGGCCACAGAGAATGTCAATCACCATGGCCATAGCCAGGGGTATTCAGTACTTGCATACAGGAGGCATCCATGGAAATGACCTCAAAATAGACAACATTTTGTTGGATGAGAGTCTAACTGTAAAAATAAGCAGCTATAACATAAACTTACCATCTAAGGTGAATTCTCATTCATACCGAAGAAGCACACAAAAACAGAGTTAAAATTCTTAACAATTTTGCTTTCTTGAAATCACAGGTTGGCGCAGAAAGCCCACTTAATGGACAAGATGCCTCAAACCAGACAAGAAGGTAAACTGTTTTTACCCTGTTGATCTTCATATATTTGACACTTTTTGTCTTATTGGGCCTCCATTTATATGCAGTGAAAATCCAGAAAAGGAAGACATTTATAGGCTGGGAGTTATCCTTCTTGAGGTTATAACTGGTAGACCAATAAATTCTCAGAGTGAATTAGATGACCTCAAATTTCAGGTAATGCTGCAAAGTGCAACCCTTAGCCCAAGAATTTGTCTTCCAAGTTGCTAAAAATCTCCACTTTTAACGTGTTCAATTTTGTGTTACAGCTAGAAAGGAGCTTAGCAGAATCACCATCGAAACTACGGGATTTGATCGATCCCTCTATGCGTGGAACATTTGCTTATGAATCATTGAAGACGGTAGTTCAGATCACCATAAACTGCTTGTGCAAAGAGCCTATGGGCCGGCCGACGGTGGAGGATGTCCTTTGGCATATGCAGTACTCAGTTCAGGTTCAAGAAGGGTGGAGTAGCAGTGGAAACCTCAGTGGGAATCTTAGTGGGAACTTTAGCAACAAGTTGTAATAATGCTGCATGTCAATAGTTTCTGTCTGTCTGTCTGTTTGTAGGTTTGTTGCATCAAATTCATGTATCTTTATGTCTTAAAGCAAGATTTGTATCTATAGCAGATTTGATGAAGAAGTCTTGTAAAAATTTTGAGTAAATTATATACTGCTTCAGGAATAGCTCATTCTTGTAGAATAAATTAACGATTTTTATGGCTCATTAATTTTTAAAATTCAATTTATGTATAACCCAACTTATGAAAAGATGTGTGAAAAAAGATCATAGCATTATAATGCGATTATAAAGCTATAGATTTTAATTCCACTTGAAAATTTTGTTTGCTTACACCATAAACTTGTATTCCTCACGAACAATAGCTTGTCACGTTTACTGATGAATAAATTGGTGATTTTATACTCTTTTCTCAATATATTACTTTAATATCGATCACCCAAGAATATTTAGTACTGTAAGATATTTTTTGTTGATTTACATGAATTTCACATGTCCATACTACTTGATGCTATTCAGGTTATAGGTTGAGTGAGTAATACTTTCCACTATTAATTTTTTGTTAATTAAGACATATGCAACATTTAAAAATAAAAAATTATATATATGCAACATTCAAAATACATGGCCTAAAAGCCCGACGCTTGTATTGCTCTCCCAACCTCTTTTTTCTCAATTTAGATTGCTTGCTCCCATTTTGTTCACAGGTACAATGGAAATCATGAGTAGTAGAACAATACAAAATATAGTTCGATACTATCAACACTATTTAAAATTATAAATAAATATAATATATTCAATAAATCCCATATTTAATACTCTAATTTTTTTCAAATATTTTTTAGAATAAGGTAACACTTTTTCAGAAAATTTATTTTTTCTTCTGAAAAATATACTCTAGTTTAAAACTTGACGATATGATATTATTGAAGAGAAAATATAATTTTGATAGAGGATTTCATTTCAAGTCAAAAGTAAAACATAATATTGAGACAATGAGGTAGACATTATGACACACATAATTTAAACCCTAAGGGCAAGTTTGGTTGATTTTAAATTTATCTCATGATAAGTTATCTCATGGAAAGGTGGGATAATTTATCCCATAAATGAAGGTAGATTAATAATACCACATATTAAGTTTATATATATACGGGCCTAATAATAAATTACAAGTCTGTGTGTATACAATCCACAAATCAAATATTGAATTAAAAATAATTATTTTTTCTAATCTCACTAACCAAACTTGCCCTAAGCCCCATTCTTAAATAAACAAAAGCTCCTTTTTGTCTGATTTTTCCTTTTTTTTGCCCCTTTCTTTCTTTAATCTCTACTTCTCATTGTAGTTCCCCCTTACGAGACTAATAATAGGGGTTTTTCCTTCTAGTTTCTCCAATGCTGGGTTAGAGGCAGCCCATGAGGCACCAAATAGCAAAACTGGTCAAAGATGGACTCTACAAAGAAGCCATTGCCATCTACTCCCAACACCACTCTGCCTCTATTCCTCCAACGAATTTCACTTTTCCTTACGTCCTCAAAGCCTGCGCCGAGCTCAAGGCTGTGTCCCATGGCCAAATGCTCCACGCCCACCTCCTCAAAGCGGGGCATACCAATAAGCACACTACTACGGACCTCACGAATATGTACATGAAACTTGGGTTTATCGACAGTGCGGCCAAACTGTTTGACGAAATTCCTCACCCAAGTTTATCTGTTCTTAACGTTGTAATTTCCGGGTTTTCGCAAAATGGGCTTTCTGAAGAAGGTTTTAGAGTGTTTAAAGTGTTTAGTGTCCCGAATCTTAGGCTTAATTCTGTTACAGTAGCTAGCGTGGTGTCTGCGTGCGGACATGTTGTGAATGGCGTGCAAGTGCACTGTTTGGCGGTCAAGATTGGTGTGGAATTGGATGATTATGCTGCAACGTCGCTTCTAACGATGTATTTGAATTGTGGGGAGTTGGGTTCTGCTGCAAGGTTGTTTGGATTGATTGATAACAGAAATGTGGTCTGTTACAATGCTTACCTTTCAGGACTTGCGCAAAATGGAGTTGTTGAAATGGTGTTTCAAGTGTTTAAGGAAATGAGGGGGGTTTTATATGAGAGACCTACTATAGTGACAATGATCTCTGTGCTTTCTGCTTGTGGAAATGGTAGGTGTGAAAGATTTGGTAGGCAGGTTCATGGGCTTATAGTGAAAATTGAATTAGAGTTTCACACTAATGTTGCCACTAGTCTTGTGGATATGTATTCAAAAAGTGGTTCTTGGCAATGTGCCTATAACATATTTGGAGAAATGGGAAGCAACAGGAGCTTGATAACATGGAATTCGATGATAGCAGGAATGATGTTAAATGATCAAAGTGAAAATGCTATTAATCTCTTTGTGGAATTGGAATGTGAAGTAGGGTTGAAAGCCGACTCCGCAACATGGAATTCCATGATCAGTGGTTTCTCGCAGTTAGGAAGAGCAGATGAAGCATTTTTCTTCTTCAGAAAGATGCTATCTTGTGGTGTAATACCAAGTGTCCGATGTATAACTAGCCTGTTAGCTGCTTGTTCATCTGTATCCATGCAACACTATGGAAAGCAGATTCACGCATATGTTGATAGAATGAATATCGTTGATGATGAATTCTTGTCTACTGCAATCATTGACATGTATATGAAAAGTGGGCAACCTTCTTTGGCATACAATGTTTTCAATCAGTTTCTTGTAAAGCCTAATGATCCCTGCATTCTGGAATGCAATGATTTCTGGGTATGGAAAGAATGGGAAGAGTGAAGCTGCTTTTGATATTTTCAATCAAATGGTTGAGCAAAAAGTTAAGCCAAATTTAGTTACTCTGAGTTGCCTTTTGTCAGTATGCAGCTACACTGGCCAAGTTGACAAGGGATTCCAGATTTTTAGATTGATGACTGTAGGATTTGGTTTGAATCCAACTTCGAAGCATATGAGTATCTTGATTGACCTCCTTAGTCGCTCAGGCAGACTAGATGAAGCCTTTGAACTCCTTCAAGCAACAAATGAAACCTCTGCTGCTGCTTTTGCTTCTCTGCTTGATGCTTCTAAGCATCATTCAGATTCCAAGCTAGGAGAAGAAATGGCTCAGAGATTTCTAGAATTAGAGCCAGAAAACCCAATTCCATTTGTGATTTTGTCAAACATATATGCTGGACAAGAGAAGTGGAAAGATGTGCACAAGATCAGAAAGTTAATGGATAAGAATGGACTGAAAAAACTCCCTGGCCTTAGTTCAATAGGAGTAGCATGAAAAGGAGCTCTTGCGCTTTCTACTCTGAGAATACAATCTATTGCTTGGATATTCTTTAGCCTCATACCACATGTGGTTACAGATCCACTTTGCAGAAAGTGCGTGAGCTTTACCTTTAAAATCTTCAGAATTAACTTTCTGGAATGTTTCTGACTCAATATTTGTTGTGTAGAAAATCCAAAGTAATCACGAGAGAAGATTGGCGGGTTCAGTGATAAAACCAGAGATCACGTCTCTCAGGTTGATTATGCCAACTTCATGGTCTCAACCACATAGATTCCATGAACTGCTTTAGAAGCAAGCTTGCCTATCACACTGCCAAGAGCTGAATTCGGATTGCATGTTTTGGATCTGAGTCATTCCCAGTGTCATTGATTGCTGAATGAATAGTACTAATGAAATCCTAAAGAGTGAGTTCCTTGCATCAACATAAAGATGGGAACTTTTTTGGGTCAAATAGTGAAGAAACAAGATTTTTGTCATTTCAGTTTAGATAAATAGTTGACAGCATTTCAAATAGGGGGCTCAATTTGGGCTATTTTGCTTTTCAGGAAAAATGGTAAATGTTGCTTAACACAGTAGTTCTACTTCAAATGCCAGATCGCAATCTGCTATTCAGATTTGACACTGCTATACCGGAGGCATTTTGCAGCAGTGAAACATGAATGCTGGTCCATCATTTATATAGATTCTGCCTGCATTTTGTGAAGATTTCTGGCTTGAGCAACAGGAACCTAATATCTGGAGTTATGAAGTTTTTAGTTGATATACTCCCCTCTTTCAATCACAGGTACATTCCAAAGTCTACACTATTGAAGGCAGCAGCAAGACTCTCTCTGTTGCAACAAGAACAAAGGTGCCTGTGGGTAACATTTCAAGATCGATCTCACCTGCAAAAGTAAAAGCATAAAGATTTGTCTGATAAAGGCTGCCTTTGTTATCATTCTTCATAGTTAGCAACGCATCTGATAAAATATATTCTGTGATTCATCTTGCTCTTTTAACTTCGCCAAATAATGACTATTTTCCCATTGTTGTCCACTTGGTGGTGCTCGGACGCAATTTGGGAATCATTAAATTATAAATGATAATGTCGGCATACGACTTTATGACTTATTCAATGTATCAACACGACGTTGATCTCAATATTGATATAGAAGTTTTCCTAGTGAATATTTTCACATTTGACAGCTTCCAGTACACCGGCAACTCCTATCATAGGTTTAACGGCCGATTACGAAATATTTGAAAAATTAGAGATGAATTGAAATATAATTGCTATACTAAAAATTGGTGCAAAAACCCAACCAATATGAAAGAAAAACAATAATTGGACCAGAGAATGCACCTTCAGCACTTAAGGTCATAATATTTTTCAACCTTTTAGACCCATCTGGCAGTAGCACAAAGTTTCCCCTCCCAAGGTTCATTACTGGCCCATGGTGGTGCTTAAAAATTTTAGACTATTCGTGACTGCTCTTACAATCTATAACATGACCTGAGTGCTAAAAGTTTTCTCTATACTTCAAAACCTTTTCATTCATCTACATATTATTTTTGAGAAAAAAATTAAAAATTATGTTAGAAGTTTCTCTATTTTTCTTCTATACTAATACATAGAATATAGATAGAGTAATCAGTTAGGCGAATTAAAATTAGGTCAAAGGTACTCGGACACCCAAATATGATTAAGGATGCGAGCAATGGCACCTAATCATGGTTTCAAGGCAAAGTACGAAGTCTCACCTTGGCAAACCTTATTACTCCTTATCAAATGGAGGCAATGGTCCCTCCAGATTGGTCTTAGCCTACTTTTCAGTAAAATATAAATATTAAGATAAATTACTCTTTAGTTAGATAGCTATCATAGAATTAGGGACATCTAAAAAGACATAACGGTAACTATTAACTGAACCTATTTTCAGTGAAGAGCAAGTTATTGCACGCAATGCCCAGGTTCAATGAGGCAAGTTCATTTGTAGTTACAAATATTCTTGCTCTTGTTACATACATCTAATACTAATCTAATCTGCACCATCACTTTCTCCTAACCCCAAAAAAAGATGATCAATTCATGAAAAATTGACACAAATTCCTGAAAACTCATAAATTAATTTATCTGCTCAGCCTGGTCATCAGCTAAGGCCACAGAGTGGGACTTAGATGTAGTTGACAATGCCAATGGAGGAAAATGTGTCAAGTTCTTCTTCTGTTGGGGACTCACTGATGATTGAGGAAATTTGTCCAAGAAGCTCCTCGCCCACTCTATAGTTCTTCCATTGCTTGTGGATGGCTGCGAAAAACTTGGTTGAAAATTTAATCCTGAATTTCTTCCTTGAACATCAGTCCCAACAAAGGATGTTATTGCAGCTGCTAATGCTGATTGAAAAGTAGGATCGCATGTAATTGCAGCAATTTTCTGATCATTTGTAATCTCTCTTTGAGAAGCCTGGATGTTGTTATAGATGAAAGGTTGAGAATAAGATGAATTTCCTAAGTTTTTTATGCTGGGAAAGTTCCCTTCCAAGGGGTCAAAACAAGAATTACTGGAAGAAAAGTTGAGAGATGTTGGAGAAGAATGCCTAGCAGAAAATGAGAATCTGTTGTTTTGTGTGGTGGAATTCAAGTGATTTGGTGCAGTGAGGTCTAGTATGACAGTAGGGTGTGATTGTGAGGAGGAAATGGTAGCTCTAGGGAAATGGGAAGCGAACTTAAACCCAAGAAGATTAGGGCTGGTGGCTGAGAGACCATGGCATGGTGTTGATGTGGTGGAGCCACAGCTGAGCATAGCCGCAGCTGCAGAGGTTGCAGAGGCCATGGTGGTGGCTGCTGGTGGCAGCGGGTGGTTGTGCGTTCCCTCATAGGTGGTGATAAGTATGGTCATGTCATCCATACATCTTTGCACCTGAAAATATGCAACAGCTGAGAACATGTCAAAATTGAAACGAGTGGAAAGGACGATAGTGTATATATATATATATATATCACTATCATTTCTTATGCATTAAGGATGCCATGGGACAATCTCACACCTGTTTCCTCACAGGGCATGTTGATGAGACCGTGCAACGATAATAAGCCCGTGGGCAGGGATTCCCTTTCGCTGTTTTCTGTCCGTATTTCCTCCATTGACATCCATCGTTCATCTAATTATACAGAATTCCATATATATATATATATATATATTCAGAAAGGAAGGATATGTATATCGTATCAGCTTAAATATCAAATGATCAAAACGACTTCTACTAACCGTTTGAGTGTTGCAAACAGCTCTCACAGAAACCCTAGGTTTCTTCAAAGAGTTGTTCTGCAAAATGTCATCATCTCCACCACTTCTTGAAGTTTTTGGGCTTCTATGAGATTCAATTATATCTCCATTCCCTTCTTCCTTTGATTCATCAGAACTGTTTTGAGGTCTCGGATTCTTTGAAACTTGTGTAGAATTGTTGCTTAAATGAAACTTGCAGCCGAGTCCCAGTTCAAGTCCATCATTCTCCAGGTTCTTTCTTTCATTATAACTACTCTTCAAGATCTTCTCCCCCTTCATGGAATGATCATCCGAAAATCTTCCCAGTCTAAGAGAAACGAACTCAGATTGGTCGTCTGATATTGCATCTGAATCAGTAGATTTCTTGGACTGATTATCTTCTTGGATTATGTCATTGAACTTCATCTTCAAAGAATGGTAATCTTTCATCATTTGAGATAATGTCAACTTCAACCTCTCGTTTTCTTCTCTAACTTGATCCATCTTCACTTTTTCTGTTTTGAGATTATCCTCCTGCATCATGGAAAACTAAACTAAATTTATGACAGAAAAACACAAGCATATCAGGAAAAAGATTATTTCTTTAGATGCGAATGCAAGAACTTTATATAAGAGAAATCTATATGGCGTGAATATATATAAGATATGATGTAATGACACATACTAGGTTGAATCCATAGCTGGTTTTTCAGATGATCTGGTGACCAATACATGTTGACTAGGTAGATGGAATCCAAGATTTACTAAGTTGTGACAATTGCATGCATTAATTTATTTTCTACAATATTATAATGAATAGATCAAAGGTCGACAGGGTGGTGGCATTCAACTTGAAACTATTATTTAATTGTTCTTATTAAAAATGATTGAGAAAAAAAAAATTAAAAAAAGGAAAGAAAAGAAAAGAAAAAGAAAACAAAGCACCATATGATCATTTTAATCTTCAAATAATTGTAACGGAGGATATATGTGGCTTATGATATATATGTGTTACTGGGAAAATAGATTAAATGACAAAAACAACCCTCAAATTGTCCCAAATACATGATGGATCAAAAAAATGAGATGACCGTGACACCCGACCCGATCCGACCCGACCCAAGAAGCGACCCATAGTACAACATGAATACCTGTACAATATTGCGATTATCCATTTAGCACACGGTGGTGGATTTTTTTGGATTTCATACAATCCTAGGACATTAGGTCTACACCTTCCATGACCGGTTATTCTCTCGGAACCCTTTTTTACTACTTCCTATATTGCAATTTGTTTATTGTGATCTGGTTCATCTTTCTAACTTAAACTTTTGAGGGGTGCGTATTGCTAAGACCCTCCGATCCCAGCACTCCTCTAATGTTTTCTTTGTGTCTCAGAGCCCAGGACCCATGACCCAAAAGTTTCATTAGAGTTGCGATCCCGGATCAATATGTATATATTCATGTCCATCACAAAAATTGAAGAGTTCGACCATATCAATATTTGCACACCTCTAATCAGCCTAGAAATTCTAAAAGAATGCTTATATGATAGTTTATGAAAAAGTCATAGCATTAATTAATCATCAGCCTCTTTGAGCTAAAGATATGCAACCAAAAACATGTCAAGTTTCTCCTTATCTTTTTCCTTTTTATGTTTCAAAAAAGGATCATGATCAATTTCTCGGCTACTTTCTATGAAATTCAAATTTGCAATAAATCGATTCCCGAAAATGAAAACTTACCACTAAACTATTCATTTATCACTAAAAATATGATAATTAAGGATCAAATTAAAGGATAGAAACCAAAGTAAAATTACCTTCTTCGTGACTTTTGTGATAAGGGCTTCTTCGACCTCATGAGTTGAGACAACCTTAATCTTTGTTTCTTCCTTAATAATCATGTTTCCAATTATGACCACTTCCTATACTAGTCTTCGGTAGCTTCTGCAGAGCTCTTTCTGAATTTTGCTTTATTCATAAACGTAGTGTCTTACAATAAGTTTGGTTTACTATATATGCCATTTTATAACCTATTTCAAGGTTTTGACTTTTATAATAAAATTATATAAATTCACACATTATGAGGAAATTCAAGCCTTAATATAGCTCACCCTTTGCATGTTGCACACACTAACGAAAACGTCAACTGTCGAGAGTGTCAACTCTTCCTCCTATATTCACTCCATCATAACTTCGTCAAACTTAAGAAAGTTTCTTAAATAAGTATTAATTATTATTGACGAAGGACAAGGAGGAAGAATTCAGATTCAACTTTTAAATAGAAAGACAAAATTGAGACGACTAACTCTTTTTGCTATCAGGCTAAGTTAAAGTACCACAAAAAATTAGGGTATCAACTTTAGGTAATCTGTGGTGATGCTAAAAATTTATAATTTTAGCATAAAATTGATCTAATCAAATACAAAATAAATATTCTTGTTGCTAACCCTTAGTACAATTAATCTGTAGGTAATAATTATATATTGATTTTTCTATATATAATGCATTGCGCTTTGCATGTACATGGCTAAAAATTGAAAGATAATAGCTTCTTTCTTTTTTTTTTTTTCCGCTTGTAATTTAAAAAGAAAATTATATTTACTATCAAAATTTATAGCTATGCATAATTTATAGTTATAATTATAAAATTAATTTATCAAATAGATAACTTATTTTTTAATAGTGAAGATTTCATGCGGTGTAGGGCCGGCATCGACCTTTCATTTAATTCTTTTTCACCATATGAGACTTATATGGGACCTTAAATTTTGAGCGAATGTTCTTTGCCTTATGTAATTACTCTTTTTTTATGATATAGTGAGGTACTTCTGGAAAAAAAAATGTATTAATTGTTGTTGATATTTGGATATGACCATACCTCAAAATATGTCTAAAATGTTGATAAATAAGAAAAATAGGGAGACTTATATACATGTGTCTAAAATGCTAATAACATAGAATTAAATCATATGATTTAATTTTCATAAAGTTGATTATGAAATAATGTATCTTAATTTTTATATTTATTTAAATGTATATATTAAATGCAATATTAATGATGTATTATTTACTATCTATTTACATAACAATAAATCATTTTTCCTTCTCACCATAACATCAATTATATGTATTTCTTTCTTTCTCATAAATTATCAAGTAGATGTTCTTATTTTCAACATAAATAAAGTTACTTATTTTTGGGCAAGCATATTGTAATCTATATTTTTTTTACTAATTTTATATTTCAGTGTCTGTGTATCATATCGTACTCATTTATGTGTATTCTGATTTGTATATTAATTCAATCACTCACGGAATACTTGTAGATTTAATTACCTGTCTTTTTTCAAAAAAAAAAAAAAAAATCATTACGTCGTCATCTAAAATTTTAAATTATCAATTTATACTCATACTTTGCCCTAGTTATGATTAATTAGAGGTTGTTATGGTTGTGGTTTATCTACCACATTGAAGTAGGTAATTTTTTGGTCATGCATCATTTGACTCCAAGAAGTCAACATCTAATTGCGTCTTTAATTTCTTTCTTACCATTATTTTCTCAAACAAGATCCACTTCAGTTTAATAACAGAACTGATCAAATTAACCCCTGTTAGTTGTGCAGGGTTTGGTAAAAGTTGAGGTGTAACATGTAACTTTCATATATAGTTAATAGAGAAATCAAACGACAGCAAGTTTTGCCTCCCACAATTAGAAATAGAAAAAGAAAGCTCTAACTAGGGGAAGCATCAATCGATTCAGTAAATTAATCGATTGATTAATCTATCGAAACGTATGAAAATTATCGAATTTTACAATTAATCAAAAAATTGGAAATTTACAATTAATCAAAAAATTGTTAACCAAAAAATTTCAGTCCGTTTGGTTAATTCATCAATTGACCAATTTGTTTATTATTTTTTCTCAATATTATTCTCATTTTTTTATTTTTTATTATTTTTTTATTTCGTGAGATTTGCATATTCAAGTATGTAAGGCATTTTTGAGTATTAACAAGATTAGCAATCAATATATGTCCCAAAATAAATATCATTAACAAGATTAGCAATCAATAAATGCAAATTTAAAATCTCTGTATACATACGTAGATTATGGAAAAAGTTTAGTGCAAGATTAAAACGTAACGTCTGAAAATATTTTAAGTTTTGTTGTATATGTAAAAATAAGTCTTTAATTAAATACTCAATTTCATTATATTCTAATCATATAAATGACAGCTGTATAATGATATATTTGTCGAATAAGATGAGTTTTGAAGCCTAGCATAAAACAGTACTATTGTTTTGAATAAGTGAATAATCAGTTTTTAACCTATTTTTTATAAATAACAATTGAATCAAAGTGAAAACAAAAATCTATATATAAAAAAAAAAAATTAACCACTAATCAAATCAAAAATCAATTCTATAAAACGATTTGGTGAATTTGATTTTGTTTCAATCAATTAATCGAAAATCAATTTCTTCGGTTAGTGAATGGCTTTACTCATGCCTAGCTCTAATTATTTGTGTTCCTGTGCCATTTTCTTTTAATAACTTCATATTATTTTAAAAAATAAAAAATACCATTTATATATTTTCAATAGAAATATCACTTACTTTTATTTTCATAGCTATAAATTGTTTTCATTAATTAATTACATATTTTTAATCCATCTTCTCAAAACAATGAGGCCACAGTAAATTTAATAAAAAATTTTATTCCAACATAATGTAATTGATGAGACATAAGAAAAATAATACAACTTAAAGAACATAAAACCCAGAATTAGTACTATTACTTTAAAAAATATTTTCAATCAATGTTTTTCCAAAAATTCTATGTTAATAATTTAAACATAGTGTCATCAGAAGCAACATAATAATAAAATAAAATTTTAATCTATTGAAAACAAAAATAGAAATAAAAACACAACTAACCAAGCATATAATCACTAAAACAAAAATAAACACAACCAATTTAACCTATGGAAAAATAAAAATCAAAACAAACCAATTAGATGCATACTTACCGTTACTTCAAATCCACAGTTTTCCCCACCCTCTAATTTGTTTTTTCTTTTTATATTAATTTTTTGTTTACTAGATTAGCAAGTGACTTTAAAGACCAAAAGTTGACCAGATCTGAGTCCACCCATGAGAATTTCTATATTGTATACTTCATCTACCTCAATTGAAACTTGGGCTTTTATCCAAAAAAATAGAAAAGCAAAAACAAGGGTTCTTTCAATTTCTCCAAAATTTGACTATCTCAACTATAAAACAACCTACCCTATAATTTCTAATGATGATTCTTAAGAATAAAATTGTGACGATGAATAAATATCATAATTTCAAAATTACCACTATTACACAGTTCTACTTTATACGAAATAAATAACACGTGCAATAATCACAAAATTAAGAAACTTATTGCATATATCTGAGATCCATAAACTTGGAAACCACTAGATCAATCCATATGGAGTATCGCCTCAAAAAAACTTATCATAATCTTTGTATTTTTATCCTAATACAAGACCATGCACGAAATCTAACCAAGATAGGCCAAACGAAAATGGTCATAACATAAAAAATAAATCCTAGAGTCAAGCCAAAACCCAGGAGATGTAAGGATTACCCAAAAAGAAAAGGGGGGGGGGGGGGGGGGGGGAAGAATACTTGTTAGAACACCATTCACAATCCCAGTGCTGTATAGATAAAATCACCCAGGTTTTTCGCTTCCAGAAACCTGCATTTAAACATTACCCAAATTTTCAGCAAAAAATGTTATCTTAATCCAACTTGCAGCACTTCTTGAGCATTATTGTTCCCAGATTTTATTTGTTTTTGCCAAATTTAATATGCAGACAAGTCGACAAGATGAACAACTAATCACTCAAACAAATACGTAGCATGACAGCTTAATCAATGTTAGAATATAATTATAACTCTGTGGAGAACTGCGTTTAATAATATAAATCCAACACACTTGCAGAATCCAGTGAGATTCTTTAATAGACAAAACCAACAAGTTGTTAATATATCCAAACAGGTCAATAGATGCTGATTTAAGTACAAGCATGGACAACTTTGCCGATATTTTTTTAAGGACTAATTGACCTTAGCATGTATTTTAGGAACCTAAACGACGACTGGGTGAAAGTGATTAGATTAGTTTTGTAAGTAATCACCTACTAATATTGCATAAGTTTCATTAATGAATTAATTTATCCATCAACCTTTGATTAGTAGTCTATTATATATTCATGCACAACATGTGATGAAACTAATCCTACCAGCTACTTCCCTATAAGTCAATGAAATTATTTTATAGAGACTGCAATAAAAATGAATTTAAAATCAACTCTTCTTTTGTCCTAAAAGGCGCCATAGAAACTAAATATTTCCTTGTCCCATAAGACTCCAAGGGATTTTCGACTTTTTTCATTGATAATTTCAGGAGCTTAAATCTAATGGATAAGAGGGGTGATTGCATGTGAAGAAGGGACAAGTTCGTTTTGAATACTAGGATAGGAAGGCACAAGCCTTATAACAAACTTGATTGCCAACTTGGTTAGAAATATGTTGTCCAGAGGACATTCAGGAACCTCAATAAAAGAACATAATTATTCTGATTCCAGTATGATTCAATTAATTTAGTCGCCTTGTTACTTAGGTGGACAAGTAAACCTAAATGACAGGTTCTAACAAACTTTTGATGAAGTCTAACCTGCTCCTTGGGAGTACCATTTTTATACTCATAACTAAATAAATAAGGAGACATGGAAGTTTTCAATGGTCGTGAGGAGGGCTGCAGATTTATATATAGTTTGTCATTGCAACCAATGACGACATCCTTAATCTATGTAATTGGAAGATCAGTCAATAACTGTGAAGCTCTTCAACTATTTCAAGTGGTCTCAAGACAATTCTTCTGTATCATGGAAAACATCATAGATGCATGTTTATGTGATTCACTTGAATGAAGTGATTCAAATTAGTGGACATATAAGTGACAAATTTGAGACAGATGGAGTGGTAATAATCAAAATAATAGAGAGTGGGAAAGAAATGAAAACAAACAGAATTCAGCAAATATCATGCAGAAAAAGCAAGTAAAATATCTACATAGTTGAATCATGAATGAAGGGGAAGTGTCATTCTTTACTTACCTAGCAAAGCTCATAGGGAAGCTTTTACACTATCTGCTCCATTCCAAGTCAGCACCAGATCTAGGATTGGCGCTGTTTAAACGATTTGCATCTTCAGGCTTTATGGAGTTTGCAAAAGTATGCCAGCCTAATAGGTATGGTACAACGAACTGCAGAAAAGGATGAGATAATAAATTGAATAATGGGAATTATAAAGATCATAAGGTTTGCTAATCCAGATTGCAGAAATGGTGAACAGTTTGCTGAAACTCTACACATGAAACTCCTTTATGTAACCCGTAATCAAACCTCGAAAGAACACAAACAATGATTGCACAAAACCAAGTCCAAGTTCAAAATAATTTATCAAAATCACAAGAAATTTTCAGATGTTCTGCAAGTGTAAAAGTATCTGAACTGCTTACTAACTTATATATCGTGCAGATACAGTTTCCAACAACTGGTTTTTTCATAGGTCAATAGTGATAATGAGTACAAAACTCCCCTACGTGGTTATCCAAGACCAGCTAAAACATTCAAAGATGGCAACTTTCCCATCATCTTGAGGGCTAAGATTTCGAAGGTTTCGCTTTTTCCCTTTCCTGTTCTTTTTTATGCCCTTCTTGCTCTTTACTCAGTAAGATGTAATCAAGATTCAAGTAACCTAAACCTGTAAAGAGGGGACAATTAATTTTTTACAGGTCAAACTTCTTCTATTACCAGAATTCGAAAAGATGCCACTTCCTTTCCATTCTTTCGCATTAATAGAGTGAGATATTATTGCAAAGACATTAAACATAGATGGAATTGAACTGAATGAGCTGCAGCTTACATTAAATGATGACACTAGAACAGTAAACTCTGCCTTTGTGATGGGGATATAAATGCTCTCGTCCAAATTTGTGAGCTTGTTTTGAACACCTTTCAATCATCAAGTAATCCAAGAATAAAAAAAGTATGATTTCTGTAGTGTTCTTTGAAAGTTATTATCAAGACTTCAAGAGGAATAAGTGGTTACTGAGATTGAAGAAGTGGCCAGAACCATCAGGCAAGGGCTCCACCTTCAATACTTTCCTTACTTTACCTTCATCACTGCACCAGCCAATTCACAAAAGACAACTTAATAGAGATAAATATTGGTCTCATATATCGAGGCGTAACTATGAGTATCATGCAATTTCAACAAGAAGCTAATAACAAACGCAAGCTCATCTCTATGCTTGGCTGAGAAAGGGAAAATGTATAGAAGAATACCACAAACAAAAACAAACAGAACAGTGAGATTGTGCTCTCAAAGTGTTGACAAGTAAACCACCAGAAAATGAAAGTTCTGGAAGATCAAATAGGGCTAAGCACGGGTTTCCAGCAAAGGCTCACAAGATGCCTGATGCCAAAGATAAAAATTGCTAGACCAAGCTATGTCCTCTGTGTCTAATGGATAAACCATAAGCAACTTGTTGTTTTCCCTTGGCATGAATATCAGTCAAGCCAAGATATAACTATTATTCAGACACAGAAACAAACAAACAAAAAAGGGAAGAAGAAGAAGAAGTTCCTGATTTGCCAGTAACAAGGATCCGCTAGCAAGTTCACAAGGAGATATGATCTTACCTCTTTCCTTTAAAAGGATCATGAAAAAATTCACAGGAATCTCTTGCCCCAAGGCTGATTATGTTTCCGATTTCAGTCACTGACAATGAGAATACCTGGAGATAGGCAAGAGCAAATACAATCTTAATTGAAAAACTAGCAGGCCAAGTTCAATGACATGCTCACTGCCACTTCCTATTATCAGAACGGGTGAACATTGGAGCTACTTGTTATACTTGTCTCCCAATAGGATAAATCTAGATAAACCTTTTCATTGATGGAAACTCACTTAAAAAGGGGGTCAAAGGATTAGAACATCTAAACATTACAGTAGCTAATATCCAAACCAGTTTTTGACAATATAAAAATTTAGGGACATCTTCAGCATAAATCTTTCGATTATGCAACTAGTTTTCAGGTTTATGAAACTCAAATCAATTCAAGAATCCAAGTCTGCATTGTAAAACAAAATACAACTGGCGCATTGGCACCCATTTATACTTCATAGGCACAAAGCGTTCTTATGCATTGAAAGTCTAAGAAAAAGACAAAAGAATGTTTTACCTGCTTCCTACCCCAATCGTATTGACGAACACCAGCTGCAGGAGCAAACTGAAGCAAAACAAAGCCCTCCTTGGACAGTTTAAATGCCCCAGACTGCTCGGCAAACCAAATATACACATATAATCATGATATTTCAACACTTCAATAACGAGAGAAACACATTGAACGTGAACTGAGAAGCATTAGGATTGTTTGTGGAACATACATCTAAAGAAGAGAATTCTGGAGGCCGCGGCTCGACTGTAAGAGCAGCTTTCCCTTTATATACAGAGTGCCCCACGTAAACCCTTGTTGGCAATTGCCCTGTTATGCAAATACTTGAGGATTAAAATCCTTCAGATATTTGTTGGGACTAATATCTCAAGGAAATGTGTAAAAGCTAATATATAAGACATTGGATATATGTGGTTTACTCATTGATTTCTCATTCCAAGAAAAATCTAAAACAAATATCGATGCAAACCTGTTTTACATAATCCTAATCTTGCATGGGTCTGAAAATGCTTCAACACTAGAAAAAGTAACTACTGGACAGACAGAAACGTTTTGGTGATGACTTCAAAATAATCCTTCTTTTGCCTTATCATAAAACCAGGCAAAGATACAAAGTACAGACACACCTCGAATTTGATAAAATCTAAGTAAAACTAACAGTAACAACCCCGAATGACGGAACCCCTACTGTAAGCAAAGTAAATTTAAGCAGGTAAATTAAACAAATCCCTCTGTTTAGACTAACAAGGAAATGAAAGATACAGATGATAAATTAGCAAGATAGTAACCGAAGAGAGCAAAACAATTGACTAACAAATCAAATTAATGTAAAATGGATTTTAGAGCACAAATTTTGGTTCTAGAACATAATGTTAAATATGCCCATTTAGCAACTGAAACAAGCAAGATAATTAACATCCAAGCACATTGAACATAAAGGAAAAGGAACATACATAAAAATAAACCATTTGGCTGTTAAATGAGCGCAAAATGAGGGGAAGAAAACCAAAATAAAGTCTAAAGCAAGGAAAAGAAAATCTCCTAGCAAAACCCACATAGAAAAACCAATTCTTGAAAGCTGTCATAAGGAAAATAACAAGTACAGAAAAGGGAAAACTAAATTAACTCACCAGGTGATGGGAAAGGAGACTCATAAGAAGAAAACCTCTGTTGATGATTTTGTTCTTGAGGTGTCATGTACTGAGCTTTTACATTAAAGGAGATATTTTTAGAGTAACTTCTACGTGGGGTGGTGAGAGGAACGGCATTTTTTCTTTTGGGGAACAGAATAGAGGTAGGTATGGCGGAGTTATGAGAGTTTTGTTTGTTGGGGTTTTGGGTTGGAAGTCCGCGTCCTGCTGGGGTTCCATGAAGACTGAAACTTACCATTGTGGGATTTCTTTTCTTGAAATAGTATAATGAAAGGGTATATCAGATGGTTTTTCCCAAAGGGAGTGTGGAACTTAAATGGAGCTCTGTTAAAATAACATTGAAGTGCCCTCTTTTCAGTATCTCATCTGCTTTAATTTATTTCTCGAGAAAATATCAATTTTGGTCCCCAGATATGACATTAATTCAATTTTAGTCCTTGTATTTTTACTTACATCACATTGTATCCCCAAGGTTCAATTTTTGTATTCAATCTCATCCTTCCGTCAAGTCAACCGTTTGATAGCTAACGGCAATCTCACGTGACTTGAAGAAGGCATAATGTTTTCACATGCTGCGGGTTCTTGAAACAGAAAGCAAAGCCTAACTTCAATCCCCAAATCAACATAAACCCTAACTTCTAATCCAACCCAAAATTCAACCATTGCTTCAATTGAAAGAAGAAAATGTTGCTGATTTAGAGGTATTTGAACCAGTGTTGAAGATTCTACACCTTTTGAGTATTGAAAACGAAGTTGGGGAAGGCTCAAATTGTTTCGCGGTGAATGGCATGAAGGGAAAACTTAAGTTACTTTAAGTTTGGCTTGCTGGGATTTGGTTGGTTTTAGGAATTTGAACTTCTGCCAAAATTTTGCTACATTCTATTGAATCTAGTTGTTCAGAATTATTGGTTGAGTTTTTGGCTTTTGTCTTGTGGATACAATGGTAGATGATTTTAGGATGTAATATGTTGCTTGTTTTGGTTGTGGCTGTCACAGTTCCTACTTTTTGTGGTTGGCTTTGAACAGATTGTTGGCCTCATTTCTATTGATTGGCAAATTGCTTTTGGGTTGGTCTCCCTTTTTTTTTTTTTGTTTTTTTTTTTAGAGAGAAGTGTTCCATTGTTAATATGAAAACATCAGCAGCTCTAAATTTACAAGTTGAAATAAGTTAGATCTTAGTATTTTTATGCCATTTTCGGAGTGTACACATCAGATTCACCCCATAAAAACGAGCCATTTGCCAAATCCATAGTTAGCATTGCTTTTCATCCAGTTGAAGGCAATCCTACCGGGCTCTCATGGGAAGTGAGGTAGCATTCAGTGGAACAATTATTCTCTGGGCTCCTACTTGCACACATTCAGTGGAACAATTGTTTGTTAGTTTAAGTTTGCACTTGCTTTTCTTTGAATTAATTTGGTGACATGCCCAATGGATATTATTTTGTATTTAAAGAGCAATTTATGAAGGTTGTAGTAATCAAATTACCCTTGAGGTTTAACTTCCTACCAATAAGTATAAAAGTAGCATTAAACAAAATTACAAGAACAATTACATAAGTTGCAATTTGTTCATATTTTTTCCTAAATTGCTATCTTTTAACACCAAAAATGTTATCATTATTGCAAATAAACCAATAATAATTGCCAATACAATTAAAACACAAACTTTTTTCTTATTCAATTTATCAACTTCTTTCTCTAGCAACTTTACTTTGCTCTTCATGTTCCTCAATTCGCCCTCCATTTTTTCCTCCTTTATCAAGGATTCATTTAATTGCTCTTCTAATTTTTTATTTTTTTTTTGCCAACAATCCAGGAATTATTTGTTTGGACCTAGGGCACATTTTAGGGTCCAACCATATGAAAACTTCATAATAACCCCTAGTCTGGAAAAACAAAAAATAAAGTATAATTAGCTTGTTAATTACAAATATAAACTAGGTCTAATGAAAAAAAATAAGAACTTACCCCGTATTTTGGACATGCCAAAAACCTCCTTCCAGGATTCAAATTTGTCCATCTAGTTTTCAATAGGAGTTGTATCCCACATCTACAATAAACTTCTTCCCTTTGTGTAACTCCACTATTAAAACCACTTGAAGAAGAGGAAGATGCCATCCTTTTTTTTTTCCCCTAAATAATCACAAACAAACTAAAACCTAACAAATTTGGAGTAAAAGAGATTAATATGAGAAGAAAATACGCAGGAAAGGGACTGACCTGGTAGGAAATGGCGCCAACAATTCCCTCCAATTATCAGCCGTGAGCTATCAAACGGTTGACTTGACGGAAGAATGAGATTGAACGAAAAAATTGAACCTTGGGGATGCAATGTGATGCAAGTGAAAATACGGGAACCAAAATTGAATTAGTGACATACTTGGGGAACCAAAATTGATATTTTCCCTTTATTTCCCTATGGCACTTTGATTAGCATGTGTTATTTCAAATTTAAAGTAAAAGATGTCATGGGTTGATTACGTTTTATTCATAATTCGGACAAAGTAGGATTATCCAAAACATTCCAGAAATAGAAAAAGATTGAAAAAAGAATTACTATATATCAAATTGGTTTCCCTCACTGTTAAATTTACCTCTGGTTAAATCTCTCAATTTCCAAAGAAAGGAAAAATTACTTTAGCAGTATATGTAGAAATACAAATATATAGATATCAAACAGAAGAGAAAATCAGCCCTCATTTTACCTTCATATACTGGCCACATTTCCATTTTTCGGCCACCCATTTAGCATCTTTCTCGTCTCTACTGTCTATCAATGGAGTCCAAGAAATCTTCTTTCCCTCTCTCTTTTTCTCCAGTATAAAAAGAACAGATAAAAATGTATTGCGTGTGGTCATCATCGTTCCGGGTGATGGTCCCTCAGTGGAGGCACAGCCACAAGAACCTCCGCTATTGGATATTGCCACGTTCGAAGAGAAAATTGAGCTTTCTTCCTTCTCCCATCTCCTCTTCTTCCAGCAATGATGATAGTTACGCATCTTCCAGACAACCACATGTAAATTCTTTACCTCTTTCTCACACACACACTGTTACCAGTCACTAGTGACAGCAAGAACGATGGCTTTTCAAGAAATTAAAGAAAAATTTGTATCTTTGCTTGCTAGTATTCATTTTTCATTTTCTTAAAATTCTGAGGTAGTAGATTGGTTGTTTTGTTTTGCAGCTGGGATATGATCCTTCTGAAGAGCTGTTTGGACTTGCTGTTGATTTACAACCAAGGTATTTTTTCCCGGTCTTGGCATCGTCTATGTTTATGTTGCATGTCCTTTTTATATATCATCTTTTGTGGGGTTTAAGGTGCTTTAAACTGGCTTTTCTGTGAAACTGACAGTGGAATTGCTGTACTTTCTTTTCCCCTTGAATTTTTTCTAATGAAATTGCTGAATTTGCCGCAAACTGAAGTGTTATTTGGTGTGGTCTGTTGGAGAAGTACTTCGACAAACATATGTGAAATTATTGTATATATTCTAGTACAATGCCATGGCAAGATTTGCTTAGAGCAAGCAATGAAGGAAGAATGAGAAAGCAATAACATGAAAGGGGTTTATTGCAATTGACCAGTGTGCACAAAACAATTTTTCAAGGGTACATGTAATTCAAACTTAGAGAATGCAGAAAATTTTCAGTGACAAGAGTCGTATATGGAATAGATTCTTCAAGATCAACAATTTAAGCACCCCCAAAAGATTTCATTTGAAATGAAGTCTATTTACTTTTCTTGATTTAGCAGATAGTCTTTTATAATCTATTATTTTATTCAGTAGCAATCGAAAAGTTTTGTACTTTGTGTGATTAAGTAATAAACCTTTTTCCTATGAAATAATAGCAGGAGTTGGCATGATAACAATTTGATCCAGAATATAATCATTGCTTGCTAATTCTTGATTTTTAATTTAGGAAGGTTGCTTCTGCTGCATCCAAACCAAGATCATGGTTTGGTCCAAATGGTCAGTATATTCGAGAATTACCTTGCCCTAGTTGCAGGGGAAGAGGTTATACCCCATGTGCAGAATGCGGAGTAGAAAGACCCCAACCAGATTGTTCACTATGTAATGGAAAGGTAATTAATATCTATTTTACTTCTATAATTGAAGAACACTGAGAAATTATCAAATTCTTTGTGCAAATCCTTGCTTTCCAGTCCTAATTCTAGAAATGCTTCATTGCTTTGTGATCTCAATTTATAACAGGGAATAGTTTCCTGCCATCAGTGTCTTGGAGATTGTGTTATCTGGGAGGAGTCAATTGATGAACGGCCATGGGAGAAGGCCCGCTCAGTGTAAATCTCTTTCATATCCTTGCAAGTTGCATATGACTTCCTATCGCCGCATACTTGAGTAACTCATGTCCTCTTTCTTCTCTTAATCTTTTTCTCCACATGAAATCTTTGGCAGTTGAAATTTCTTAGAAAGTTCTGTTTAATGTTGTGTATGGTAATTCTTGGATGGGATGATACTATTTATTCAGTTTTTACTTATATAAAGAACTAAATATCATAATATGAATGCCTTCCAGTTCTCCCCTAAAAGTTAAGGAAGATGATGAAGTCGACAACTTGGATATAAAGCTGGATGTGAAGAGAAAAACCAAGCGTGTTTATCAATCCTCGGCTCCTGAAGTTAACTTGAAGATCAGCAGATCATTAAAAGTTAGTCAACCTTTGTGTTAGAAGTTTATTCTGTTTGACTCAGAAATAATCCTCACTTCTACAAATGATGCATATCTTTCCATTATGATATCTCTCACTTTGGAAGTGCTATATAATCCAATTTTGCGGTTACGTTCCATATACACTAGGATAAATTGGAAACCATGAAAGTAAAATTTCTCTTGCATTAAAAATATCTAGTCAAATGGCAGTGGTGGCATGTGATTCTTTGACCATGTGGAAACTAAAGTCATCCATGTTTTGGCAGTTTCTCTATTTTCATCCTCTTACTGGTTGCTCCAATATTAATCATTTCTTAGTGAAGTATCCATCTCTCTGTAAATTTTAGACAGATGTCTTTGATGTTTTGATTCCTTGAGTATATAGTTGCATATATTTCAAAATCATCCATGCAAAGAAGTTTCTTTCTTTCTAATCCATTGGACAGATCATGAATTTAATCTTCTTTGTTTAGTTGGATGTTTGCAGAGCCTCAATGCCAAAACTGGAATATTTAGTAAGAGGATGAAGATAATCCACAAAGATCCTATGCTCCACGCCCAAAGAGTGGCTGCTATTAAGGTTTGTTGTACTTTTGAATGATAATCAACTAATGGAGTCTGAGTTTGGTACATTATATGAAGTGCTTGAAGAGTTATATTGGATTAGTGTCCAAACAATGTTAGTTCACAATTTGAGTAATCCTATATTTCTCAATATAAAATCTTGAACATGTCTGCTTAAGCAGAAAACTAAGGGAACTGCTGCTGCAAGGAAGCATGCTTCTGAAGCAATGAAAAGCTACTTTTCTGACCCGGAAAATCGTCGCAAGAGAAGCATTGCAATGAGAGGTCCGTTTGGTTTTCACTGTTATTACATTTACTGTATTCTGTTCACTCATTCTGTTCTACTTTCCCCTTGGTTTCTAGAATGCCATAGCAAGGGCCCTTTCTTTTTCCCCCTTCTTTAAAATGTTTGTATACACAAAAGAGAAGCAAAAACCTGAGCCCTGATGAAAATCTGCAGCTCACCTGATATAGAACAACTTCATTTTTTCAACCAAGTTATTCCAACACAATGTGATTTTGCAGGTGTAAAATTTTACTGCAGTAACTGTGGACGTGAAGGTCACCGGAGAAACTACTGTTCAGAAGTTCAGAACCAAGTCACTGACAGACGATTCAGATGCCGGTTGTGTGGGGAAAAAGGGCACAACCGAAGAACATGTCCAAGATCAAAATCAAATGATAAAAAGAGCATGGTTCAGAGAGATCACCATTGCAAGATATGTGGCCAAAGTGGGCATAACCGGAGAACATGTCCACAACTGGCTGAAATGAAGCCAATTGTTGCTGTAAGTGAAGGACAGATTGTCTCTAAAAGAAACTATAGCTGCCATCTTTGCAGAGAGAAGGGGCACAACATAAGGACTTGTTCGCATAGAAAATGACGACCTCAGGACTGACTTCGCCAGCCCTCAAACTGAAGGAAAATCTTGAAGATTGACTGGAGGTTATAAGCAATTTGTGGCTCAATAGGTTAGTTAACTTCACATAACATGCAGAAACATTTGGCCTCTGGTTTTCTGTTTCAACGAGGGTATTTGCTCCAAGAAATGTTTGCCAAGAGTGTCATAAATTCCATTTGATTGCTTTACTTTTCTCAATGCACTATAAAAAACTTAGGCATATATCAGTTATGTCCAATTTGTAGCTGATGCTAAAAATTTATAGAGCTATGAAATTAATGTAGTCAAATTCGAAGTAAATGCTTTCGTATCTAACTTTCGTTACGATCAATTCATAACTGTTGATTATTATCTTTTTCATAGATATTTATTTTTTACAGATAATGCATAACTAATCTATTATGTTTTGAATATAAGACTACGGATTGATAATTAATAATTTTTGTTGCTCGTGACTTAAAAAAATTACATTGGCTACAAAAATTTATAGCTATAATTAATTTGTAGCTGTAGTTTACGAAATAAATTTTACGTAGTTTTTTGGTACGATGATGGGCCTGCTGCTGATTTAGTATTAATTCACCATTCAGAGGATTTCACCTAGTATGAATATATAATTTGAGGGGGAAGAAAGACTAAATAAAGAAGAGAAAACTACTAGATGCATGGGAACGGTTTCAGCTTGTCAATATTATTACAACAGAAACATCTCAGACAAATATTTGCAACATATACATCAAGTGATTAAGTTTGTCACATGAGGAAGTGATGCCATTCTTCACATTGTTTTCTCTTGACATCTTTACTCATGTGGGGGTGGAGAGATGGAAAGAGTACCGATCAACTTCTTCCGCCCGTCAGATAAAGAGAAAGGACAACTAATCTACTGCCTACTCTTCCTTCTGGACATGTCCCCACAACTGTTCCTTTACCAAGATGGGTCCTCAAAGGAATGAAACAATTTCTCAGAAACAATTAACACAGTTTGCCTGCACGGCACTTGAGTGCACCGGCATAGCGTGTGAGCCTGCCTGCATATGAACCAGGTTTGAACTTGATCAAGTTTAGCTTTGTCAATGGATTTCTTATCATGTGTTTGATTTTGGGCCCTGACTCGGTGAAGTAGGCTCCATTTATGAACTTGTCACCCTCAGACCGCCATTGCCACTTCTTCCACTCGCTCTCCAATGCAGTAGTCCTCTTGGTCACCTGAAATGTGATTTACGAATGTACTTTTAACAAACTATTTACATGCATGCATAGAAATAAGAGTTGCATATATGAAAAAGTTTACCTGTTTGGTGTGTGGGTTATTTGAGGCCTTGAATCTGTTGCCCTGGCTGATGATGGTGGGATGGGCACTGCCGCCAATGGCATACATTTCCCAATGGGAGTAGTCATTGTTGATGACATGGAAGAAACCCCATCGACACCTTGGCATCCTTTGAATCAAACCTTTTCCAAAGCGGTTGAATGCTACTGTGACTTGCATGATTGAGTCTTTACTATTATTATCATGTGCACCCAAGAGCATCACCTGATCCACCAAAAAAAAGAAGAAGAAGAAGAAGAAGAAGAAAAGAAACAATCCAATGATCTTGCTTTAGCGATAAAAAATATACAAGAAAATGAACCACAAGATGGATCCTGGGGTTGGTCATGTGGAGAAGAATGTGCAGAAAAAAGCTCAACTACAATTGGCATACTGGATTTTAAAGAAATTCAAAAATATCGTAAAAAGTCAAATAATTTGAATCTGATTCAATTCAATTCATGATCAGTATCATCTCCATTTTTGGGATGGAATTTGGTCATCTGAATACATTCATTTTTATCAATGACCCATGCATCAAGTTGACAACTACCTATAAATAATCTTCCATATGTACATTTTTACACACGTCTCAACCAGACTTAAGCATGCAGAGGATTTCTCTGGTCCTAAAACTTTAATCATACGTGTGTTTTCAAGATCACTAGGGTTGATAGAGTACCTAAAGTCAAACCAACTGAGCCCAACTCGCATCTTGTCAAACTCATAAAACTGGATAATCAACAATTCCGCCGATGAAAAGTAAAAAACAAGAACAGGATTAACTCCCATGCATTTTTTGTCCTTGCTTTATTCAAGATTACTACTTAATCACAATATAATAGATTAACGAAAGGTGCATGGTGTTTCAACTTACATCATTATGGTGGTTGAATTTGCAGTTGGAGATGGTAATAGCAGTGGAACCTTCAATAGCATCAATGAGGCCATCGCTAGCTTTCGACAAGGAAACATGATCAATCCATATATTATTTGACCCAAAGATCGAAATGGCATCTCCATCGCTCCTTGTACGCAATCCGATGTGGTCTACGGCGTCCCTGATCATCCCGCCGGAGGCCGAAACAATATTATGAATCCTTATATTATGGATTATCACATTGTGGACGAACTGGAGAGTAATTCCCGCGCCATACGCAATCCGGACTTCCACTCCTCTGCCGTCGATGGTCTTGTCGCTGGCGAAGATCAGCTCCTGTTTCAATCTGATGACCATGGATCGGGCGAATATGATCCACAGCGGCTCCCGCTGGATGACGGCGTGGCGGAGGGTTCCCGGCTTTGGCTTGTCCATGCTGTCGTCCGACGGATTGGTGACGACGTAGTATTTTCCCTTCTTGCCGCCGGTGGCGCGGTGGCCGAAGCCGCGGGGGCAGTCGGCCAGCTTTTTGCGGTTTTTGGCCCAGTTGGGGTCGCACCGCCAGCAACGGTCGACCGGGTTTGTGGCCTTGCAGCCATCTTCTTTCAGGTGTCGCCTTACCACATTTTCACTTGCCAATGTCCTAAACATGAAAAAGTAAAAAAAGGATTAATTGGAAAAACACCACTAAATATGACCTATTTATAGTAACTACCCTTTTAAAAATATTTGAAATTATACAATATTCTTACATTTGTATCTATATAACATATTGTACACATCATTTATTATTGTCACGAAAATGATAAACATCACGAAAAATACTGATATCAATCGAAAAAAGATAAGAAAATTGTATTTTATTCTTGGAGTATCGTTAGAAAGCATCTCATGACAGAAATGAATGTGTTTTACAAATCTAATAGGATGTTATCGATGTATTTTTATGGTCAAGGGGCTGGAACGTAATTTAACTAAAAGTTTGATATCTTTTACAAATAATTTTTATGCTTTTCTAAATTTAAATATATAAATAAAAGATTTTACTTAACAATTCTTTTTAGGATTACTATTAATTCTTTCCTTTGTAAAATTTCAAACTAAATTTTCAAAAATAAAAAATGTAAATATATTTAGAAACTATTGCACTAAAAATAAAAAACTTATTATAATAATTTTTATTGTTTTATATTACTTATCATGAATTTAGATCAATATATAAATGTTAAGAGAATTTCATATTTGAAAATACAAAACATAATTAAATTTAAACTTTAAATAAGCAAAAGATTAAAAAAAAAAAATAGTTTAGGTGATATCCCTTTCAATTATTTTAAATACTTATCATGAATTTGATCAACACATGCCCAAATGTCAATAGAATTTTCTATTTAGATACTTGGAAACATATTTAAGCTCATTAAATAAACAAAATGGAAAAGTATTTACTAGTTCATTAGAGTTTCGAACCCGAATCTCATACAGGATAATGTTAGTAGATCAATTAACCATTCAACTAGGGTTCAAATAGGGTCAGAACTTTTACGAGAAAAACACAATTGTGGGAAATATATCAACTTACTCTGTAACTTGTTCATTCAATTCATCCGCCAGCTCCTCAGGGTGAGGGTCAAATGCTTTCAGGGATTCCTCAAAGGCTTCTTGGGCCCTTTTCTGCAAATACTCATCGTATTCAGCAATTGCAGCGTGGGATTTTGGCAGTAATACTGCAACAATCATTGACAGGGCAAAAAATAGCTGAAAAATCAATGCCCTATGGTTGATCACGATCAGCGCCATTGGAACCCTGATTTGAACCTGTTTTCTTTTCAATTATATACTATTTTGTACGTATCTTTTGTCCCTTTGAAGAAAACACGAATCACAGGAAAATTTGCACCGGTGATTCGGTTTCGTTTGTTTCCCTTCTTACCTGAAAAAAGCTGTACAAATGTTTGGAGAGATTTAAGTATATAAATTTTGGTAGGATGAGAAGTTGAAAGTTTTGGGAAGATACAAAGAATATATAGACATTTATAGTATTACATACGAAGAAGGGTTGCGTAGATAACATTACGCGGCAAAAATGGAGAACCAGTTATAAGTGGAGGTTGGCGGATGTGAATCTTAATTTGTGTATAATTTACAGGCATGCATGCAGCTTCGTCTATATTTAGGAAAAATGGTGTTCTATATCGTCAACTAACTTTCATTCGTAAAATGTTGTGGTGGTAGAAAAATATTAGAATTTAGATATTCGAGGTATAATGTTTGTTTTTATAGAAAATAATTGATGTGTGTAACAATGGAAATTTATGTTAGGATCATATTATTTATTTAAGTTGTCTAAATGATAATATATAATTCAGACGGTATTTTTTCAAGGTTTTTTTTTTAATTATTATTTTACGATGTTATACAAGTTTTTGCCTGTCGTTTTCTATTATAATTGTTATAAACATGCATGCATGTTGTCCATTAAGGTCTAACTTTCGATCTCACACTTTATGTATGAAACTTATATCGCTAGACCAAAGGCCACTTAACATGGTTCTCATGTTTGTTTTGATATTTTGGGATTCCTAAGCATGACCGTGCACAAAAATGAAAATATAAAGAATAAAGAAATTCCCATAATTACTTACGTAATGTTAAGTTACTAATTAACAATAATATATATCATATTATATCGAGTGATCAATTAGTCGAGTGCCGTTATCCTTACAACTATATTTTTGAAGTTTGTGAATGAAATTCTAGTACAAGTGATCACATATAAACAAAAAAATAACAATATATGATGATATAAGTATGCAAATAAAATACGTATCATTTTAATTTATTCAATTCATTTTGGTGGATCGATCTAATTAATTCAAAGAACCAATTAGTCTTGACCTTTTCAATATTTTTCACTTTATCTCACCTATTTTTATATATATACTCCTCAACTTATTAATTTTGAATTACTAATTTGAGCATTAGATAATTTTCGTCGGACCACTTCTAATAGCCCTAATTTATGTTTACGCATTTAGAATCAAGACTCTTACATATGGAGTGACGAAATCCACTCGACCAATGTAAGTGTAATCAATCTTGACTCTTAAAGGCACTTTCTCGAACTCAAATCACATAAGATAAAAAGATAGTATGTGTATTGAATAAAATTAACCAATATTAAAAAAAGATCAGAAGATTATTATTGTCTCACCAAATTAGCAGATTTCTTATTTAAGTACACCCTGCCCAGCAAAGGAAGTGATTATTACTACTCCGAGTTAAGACTTTCTACTATAAACAACAATCCAAGAAAATTTAAAAAAAAAAAAAAAAATCTCCAAAAACATTACAAATAGTAATTAATTAGAACAAGTCAAAAACAGCTGGATTTCTATTCATCAAGGAAATAAATAGAACGAAGTTTACTGTTACTCTATCCATCAACCCTTGTTTTATAACAATGGCTAAGCTCTATCTTCATCGTTTTTCCTGCATTTCTCTTGCTGTTTATGCTGTGATTTTGAGCACCCTTTTGGCAGAGGAAGATCGGCAGGTTAGTTACATCTACAAGTCTTGTTTCCTGTTGCTTCCCTTTTTCATCATATATACTAATAATTCAAAACTTATAGTTTTAAAACAGTTGATGTGATAAAAATATGGTATATTTCAAATAAAATGAAGAATAATTTTATAATTTGCAAGATGACAAAATTATAATATTTTAAAATTTTTAATATAAAAAATAAATTTTCAATATTTGTGAGGACGACTGCCCCATCAACCCCCCCTCTTGCCTCCGTCTTTGCCCCTAAAGTACAAACAATGAAATAAAATGATGCCTGGAAATTGTGTTTTTCTTTTTTTCTTTTTTCTTTTCTAACAAAACGACGAGTGTGATATGACAGAAGTTGGGTGAGAATTCCAGGCATTCTATGAAGTATGAATGAGTGCTACTCTCTTACAAGTTACAAGTCTAAGAGTTGAAAACAACAAAACAATCAAAAGCTAAAGTTATCTATTTTTGAGATAGAGAAGTCCGTCTGAATTAGACCTAATGACATCTGTAATCTCCCCTCGAAAATTGTATTAGAGAGCTAAGATATAAGCAATCATCCTAAAAATAAAGTTTTGTAGGACTATTTTCAGTGATTTGCGTTTGCCCTGGAATTTAAATCACAGTCGATCGATTTATCATTGATTTTATTAGTTACAATGTTGAAATATTAAATTTTAGGTTCCCCTTACACGTCATTTTTCTTTTATAATTATTTTATTTATTACAATTAATTGATGTATTTTTCTCTTATTGATATATTTATTTCGTAACAGGTTTATGTAGTATACATGGGAGAATGTTCGTCCACATCGTATCACATTAATATGCTCCAAGATGTTGTTGGTTCAAGGTAAATTACATCAAATATTACATATAACTTCAAATAATTTGTCTGAATTTTTTCAAAAATTCCTTTATTTTTAGTATCTTAGGGCAGTCCCTGGTTAGAACTTACACATGGAGTTTCAATGCATTTGCAGCCTATCTAACAGATAGGGAGAGTGAAAAGCTGAGTAGTGAGTTTAATTTCTCCTCTTCTACCAAATTTTTGTTTTTATGTGCAAAGAATTCTGCACTTCTCATTTCTTAGTAAAGTTTCATAACTTTCATAAATATGACAGGGTTTGAAAATGTTGTCTCAATTTTCCCGAGTAGAACTCTTCATGCACAGACCACAAGATCCTGGGATTTCATGGGTTTTCCAGAAAATGTTGGTAGAAATCCAACCACAGAAAGCGATATAATAATAGGGGTTATCGACTCTGGGATTTGGCCTGAATCTGAGTGTAACGCCCCGGAAATTTTTTTTTTTTTCGTATTTAATCAATTAATATACCTTATTTTATTTTATTTAATATTTCAATTAAAATTGTAGTAAGGCATGTACTATGTTTTCAGAATAATATATTTATATATAATATATAGATAATATTAACTTATCTTTTGATCAAATAATGATAATTAATATTGTAGATATTCTATATTTTGGGGAGTATAAGTTATAATTTTACTTGAATTAATGTTATATTAATACAAGGAGTTGAATTATCGAATTTTAGGAATTAATGATAAAGACATTAGATTTATAGTAGGATAAATATCCTAGTCCTAGTAGAATTATTAGAGTCCTACTTGTACTAAACCACCTCTTTCATATAAGTATAGTCCCTAAAACCAAAACCCTAATTACATTTAATAGTAAATGAAAGAGGAAAAAGGGAAAGAAGGAAAAAGGACAGCAGCTGTGGCAGAGGGGAAAGGAAAAGGAGACGGCATTTGTTGGAAGTGCATTAGAAATTACACGAGGTAATTCATGAGTTTGTAGACTTCATATTTGATAAATTCAAAATTCAATGATGCTGTTAGGTTTTTATTTTCTCGAAAACAGATATTGTGACAGTCTTAGTACTTCTCATCCGAATTAAGAAAAATCATCAACACAAAAATTTTATATCTGTGTCTTAGGTTTCTAATGCCTCCTAAATTACCACAATCTGATTTAAATGAAGTAAGTTATGTGCAAAATACTAAGATGTGTCCAGTTAGAAGATATAGGACTTTGATTTTTTCAAAAAGGGATATTGCTGACGCTTTTAATACTTCTTCCCGATAGAATTGAGTAAAATAATAAACATAATATTTTTACATATGTTTCTTAGGTTTCTATTTCGGCATGAATCACTTCAATCCGACATATAGGGAGAAAGTTATGAGTAAAATACAAAGTTGTGGCATGACAGAAAATACAGGGCTTCGATTTTCCTAGAACAGAGTATTGTGATGCCTTTTACTATTTTATTTATATTTAATTGGGAAATATAGTCAGCGTATGAATTGTATATATATCTCTTGGGTTTCTAATTATGCATAAATAACCTAAATAAAAATTATATAGAGAAAGTTATGATTAAAATACTAAGATGTGTCACGTCTGGAAACACAGGACTTTGATTTTCTTAGAACAGAATATTGTGACAACTTTTACTACTCGATTCCGATTTAATTGGGTAATAAGGTCAACATATGAATTGTAGATATATATTCTAGGTTTTTTACAGGATTTTGAATCACCTTCATCCAAGGCCTTTAGTAAAAGTTATAGCTTAGATACAATCAAGTGTCACATTGAAAATTTTCCTAAAAATTAGAAATCTGCTTTCGCACCACTGCTGCCTCTTGAACTCAATTTTTCCTCTCTCATATTGGCCACTTTAGACTGTATCATCGACATAATAGTTAGTACTCTTGCTTAGATTTGTAATGCCACAAGAATCATGTTAATTGGATATCTAGAAAGAGTGTTACGAGTGAATCAACAAAGTACGTATGAAAGGATAAATTCTTGATAAGTTTTGTGAGTATGTATGTACTAGGCTAGTCCCAAGTAAATTTTGTCTTGTTAGTCAGTTAAATTGGTGGTTGATTTGTTTATTAAATGAATCAAGTGACTTAACAATTAAGTTGATTGACATTGAGATAGGATTGACCTTGAAGGTGAGTGCCTAAACTTATAAATACTATATATTGCTATGTTTCAAAACCCAGAAGGATATATGCTATTATATAATTGTTCATAAAGTGTTTTCAACTTACACTGCACTACATATGTATTCCACTGCGCACAAAAAGAAATCTTTTTCTTGTTTTATTTCCGCACAAAAAGAAATATTTTTTCTTGTTTTAATTCTGGAAAAAGAAACCCATGCTTTATGATTTTAATGCTTCTAGACTACCAATTAAATTCGGTGATCAATTTATTATTGTTACTGTACTGCTACTGTTACTGTTAGTTGGATCCAACTTGGTCTGGGTGTGTGAGGGACTTCACTGGGCAGCAGCGGGCTAGCCGGTTGAACCCCAAGCCCCTATGGCCTAATCCCCCCAGTGCACAACAGAAGCCGTTTGTGGCTGAGGTGGGTCGTAGGAATTCTCGGGGATGCTCGGGCACTGTTTGGTAAGGTCGCACCTTGCCCGGAGCAATAAGGGACTGTTACGGTGGGAGCCATAAGGTTGACTGGCTACAGTAAAACTGACTGATCATCGTATTTAAGTTGATAGTTTAGGAAATTATTTAACAAAGTTTTGATTGGATACTGCTTGATTGTTTATAGATTTCTCAACTGTTACTACTAGACTATTTTATGAGTTCCTTTTTATAATACTAAAAAAAAATTTCTACTGTACAAAAAAAATAATTTTAATTCAAAGAACTCACTTTACACACACTTGACACTCACTGAGTCTTTTACTCACACTCCTTTCTTTTCTTTTAACTTCCTTCTGGCAGATATAGATCTTAGTCTTAGTGAGGAGGTGGATCCTGCATTTGATGAGAATCAAGGGTGAAGACGTAATTCTGGATTTCAGTAGACTAGTATAATTTCCATTAAGTTCATTAGTTTTATTTTATTTGCCATGGATTTTATTGTGTTTAGTTCCTAAAGAATTTTGATACCTTGAGTTTTGAGATGCAAGGAATTGGATGAGTTCCTATTTAACCTTATGTTTTGGATTGTTAATTTCAATTGTATTTGGAATTAAATTTCACGCTCAATTTTGGTATAAATGTGGTTTGATTTTGGGGCGTGACACTGAGAGTTTCAGGGATGAAGGCTTTAGCCCTATCCCGGAGAAATGGAAAGGAGTTTGCATGGGGGGTAAAAATTTCACGTGCAACAAGTAAGTGCTCTCTCACTTGTTTATAATTACCATTAATTCTTGATTAATTGGTAAGTCTATACATATACATAAATATATCTAGGGTTAAATTTATTTTGCCCCCCTCTACTACAAAACCTTCAAACACCCCCCTAGACCTCTCACACAATTAGTGAATTAATGGAAGAAGTGGATGATGTGGCAATTATGCTCTCCTTTTTGGCCTTCTAAATTTTTATTCCCAAATTGGTCTCATGATATCTATATAATGCATTATCATTTTTGCAACATGAACGTTAACTTTCTACAAAAAAATAAATGAACAAAAAATAAAAAAATAAAAAAAAAGGTCATCTATTCGTTTGCTAAAAAATTTTATTTTCATTTAAAAAATGATTATTAGAAAAAAGAATCATTATAGCTACTTCTGTTGTGTAATTTTTTATTGTTAAGTTGAAAGATTTCATTGATTGCTTGCAAGCTATTAATTTTTTTTTTTTTCATTTCTTTGATTCATAAACTTCAATAATAATTATCCAATCTCTATTCTTCTATCACATACATTTGGCTTCTTAAAAAAATAAATTAGTAGATATCATAAATAGTTAAAAAATTATAAATAAAAATTACATACATCCTAATAACAACAGTCAATAATTTTTTTTCCCCAAATTATTTGGAGTCTACGAAGTGTGTATAGGTGGTGATTTAATACAATCACATCATGCTTCTCTAAAATTAGATGTATAAATGCTTGAGTGTCGACAAACACTATTTAAAACTTTTAAATTAGAAGAATTGTTATGAATTTTGGTTAATGAGGTGAGCATATAAATGAAATTGAAAAATTTTAGCAAATGAATGGATGACCTTTTTTTTATTTTTTTGTTCATTTATTTTTTTGCAGAAAATTAACATTCATGTTGCAAAAATAATAGTGTATTATATAGATATCATGAGGTCAATTTGGAAATAAAAATTTAGAAGGCAAAAAAAGGGAGGATAATTGCCACATCATCTACTTCTTCCATTAATTCACTAAAGGTGTGAGAGGTCTAGGGGGGCGTTGGAAGGTTTTGATAGTAGAGGGAGATAATTGATACCAATTTCATAATAGAGGGGGACAAAATGAATTTAACCCATATATCTATTCTCTAAACTATATAATGATATGAGATAGCTCTAAAACGTGGCTATATAATTGACAAGTCGATCTTGAACTTGTAATAAAATATTAATATAGTATGTAGAAGGAACATTTCCACCACTTCAACAATCCATTCTGTTTCATCTTAGTCTCATGGTCACATATTTTTATCGTTAAAGAAAGAAAAATATCTTTCCCTCTACATTAATCCAATATCCTTTTCATTCTAAGAAAGTCAATATTTCTGTCTTAATAATATTTTTGATGTTTGATCAAAAGTGTTCCATTAAGAGCAAAGTAGATAAATGCTGATAACTCTCGACAAAGGATTAGAACGAAAAAATTCTTTAAATGATGAACTATTAATTTTAAATCATTCCTGACAATCAATCAACAATGCAAAATTAATGTCTTTAGTCTTAATAAACCAGCATCAGGCAGGAAAATCTTTTTGGAAGTAAGAAATAAAGTAAAATTTAAGGATATATAATTACATATACACATGCAGACACACTAGGGGTGTAAACGAGCCGAGCCGAGCCGAGCCCGAGCCTGCTAAGTTTGGGCTCGGCTCGTTTACTGATTCATGAGCTCGAGCTCGAGCTCGGGCTCGGGCTCGGCCGAGCCTAGATAATCGAGCTCGAGCTCGGCTCGTCAAAATAGGCTCGGGCTCGGCTCGGCTCGATAAGGCTCAATTCGTATAAACTTGAATGAGATTGCTCTAACTCGATAAGACTCGATTCGTATAAGCTCGAATGAACTCGAGCCCGTTTAGGCTTGAAACAAAATTTAAAATAATAAACTCGATAAGGCTTGATTCGTATAAACTTGTATGAGATTGCTCTAACTCGATAATGCTCGATTTGTATAAGCTCGGATAAGCTCGAGTCCGTTTAGGCTTAAAACAAAATTTAAAATAATAAACTCAATATTATTATTATTATTATATAAAAAATATATATAATAAAAAGCTCGTTTAGGCTCTCGAGCCTGTCGAGCCGAATACTATTGAGCTTGGCTCGGCTCGTTTGACTGGTGAGCTTGGGCTCGGCTCGTTTAAGTTCGAGCCGAATTCGAGCTTTCATTGAGCCGAGCCCGAACTGTTCGCGAATAGTCTCATCTCATTTACACCCCTAAGACACACTAAACTTCGAGGTGTCTAAACCTCTCTCTCAGTTCAAATAAAGGTGTACTTGCCAAATTTTCAGAAAGTTAAGAGGAGCTCGTTACTACAACTCCATGGCCGCAAGTGACGACAAAGCAAGAGATACACTCGGACATGGCACCCATACAGCTTCAATAGCAGCAGGGAACCCTGTAAAAGATGCGAGCTTTTATGGGATTGGTCAAGGCACAGCCCGTGGAGGGGTCCCTTCTGCAAGAATTGCAGCATACAAAGTCTGCCATACCGATGTGGGATGCCACGAAACAGACATACTGGCTGCCTTTGACGACGCCATTGCCGATGGAATCGACATAATTACCATCTCAGTAGGAGGAAATGTAGTCGACTTGAGATACGATTCAATTGCCATTGGCTCTTTTCATGCGATGCAGAAAGGGGTATTAACTGTGCATTCTGCAGGGAACAATGGCTTCTTCCCGGGATCAGTTGCCAGTGTTGCGCCCTGGATTTTAACTGTTGCTGCAAGTAATATTGACTGCAGGATCATCTCCAGACTTGATCTTGGAAATGGAAGAATAATAGAAGTGTGTCTTTATCCATTATCATCTAAGTATCGATAAATTTAAAGATAAACGGCAAAGGAATAACACTACTAAACAAAGCTATATGGCATACCTGTTTTGTAGGGTAATGCAGTCAATTCTTTCAAGTCCAACAGCACCAAATTCCCGTTGATATATGGAAAAGACGCATCTAGCAACTGCAGTGAAATAAATACCCAGTAAATTGAAACAGATCCTTACTAGAAAATTCAGTTTATATTAGAACTTATCTTAATCAGAAAGGGTGGTGTGATAATATTATCTATTGGATTTCAGGTCTTGTGCTCACGGCTGTTTAAATAGCAGCCTAGTGAAGGGGAAAATTGTAGTTTGTGACACCTACACAGGAATAAATGAAGCTTTTAGTGCTGGTGCCCTTGGATCAATTGCACAATCAGGCAGTATGGAGGATGTTTCCTTTGTTGTTCCTCTGCCCGCATCGGCTTTAAGCAGCAAAAACATAATGCTGGTACAAAACTACATCAAATCTACAGAGTAAGATTTCGTTACAGTCCTATGTTGTCCATATATAGATGTAATAATAATGTATATTGCAGTTCAGAGGACTTTCTTTAGTTTCTACTTGATCTGTGAAAATCAAAATATATATGCAGCAGACCTGCAGCCCACATACAGGCCAGCAAATGCATAAAAATTGATGATGCTCCAACAGTTGCTTCCTTTTCTTCAAGAGGGCCTAATACCATCATTCCAGATATTCTGAAGCTACACGAGATAATAGTTTTCTTAGTTATTCACCAATCACACATATGTGCTATCTTAATATGATTTGAGACATACTCGAATATAGATCACATAAAGTATCATAAACTCACCCTGTATTCAAGCAGCCTGATGTAACTGCACCTGAAGTAGACATATTGGCTGCATTTCCACCAGTTGTTGGGCCATCGGAGCAATCTTTGGATAAGAGATCTGTCAAATACAACATACTTTCTGGTACATCCATGGCTTGCCCCCACGTTGCAGGTGCAGCTGCTTATGTTCAGACCCTGCATCCCAATTGATCATCCTCAGTTATCAAATCTGCTCTCATGACTACATGCATGAACCATATAATGCCAACTTATAACTATATCTGGTGCATAGCGACATACATGTTTTATTAAGGATCATAAAACTGACATTTAAAATATTTATTTCATCTTCTACCTGATAGCTTGGCGCATGAATTCCACAATGAACGCAGATGCTGAGCTCTCCTACGGAGCTGGGCACATTGATCCAGTAAAAGCGGCAGATCCAGGACCTGCATATGACCTAGTTGAGGATGATTACATCAAAATGCTTTACAATATGGGTTACGATCTTTCCACACTGAGAATGATATTTGGAAAAAATATTAGCATTCCAAATGGAGATGGTACAGCGCCTAAAGATCTCAATTACCCAGCTATGGTGGTGAAACTGTATGGAAGTACAGCAATTACAGTTAAGTTCAATAGGACAGTTACGAATGTTGGTCTTGCAAACTCAACATATAAGGTCGCGATAACTCATACACCTGACTGTCGTATCAGGGTAGAGCCTAACATTCTTAACTTCGAGAAGATAGATGATAGGAAATCATTTGTTGTTACTGTTAGTGGGGAAAGTAAAGGATCACTGACATCTGCATCAATAGAGTGGTCTGATGGCATCCATCATGTGCGAAGTCCAATTCTTCTGTATGAAGATTCTACTTTCAGTACTTAATCATGCTTACATTACTATTAACATTTCTGATGTTCTGTTCACCAACCCAAACCTCATGAAGACAGTTAATTTTTTCTCTTGATATCGCATGCTATGCATATAATCTCAGGACACAGAAGAAAATTGTTAGTTTCAGTTAAGGATATGGAAAATAAGAGCAACATAAACCAAACTACTTTTTCAATCAATTCTTCCACACCATAACAAAGATGACATACCAAGAGTTAACATGAAAATAAGTTCTATATCAAGTCCTGAAAATCATTCACACCTTGAAATTTGAATCTATAGATCAAGAAGGCTAAACAAGACTTGAAATCTATAGCAATATGAAAACTCTGCCCATGCTTTAATTTTCACATCCACAAATTCATTCTAAGAAAAATATTAAACTTTTGACACCTTGCAATACCATAAACAACTTAGTATGAGAACTTCAAGTATAGCTATAACAATGTCATAAAGGAATGTTCATAAATGGTCAACAATAAGAACTTCGTAGAGACAACCTCCACACCTCTGAAGTAGGCTCGAGCTCCATGGGAGTGGTCAGAAACTAGCAATGATCCCCTTCTAATAATAATATAATAAATTGCATTATATTTCATTACATTTTAAAGTTACACAACCCACCCTTTAAGTTTCAGTTTAATGACAGATTGATTGACCTTTCTACGATCATGTAAAACATATATCCAGTGGATATATCAGAACTTTTGCAGGATGCTGTAAAAGTAATTATGAACAGAAGACAACAGAGGAGGCTGTGTCTAAAATACTAGCCATGCATTAGCACCAGCTTGACAGCAATCAGCAATAAATCTGTATCACAGTAGTTAAAATAAAAGGATCTCCTGCAAACCCATATCCGGAATCCTATGATACTTTGAATCTTATGAATCAGTTTCCAACAGGCATGAAAAAACCACAGCAAATCCAGGATTTAAAAAGTAGCTAAAACATATGGTTCCCACCATCTTGTCCTTCTTTCACATCTAACTCCCATTCCCAGCAATTTAAGTATAAAGCTGCATAACTTTCATCCTTCATGAACTAAATAGACAGGAAGACTTTCATTAATAAAATAAAGAAACAGAAACCAAAATTAATAGCAATACCAAAGCTAATAGACATTGAATGTGGAAACATTAGAAAACTTCATTATCCGTTAACTATTTCAATGGCAATGCCCCTGGGCTCAAAAAGACAACTACTATACAGTCAGAAGACTATCTCTGATAACAGCGGAAAAGGCTAACTCAAGTTGAAAATGGGAGACCACATCACCAGGGTGGATTGGAGCCCTCTCTTACAGAAGGAGATCTGGAACCCATGCTGCCATCTCTTCCCAACCTAGACATGCTCCTGCCACCTTTAGGAGTAACCAAACCAGGGCTTGCGCTGCGGTAACTTGCTCTTAGAGATTCATCAATAGATTGGGAAGACTTGGCAATTGCATTCCTCATAAACTTCTGGGCAGCAGGTGAGAGTGTCCGTGTGCTTGGACTTGCACTTCCTCCTCTAACTGGTGAAGGTAATGGTGGTTTCTGAAACATCTTTGACCTCTCTCTGAGCTTCCTTGCAGCCTCCCTAGACAAAGAATGTGCCTTTACATCCCTTGAAGGTGGCATGGGGATTTTAAACTGTGGCCCATCCCCACTGCCCCCAATATCAATTGGTGTCTCCTCTGGCTCTAACCTCAATGGTGTCCCCTCAATTTCTCCCCAAGTTATAAATGGTGACTCATCAACCCCAGGAGCAGGGGATGGTGTTTTTACAAAATTATATCCATTGTCTGCCTTCTTCTCAGACTCCACATAAAATCTACTTGGGGTTTTCCTCAAGTCATCCAAATCATATTTCATTACTTTATCCCTATCTCTACTGGAGATCGAAACAGGGGTAGCGCCAGCCACAGGTGTGTAAAGCACCGCAACATTGTCATCATCCTTCAATGCATTAACTTCCATTGCTTTCGCATGAAAATGTGTATTTGACTTGCTAATCTCCTTTGTCAACCCTTTTAGCCTGACGATTCTCTCCTCTTCAGTCAAAGGAGCCTCCCCTCTGTCAGCTGGATGATACATTAGTAAGTTCTTGGGGGTATATTTCCACCCTTCTAAGGTACTCACTGGCTGATCTGATGTCCCATAGCCATCCGTAGCAGTTCTCTCCCGTTTGGTCCCATTCTCAATCAAATCATTCCCACCATTCCCCTCTGAGCCACATTCCAACAAATATCCATACTTTTCCTTCCTCTTCCGATTCACTTTCTCCATGATTCTCGAGAAGCTCTCATTATCCTCACTCGTGTACTTCCTGAAGAACTCATCAAGGGACAACGAAACATCCACTTGTTCTTCTCCTCCATCACCATTGACATCAAGTTCATCACTTAAAGTATTCTCTTTATGTTCATTATAAAAGGAGGGAGTAACGGACGTATTCCGGAAAAAAGACGAACCAGGGGTTCCAGTAGAGGACCGGAGCGAAGCATCGGTGGCAAGGTCTCCGGATTTCCGCAGGCGGCGGCGTTCGAGGATCTTCAGCTGGGCGTCTCGGATAAGCACAGGGTCGTGGGTGCGAACAGCCTGCAGCCAGTCAAGGCGATCGCGCAACTTCGGGATATCGGGAAAGAAATCTCGCTCGATGATCTTCTCGATGGCGGCAACATAGGTGTCCTCATCTAGAACGGTAGCGCTGCGGCGGCGCTTGCGGGTGGGGAAATCGGAAGTGGAATTAGAAACAAGTTGCGAATTAGAATTAGGGTTTTGATCAGAGGAAAGGGAAGGGGCAGGTGAAGGAGTGGAGAGATGGCGAGGGGAATGACCTGGGGATAACAACATGATTATTTCTGTATTCTACTTGACAGAGGCGCTAAGAAACAGATGAAGATGCAGAGATTCGACGAATTGGGGGAAATTGGAGATGAACAGACGAAAATACAGAGATTAGAGAAATTAGGGTTTGGAATTGGGTGAAATAGACATGAAGAACGCGTAGAACCACCTGGAGTCTTCCTACGGACAGAAAATAATGACGGATGGATTCCGTGGCTGCATCTAAATTTTTAATAGGGTCGGTGGAACTATTTTCGATTTAATTAAGCCCAATTTAAAAATATCTTGGGACCTTCTTAAATTGGTCCTAAATCCCAAAGTTTGAAATATTTAAATTGAAATGAAAAAAACAAAATTGAAAGAATATTACAAATAACAAAGATTATCCTTAAATAAGTCAATAGTATTTAATTATCAAATCAAGTAAATAATAATACAAATTCTACAATCAAATACACATAAAGTGTAAAAAAAATACATTTGAATTTGAATTCGAGACCTCCCACATAATAGTAAAAATCCAAATAATACTTTTTACTCAAATTTCATTTATTTTTGACATACCACTTTCCAATAATTTAAAACATTATGTCTATTTACAACAAATAGAATATTTTATTGTTACTATCAATTGTAAGAACATGACAAATAGTGGTACTTTTACTGTGGAATGATTATGCATAATAATGATAGGGAACCAGAACGTGTATTTTACAAATATTGCATATTGACTCAAACTATATCAATCCATAATTTTGTCAATCTATTTTTAATACAAAGATAATTAATTTTATAATAAATAGTTTATCGGATGGTTACTGGCTCAATGATAGAATATAATGCACCATAACTTACTTGCATACACAAACTCTCAAATACAAGAAATATTACAAAGAATTCAAGAAAAATTAAGAAATATTTAATTTATAATTCTTGTTTATATATTTCCGCAATGCGACTGGTATGTTAATAATTCCTTAATGATATGTTATATTGTTCACTTTATTTTATTTTTTTTTATATTTCATTTAGGTCTATATTACATCTATGGCATATGAATTGTTTTTAAGACATATTTATACATTAAGGCTGCGTTTGGTTGCAATGATGAGATTATATGTGATAAGATTGAGATGAATATGTAAGGCATATAACATGTGAATATCATTTAATATTTTGTTTGGTCGTTAGGTTTGAGAGTATGAATATCCCAACAAAATTTACTTTTGTTGTTTAGTTGGTAAGTACTGATAATGTAGGATATACTCAAATTTACTAAACTAACCTTATGTTCTACTGTGATGACTAAAATGCCCATTTATAGGAGCAATTTTGGCACACTCAATGTATTTGTTAAAATTTTATAATAGAAAACAAATAAAATATTTATTTTTTTTTATATATATTACTAAAATTTTCAATATTCTCAATATATTTATTTAAATTTTTAGATTAGTAAAAGAAAAAAAATTAAGATAGAAGGAAAAAGAAAAAATGTAAATATTTGAAGTGAAAAATATTAGAGAAGAGAAAAAGAAGTTAAAAAATAATAATGAGGAAAATCTACTCAAAAACATATCCAAATAGGGTAGATGCTTTATATATAGTATATATATTTTATCATTTGGTGTTTAATCACTTCACCATACCAAGTTCATGTTAATCACACTTTTTTTAGTTGAATGTTTTAAAATTTCAAATACGTCGACATATGAAATAGATGATATACATTTATTAGGTAACTTTATATTTTTAAAATAATTAACCAAAATTATATGAAAATTATATACTACATGCAAAAAATCAACAAAAACCATAAAATTAATAATTAAATAATAAAATAAAACTTGTGCAATAATTAATATAATTTATAATTGAGGGACAAATATGTCTTTTTCATATCTTTGTAGTTGGAAATATTCACAATCCCTTACCTTGTTGGATTAAAAATTGGGCCACAAAATTATAAAGGACCCAATATTTTTTAACCAAACAAAAAATTGGGTTGGATAAACATTATATCCAACCCAATCATAGCAATCAAACAAAGCCTAAAAGTTTATTTTTCTTAAAAAGATTTAAGCCTCTCAAATCCTAGTAAGTCAATAATGAAAATACATGAAAAGTGAAGCCAACTTTTGTAATTTTTGCTAATCCACCCCAAACCTAGTAAATATATTGGGAAAATACGGATTACTCCCTATAAAATTTGAAATTGTCACAAACTCCTTATGAAAAAAGTGGAGTTTGATCAGTATCTCTTATTTTCTTAAAATTTTCACAAAACTATCTAATAGGGGACACGCGTGCAAAATGCAACTAGGAGATGCAAATTTGTGTATGAATTGTTCAAAATGTCCTTTAGAGGTTTAGTATGCCTTTTTTTAAGTGATCATATTTTTCAAAACTCTTTTTTGAAGTTTTTCCTTTTTCATATTAATTTGAAATTTTTTCCTCTATGTTCTCTCTCTGAAACCTTAAACACCTAAATACATCTTTCTAATCTAATCCATAAAGTCATCTGCATTTTTCCAAAACCCAAAAAGTTAATTGAAACAGTTAACCAACTTTATGATGGGTTGAGTTAATCCCCTGTAGAAATAAAAAGGGCCATGGAAGCCACCTGTATAAAAAGATAGTGTGCATGCAAACATGTTAACTTCAAAAAAGGGACCATGCAACCTTATGTAAAAAGAATTCTCCATGCAATCACCTTATTATTTTTAACTTTTATTGATGAATTTAACCCAATATGGGAGGGGGGGGACCTTTTTTAGTAGTTTCTAATGTGTATGAATATACGTAGTATTTTTAGTCTGTTGTAGTTGTAGGAAAGGGAAAAAACTATCCCATAATTGGGGGGGAAATGAATTTCTCATGAATTGTTGCAACTAATTTTAGTCTTGCCATGCAGATTAGGTTGTTTCCTGCCAGAACCTATATCTTCTACCTCTTCCCCCTTACTCTCCAGTATTTTTGGTTAAGTGTAACAAAAAAAAAAAAAAAAAAAAAAAAAAAAAAAGGAAAAAGGAAAGGCCGACATCAAATTCTCTAAGCCACCCCATTTCTCTGCAGCATCCAGTATCAACATGTTTGTGCTCCCTGCACAATGAGAATTTATGGGGTGCTTCGATTAAGGATGATTTCTTCACAATAAAATGTAGAAAATAGCGGAAAAAATTATGTTTTCGACTTGGTTTACCTTGGGTTAAAGGTCTTCTTTTTTTCCTTAGAGTGCAAGAGAGGGTTTTGAATGGAAATTTTTTTATCTTGGATTCTTTTTCCATCTGACAAAGTATGAAGAAGGCAAATGGGTGAGGGAAAATGATACAATAGTATTCCAAATCTTCCACAGCACACTAAACGGCAGTTTTGTCAATATTTTTTTTCTAGCAGAAAAGTGAGCTTGGAATGAGTGAGACAATTTAAAAAAACACGAGGTACTGATCAGACTTCATTTTTTTCACATGAAGTTTTATGACAATTTCAAATTTCACATGAAAGTAATACACATTAGCCCTAAATATATATTCTACTTAACCTGCCTAAAGGATGTCAAAATCTTCACAATGTGATTTCTACAATTAGCATTTGATCTAATTCACAAGATCTCAATGGATTATTAGCACTAAAAAGCAGATTATGACAACAAATCAATATTCTGAAATAAAATTTCGATAATAAGTTCAAAAAGCAAACATAACTGACACTTATAAAATTAAAATATATGTATAATTAGGGGAGAGGTCTGTGTATATATATGGGGCAAATAATCATTATCTTTGTATTAATCATCCAAGCATGGCTGGGCTCTGTTTTTCCAAAATTTCCATCTTGCTAGTTCTTTGTGCAGTTCCTCTGATAACCCTTAGCCATAGTTCAGATGAAGAAAGAAAGGCAAGTCACTTTAATATTTTAAAACTTATTGTTTTGTATATTTTATTTTTTTATTTTTTTTTTTTTGGCATCAAATGATGACATGTTGTTCAAGTATTGGACGGAACAATACCTTAAAAACAAAGGTGTAATTTGTAATTTACACCATGAGTTGTTGTTAACAAGTAAATCTTATATACACCATCACATGGTTATGTTGGGTTCTTTTTTGTTATTATATGTTGATCATGTTCATTTATATTCTTTCAAAGTAGGTTTACATAGTGTACATGGGAAATCTTGACGAAAGTGATCAATCACCTTCCTCGTACCATTTTAACATGCTTCAAGAAGTCGTCGACAACAGGTATTATATTATGTGCCTCAGAGTTTAGAGCTTTGTATGGAAATATAATCCATCTGGGTTCAACCTATCATATCTAATCCAAATAAATTAATATTCATATGCAAAGTGAAGCCAGGTGTTGGAGCTTAGAACATGAAACACAATATACAATTAGGGAACTATTAGATGGGTCCCAACTATAATATCTCGATATTTAAGTCAACAACAATTTATAGGTCAATTTGATATACCAAATCCATCTGAATCTAAGGATATTTATAGTGGTGGAGTAGCATACACCTGTCACATGAGTATTTTATGAATGAGTGAGATGATACAACGTGTCTTCAATTAAGGTTCGGATCTCAAATTTACGGCAGGAGTCTGGGTCAAGTTGACCTGTAAAAAAATAGTATTTTTGGTTTTATTCAGTTATTTGAGGGCAAAATGATCATATGAAGCCTTACCAATATTCAATATTCAATATTCATGTAAAACAATCTAACCATTCATTAAATGTCTTTCTGAAAGGTTTGTGAGGCATTCCTTAGTGAGAAGTTACACAAGGAGTTTCAATGGATTTGCAGCCTATCTCACACCTCAAGAGCAAGAAAAGTTGGCCAGTAAAGTTCTATATGCTCCAATCTTGCAAATTTTTACTTCATTTTTTCCTTCGAATCTCAAACAAACAATGTGGAAATTCATGAAATACTCTTGATGTCCTTCAGGTCATGAAAAAGTTGTCTCAATTTTCCCCAGCAGAACTCTTCAACCTCAAACAACAAGATCTTGGGATTTCATGGGACTTCCTGAAAATGTCCACAGAAATCCCACAGTTGAGAGTGACACAATTATTGGTGTCATAGACTCTGGAATTTGGCCTGAATCAGATAGTTTCAACGATAAAGGCTTTGGCCCTCCTCCCAAGAAATGGAAAGGAGCTTGCCAAGGTGGAAAGAACTTCACTTGCAATAAGTATAAACTCTTTCTCTTGCCATACTTATCATGTGTTTTCATGTCAAATACTATGATTTGGTCCAAATATAACAATAAGCTTCTTTTTCCCCAGCAAATTAATAGGGGCTCGTTATTATGGCTCGCCCACAGATGATTCCGCCAGTGCCAGAGATAAAATAGGCCATGGAACTCACACTGCATCAACCGCAGCAGGCAGTTATGTGAAAGATGCAAGTTTCTATGGCATTGCTAAAGGGACTGCCCGAGGAGGGGTCCCATCGGCTAGAATTGCAGCATATAAAGTTTGTAAGACGGAAGGATGTGAATCATTTGATATACTGGCTGCATTTGATGATGCTATAGCTGATGGAGTGGATATTGTTACGATTTCCATTGGAGGATCTTCTCCAAGTTCTTTGGAATATGATGAGATTGCCATCGGATCTCTTCATGCATCGCTAAAGGGCATTTTAGTGGTTCAATCTGCAGGGAACAGTGGGCTGAAGAAAACGGTTATAAGCACCGTGCCCTGGATTTTCACAGTTGCTGCAAGCACTACTGATAGAGGGATTGTCTCCATAGTTGTTCTTGGAAATGGAACTGTGTTGACTGTAGGTATCTCTCACTTTCTAAATATTTTTTGTTCTTCATACCGTTTTTATTGCGTTCTTATTAATTGCAAATGTCACAGGGCAAGACGGTGAATTCCTTTAGCTTTAACGGGACTAGTTTTCCCCTAGTACAGGGGAAAGATGTCTCATCCGAATGCAGTGAAATAGAAGCTCAGTAAACTCTTGGGCCATTTCATTTCTAAAATTCATAAATAAATAAAATAAGATAAAGAGCCTAATGTCTTGTTGGCTTACCTCAGGAACTGTGAAGCAGGGTGTTTAGACAGCAGTTTAGTGAAGGGGAAGATTATACTCTGCAACAACCAGGCCGGCATAAAAGAAGCCTTTAGAACTGGAGCCGTTGGATCAGTTACACATCTGTCTTATGATGTACCCGATGTTTCATTTGTTGTTCCTCTTCCGGCATCAAGTTTGAGCGAGCAGGACTTCAACCTGGTGTACAGCTACTCCAGATCCACAAAGTAATATCCTTGTCCTTTTAAGACAAAAAAAGATATCATATGATTGAAAAAACTTATATCAACAGATCTTCACTGCAGAGTTCCCAAAGTAGACATTCAGACCAGTGAATCTGTAAGAAATCCTGATGCCCCTCTGGTTGCTAGCTTTTCATCAAGAGGACCAAATGTCATCATTCCAGATATATTGAAGGTATATTGTTTCTCCAGTTTTTCATTTCACAAGACTATAAAATACATAGTAATAAAAATTTTATATACAGCCAGATGTAACGGCCCCTGGAATCGAAATTCTGGCAGCATTTTCACCCCTCGCTCCACCTTCGATTATCCCCTCTGACAACAGATCTGCTAACTATGATGTCCTATCTGGAACCTCAATGTCTTGTCCACACGTAGCCGGAGCAGCTGCTTATGTAAAATCATTTCACCCCACATGGTCGCCCTCAGCAATTCAATCAGCTCTTATGACAACTGGTAATCTTCTGAGTTAGTTCAGGATTTCTTTCCAGCACATTTGTAACTACTTTTTAACAATTCTATTTTCTTGTTTATAGCATGGAGAATGGATCCCACAAAGGATTCACTAGCAGAATTTTCCTATGGAGCCGGCCATATTGATCCGGTAAAAGCTGTAGATCCAGGCCTTGTCTACGAAACATCCCCAGAGGATTACATCAAATTGCTGTGCAGTTTGGGATTTGATTCTGCAATGCTGAAACAGATATTTGGAGTAAATAGCACTTGTCCGGCAGGGGACCAGACGACGCCCAAGGATCTCAATTACCCTTCAATGACTAGTCGAATTGTGACTACTCAAAGCAAAACAAGTGTTGACTTTTCCAAAAAATTCACAAGAACTGTTACAAATGTAGGATTTGGAAACTCAACATACAAGGTGAAAACCAGCACAAGTCCAGAGTATAATATCTTAGTGAAACCTAGTATCCTAAAATTTGGAGCAGTTAATGAGAAGAAATCATTTGAAGTGATTATCAGCGGGAAGACTGATGGGAAAATGGTGTCAACTGAGTTGGAATGGTCTGATGGTGTACACAAAGTCCGCAGTCCAATTGTTTTGTATACAGATGATTTTTAGATCAGTAGATGACTATATTTGTATTTAATCTGGTTATCAGGGAAATATATGTTGAATTAAATATTTAAGGTCTCTAATACTGTGTTGATAGAAACTTTCATTATTTCATAATCTTCATGTGGGATAAGGTTATATATCTGAATTGAAGTGTTTATATCTCAAAATAATATTACTGGTTTGTAATATTAAAACAGCCTTACCATTAATTTACCAGTTCAAAATCTCTGCTTTTGATTCCATTACTCAAAAAAGCCAAAGAACATTTATTGGTATTTAAAAATGCCTTCTATATAAAAGAACAAAGCAAATTATACGGATTAAATAAGAGGAACTGCACAAGTGCAGACCTGAACATCAACTGTTCTTTGTTCTAATAGTGAAAAAAAATGGCTTCACTCAATACACTTCATTGCTTTTTCTTGTTTGTTGTTTGCAATCTGATCTGGAAGTGCCCGACTCGCGCTGCAGAAGATAAACGCCAGGCAAGGGACTTTTTCTAATAGACCTTGATGAAAAATTTACTACCAATGGGAAATTACACATGATTATATATACTATGTGCTATTATGCTATTCTCATAAGCTATTTTAAGATCTTTTTATGGGTTTTTTCTATTTTAATTACTGGTGATTTCTTTGCAGGTTTATATAGTTTACATGGGAGCCCTTCCAGAAGGAGATTATTCATCTTACCATAGCAACAAGCTTCAAGAACAGCACATCAATTTGCTTCAAAAAGTAGTTGATGGCAGGTCATAACAAACATTTGATGAATAATTATTGTATGAATGCTATAGAAATGACAAAAATATTGTGATTTGAAACAATTATTCTTCCTCAGTTTTCTGAAGGATGCACTAGTTAGAAGTTACACAAGAAGTTTCAATGGTTTTGCGGCTTACCTTACAAACCAAGAACAACAAAAATTAGCCAGTGAGTTCCTCTGTGTTTTTCCTTAAAATCATGTCCATCTATTATCCTTTTAATGCATATATACATCAAACAAAGTAGTTTTTGTAATAAAATTACAAGATTCTACAAACTTTTGCAGGCTTTGATGAAGTGGTATCAGTTTTCCCAAGCAGAACTCTCTGGCCTCAGACGACAAGATCATGGGACTTCATGGGCTTACACGAAAATATTAATCCAAATCCCAGCACCAGAAGCGACATTATAATAGGCATTCTTGATTCCGGAATATGGCCAGAATCAGAGAGTTTTGATGATAAAGATTCCAGCCCTATTCCAAAGAAATGGAAAGGAGTCTGCAATGGCGGCAAAAATTTCACTTGCAACAAGTAAACCTTCTTCTCTCAGATGATAAAGCTCATTGCTTTCCAAACAGGAGATAAAAGTACTAAAACTATGATTGTATATACAGAAAATTAATCGGGGCTCGTTTCTACACCAGCACAGATTCTGCCAGAGATACTGTTGGCCATGGAACTCACACGGCATCAACAGCAGCTGGGAACTACATAAAAGATGCCAGTTTCTATGGCATTGCTCAGGGGACGGCCAGAGGAGGGCTCCCTTCGGCAAGAATTGCAGCATATAAAATCTGCCACGTAGGGTGCAGGGATGCAGATATATTGGCTGCATTCGATGATGCTGTATCTGATGGAGTTGATATTATAACGATCTCAGTGGGATCTCTTATGGCAATAGACATGAAATATGACAGCATTTCGATTGGATCTCTTCATGCAATTCAGAAAGGTATTTTAACTGTTCATTCAGCAGGAAACAATGGCTTTGGAGCTGGAACAGTTTCCAGTGTGGCGCCATGGCTGTTGACTGTCGGCGCTAGCAGTATTGATCGTGGGATTGTCACCAAAGTCGCGCTTGGAAATGGCAACACAATTGTTGTGAGTAGTATCAAGAAGTCTCTTACATTAGTATTAATTCATTTCATGTGGCTAAATTTCTTGATAATGTGATTTAAATTCATACATTTGATCCTGATGAGCTCGTTTTTAACAGGGTAAAGCAGTTAATTCCTTCAAGATGAATGGGACCGAATTTCCGTTAGTCTATGGGAAAGATGTAACGAGCAAATGTAATCAAATGGGTGCCAGGTAGATCCAATTTTTTCATCTCCTCTTCCTTGTCTATAAGTATTCAAATTTCGATGCCTAGTCCAAACTGTATAGGAACAAAAATCAAAATTTTGGCTCGAATGATCTATAAAGGGATCTCCTACCCTACGATCCATTCAGCACCGTGCAATTTCTTTTTCCTCGATATTCCCTATGTCATACCTCAGGATTATGAATTCATTGGATGCAAGAATTACCTCCAAACTCAACAAATGTATTTTGAAATTTGATTAAAATCAATTTATACAAAACGCATGAGTTTTTTAACCAATGCTTATATGGTAGTCACTTTTTAAGTATTTACTACATGTCAGATAGGGCATTACACCCTACAACATACAAGGCCACTCTTTTAGTATTTAGAGGGTGTTTGGATGAGCTTATAAGCTCTTCAAAATATTTTATAAGTTGATAAAAAGTGTTTGGTAATTTTTTTTTAAAAAAGAGCTTATAAGATCCTAAAATAAGATGTTACGAACTTATAAGCTCTTTTAAAAAGTAAGGAAGCCCTAACTTATTTTTAAGATCTTAACAAGCTCCTTCATTTTTAATCATTTTAATTACAAAATTGTCATTATTAACATCTTATTTTGTCCAAACACTTCATTAGTCTATGTCAGGTAGGGCATTATACCCTACAACTTATAAGTTTTATTTTTCTTAGTATTTCGCCTAGGTCCTAGGAACTAAACAATCAAAACTATAGTAATTCATTAGAAATAACTCTTGTTTTGTTGCAGGTATTGTGCTCCAGGGTGTTTAGATAGTAGCCTGGTTAGAGGAAAGATTGTTTTATGTGACAGAAACACAGGCATAAGGGAAGCTCTCAATGCCGGTGCCCTTGGAACAATTGTGAAATCAGGGGCAGCACCCGATGTTTCCTTTGTTGTTCCCCTGCCTGCATCAGCTTTAATTATCAGTGACTTGAGATTAGTCAAAGACTACATCAACTCTACAAAGTTAGTATCTGATTCCCAACCTTTTTCTAAAAGTCTTATATGAATTAGGTATAAAAATACATGATTTGATCTTGATCCTATTTCATTCTAAAAATAGAAAATTCGATATAATTGGAAATTTAATTTCTTTTGAAAATTTGATGTAGTTACTAATTCATAATTTGACATATACGTAATGAAACTTCATTCTCGATTCTACAAGAATTTCATGAAAGCATTTCATTTTGCCTCTCTTCGATGGAAGTTTGATTTTCTCAAAATATATCCTAATTTTTAACCTAATTCTTTTGATGATGATCGATTAAACTACAGCATTAGGATTCATGTCGTGCTAATGCAAATGTGATTCTCATCATTTGGTGTTTGACATATTTGAATGTTTAGAAATAGTGATGATTACTTACATGGAATACAGATGAGTTACACCATACTGATGCAACGTCATTCCTACTATTTGGCGTTATAAATATTTCAGCATTCAAAATCATGATGATTACCTGCATCATGTTGATGTAACGTAGTTCTCACCTATTTGGTGTTTTACATATTTCAATATTCAAAAGCAGTGCCGATTAATTATCTCAGCGTTACGACATGTATCATGCTAATGTAACGTAATTCTTACCATTTGATGTTTTGCATATTTCAATGTTCAGAAACGATAATAAAATTACATCAACCCTAAGATCTACATCGTATAACGTGATTCTCACCATCTAGTATTTTACATATTTTAACATTCAGTACTATATCGCGCTAAAGCTTACATAATTCTTGATTTCGTTAGGGCGGCGGCCAAAGCAGTTATATCAACAAGTGAATCCATTAAAAACAGTGATGCTCCTCTGGTGGCTTCTTTTTCTTCAAAAGGACCAAACCGCATCGTCCCAGATATCTTAAAGGTATATGATACAGAACTATCTTCGAAATCAACTGCCTTTAAATTTATGTACTTCTTTTATCTAACATTAAGACAATATTTGCCATATGCAGCCAGACATAACAGCACCTGGAGTGGAAATCTTAGCAGCATTTTCACCAGTAGCTTCTGTTTCAAACTTCCCCTCAGACAAAAGATCTGTTAAGTACAAAATCTTGTCCGGAACATCCATGTCTTGCCCACACGCTGCAGGGGCCGCTGCATACGTAAAATCAGTGCATCCTGATTGGTCGCCGTCAGCAATCAAATCTGCTCTTATGACAACTGGTAATCAATTTACACCTTTGCACCAAAAAAATATAATTTTCTATGCACAAATTTTCATTTAAAGCAATGAGAACATTTTGGATCATCTGTTCCAATAGTTAATTTATGTTTTATTTCATTTCACTGATACTTATAAGTGTATGTAGTCCATAACCAAATTTTTTCTTAAAAAAATATTTGCTAGAACTTTTACTTTTGGAGAAATAAAAAATCGTATAGAAAATTATCTTGAGAGTTGAGAATATTTAAAAATATAAGTGAAAAATATAAAAAAGCAATGGAAATTGGGGCGACGGAATTGGCTTGGTTTTAGCTTTTAGCTCTTTTTCTTGGTTTACCTTCCTCTAAAATAGCTAAATTTCATCTGAAAGTTGAAAAGCACTTTTTTAAAATTGTTGCAAATGCTCTCTTAGTATATATCTGTGTGAAGTATATATAAGATATTAGAACACAAAATACCAAATGGAGTAGAAGATTTGAACTGAAAAAACAATAACCGTTTTCTATTTCCATGCAGCTTGGCCCATGGATCCTACGAAGCATTACAATGCGGAATTTTCATATGGAGCCGGGCATATAAACCCAGTAAACGCGACAAATCCTGGACTCATCTATGAAACAGATAACGAAGATTACATCAAAATGCTGTGCAAAATAGGCTACTCCACAGAAACAGTTCAGAAATTATTCAAAGACAATAGCATTAGCTGCTCAAAGTTTGAGGCCACAAAAAATGACTTCAACTACCCTTCAATGACTATCCAAGTTAAAAAAGGCAGTCCATTGAAAGTTAGCTTTTCAAGAATCGTAACAAATGTTGGCCTTGCAAACTCAACTTACACAGCTAAAATCACCAACACTTCAAGCTGCAATGTGACAGTGGAGCCATCTGTTCTTTCTTTTAAACAGCTAAACGAGAAGAAATCCTTCATTGTGAGTGTTGAATGGAATCAAATGAAATCGATGATATCTGCTTCACTGGTGTGGTCTGATGGTGTTCATTCTGTGCGCAGCCCAATTGTTATATACTAAAAAGGTCCTCTGATTTTATGCGTACCAATAATTTTAACACATTCTATGCGTGTGCTAAAAATTTTTATATTATAAATGAATACAAATATGTGTTTTATTATTCTATATAATAAGAGTTCTTTTATTAGTTTCAATATATTTTATTTAAATTTTACATAAATAAAAATAAAAAAGTTATGATAAAATAATAATCTAGCGAAGGTATAATGGTATAATTGTGAGGATTAAAATATAACAATAAAGGCATTTAAGGCATATTACTTGAAACACACCAAAAAAGAGACTACACTTTATAATAATTTAAATACTACAAACTTGTTCAAATACAATATCTTTTGAAATTTAAGTTGAAGTGATGGGTATTTTACAAGTCAGAGGAGTTGAATGCTTGATAGTTTCAGTATCCAGCTCGTGTCTGTTTTTCCCCTGTATCTCTCTGTGACCTTAATATTTAGCACCAGAACTTACTTTCATGTTTCTTCAAAAATTATGTTTGACTGCTAAACAACTCACTCAATACCACAAGCCACAATCTGATACTGATCTGTTTCATATTCTAACACACAAGAACTAGCTTCCCAGTGCTGCAGGTGGCAAGACTCCACAAAAGGAAAGCAGAAAAGAAAACGCCCATGGGGATAAACAACAATTTACTCTCTAAGCCTTAAGCCCTGAAGGGATTATCAATGATATAACTGTCTTTATTGCAGAAAACATGATCTTCACAATCATGTATTCTTTTGCCATGGCTACCATTGAAAGAAACAACAAAGTGAGTTGCAAAAGCATATAACATGGGAGATAGACTCACCACCCACTGTGGAGTAGATATCCAAGCTCTAGCAGCAACAGGAGTTTTTACACAAACAAAATAGTCTTTTATCTGCAGTGTCCCAATATCTAAAAATCAAGATAAGAATTGAAAAGTCCAACTGCTATCAAGTAAAACACTATAGGAGTAAAAGGGAAAAGAAATAAACCAATTTCATATTTCATAAGGATGTAAGCACGATTATTAACCTATAATCAAAATGAATTTGCTCAAAGCAGGAAAAATGCAATTTGCTATGCCATAACAACTTTAATATACAAATGAAAGTAAATAGGAAGAATCCCAAGAATGTTGCCATTGAACAAAAAATCAAATTTTCAACAGAAATAAAGGGCTATCAATCAAGAATACAAAACTTTACCAGCCTTAACTCTCTAACAACAAACTCAACCAAAACTTCACAGATAGAAAAAGCCCATATCAAAAAATCAAGCATGGCCTCAAGAAATAGAGAACCCTCAATGCTAATAACCATGTTACAATTAGAATCCAAAACAAGATAACTCATCAAAAAAGAACCAATCCCATGAAACCAAGAATCATGAACTCTAAACACAACATCAAAAACTTATTAAAAAAGAACCAATCTCATGAAACAAAGAAACATGAACTCTAAACATAACAATCAAAAAAATAGAAAAAAAGAAAACCCAAGAGAAAACCAATCCAAAAACAGACCGATTATAATCAAGAAACCAAGAAAACTCAACCCTCTTGATCACAACCTGGAAAAAAAAAAAAAGCCAAAGCTCGAACCCTACACCCTAAACAATACTTTAGAAACTGTATTTCCCGATTGTTGTTACAATCGGGAAGTACAGTTTCTATTGCCTCAACACTCATAGACCTATATACAATCCTAGCCTTACGATTACATTCATCCTTGATGTCTTGATTATGTTCCATTAATTGAAAGCTTACAGCACGCATACTTAAACTAAAATAACCAAAAAGGCCTAATATCAGTTCAACAATTTAAGCATACATAGAAGAGAACCGCAAAAATCTTCCAAATTTTCATTATTATAACAATAAATGAGTTTGAAGCATAAACAGTCTTTGTAGAACAAGAATCTCAAATAATGAATATTATCAAATTAAAAAATAAATCAAGTCAGAATACAACCTACTACTATAACTAATATATTTTCGTCAATTGAATTCTCAAAATGCTTGCTAAGTCAAGTTATTATACTAAATTATTATAACTATAGTGAATCTCAAACATGGTAAGGTTTAATTGTTTCTGGAGTAATATTTATGTTTATTATTCTTAATGTTTGTTTAAAAAGCACTCCTTTCCTCATCTTTGTTGAAGGATTATAAGTGAGTTAAGCATTGTTAAGGAAGCTGTTCTCTTCGAAAATTTAACAGTCATGTATTATTTGTGAATGTCATTTTATAACTATAATCTTTGTATTGTGGAATGTAAATTAATTTGCTGATACTGAATTTGATTATAACTATAATCTTTATAATCTTTGTAGTTATAAATATTATAATGACTACAATATTTATATTGTGTCTGTATATATGTCAAAAATCTAATTGCTGCAGTTAAATTTGATTGAATCTAATGGAATTATTTGCTTCTAACGCAATTTTTTCGTTTAAATGCTGACACCTTGTGTGTCTTCAGCCTCACTTTCTATGTTCAATAAGAAGAAGATTCCATTTCTTTCTAGGTAAATATTTGATAGTTCAAGCTGATGTTGTTGCCACCTACGTTGTCTTATGTCAATCTTTTTTGCGATATTTGATGACTCCATCTCAGATTTTGTCTTACAAAGGAAACCATGCTAAAATCTGCTCAATAAAAACCAAAAACAGGCTTAGAACATAGAATCAGTCAAACATTGATGCTAAAATGATAACCCACAGAAAATTTAAGAAGAAAATTTAAACATATGCTGGAGGATTGCAGACTATAGTAAAATAGTGACCTATAAATTGAATCGCACTATGGCTAGTTGTTTATTAAATAAACTTATTATTATACAACTTAAATTGATTGATTGATACATTTGTCATAATCTTTTCATTTATTTAAAATTTAAATTGCATTTATCGAAACTACTAAAAGAGTTACTGAATAATATACCTTACTAGTCCCAACAATTCTTTTATTCATTAGACTTCATAAACAAATTTTTGTTATTCAAAATAAATAAATAAAAAATTATCAATAAAAGAAATTTTGTTCCACATTAAAATTAAAATGTCGCATAATATAACTAAATGCAACGTCAAAATAATAATCCAATAATATTAGAAGGTAGGGTGGGTGGTATTTTCAAATACTAAGTCCACTTGATTTTGAATATTTGGATTTTTGTCGTACAAAATTATTCACTTTGTACGCTTCTCATAGAATATTTTTAAAATGTATAAAATATTATATTTTACAATTTTAAAGTTCCCCTCCAGCTGCCACTATATCCTGTTGGTTTCATGTGTTTCAGATTAAAAATATATTTTGAAGGATTTAAATAAAATAAAATTTTAAATTTATATAAAATAAATAATGACAATTTGATAATTAGTATACTACGTTGAATCTAAAGAATCTACGAAGCTGTAAAAATAAATTGAGAATTGCTTATTTTTCAAAAGAAAGCTTACAAATTTCTATCATTTTAGAAGATGTTAGGCTAAATTTATTTAAAGGATCTTACAAACCCATATCTAACAAAAGAATCTTTTTTACGAGGTAAAAATCAAAATTTATATTTAATTATTCCAAAATCAAACATAGATCAATTCCCCTTTTGATTTGGGAGTATCCATGAAATGACTTATTAGTAGATTAATAGATCACTTCTTAAATATTTTATAGGATATTTTAAAGAACTTGTTTATTCATCCAAATGCCGACTTATTTGTAAGCAAATGTTTCTAGCAACAATAAACAGAAAATATTTATATGGGAGCATTCCATGCATAAAATTTACTAAAATTTTTATATAATAAATTTATTTTCAAGAACTATGTTAAACAATCCTAGCAAAATGTAAGTTGACATTTCCAAAGTTAATCATAATCTAATAGTTTTAATCTCAGATTCTCAAACAATAAGTACAAAACAATTAATGGAATGTTAAACAAAATTTCATCAAATACATGAAAAATAAATGTAATTTTCGTTTTCAGAATCTATAACAGAAGGATGGTATGCACTCTTTTTGCTTTAGTTAAGCAATATTACTTGCTAAACCTTGAACTTTGAGAAGGTGTATTATACTGTTCACAAAGAGCCATTTTATTCCTTGGAGGTGCCCTTGGCCCCCCTTTATCTACATCATTAATATGCAGTCTAGGAAGAAGAGGATCCATTGGTTTCCCTTCATCTTTTCCACCTTGCATCCTCCACTTCTCACAATTGTAATTGATAAAATCGCATTTGTTTTGTCCAAAAATCTCTCTCCTCAAACTCAAACAAAAATCCCATTTCCAAGAGGACTAGTATTTCTTATCAAACTCAAACAAGAGCCCCATCTCCAAGAACACTCACCAACACAAACGCCAAATCCAAAGCTCAAAAGTGGCAAGAAGGAACTGAAAGTTTCTTTTAGTAAAGTAATCATGAGAAAGTTTTTCTTTATAATATTTAATGCATACTAATAGTATTTCAATTCATTATTTGCCATTTTAATGAAGCTAAGGAGTTCAGAAGGTTGAATAAATTTTCTTTTACTCAACTAACAATTGCTTTTGAAATAATAAATATACATAACAATTACCAGCCACAACCCACACACTTCTATGTTTTGACTCCATGTTTTTAGTGTAACATGGACATTGATTATCAGATATACCTATTCATGGTTCATTAATGTAAATAATACTCTTGATTGTATATGTAAACTACTTGGAATGATAAAAGAGATGTTGATTGGTATACAAGGTGCAACTAAAATTTTAAAGCATCCGACAATAATTTCATTATCTACTGCAACCTTGTAAGAAGTTCTAGATAGATTGGTGAAGTAAGTATCTCCCACTATGATTAGGATTAGGTTTTGGAGAGAGATTGTAATGGTTTATGATAAATAAAGTTTTTCAAAACAAATGCTTTTACAAATTTTTTAGTCCTCTAATTATAGTATCAAATTACTCTATTAAACGCTTGCCTATGTATGATATCTCTAATTTACAAACCCAATACCAAATTTTTTTACTGATGCTAGATGTTTATTCAAATACTTTGGTGATTTCAACAATGTCATATTTGATGAAAAAATACGATAAAATGCCAGATTTAAATCTATAGTTAACTTAAATCATTAGAGAAGAACATGAAGCAACCCAAAATACAATCAAAATCAAGATACTCATTAATCAAAGGGATCAAACTTAATTCACTTGAAGGAATAGTAATGGATAGCAGAAGACTGATAATTGAAGGGAAGCATAACAAGAGAAAAAGGAATAAAATAATTATTTCCTAGAGAATTAACAAATAGATATGAAAGTCATCCATATTAAGTGTATACAAAAATGCTCACTATGAGGTCTATATATAGAATTGAAGTTTCTTTTTAACAATTGAAGAAAAAAATCTAAAACAATACTAATATGTACACTATTTTAGATAACATTCTATACAACATCTTCATAAATAAAATACCAGAAAATTCAATATTATTGTTCTGACAATGTTAAATGATTTAGAAAAGCTCTTTTAAGTTACACATATTGAAATCTATCTATAAAGTTCTATCTTTTAATTTACTAAACTCAAATGCTACTAATTTTCCATTATAGCAATAAATTATGTTGCGCAAAATATAGCAGATAAAAAAAATTAACTTAATAATTATTTTAAAAAAAACGGAAAGAAAGAAAGAAAATTTATGTATGGCGTTCAAGTCAACATATCAAAATTCACGACTGGATTTTGAAACAATCATAGCAAAAACAAATACAGATCACGATACAACCATAATAAAAATAGAGACCACTTCATAGCGGTAACAGAATCAGATAAAAATCGCAATCTAATCATGAATTTTGTAAATAGAATCACAACAATAATTGTAACAAAATCAAACAGAAATCACAATATGGTCAAATGCAATAAACCTTGTGTTCCTGGAATTTAATTAGAAGTGTAATCCAATAGTCACATGCTATTCAAATTGCTTCATATGAAAACAAATCTGATCACACATATTATTAGATAGTGCTTCAAGATGTAAAAAGAAAAACTATATTAGGAACGACTTTGAGAATACATTAGCCTACTCAATAAATAATATGTTCTGCTAGTACGGTTTATTCTACACAATATTACACAGGATATCAACTGGCCACTATTTTATACAAATCTGTGAAATATACATACAGTTGTGAGAAGTATATGTAGTTTATGTGAGGATGTGAAACCCATTCCTTGGCCCCAATTTGGATGAGTATCCAGTTGTGTGTCTCAACCTTCAATTTCTATTTACCGTGAGATGCTCTTATTTTAACATCCCTTTAAATAAGTCGAAGACCATTTTAGTGAAACCCTAAGGGAAGATCCAAGGATAATGAATAGCGGTTTGAATAACTATCTCTCCCTATGCTAGAATCTTCTTATTTTCAGAAGAATTACATGCACGTCTCCGATAGAATTTTCTTGATAAACTTATAGGTGCATGCAGATGATTACTCTGATTTGTTGTGAGTGTTGAATGGAATCGAATGAAATATTTGGGAAAAAATGTAAATTTAGTCCATCAACTATTGCCTATTTCGATTTTCGTCCATCTTCATTTGGAGTTAGCAAATTTGATCCTTTGCCCATTAATATTTATCACATTTAGTACATTTTTTAGCAATTTCAATCCTTCGGGCTGATTAATTTAGAATTGAGCCCGCCAATTATCCAATCAGCAACAATCGGGGCTCTGATTTTGAGCATTTTATGCCATGTGGCTCAAGGAGTCCACGTCACCCAACAACGTCATGCCACATCATAAGAGAAAAAGAAACTAAAATAAAAAAAAAAAAGGGAAAAGAAAAGAAAAGAAAAAACAATCAAATTCTTAAAAACTCCCCACAAGATTTTTTTCCCCCATTTTCTTTACACATTTCTCTCTCATCCTTTTTCATTTCTTTCCCTTGTCCTCATTCTTCTTCTTCTTCGTTCATCTGCCCACTTTTCTTTGTTTTTTTCCTTCTTGTTTCTGCTCAATGCTGTCGTCCTCGAGCTCCTCAGCATCCTGCAAGCCCCTTGAATGCTCATGTGGTGAGAGATATATGGTGAAGACCTCATGAACTAAAATGAACCCCAGCAGAAGATTTGCATCCTCCCCAAGATATAATATAAGTGACAATGTGAAAATGGGTTATACGGTTTTGATTATTTCAATTTCAATTTTTGATTTTTTTTTTAAAGAGAAATGGATGTGGGTTTTTCGAATGGGTCGATCCACCCATGCGTGCAAGGGCCAAAACCATCATTCCAGGTCTCCTTCGCAAAATCAACATGTTGGAGGCTGAGAATGAACAATTGAAGAGGCGTATATGGAACTGAAGAAAGACTTGCAAAGTTATATTTTTTGGTATTTTGACTATAATTGTGTTCGTTGGGGTTATCTTGGTAGCAATTATAATGTAGTGCAAGTTGTTATGTTGGTTTTTAGTTAAGCCAAACCCTTTTTTTTTGGGGGGGGGGGGGGGGGTTCTAGTTTGTTATTGTAATAGTTGTGCTATTAATTAGGGAAGCATGTATTTGTAAGTTAATGTAATAGCTACAAATTTCCCTAAATTTTAGCTGCATTGTAATGCTAATATTTTGGAAATATTGGATGATAATGATGATTACTGAGTAATTGCCTCATATTTGCAGATAATTTTTGGAATTTTAATTCAATATTGTGGTTTTTTCTCCTCGACTTTTTACCTTGTTGGAGTTCATAATTTTAACTTGTTAGAAATGGTAATGATGATTATTTTTTAACTCTTATAATTTTTTGTTAAGTATTTGTTGATGTAGTTCATATTTTTGTAATGTTAATAATGAAATTAAGGAATATCTTTGCAACAAGTACAATACAAGGAAGACAGCAATATTCCATTGGTGAATCACAAGCATATGAATAAACTCTATTCATTATAAACTGCAACATAAGCAGCATTCCCCATGTCAAAAAAAAGCCAATCCTTAAAGCATAAATATTTTTCTTTGTCAACAGCTACAAGCCTCAAAAGTTTAACCAAAATAAGCAACTATCAAACCTTCTCATCCATACAAAGCAAGTATCAAACCCTCTTATCCATCAACAACAAGTATCAAACACAATTTTTTTTCCTTCCAACAAACACATTCCAAGAGACAAAATATTGAACTTTCACACGCTCATCTTCTACTTGCTTTTTCCCCCCTTTCTTCTTCTTCCCATTCAAAGTATCCATAGCTTGATTAAGGTCACTAAGATGAACAACTCTCCTTCTTCCTTGTTGAGTTGTGACATTGCTTCCAGATTGTGACATTTGCAACCGTTGGTACATGGATGGACCAAGTAACTTCCTTGATTGTTCAAGAGCACCTTGGTTGGTTTCCTGCACAATATAACCAATTTACTTAGAGTCAGCTACTTTTGTATAGTTACTAGAATATTGAATTATGAAATTGAAGTTTATAATTTTGATTTTATACCTTTGCCTTTTGGAGATCTCCTAAGCATAACAGTCTCTTAACCACCAATTATAGCCTACAACAAATATTTTCAATGGGAAGTCAAATATCAAAGAAGACACCATTCAAAAAACCATATTTATAAATGTAATATACCTTTGATGCACCCCTAGGAGATCTTATTACACCACATCTTTGACATGAGGAATCAATAGTGCTTTTTGTGACCTATGAAGACAAATATGCCAAAATCATGCATTAAACACTACTAGATATTGGGTTCATTTTTCTGCTATGATAAATACAGGAAAAATTAACTATTAATATTACCTTGTCTTGCTCAGTTTGTGCATCTTCTTGCAGCTGACTTGAGGAGCCAACATTTCTTTTAACCTGTGCAACAACATATGACATAAAAAAAGAGAAACCAAATAAATGGATAAAAGTATTGTAACTTGATACAACTAAAATATAATAATTAAACTAAATATCAAACCTTTGTTTGGTTGACAGTAGCTTGTGAAGCTCAAGTGGGCAACAACTCTTCCTCATCTTGGCCATCAACTATCAAGTCTATTATCTCTTCATCCAAAGGATTTGTCTTCAATGGACACTTCGTTTGGTTATGACCAATTTGTTTGCAGAATCTACACTTGGGGCTCTTACATCTTTTCTTCGGTGTAGTTGGTTGCTCCTCTATTGTGGGCCTTCCTCTACCTCTTTTCCTCCCCTTTTCCACAGGTTCCTCATGGCCTCTCCTTCTTGCTTTGGTTGGCATTCCTTTTATCTTTTTGAAATTTGGGGGGAGTGGAGGTATATATATGGTCTCTCCCCATAAGTCTTGACCATTGATACCCATTATGGCACTCTCATAAACTCTTTTGTAACATGCAACTGTGTAGCAACCAGACATGAAGAATTTGGGATCCTGCCTTTGATTGCATATTGCACAACAAGCATGAAGGCAAGGAATCCCTCTGAGGTCCCACTTTCTGTAATTGCAACTCCATGTCTCAGAATCTACACAATATTGCCCTCCATATATGTGTGTGATTTGGTAGTTTTTATCATCAAACTTTCTTGGAATGCAATCTCCCATTTTCTTGACATTTTCATTCAAGATTTCCATGATGCTAGGACATAGATCATCCCTCCAACCATTGGCCTTATCTCTACTTTTTTGCAACCTAGTCATCGTGTGCTCTCTTATCCACTTAAGCATTGTCAAAATGTTCATCTCTCTAGCACTAAGAATGGCACTATTGAAGGATTCACAAAAATTATTTAGCACTATATCACACTTATAGAATGTAGTTGTGAAAGTGGTTTATCACTAAACCACTCTAATGCTGCAGGATCTAAGTTAACCATTGCTTGCATTTGCAACTTAAACTGGCCAATAGTTGTGCTATTGGCTGCTTTCAACATAACATCCTTAAAATCCATCCCCTTGAACCTGGCATTCATGAAGTTTTTCCACATGTGCCTAACACAAAACCTATGTTCTGACCTTGGAAATACCTCATCAAAATCTTGAATTAACCCCTTCTGCTTATCAAACATAAAAGTAAATTCATGTGGTTTATCTATTTGAAGATCTTGTTTCAAAATAGATAAAAACCAACCCCAAGTGTCTGTTGTTTCCCTATTCACCACTGCATATGCTACAGGAAATGGTTTGTTGTTGGGATCAATCCCAATAGCAGTTAGAAGGACTCCCTTGTGAGGGCCAGTAAGGTGACAACCATCCACACCTAAATTAGGCCTACAACTAGCTAAAAACCCAGATTTCAAGGCCCCAAAGCAACAATAAAAGTGTGTAAAGATGTTTTCCCTACTACTATCATTCATTCCTAAAATGACAGTTGACCCTGGGTTTGTTCTCCTCAACTCAGCTGCATAATCCCAAAGTTTGGCATACTGAACCTTAGGATCACCCTCAATCATCTGAATTGCCTTTTTCTTGGCTCTATAGGCTTGATTCCAAGACACAATCCCCCTCACATCCATCTCCAGCTCCTACCTAAAGCCCTTTATCCTTCTTTTTGGTTCAATTTTCATTTTGTTTACAAACCTCTTAGCAAGGTAACTGGATGTGACATTGGAAACATCATATGTAGGCTGGCATATGTGTGTAGGATTATATGTTTTAACTTGGAAAGTTGACTCATCCTGCACTACATATACATGTATTTTCCACCTATAGCCCTTTGAATCACATTTTGCATAGACCTTCTCTTTATCATTCTTCTTCACTTTGATGTTTATCATGCTTTGGATGGCTTCAGCATGAACAACCTTCCTAAAATCAATCTTGTTCCTAAATTTCATGCCTAACTCAAAATTAGGAGTATGTTTTTGGTTATAATTAAAGGAAGGTTCATGAGGCCTATGTTTCAGCATCTGAGTCTCCCTCGCTGTCTAAAGGTACATCACTATCTCCCATAATCTTTTCTTCACTCTCATTGTCACTCTCTTCATCATTCTCTTCTCTACCTCTCTCCTTGATATGGGTTTCCTCAATCCCCATCCATTTCTCATCAGGATAAACAAATGAATAATATAGCAAATCATCATTTTGCCTTTCACTCTCCACCTCATAAACATATACAGGGTCACTATCACCACAGCTATTATCTTCATCACCACTAAAAGTTTCAGGTAAACTGATAAACTCATAGCAACTCCCTAACAACCCATTATCCCTATTTAATTGTGTTTTGGACTGTGTTTGGGATTTTGTTTGGGCTGCAGACTATAATTGGGGCTGTCTTTGGGTTTCAGACTATGTTTGGGGTTGTCTTTGGGCTTCAAAATGTGTTATTAGAGATTGAGTTTGGGCTTCAAAATATGATTGGCGCTGTGGTGGGGCTTCAAAATGTGTTTGGGCTGTGGTGGGGCTTCAGACTATCTTTGGGTCTGTGTTTGGGATTTGCTTCTAGGACTAGGCTTGTCTTTGAGTTTGGGTTTGGGACTGGGCTTGTGTTTGTGTTTGGGTTTGGGACTAGGTCTGGGACTGGGTTTGGGTTTGGGACTGGGTCTGGGACTAAGCTTGCCTTTGGGTTTGGGTTTGGGTTTGGGATTGGGATTGGACTTGGGCTTATGCTTGACACTGGACTTGAGATTGTGATTTACTTTGAGACTGGGATTCTGTATCTACATAAACCTTGACCTCATGATATTTGACACAAAACTCACCAATTTGTTTAAACTCTGCATCAGTTGTAATTAACTTGAATGAACCATCAAATTTATGATAGAACTTCGTTGGGCTTTTCAACCTAACACTATCACAAAGGTAGTTTATATTCCTAAAGTTCAGAATATCCAACAAAAAGTAATCAAACTTTGCCACTTTTCCATTTTGTACACATAAGGGGGGAGAACATCACAATATCCACCATAAAATAAATCCGAGAACCTGCCTCTGCAATGTACACAACATAAGACAAAAAATAGGGAAAAACAAAAAACAAAAAACAAAAAACAAAAAACAAAAAACAAAAAAAAAAAAAAAAATAATAATAATAATAATAATAATAATAATAATAATAATAAGATCTTTCATATCTGCAGAAAGCAGTTGATCACTAAACCTAAACACACAACATGCAACTCAATGGGATAGGGACCACAAAGTTGACATATTATAGTATAATGACAGAAGTCCACACACTACACTATTCAACATTCTCCACATTCAAACATTCAACAGTGCAAAAAAATTATTAAGTGTGGTCCCCAAAAAAGCAGTAAAAAATAGAAACATATCAACTTCAAGTGTAATAAAAGCAAAAATGGCACCTTTATCTAAATATTCAAACACAAGGAGCAAATCAGTCAAAAAAAGTAGCATTCCAGCATATGGTCCCATTAAACTTAGAAAAAGATTCCATAAACAGTACAAAACCACGAGTATATAAACCCATACCATATATAGGAGGTGGCAAACGAATCTCTTCAGGCTTGCAATCCAACATTTTGTTCAACAGCACCACGAACACAAATGAAGCACCAAGAATGTAAAACCTCGCTTCAATCTATTAGGGTTTTGGGTTTTTTCTGACAATTTTTCTGTTTTTTACTCAGATTTCTAATTTTTTTGGTGAAATTTTGTGATTTCTGGGTGAAATCTCAAAGGGGACACCGCAGGTGGGTAGGGCTTTTTTCTTCACGCTCTCAATTTCTCTTCTTTGATGTTGTGTTTGATTTGCTTTGATTTTTTGCTTCTAAGAGTTTTTAATATATAGCATTTTTTCTTATTTACATACGTGTTTTTAGTTTTGTATTTTTGTTAGGTTTTGCATATTTATGTTTAAAAATCTTGTGGGGAGTTTTTAAGAATTTTGATTGTTTTTTTCTATTCTTTTCTTTTTTGTTATTTTAGTTTTCTTTTTCCTCTTATGACGTGGCAATACGTTGTTGGGTGACGTGGACTCCTTGAGCCACATGGCGTGAAACCCCCAAAATCAGAGCCCGATTATTGCTGACTGGACAATTGGCAAGCTTGATTCCAAATTAATCAACCCGAAGGATTGAAATTGCTCAAAAACGTACTAAATGTGCTAATATTAATGGGAAAAGGATCAAATTTGCAAACCCCAAATGATGATGGACGAAAATCGAATTAGGCAACAGTTGATGGACTAAATTTGCATTTTTTTCCATGATATTTGCCTCATTGGTGTGGTTCGATGGTATTCATTCTGTACGCAATTCGATTTTTGTATGCTAGAAAAGTTCTTTGATTTTATGCTTAGCAACAGTTTTAGCACATTGTATACAATGTGTAAAAATAACTGTTGTTTTAAAAAAATAAAAATATCTATTGTTTTATTCTATATAACAGTTCTTTTAATAGTTCTAATATATTTGATTTAAATTTTTACATAAATAAAAATAAAAAAGTGATAACACGGTAATTTGGTAGAGGTATAATGTTAGGTGTAGCATATGTTATTATTGTGAGGATTAGAATATTAAAATGAGAGTATCTTAGACACATTACTTGAGAACGCACCAAAAAAGGGGCTATTGCTTCATTAATAATATAAATAATAATTGATCAAAGAAAATGTAAATAATAAAAACTTGTTCAAATACAACATCTTTTGAAATTAAATTAAAGTGATGGATATTTTATTAATCATTATATAGAACTATCAATTTTTCCTATTTTCTTTTAGTAAATGAATGAAAGTTTTTCTAATTTGATGCGTATTAATAATTTTTCAATTCATTAGTTGTTTATAATGAGATTAAAGTTGTTGACAGGGTTGAATCAATTTTCTTTTACTCAACTAACTAACAATTTCTTTAAAAAAGTAAATATACATAGCAATTACAAACCACAACCCCCACACTTTTGTGTTTAAACTTCATGCTTTTAGTATAATATGGATATTGATTATTAGATATATTTTATTCCTCATTTCTTAAGGTAACTAATTCTTTTAATTGTACAGTAAACTTCTTAGAAAGGTTAAAGTGATGTTGATTGGTACACGAGTTGCAGCTAAAGTTCTAGAGCATCCGATGATAATTCCATTATCAATTGCTTCATTAATAATATAAACATTATAAATCTATTCAAATACAATATTTTTGGAAATTAAATTAAAGTTGTTGATTTTGTTAATCATTATATAGAACTATCATTTTTGTCTTCTCCTAATTTCTTTTAGTAAATGAATAGTAAGAAAGTTTTTTTTTTTTTTAATATTTAATGCATATTAATAATATTTCAATTCATTAGTTGCCATTGCACTGAAGCCAAAGTTGTTCACAAGGTTGAATCAATTTTCTTTTGCTCAGCCAACTAACAATTGCTTTCAAAAAAATTATATATAACAATTACGAGCAACAACCCACACACTTTTATGTTTAGACTCCATTATTTAGTGTAATATCACATATATTTTATTCCTATTTTATTAAGGTAACTTAATTCTCTTGATTTTACATGTTAACTTCTTAGAATGGTAAAAGAGGCGTTGATTGGTATACAAGGTGCAACTAAAGCTAGAGCACCCAACAGTAATTCCATTATCAATTGCAGCCTTTTAAGAAGTTCTAGATACACTACTGAAATAAATTTACTTGGAGGATTAGATTTTGGAAAGAGGCTACAATGATTTATGATTAGGACTAAAATATCCATTAAAGCATTTGTTTTGAAAAACTTTCTTTATCATAAACCATTATAGTACCAAATTATTCTATTAAACACTTGCCCATATTTGATATTCCTAATTTTCTAATCCAATATCAAACTTTATTAATGATGCTAAACATTTATCCAAACACTTTGGTGATTTCTACATTGTCATACTTGATGAAAATATTTCATAAAATGCCAAATATAAATCTATAATTAACTTAAATTATTAAAAAATAATATGAAGAAACTAAAAATTCAGCCAAAACCAACATATTCATTAATTGAAGGGATCAAACTGAATTTGCCCAAAGGAATAATCATGGATAGCAAACAATAGATAATTGAGCGGAAGCATAACAAGAGGAAAAAAGAATAAATAAATATTTTCTAGAAAAATAACAAAATGATATGAAAGTTATCCATACTAAGCGTAGACCAGAATGCTTACAAGGGGTTTCTTATATAGGTTTGAAGTTTCTTTTTCACAATTTAAAAGAATATTCTAAATTATACTAATAAATGCACTATCTTAATAACATTCCATACAACATGTGAATAATAATGAAAATACGAGAAAATTCAATATTATTGCTCAGACAACGGGAAATGTTTAGAAAGCTCTTTTAAGTTAGACATACTCAAGTCTATCCATAAACTTCTATCTTTTTAATTAACTAAACTCAAATGCTACTTAATTCTATTATAGCAATACGGTTCTTAGTTATGTTGTCTAAAATACGGGCAAGTAGAGACATCCATATGTTAGCATCGCCTATGAGACTCTTGAGGACTATTTGTATGAAAACTATGCATCATAGATCATAGGCTGCTAATGGAGGTCTAATGATCTCCACCCAGCCATGACTTTCCCACTGGACGCAAATGCATCATTTAGGTAAAAGATTTTGAGAACCATCACTAATCTTTGGAATCCGAAAGAGTATAAAATAAGGGTGCAAACTAATCGAGCCTGCTCATGAGGAGCTCAAGCTCTAATTCAAATCGATCTCAAGCACTCCATATCTAGGCTCGAGATTCACAAGCAAGTATATAATTAAATATTATTTTTTATTTTACTAATAAATATATATTATATTACTATTTTTTATTTCGAATTTGAGCTGAAACTCGAGCTCGAGCTTTATAATTTATTTGTCAATTCAAACATTATCAAGCGTAATCGAGCCTTAAAACTTTAAGCTCATCGAGCTCGAACTTGAAAATTTTGTCCAAACTTTGCTCAACTGTACTCAATTGCAGCCCTTGTATAAAAGTAGAAAATTTATGCAAGCATCAAAATTCTGAGTCAGCAGGTCAAAAATCACAATGAGATTTGATACAATCATAGCAAAAACAAAAAGAGATCACAATATAACCATAACAAAAGCAAATATCACAGTATTGCGGTAATAAAATCAAATAGAAATCGCAATATAATCATGATAAAAGTAAATAAAAATCACAATAATAATTATAACACATCAAACATAAATCACGATATGGTCACATACATGTAAACCTTGTGTTCCTCGAATTTAATTACAAGTACAATCCTATAGTCATATGCAATTCAAATTGCTCAAGAATTCATATTAAAACAAATCCCATCACATATATCATTAGATAGTAATTCAAGACGTTAAAAAATATAAATATTTATCAGGAACTACTTTGAGAATACATTAGCCTACTTAATAAATCACATGTTCTGCTAATACTGTTTATTCAGCATAATATTACACAGTATATCAACTAGCCACTATTTTATATAAGACAGTGAAGTATACATACAGTTGGGAGAAGTATACGTATTTTATGTGAGGATGTGAAACCCATTCCTTGGCCCCAGTTAGAATAAGTAATCCAGATGTGTCTCACCCTTCAATTTCTATTTATTGTGAGATGCTCTTATTTTAACATCCCCTTAACTAAATTGAAGATCGTTTTAGTGAAAGCCTAAGGGCAGATCCAAGGACAATAAATAGCAGTTTGGATAACAACCTGCCGATGCCAGAATCTTCTTATTTTCAGAAGAATTATATCAATGTTTCTGATATACCTTTTTTTGATAAACTTATACATGCCCTGACGACGATTGCTCTGATTTCGCCTTTATTCATGATGATGCTTCCCAGACCTTGTAATCTTGGCCCTCAATGCCTACAGACCATTTTTGTGCACCATTTGAGGGTTCATAGTAACCAGGTCCAATCTTCATCGCCAACTTATCATCAATGATTGCTGCATAAACATCTCTCTCTGCCTTGATTATTTTAACCTATGCGAGAAAAATAGGTGGTTAGAACTTCTGATGGCACGGGAGATAGGAACAAAAAACATATTTCACATTCTACTCTGGCCAAACAAAATTGTCCAATTATTTAAAAAATCTAACATGAGTATTGAAGAGGCAAGATATATTTTGAGATTGTATTAAGGAGTGTGTTGATGGCCCAGGAAGTGTTTCTCAAGATATATTATCCATAGAAAAGGATAAATATTAAAGTATAAGTTGACTGTAAAATCAGTTGAGAGATTTCAAGGGCCAGAAGAATTTTGGAATTAATGTGGATTTTATGCGATCAGATAACAAGGAGGAGCAAACATCACAAGCTAGATTATTCTCAGTTTACAACAATCATTTGAAGATGTGATGCCATGACAACTACAGTGAAATCCCACTTTCCAGAAAAGGTAAAAATAGTAAGATACAATTTCAAAAACTTACGGTGCTCCGACAGTGGATCTTTTTACGCTTTCGAATAGCGAGGAGTGCCAATATTTGAGATTGATAGTCAGAGAAAACGTGATCATAGAACACTGATGGCGTCCCAGGATGAGTTAAGATATATGCATAACCTTGCATTTCTTTTCTACCAGGGAATCTCCAATGACCCTTCAAAACCCAAGAATAAATCAGGAGAATTTAGCATGGTTGTACAGAGTGATTCACACTTCACCAGTTTTCGTTAATAAACAAGCTCGGAAAATTCAAAGATCTGAATATACATTTAAACAAAACAAAAAATAAAAATAAAAAACAAAAAATCAAAGAGATTCTATGTCAAGGGAATCAATCAGTTCAAACAATGAGACAAATACAAAAATAAGATTTCATCGCTGGAAAATAGAAAAAGAACATTTTAACCCTAGCAAGGAAAGATCATTGGCTGAATCAGAACAAATTTTACACAGCACCAGTTGATAATAACCGCAGCCAAAAACAACTAAATATGCCGTCCTGAGTAAATGAACAATTTAACTGCATGTTGGAGCACTAAACTATGAGATTAAGAAAGCTAGGTAATCAGGCTGACAAGGGCTTTATCCAGGAAAATGATGTTCTTTTATCTCTTTCAGAAAGCGTAGTTCAAAAACCTAACAAATAAGGGACTGATTGGTGATTATAGAAAATGGTGACTGAGTTCAGGCATCAAACCTAAGCCATAACTTTATTCTCCACATTCAATTATGAAAAGATGCATCATCTCCATGCAGAAAACCAATCATCCAATAGACAGATTAGCTATAAGGCTTACCTCTTTTCATTGGGTCAATAGGAAAACGAACTATAGAATTATCTAAAAGAGCACTTTAATGTACATTGATTACATTGATGAGTTAACTGATATGCAATAGTGAAGCACAGAAGAAATTGTACGGATATAAAGCAGTCCAACCTGAGTGGAACCAGTATCATGATTCTCAATGAAAGTAACAGCTCTAGACGGCCACCATCCCATCACTCCAGGAGGTTTTCCTTTCTCATCTGATAATCGCCAATATTCACATCTTTCAAGTGCCTATACAACCCAAATCAAGAGAGAGAGAAAAACTTACACAGAGACCTATTGACCAAAGTAGGTTAATGTTGTGCTATAACACAACTACTTTATTTGAAAAAATAAAAGAAGTTCCAAGCTTACAGAATGAAGAATCCCTTTTGTCGTGACATCAAATGCGCCTGCAGTTCCATTTGCAGCATTAATCCAATCTATGATTCTCTGTCTATGTGCATCTTGGTTATGATCCATCTCACCATAAGTGTAACTAAGGGAATCCCAGAACTCCCCCACAACAAAGTAAGGCTCACTTGCTTCCAAGTAGTCCTTGACATATCCACCCCAAAATCCCCGCACAAAATCAAGTCTCCATCCATCATAACCAATTTCTTTTCTGTATGTCCAAAGCACCAGATAGTGTAATCATCTTGCGTAACACCCCATTTAAACAGAAATATTCTATCCACTTTGCTATAAGATAGCATAGGAAAATATCCAAGAAAAGATGCAAGGAAAAGAATATTTTTACATTTTTTTTAATTCTGTATTATGAATTCCACATAGCCAGGAATTGCTGAAATAGAGTGACGAAATTTTGGGCAAAAATTTATAATAAATCAGTTTTCAATCAAAATGAAAAATCAATATTTGGGACTTCAAATAGTGCCCTCCACCCAAAGGCCCTGAAAATTTGGGCATTTTTAGTTTCCTTATTATCAAAACTTGCCATGTCCATTGAATGAAAAACTGTACAAATTTAATCTTTCTTGACTGACCTTAACCAGCATAGCCATTCCTTGATATCCTTTCTCACAAACTCTTGAGAGTGATCAATGTTTGGAGCTGCATGGAAGTTATCTCCACTACTCTTATTGCCCCTTCCCTGCGAGTGATTAGAGGCAACACTTGAGTTGCATCATAAGTAAGGCAATAAAAATTAGCTGACTTTATGAGAATGGCATAAAAAGTAAGGTTTGGCTGCAACACGGTTTATTCATGCCACAAGTACTTGTGCTGACACTACTTTTCCAAACAAACATCCATGTCCTTCATAGTCGATAACAAACTAAATGGTTAATAGCATCAAAATTGGTGGTACCTGATTGTGCTATTAACATGACAAGCATATTCACTATAAATGTCTTTAGGACAAAAATTAAGAGGAAACAAATGGCTATGGCCTCTCAATACAAGAGCAAAAATGGTTGCCAGTTCAACTCCTTGTTCCAATGTCCATAATTTCAGTGCGGGAAACAAAATGCAGTGTCTTCTTAACGAACTTTCTATTATAGGAGCAAAAGAAAGGTTCAAAGAGTGATGCTATATTTAATTAGAAATCTCTCTCTCTCTCTCTCTCTCCTGGGCTGGGAGCAGGAATATTTTGATTGTAATTCAGAAACATGTAGCAATTAGGATTTCTTATGTTCAAGAACTTCACAATTTTTTTATTGGAAAAAGTTTCTAAACAGATCCCCCCCCCCCCCCCCCCCGAGCTGGGAGCAGGGATATTTTGATTGTAATTCAGAAACATGCAGCAATTAGGATTTCTTATGTTCAAGAACTTCACATTTTTTTTTCAATGGAAAAAGTTTCTAGACAGAATTCAAGTGGAAAGATATCATACCTGGAAATGTGGATCATCAGCAACAACTGCACGGTCATCCCAGTTTAAGCGACCACCAAAAATGTTCCAGACACCATTTTGATTCTGATACTGTGCACACCGATGGTTTAAGACAACATCTCCAAGCACCTTTATACCCACTTCATGAAGTCTCCTTACAAGCATCTTTAATTGATCAATGCTTCCATACCTAGCAAACATCATTATTTTCGTCATATTGCAACAATTATCACCAGGAAAAAGCAATATTGATTATTCTAACAGAAAAAATAGCAGTGTAAATGGTCCCGTATTGTAGCTCAAGCTTTTGCAATGAATTTTACTTTCAAATCAGAGAAGGGGAAGACATAATTCTCCTTCTATTCCTATTGATATATCTAAGCTGGAGGCAGGTACAAATATTAATTGCAGGTACTAGACGATACCTGGAGTTTAAGTTGTACAAATCCCTCGGCATATAGCCTTCAGGAGACACAGAATCAGTAGGTGGGGGTAACCATATCACAGTAAAACCAAGTGATGATAATTCTGAAGCTTTTTCATGAAGCTCCATATACCAATTTCCTGATTTATGGGATTCCCAGTTAAATCCCTGGCACAGGATTTCAAATCCTGAACCAGTCCCTGAAGTTATGCTTGCAGGGGGTTGCACATCCTTATCTTCTAACAGATCAGTATCTTTAAATGTAGGCATAGCACTCCTGAAGATACTGTAGGCTTCTGCAGCAAGCTTCTCGATTTCGTGGAGAATGCTCTCTTGTGCTTCTCTACTTTTTGTTTTTCGACTCTTTTCGGAGGAAATATCACTCACTAAATTCCTTATCTCGTTAATGATACCATCTGTGTATGCAGAAGCTGCTTGATTTGATTCAGAATTCTCGCCAGATGTCACTGGGGAGTCAAGATCCTTCAGCTGTCCCTCACCTCTGGAATGAGTTAGACCAGAATGTTTATCTGTGACCAATGAACTTTCTAAGGGTATGTAAAAATCAGTTCCTTTCCAATTTAACCATGTATTTTCATTCAGCTTCAGCACAAAAACAAAAGCCGAAAATCCTTTATCCAATGTAAATGACCCACGACAACCTCGTCCATCATCTTTTTGCTGCAAAGGAGAATTATAACATTCATTATATTCATTGAGTGAAAGATATCAGCGAATGACCAACCAAAACTTTGGAGGTTACAGAGATAATGGGAAACTAAGGCAAAAAGATATTCTAGCCAATTGCTCCAACAATTAGCACAACCTCTGTGGGAAGAAAAAATCTTACTCTTTTCTAGGGCTTTGGAGAAGCTTTACCGGGATATGATTCAAAGAATCATTGACATTAGGACATATGTAGATAGGATATTGGTGTACAAAATATGAAGATAACAGGCTTCTCATCCCATTAGTCCATCCCCATTTGCTTACATAGTAATAAAGAGTATAACAAGCATCGAGACTATTTCTTTCCAAGAGTTTTCGTGATGTGTTTGGATCCAGAGATTATTTCTTTGCAAAATCAAATATATTGTGATGTCTCGGATTCCAAAAAATAATTATATATATGGATATGTACACAGATGATATAATATAACAGATGCATAAGTCAAGCCCAGGCATTGCTTGAGGTATGACAGAGGTCAAAAGAATATAAGTAATTGTAAAATATTACAGCTAATGTGGCATCCTACATAACAAAATAGTGATTCCAGAAAATCTGTTTGAGTTGACATTCCCCATTCCCTTTAGTACGGTTGGCATTTTACAACAGAAACAAAAGAAGGGGAAAAAGAAAGCAACTAAAGATGCCACATAAAATAACAGAAACCTACCCCCATGTGATCCATCAAGTTGCATGATTGAATAATCAAATAAGCATGATTGAATAGATTCCCAAATAGATAACTGGTTAAAATTTTGTTTTAGTAGCAGTGAAGCATATAAGTCAAGTCAAGTTCAGATAAAGTGCTAAATAATACACATGCATCAAATCTAAATTTGACCTAGCTGCAGTAAGAGAATGTGTTTAATTCTTTGATGTACCTGCAAGTGAGTTCGCAAAGCGTTATTCTTGAACATGATTGTTTCAGGAGGATATGGCTCAGCGGGGATTTCCCAGTTTTTGCTTTTATCTCTGCAAACCCCCCAGTGTACGACTATATCTCCAAGTAGATCAGTTTCTATATACAAAACATTTTTGGCACTCTCATGACAGTGCCTCACTGACACACTCACTGAGTTGTCAGTAAAAATTTCTTTAAAGACAGAGTGCTCTTCATAAAAACCTTGAAGAGGCCTCTTTTGCAAGGTAGATTCTCTAATTTCATCTCCTTTAGAATCAGCAGCTTCGGGTCCAAGAAGCATGTTAGATATTTGTCCCAAAGCCCCTGCTACCAGAACTCAATTGTCAAGCAATGAGAAGAATGCAAGGAAGTGAAGACATTATGAAGAACAGACAGAGAAATAATGGCATGATCTTTTCAAATCTCTCATTTCAATAGGATATAGTAGCATCAAAAAGATTAGTTTAGACAACAAATTAAAAGCTCCATCAAATGAATTTCAAGCAATATTAAGCACCATCTTTTACCCTTCATTCAACCGTCAATGAGAAGCCTAGCTGAAACCAATGAGTTCGAAGTGTATCTAGCATGCTTTCTATTGAAATATCTTTAGTACCAAAAAATGAAACAGAAAATATAATAAGATGGACAAATACAGAACTTGGACAACATTTGATAATATCTAATGTCATAATATAAAGCACAGAAAATCTAAAGCTACCTGGCCATAAGCCCAAGCCCTTTTTGGCTCCTACAACATTGCTATCATCTTGAAGGTAATCAATAAGAGGCACTTTAAAATCTCTTCCTCTATGCTGATACCAGTACCCACTTTCCTCATCCTAATTCGTTAAAAAACAAATAAAAGACAAGGATATATTAAAGGCAGAAGTCATATGGAAGAAACTTCAAATCATTAATCAATCAAAGAAGGAAACAGTTCAGTCTAGCAACACAGATGAGTGCACCTTCAGTACGAAATTTATAGCTGCAATTGAACTTTTAGTACTAAAATCAATCTTCACTTCATAAAATGTTTCTCCTTCCAATGATGCAGGTGATCTTTCGAAAGGAGTCTCAATTGCATAATCCTAAAAAGTAATCAATAACAGTCACTGTGTAAGAATATTGAATAGATAGGAAACCAAGAATAACATTCGCTAAGAACTAATAAAAAGGGTCAATATTTACCTTAATGGGAATAGAACCTGGAGGTCTCATATCCATAGGGGGTTGATCCCATTCACTGCAAAAATGAGAACAAAAATATTCATTTACCCTGAACTATGTAATCATCTTGTGCAAACAAATTAAAATGCATCCAATAAAACAGCCAATTATTGTCAAAATAAGGTCATGATTCTAAAAACAGATATATTGCTGCATCATATATCTAATATCATAGATACCATTTAAGCACTATATACTACATAGGCAGATTTGTCTGCATATTTAACACTTAAAAAAATCTGCAGATATATTGCAGCATCATATATCTACGATCATAGATACCATTTAACCAATATACACTATATAGGCAAATTTGTCGACAAATTTGTAACTTAAAAATCTGTAAAGTACTGTCACCAACATAACGCATACCTGCCAACATCACCTACGTAATTAACTCCCCAATGGAGTACCCATTTCCCAGGTAAAGTACAACCCACAGTAAACCTCCAACACTTTCCTTTTTTTGCACTGTCTAATCTGATTGTTATCTTTCCTTCCAGCTGCCATTCCAACAAAACAATTGAAAACCATATTATACTCTTTTTTATACATTAAGGCCAAACAATGATCAATGGAAGTAATTCAAATTTAAGAAACAAAGAAAATATTTAGCTGAGAAGTGCTGCAAAGTCAAAGCAATGATTTTCTCCCACTTTCTTGTATTAATTATGATCCCGCAACAGCAATTTAAAAAAAAATTGAAAACCATTTTTTTTTTCCCTTTTGGCACAGTACAATAAATAGTATACATAAACAAATGCTTTTGACTAAATTACGCATTTCCCAAAAATATTATAACCCGTGAATTACATAAAACCATAAAAGATCAAGCTAAATATCCAATTTATCATTGCCATAAATCTTTGCGCGCTTTTCTTCTCTATTGATCTCATAAACAAACATTGACATGCACACAAATTCTTAAAAACCCATTATCAGGAACGCGCAGAAATAACGCTCAGCAGATAGCATAAAACTCCACAAATATAAGTATTTCCAAAAAGCGTACAAGTACAGAAAATCAAAAATCCCACACCTTTTCAGGTCGCTTTAAATTGAAAGTTTCGCTAAAAGTAACATTCGAAGATTCGGAGGTCTCAATTGCGGCGGTGCCGGAGGAGTTGAGAGCTTTGAGCGGGTAAAAACGGCGGGAGCAGATATTGGCGCGGAGGCTTGGTGTCTGCGAGCAATTTACATGAAAAGGTAGGAACTTCTTGGAAATAAGCTGGAATTTTGGGACAGGTTTGAAAGTAATGCGTCGGCGGCCATGATGGTGCTGTTGGTGGAGGCGGAGGAAGAGCGGATTTGTCGTAACTACAGACATTTTTTTCAGCACCTGAGCAGATGGAGGTGGATTTTTTTTGCAGATATAAATATACAAAGACAAAATAAAATCTCAGGGGCAGTTTATATAATATTGAAAGAGTTGAGGGACGGAGCAGCAAATTCTTTGTTTTAGTGCACTTTTCGTTGCAAAGTGGGATCTTATTATGGATTGGGCCAATCACATCCACTTTTACGTGGATGCAAAGGGTCCTCCCTTTTGGTTACAACTCACCTCACAAACTTTTCTCCATCCTTATGAAATTAAGTGGAATTTATAATATTGTTTAGGGAGAATTATTTAATTAGTATGAAAGGGAAAGGACTAGTGTTAATGTGTTATTTGCATCCATAATATTCACAAAGAAATTGATGGTTTTTCAAACCATAAAAGTATATCTTCCACAAATAACAAAAAATATTAACCATTGATTATATATGTCGTATGTGGTACGTACAATATCGACCAGAAACATAAATTTAATCTGTGTTATTTGCGATATTCGTGTTTATGCATTCATTAAGAGATGCATAGAAGTTCTTACGTTAATTTAATTTAAAATTTATTGGTATTTATGGAGTTCGCTCATGCAGGAATTATGTTGACTTAAGCTATATATTGAATGAGAATAAATCACAAACTTAGTGGTAAGAATAATTTTTGAATCAATATCTTGATCGAATTATTCTCCGAAAAATAAAATTCATATAAAAAAGATCATCAACACAGCTGAAATTAATATGAATATGACCGACTTTTATACAATTAATAGTGAAGATAAAATGAATACTCCCTAAATTAAGGCCTATAAAAAGTAACACAAAGAATACGTGTTAATCATTTTACATTCTCCCTTGCACTATATATCCTTGGCTTCCTTAAATTTTTCACATTTTGGCATTATCTTAGTCTTATGAAAGTGGCTCTATCATTGCCGACCTCTATCACTGCCGACCAATAAGTTAGTAGTTGTAGTCAATTTGGCTCAATTCAAGAACACATCTTTGTCAAGTGACCTCATGTTCTTATTGATCTTATCCAATTGGGAATTATTATTTTTTTCAAAGATAAATACATAAATAGTATTCAACCTTTTTTTTTTCCCAATTGGGATCATATCTATGTTATATATTTATACTTTTTTATCTTCTTCAGGACAATAGAATTTCAGTCTCCACTTGTTATGTGAATACAAATATTATTGTAGTAAGGGATTCTTTATATTTAAAAAAAAATTAACATATTACTCATGGTCAAAATTATCAGCAAATGATTAATATGATATGTGTGTGACATCATAAAATGGTAAATAAAATATTCTCTGTTTATTCATGTTGCCTGTCATTAACTCACTTAGAGATTAATTATATAAGCAGCACTTCAATGGGTAACTTAAAACCTTTTAGCAGAAAGCAATTTTTAACTTACTAAAAAATGGGGATAAACCCAGATTGGGTAGGTTTTCTTTTTTGCTATAACTAGAAGTAGGTGATGTTGAATTTGTCATGTGACAATTTTGCCTAAAAATGTCGATAAGAGGTTTTCTTTTTATTTTTATAATGACACAAAGTACATGAATGTGTATTTTGATCTATTCAAATTCAAATCTTGAACTTCAAATATATAAATGTGAGAGTATGGATGCAAACAAATCGAGCCTGTTCGTGAGTCTGATGAGCTGACTCAAAAAGTGTTCGAGTTCGAGTTTGAAAAATTCGAGCTCAAGCCAAGTTCATATAAGGTTCGAGCTGAGCTCGAGCCAAATAATTATTGTTCATAAGTTCGCTAGCTGACTAGCAAGCCTTTTTTTTTTAAATAATATTATATATAAAAACTATAATAATACATTAATTTTTTTATATATTATAAAATAATTTCATATTTCCAGCTTGAGCTCAAGCCTATAACTTTATCACAAGGTTGAGCTTAACGAGTCAAGCCAAGCTCCTGAGCTCGTCGAGCTCGAGCTCCGTTCATTTAGTTTGAGGTCAAGCTCAAACCCAAAAAAATGATCAAAGCTCGACTCGACTCAACTCAACTCATTTGCATCCTTATGTGAGAGTAATGTTACCGATTAACTTATTAATAACAAAAGAAAATTTAATTAATTCATTACACTTGATGTACTAAATTGGGGGGAGGTGGGGGGGGGGGGGGGGCATGGGAGGATTCCAATGTTGAATCTCCTAAAAGATTTGGTTGGACATTAATTTATGAAAGTAAAGCACCAGATGTTGGATCTATTATCAAAAAAAATTCTTCTTACTTCATAAACAAGCTTGATAGGGCCCCAAAAATAGCGGATCTATTGTCACTTTTTTTTTTTCTTCTTTTTTTCTTGTTTTGGGGGGGGGGGGGGGGGGGGGGTGTAAGCTCTCTTTGAACATAACATGAATGACGAACACGTATTTGAAAATGGTCTTGAATTTTGAATTCGAGAAGGTGTTTGGATGAGCTAAACTCAAAAAATAAGATCTTATAATTGTAGTAGATATTTTTAAGAAAATAAGTATTTTTAAATTTTATTTCTAAATTTTATTTTTTTAATTTTGATCATATTAATTATAAATTTTTTCGTATTAACATTTTATATACTTTAAAATTCTATTTTATTTAAATACTTTAAAATTTATTTTTTAAAAAAATAAGACTTAACATTTTATAAACTTTAAAATATTTTACTCATAAAATATAAGAGTTTATAAAATTTTCTAAATAAATTTTGCTATGTGATATGGGATAGCCCAGGGTGCTCGGCCCAAAGACCACAGGCCCAAGGATGTAGCGGCAGGCCCACCTCATACAGTGGGCCCAATTATGCTATCGATGTCAAGTGACCCAAATCGACCACACGGATCGACATGACACGCGAACAGGGCCGCTGATCGATAGTTCGACCGCATCACTCGTCCACCCCATACACCGCGCGCCTATCCATTGTCAGGTCGACCCCTAGTCAACCCGTCGCGTAACCATCTCTGCCACATTAAATGCCCTGACAGGCAGCATACCTCCACATTAATGACGCATGTCGCCCCATTACCACTCATGCTGCCGCATTAGGGAGGAGGTGTGTGTACAATGTCCTATTATGTCCCTAAAACCAGGAGAGGCATGCACTTAGAATAGTACAGGGTGGGAGATGATCTAATGGCCCCCATGCAAGGACAGATACCATTACTACATATCAAGGGCATCCCAGACAAATCTCCCACTGAAAGAAGGCTACAAATACCCTCACTCCAACCTCTCAAAGGTATGCCATTCTAAACATACAAAGCCCTCACTCAACTGCTCATTATATCTGGTCGACTCTATACTGACTTGGGCGTCGGAATGCCTAAGCTGAGGGCTCCTCGGCTAGCCTGACGTTTGTTCGTGATTGTATGACTCAGCCTAGTTATATCCATATATCAACCAGAGAGGTCGGACCAATCCAAAAATACTACTTGATCCAATTACCAACTGATTTCATCATCATTACTATGTATCTTAATTATTTATACAAAAGAAATTAATTCAAAAATGAAAAGCAAATAGGGACCAAATTTTGCTCAAATACAAGAATTGTTAATTAGGTTTTGCCTTTGTCCAAAATCTTCTCTCTCAATTTTTGGGTTTTTGCTTATATGCGTGTGACAATCTACCCATACCTCTAGCAGAATTGCAAGCTTCAAAGACAAAAATATATGTCAAGAAAACAAATAACTTCAAAAGTTGACTTCATTGATTCAATCGGAACGAGTTCAAGATCCTTGTTTGATGAGACTAAAAAATAAAATTAAACTTTGAGTTATAAAATTTTTAACAGTACAATTATACATTGGGATTAAAAAACAACCGGTTTAAGAATAAAAAAAATATTTTAGCACAACACATGTAACATGAGTTGTTGGGGTGTTTAATACACCAGAACAAGAATGTAAGACTAGTGGTTGGGTATGTACTTCAATTAGTACAACATAATCTTGTTTTTAAAATGCTTTTCTAAAGCAAGGAATTGTTTGACGTGGGGATATGGTGCTACAATATATTTTATGAGACAACGAAAACTAACATGTAATATTAGCTCGTTCATTCAGATCAACTCACTATGTATAATTGACATTTACATCTGTTATTGTGATTAGAGAAAATTGCCAGCAATCCCCCTAAGATAAGCCTTCTTGGCGAAAAACTTCCCTGTCAAAACAAAATGTACTAAAAATCTTCCTACGATTTCATTAATCATGCAATGAGCATGAAAATTAACTAAGCAATTGGCTAAAAAGTCATTTTTTATTTTATTTTTGAACATCTTTTTCCTAATATTTATAGTGGGAAAAATCGGTTATTTTTTTAAAAAAAAATTCGGTATTCAATTAGGTTTCAATTTTTTTGTACCGGTTTATCGAATCGAACCGAATTGTTAATATATATATATTAATATTAATATTAAAAATTGAAAAATCCGATATTTTGATTTTTAACCAAACCAAATTATATATATACATATATATATATAAAAGAATTTGGTTTTAGCCAAACCGAACTAAATAGTTCAATTCGATATTCAGTACAATATTTCGGTTCAATTCGATTCGATTTGACCCGAATGAACACCCATGTCCTAACAACTAAAAGAAAGAAAGACAGAGAGAGTGACGATAGAAGTATTTATTCAAAGCACTGATTACGTAGGAAAAGTATATTAATTATTTAGAATAGGAGGTAGGAATTCACCAAGGAACGAGCATGCATGTAACACAACCTATACGGTTGGGCAGTACCTGCATCCTTACCTTGCAATCTTGTTTACAAAGTGTTTTTAAAGAATCCTATATATTCCTGCATTCATTATAGAAAATGACCAAAATTTGTCTTCGTCTGTAAAAATGCATTTCTTCAAATAAATATAGGAAAGAGGATATATATTTTTATCTTCTAATAAAATTTTGTTAAAAGTTTTTATCAATTATATATATATATATATATTTTTTTTTATTTTTAAAAAAGCCAACCATTAGTAGTGGTTTAAATTCTCTATTTTAATTATTTATATTTCATCATCTATATCATTCCATAAATACATGAAATGTGTGTTAAATATTTTTTATATAATAATTATTACACGTGACACATATACATCTAGGTGAAATAAAACATGATCAGGAAATAAAAAATAAAATAAAGAATTCAAAATGCAGTAATAGACGATGCTTGTACCTGAAGACAAATATATATTCCTTTTCTATGACAAGTGAGTTTAGCAAGAAATGTCGTGCATGTGTTTTTATAAGTTGAAGTGTCAAAGTGATACACTTAAATATATATTTGAGGTCTTTAAGAATAAAAAAATCTTGTAGCGCGCAGCACATGTAATGTGAGTTGTTGGGGTGTTTAATACACCCGAACGAGAATGTAAGAGTTAAGACTAGCTGTTGAGTGCGTACTAGTACAACAGAATTTTGTTTTCAAAATGCTTTTGTAAAGCAAGGAATTGTTTGACGTGGGGATATGTTGCCACAATATATTTTACGAGACAACAAAAACTAACATATATGTAATATTAGTTCACTCAGATCAACTCATTATATATAGTTGACCTTTACATTTGTTATTGTGATTAAAGAAAATTGCCAACAACCCTCCTAAGATAAGCCTTATTGGCAAAAAAACATCCCTGTCGAAACAAAATTAATGTACTAAAGACCTTCCTATTATTTCATAAATCATGCAACGAGCACGCAAGTTAAGTAAGCAATTGGCTAAAAAATTTCATAACTTATATGGGGTTCCTAAATATTTTACCCCAAGAAAATTTTTGATAAAATTTTCCGTATAATTGTAACTATCCAAGTTTTTTCTAAACCACAAAATAAAGGCATGCAAATATCATAACTTCTTATCACTCTGTACACATGTAAAGAAAAAATAATCCAACAGTAACAAATGGAAAGGTTCCACCTCTTATCCCAATTCCCATCCTCTTCCTAACCATCAATTCAATATAATTAATGTATACGTCAAATTAGTAATGACGATAATTTTTCAAGAGCACTATATGTAAATAAAGTTAGAAATTCTAACCTCAAAACTGTAGAATCCAAGAAATGCCAAAGCAAGACAACAAATGGATCGAGTTAACCTATTAAAAATTGAAACCCAATGTTTGTGAATAGTTAACATAATTGTTTTAGAAATTGATGTTATTTAGTTTTATAAGATAGTCATAACAAGCATGTTACAAAAATTGCAAGGATTAAAAAAAATTTGAAAAACTAATTAGAGGTCGAGTTAGAGGCAAATATGTTGATGAATTTAGAGATAGAAATAGAGATAAAAATAGAGATTGAATTAGATATTGAAATAGAGATAAAAATAAAGATGGAATCACAAGTACAATATAAATTAACTTAACAACCAGTGATTTACTGAATGAATGCCATTCAATTCTATCCCCTTATTATTTATTTATTGTCCCCAAGTCAACGACATTGGATGAGACTGGCGCAATTGTAGTGCTTAATTCTACATTCACTCTAGAAAAACCTCTTTTTCTGGCCAAAAAAAGAAAGACGATGAAATTGATTGAACATGCAAGTCACTCTTATATCCCAAGGCTCCATTTGGTTGTTATGATTGGGTTGGATATAATGTTTATCCAGTCCAATTTTTTGTTTGGTTAAAAAATGTTGGGCCTTTTATAATTTTGTGGCTCGATTTCCAATCCAACAAGGTAAGTGGTGAGGGTAAAACCCATTGGTAGCTGGATCAGATAGTGACTTTGGAAGGGTACGACCTCTCTGGTCGATATATAAATGTAATTGGGCTGAGTCCTGCAATCACAAGCAATTAACGTCAGGCTAGCCGAGGTGTCCTCGGCTAAGGCACTCCGATGCTGAGTTAGTGTAGAGTTGACTAGATATAACGAGCAGCAGAGTGAGGGCTTTTTGTATATAGAATGGCATACCTTTGAGAGGCTGGAGTGAGGGTATTTATAGCCTTCTCTCAATAGGGATTTGTCTAAGATGCCCTTAACATGTGGGAATGATCTTTGTCCTTGCATGGGGAGCATTAGGTCATCTCCCACTTTTGTACTATCCTAGGTGGCTGCTTTTCCAAGTTTTAGGGACAGAATAGGATAGTGTATACGCGTCTCCTCTCTAATGCGGCAGCATGGGTAGTACTGGGGTGGCATGCGCCATTAATGCGGAGGCATGCTGCTTGTCAGGACATTTAATGCGGCAGAGATGGTTCTGCGTGGGGTCAACCTCCATGGTCGATAGCCAGGTTGACCTAACAATACGTTGGCTCGCAGCGTACGAGGTGGACGAGCGATGCGGTCGAGGGGTCGATTAATAGCCCTGTCTGTGAGCGACATCGATCTATGTGGTCGATTTGGGTCACCTGACATCGGTAGCACCATTGAGCCCGGGGTATGAGGTAGGCCTGGTGCTACATCTTTGGGCCTGTGGTCTTTGGGCCGAACGCATTAGGCTATCCCATATCATGAGTCCCCCCCGCTTCCAAATGCTGAACGAGGGAATTGACGAGAAGGATTGGGGAGTAATCTGTTAAGCAGTTACGCGGGCTCATCGACGAGGGTTTTTGAAAGTCGACCCGGGTTTCGTGCATTTAATGAGCAATTGCATCGTGCCGCGCATGGCGCCGAATGACAGTTACAGCATTATTACAACCACTTGGATTCCCGCGCTTGTGCGGCTATCAATAGGCACGGTAAAAGTACTCATTTTTACTTTTACTGCCTTTGCATCTAGTCGAGCTTAGAGCCAACTGCTTTTGCTGCTAATATACTCTGCTTTTAGTTCATCAACAGAGAGTAAGCCTTTTCTTTCATTCTCCTTAGTGTTCTTCATTTTGTTGTAGCCATGTTGCATTTATCTGATTTTGAGGGTAGCCATGGGGGGGATAGCGAGGCTACTCACTCTGATAGGCTTTGGGGTTTATCAGAGGAGTCGAGTCGCTCATCGAGCGATAGCTCGAGTTCCAGTAGCTCGAGCAACGATCGCGGGGGTGATGGAGCTGGGTCAAGTCAGGATCATCCATCACGTGGTCGATTATTCACCCCTGGCTATTATAGCCAAATAGAGTCTACGATCACTCCCGTTGACCTGAGGCACATTAGACAGTTGTATCACGTTCCTCCTAAGTATGAGCTTTTAACACCTGGGGCTTCTGGTCGAATGTATCGACCCTGACTGGCTATATAACTGTGTTTGAGGATACATTTAGGTGTGGTCTTAGGTTCCTCTTAAGTGGTCATGTAGTCGACTTGCTTAAGGGCTTACAAGTATGTATAACCCAACTATTGCTGAACTGTTTTTCAATCATTTATAGTTTTATCGTCCTGATGCACATTTTCGACTAGCCTGCCAATTTTGATAACTTCTCCAATCTTTTTCATCTTCCGATGTCCCGCAAGTCGGATAGCACCGATGAGTTGGGTTTTTGTTACCTCACTGCTCGACCCCGTCATAATTTTCTTGTCACCCTGGCCTCTTCTTATGGGCAAAAGTGGAAAAAATGTTATTTATACGTTTGAGTCGCTGGGGGTTTCAATATTCTGAGGGACTGGTGGATAGGGCATGTTGAGATACCAGGTAACCTAACTCCGACCTGGCCAATACTTTTGTTCGGGATCTGGTCGAGTTTGGTTAGGTGGAAACCTCAGTCTTTATCGAGGAGAGAAGTTTGGTGTTAGTTGGGTTATCACTAGCCCAGCTGAATTTATCGACGGATGATCGACTAGGTAGACTATGTTGTCGATGATTTGTTAATTTTCTATTTTTATGTTTGGTTTTAACCCTTTGCTATTATGTTGTTTGGCATATCGTGACGAAATCATGAATCGATCAAGAGCCGAAGCTTTGGCGAGGGCTGAGATGAACCAGCAACGTCGTTTAGCGACAGTGGCTCACCAAAGGGCAGTTGTGGTCAAGGCACCTCAGCCTAAGGCGATGTCACCTACTCCATCACCTGCTCAACCAATAGCGACTGCAGATAGCAGGCCAGTGGGTCGGGGAAAAAGGCCTATGGTGGAGCAAGCGGGACCTGCCCCGAAGAGAACAACAGCTGAGAAGGGTAAGGGGAAGGCTACGAGGTCGGGCCAATCCTCGGGCTACGATCTGTTCGGGCAGTGTGGGGATGACTTGCTGTTGCATCTGCCAAAATTGCCATTGCCGATGTTCGGTACGAAACTGAGCATGGCTGTTCACAACTCCCCGTCAATGGAGACAAGGGGGTCGACCGGAGCTGTCCCTCTGAAAGTGTTGATGGCCAGGTTGTTCACGTCCAACCAGAAAAAACTGATGGGGCTGAGCCAGGATGCCGCTCTCAGGGCTCTGGCCTATCACTCCAACATGGTAAAGCTCTGGTCAAATATGTTGAATTGTCGAACTTTACTTTTTGGTCGGATATTGTTTTCTTATTAGTAATATTGTCTTTCAGGTCGGCCAGCTGGGCTACCATTTCTATAAGAGGTTGGAGCTGGCCGTAGCTGATCGTGAGCACTTGCAGGAGGGCGGGGATATGGAGACTCTAAAGGCTCAGCTCGAGTCTTTGCAGACCAAGGTCAAGAAACTGGCCAAGGAGATCGAAAAGCTAAACAGTCAGCTCCGAGTGAAGGATAATCAACCGGTTGCCTCCGTCGAGGAGAGGACCAGAATGGATAAGCTGCTTAAGTAGGCTAGGATGGACACGCAGCTCGATTATGAGTCTGGTCGGTCAGTCGGGCGAAGGGCGGCGCTCGATGAAGCTCGAGCTGAGTTCTACAAGAAGCTGCCGTTGATGCGGCAAGATGCAATGCAACAGTTTATGCTCTGCTCGGCGCTCCAGGATGTGAGTGTTGTGGTCTCCTTGGACGACACCCGAAATGTGTTCGAGAAGGCCCTCAAACAGTTGTAGTTTCTTGGCTACTCTTTTCGACCTGAGGATAGAGAATACCTCAGCCATCTCCTCGATGAGTAGCTGCAGTTATACCTTGAGGACGAGGAAGCTGTCGATGAAGAGGGAGCTGCGGAGGCTCCTGTGGTCGAAGGAGTTGCAGCGGCTCCGTCTGCTGCACCCATGACTTAGGCGCAAAGGAAGGTGGCCGAGGTAGCCAAGAAACTGGATGAGATCGCACAGGAATTTACCTTTGCCAATGAGTTTACCTTCGAGGTTCGTGATGGCATGGTCAACGCCGCTGCATACCTTCCTCTGCTGGATGGGAGTTTTCTGACTGACGAGGCTAGGCCCTCCCAGCCGGCGACAACCGCTATTTCTGTTGCGGTCGTGATGCCCAAGCCAAGGGAAAACCCCCCGTGGTAGATCCCATTCCAATTCCTCGAGCAATGAGCTCAAGTTGCTGATTGATGAGGGTGGTCGATGAGGGCCCTGGGTCGAGCTGATTCTCTTGCACTGATGTATTTTCATTTTAGTTGATGTACTTATCCGAATATTTGTAACTCAGACTTTTTGAAATGAATGAAGTACTTCTTTTGTTGCTCGCACATTTGTTTAGTTGAATGACATACTTGCTTTTCTCTATCTTTAAGCATATCTGTTTGGTCGAATGGAATGTAGAATAGATAAAATGTGTTTCCCAAATATTGGTAAAATTATTCCAAGTTCGTCGTCGAATAAACCAAATATTGGTAAAATTAAATTATGCATCTTCAATTCATCAGTTTGAGGTCATTTCTATCGACTACGGGGTTGATTGATTTCATTCAAACCATTCAATTGATATCGCCTACTAAGCCTTGTCAGTCAGGTCGACTTCACAGTCGACAATAAGCAATTCATTCGTTTTATTTGATAAGGTTGGGACTTGGCTAAAAAGTCTTGACTTGGCGGCTAGAAGCCTACTCGTTCAACTATAGGGTCGATGGCGACTAGAAGCCTGCTTATTTGACTATGGGGTCGATGATTTGGTCTTGGCTGAAGAGCCTTGACTTGGTGGCTCGAAACGTCGACTACGAGGTCTACAATTTGGTCTTGGCTATGAAGCCTTAGCTTGGCAACTTGAAGCTTGCTTGGTTGACTACGGGGTCGACAATTTGGTCTTGGCTAAAGAGCCTTGACTTGGCGGCTCGAAGCCTGCTTGGTCGACTATGGGGTCGACGGCAAGTAATCTTATGCTAGTAGATATTTCACAGGAATTTCCATAAATTTTCACTTCTGGGAGGAAATACAACGGAGGCCAGTAGCCTTTTTAAACATAGAATTTCTTCAAATTTACAGCGTTCCAAGGTCATGGTAGCTCGTTGCCTCGTTCGTCTGCTAGATAGTATGCATTGTGTTTCGACACTTTGACAGCGTAGAAAGGTCCTTTCCATTTTAGGTCGAGTTTGCCCATATTTATCGATACTTCGACCTTTTTGAGGACCAGGTCTCCTACTTTGAAACTACACGGTCGGACTGTTTTGTTGCACCGCTCAGTCATCTTCAATCGGCATTATCGCATTGTGTTGTAGGCTGTGTGCCATATCTCGTCAATGATGATGAGGTCAAAGGCCCTTTCCGTCATGTTGTGGATCGGGTTATAATGGATCACTCGGGCCTCGTGTTGCACCAGTTCGGATGGGATTACTGCTTCGGAGTTGTAGACCAAGCTGTAAGGCCTCTGGCCCATGGCTATTCGAGTTGTAGTTTTATATGCCCACAGCACTCTTGGGAGGTCCTCTACCCAGCTCGCTCCCGTTCTTGCTATTCAAACCTTGAGGTGGTCGAGAATTGTTCTATTCGTGACCTCCATCTGACCATTGGCCTGGGGGTTTCCTACCGATGTGAAGTGTTGGCATATTCCCAAAGTCTCGCACCATTTTCTTGTGCTCTTACTTTGAAATTGGGTCTCGTTGTTCGAGATCAGGACTTTGGACAAACTGAAATGACAGATTATATTTTTCCAAATGAAGCTCTTGATGGCCTCGTCGGTGATTTTCGAAAATACTTTCGCTTCGAACTATTTAGTAAAGTACTCGACCACCACGATAATGAATTTTTGTTGGCCGGATGTCTTTAAGAGAGACCCAACTATGTCAATCCCCCAATGGTCAAATGGCCATGTGATCTGGACATTTACCATCGACGAGGCTGGTTAGTGTGGTATGTTCGAGTAGATCTGGCACGATGGGCATTTTCTGGCGAAGTCGACTAAGTCTTGCAATAAGGTGGGCCAAAAATAATCGTAACGGACAACTTTGTGGGCCAAGGACCGACCTCCAAAATAATTTCCGCAGATGCCAGCGTGAATCTTGTGTAGCACTTCATTTACCTCTTCAGGTGCTAGGTATTTAAGCGATGGTCCTGATATCGACCTCCTATAGAACTGTCCATGTTCGTCGAGGGCAAACTTGGTTGTCTGTCCTCTAAGCCTACGGGCATCATTCCTGTCATTAGGGATTATCCATTGGCTTAAGTAGAGCTTGATTGGGTCTTGCCATGAGGGAGCTGTCTCTTCAACCCATCTGACGAGGTTTTGGTCGCTAGTTTGAATATATGGTTTGCTGGCTACCAAGAATGTTATAGTTCTTTCTCTGGTTCCTTTCGTCGAGTTGGCTAACTTTAGAATGCATATGCCCGTTAATTTTCAGCTCAAGGTACCTGGCTCAGGGTGAAGCTCTTGAATAACTATTGTAATCGCTTCACTTCAGTCAGGTACTGGCTCATTTTGGCCTCATTGGTTTCAAAATTCCCTTCAACTTGCTCCTCCACCAGCTGGGAATCAGTGATCGTTACTAGCTAGTTAACGCCCCGAGCTGCTGCCATGTTCATTCCGGCAATGAGAGCTTCGTATTTTGCTTCGTTGTTGGTAACTGGGAAGTCGAGCTTTATTGTAAAATCATACTCCTCAGCGAGCGGGGAACGGAGAGAAACACCAATTTCACCTCTCGATGCAGTTGCCAAATCGTCGATGTGTAATGTCCACACAAAGGAGTTTTGGTCGGGGTGGTCTAGGAGGTCGAGCCTTTCGGCAACGAAGTCAGCTAGCACTTGTGCTTTTATAGCCATTCGCGGCTAGAATGTGATGTCGATCTCCCCAAGCTCAACGGTCTATTTAGTGAGTTTACCCAACGTGTCAGGCTTCGACAAGACCTACTTTAATAGTTGATTCATTAGCACCACAATTGCATAAGACTGGAAGTAAGGTCGTAATTTCCATGCTGATGTAACGAGGGCGAGAGCAAACTTCTCGATCTCAAGGTAATTGTATTCAGATTCGTGCAAGGCCTTACTGCAATAATACATAGGTCGGTGGGTTCCGCCCTTCGTCGATGCCAATACTGAACTGATCGAAGCGGTGGAAACAGCCAGGTAATGTTGTAAAACTTTTCCCAGCTCGGGCTTGGCGAGCATAGGTATCGAGGACAAGTACTGCTTAGGTTTGATTAGAGCCTGGTCGCACTGTTGAGTCCACTGAAACTCCTATTTCTTCGTATTTCTGAGTATTTTGAAAAAATGAAGACTCTTGTCGCCAATCGTGCGATGAATCTGTTGAGGGCTATAATCCTGCCGGCCAGACGTTGTACATCTCAAACAGTGCGAGGTGTGGCGATATCTAGAACTGCCTGGATCTTATGCGAGTTTGCCTCGATCTCCCTCTGACTGACCATGTAGCCAAGGAACTTGCCTCCCCGAATTCTGAAGGTGTACTTATTGGGGTTGAGTTTCATGTCGAATGCCCTTAGTAGAGAAAAGGTGTGGTCGGGGTCGATGAGGTGATCCTCGGCTTTCTCTGTTTTGATAATCATGTTATCGACATAGACCTCTATCGATCTTCCGATCTCATTTTTGAACATAAAGTTGACCAATATTTGGTATGTTGCTCCAACATTCTTGAGCCCGAAGGGCATGACTAAGAAATAGTATACTCCGTTGGGGACGACGAAAGAGGTCTTCTCCCTATCTTCAAGCGCCATGAATATTTGATAGTAGCCTTGGAAGGCATCCATCATGCTCAATAATTCACAACTAATGGTGGAATCGACTAATAAATCTATGTGAAACAGAGGGTAAGGATCCTTAGGGCAAGCTTTATTCAAATCAATGAAATCGTTACACATGCGTCACTTTCCCTCATTCTTAGGGACGAGTACAACATTACAAAGCCACGAGGGGTACTGAATTTCAACAATATATCCTGCCTCTAGTAGCTTGTTGACCTCCTCTTCGATGATTTGGGACCTCTCAGCATTGAAGGTTCTGGTCTTCTATCTTACTGGCTTGTAGGAAGGGTCTAGTTGAGATGATTGACAATAATGTTTGGGTTGATTCCTTGGAGGTTGGAGGCTTTCCATGCAAATACGTCGATATTTTTTCAAAGGAAATCGACCATGAGGCATTCCAGACAATCTCCCAAATCACTTCTGACCTAAGTAGTCTTGTTGGGGTTTCCAGGTTCTAGCTCTATTATTTTTAACTCCCCAACGAGCTCGACCCGAGTGTCTTCCAGCTTCCTTTTCTTAGGTAAAGATCCCTCCTAGGGTTTCACTACAGGGGCATCCCCCGAGGGCTTCAATTGAGGTCGCTTCTTCTGCTCGTTGCACTCGACGGAAATGGTATAACAGCGCCATACATCTTTAAGGTTGCACAAAAGTTCTCCCACTTCTGCCGAGGTTAGGAATTTGATTTTCATATGGTAGGTCGAGATAATAGTTCTAAATTCGTTCAGGATAGGATGACCAACGATGACATTGTAGGCGAATGGAGCATCGACTACCAGATAGTTCATCATCAAGGTTCTGCTGCGGGGGCCTTGCCCAAATGATGTGGATAGATTAATAGATCCCTCCAGAATGATCTCAGACCCCCCAAATCTGACCAGTGGTGTTTGGACTGGCTCAAACTTTAGTTGTCCCAAATTCATCCTATTCAAGGTGGACAAAAATATGATGTTCGCTTAACTGTCGTTGTCGACCAAAATCTTTTTCACCTCGAAATTGGCTCTTTCGAGTATTACCACCATGGGGCAATTAATCTTTTCGTCGACTCCTCTGTTTTCCAGATGGTCGAGATCAAACTCGGTGAAGGAGATTAGTTCCGCGCTGGTAGAGAGCTGAAAAATAGTTTCGACCTTGGATGATTTGATCAACTCCAATTGCCTCTGGGTTTGCTTTCTGGCGGACCTTGAGTCCCCCCCAGTGGGAGCTCCCGCAATTATGTTGATGACTCCTCGAATGGGTGGGTGGCACTTTTGGACTGGTCTTTTTCCTTTATATTCTCTCCTCGGGCTGGCTGACCTTTCTCTACGGGGAGTTCGGTCGATTTTGCCCTCTTCTCGCCTGGCATGTTCTTCAACTTATTTTTTCAAATGACCCTGATTGATCAGTCTTTCGATCTCATTATGCAAGTTGAAACAATCTTCTATGTCATGCCCTTTTCGCTCATGGAAGTGGCAATATTTCTTCAACTTTTTCATGGCCTCCGTCTCCATCAGTTTTCTGGGCCTTTTAAGTAGATTGTCATGCTGGATAGCAAACAATACCTCCTTCCTCATGAGGTTAAGTGGAGTATAGTCATGGAAGCGTTTGATGGGGAATCGACATCCCTCCCTGACCTGGTGGTCATTTTTCTCCTTGCTCTTTTTCATCTCGAGCTCAAGATTTCCATATTTAAGTTTATTCATCTCCTTTTGTGTCATGTATCTCTCCGCAAGGTCGAGGAGCTCCTCCATCAACCTTGGCTACTCGCGCACCAATGCATTGGCACACTCTTTGTGCCTGAGGCCCAAAAATAACACGTCAATCAGAAATTCGATCCTTAAGCTGTCGATTTTCAATACTTTCGTGTTAAATCTGGTAAAAAAGTCTCGGAGGGATTCCCCTTCATTTTGTTTCACTGTGTGCAAATGGGTGTGTGGGAGTTTCGCCTTCCTCCTGCTTGCAAACTGATGTAAAAACTTGTCGCACAACTAGTCATACGAGTATATCGACGCGGGTTCTAGCCTTAACAAACCAATCCAGCCCTATCCCCTGAAAAGTGTTTACTAACATCTTGGCGTGGATGTACTTACTGTGCCCGTGCAGCTGTATCATGTGCTCGAATTGCACCAAATGCTCGTTTGGGTCTAACGAGCCATCATATCTAGGTAGGCCATTTGGAATTTTGGCATCGACAGCAATGCGTTCGTCGATGATATCCTGGACAAAATGGGAGTCTCTCTCTCTTCGGAACCTCTGCGATCCCTCTTGATGGTAGTTTTTCTCTGTATTTCTCCTCAAGATCTCCTCCAATCGCCAATTCAACTGTTGGACTTGGTGGGATGCTTCCTCTCATTCTTCCCTGTCAGGCTTAGGATGCATTTCTGTTCGGGTGGAGTCTCGAGCGCTCGACCCTATCGCGCTGCAGGGCTCAAATGGGTCGCACGCCGTGATCAACAAAATTTGCAACCTCCTCGTGGGGTAGGGGTCAGGCCATTTCCCTCGAAAAATGGCCTGGGCTTACTTCGCGTCTCGAAGGGGCCTTCTGGACTCTGGTCGATCCTGGTTTTCTCTATGCGGCCTCTTTTCCGGGGCCACGAGCTGCGGCGTGGTACTGGCCGCTGACTCCAGTTGCCCAATGTGCTGATTCAAAGATGCTGAAAGTTGGGCTGAAATTTGGGCGGATATCTGCTCGCTAATGAGCTGCATCAATTGAGGCATGGTCAAGGTGACCACATGCTCTGGCAGGGCGCTCAACCCTGGCGCGTCAACTTCTTGCTGAGGTCAAGGAGGGGGAGAGCTAGACCTCTTGTTTTCTTCTCTTCCCCTTGTGTTCACCATTTTCGATAGCGGACTCAAGGTTCCCACAGACGGCGCCAAATGATGAAGGTGAAACCCATTGGTAGCTGGATCAGATAGTGACTTTGGAAGGGTACAACCTCTCTGGTCAATATATGAATATAATTGGGCTAAGTCCTGCAATCACGAGCAAACGTCAGGCTAGCCGAGGTGCCCTCGGCTAAGGCATTCCAACGCTCAAGTTAGTATAGAGTCGACCAGATATAATGAGCAGCAGAGTGAGAGCTTTTTGTTTATAGAATGACATACCTTTGAGAGGCTGGAGTGGGGGTATTTATAGCTTTCTCTCAGTGTGGATTTGTCTAAGATGCCCTTGACATATAAGAATGATCTTTGTCCTTGCATGGGAGGCATTAGGTCATCTCCCACTTTTGTACTATTCCAGGTGGCTACCTTTCCCAGTTTTAGGAACATAATAGGACACTATAGATGCGCCTCCTCCCTAATGCGGCAGCATGGGTGGTACTAGGGCGGCATGCGCCATTAATGCAGAGGCATGCTGCTTGTCAGGACATTTAATGCAGCAGAGATGGTTCTGCGCAGGGTCAACCTCCATGGTCGGTAGCCAGATCGACCTAACAATGGGTTGGCACGCAACGTATGAGGTGGACGAGCGATGCGGTCGAGGGGTCGATTAGCAGCCCTGTCTGTGAGCGACATCAATCTATGTGGTCGATTTGGGTCACCTGACATCGGTAGCACCATTGGGCCTGGCGCTACATCCTTAGGCCTGTGGTCTTTGGACCGAGCCATTGGGTTATTCCATATCAGTAAGGGATTGTGAATCCTGCATAGGAGGTGAAATATGGTATCAAGGCCAATACTTCCAACTACAAAAATATAAAAAAGACATATTTGTCTCTCGATTATAAATTGTATTAATTAGTACACAAGTTTCATTTTATTATTTAATTATTACTTATATGGTTTTCGTTCATTTTTTGCTTCTGATATATAATTTTCATATAATTTCGATCAATTATTTAAAAAAAATAAAATTATCTAATAAATATATGTCATCTATTTCATATATTTGTGTATTTGGAATTTTAAGACATTCAATTTAAAAAAGTCTTTTTAGTATGAACTTTGTATAGTGAAGTTGTTAAGCATCAAATGATAAAATATCTATACTATATATAAAGCACTTACCCTAGTTGGATACATTTTTTAGTAGATTTTTCTCATTATTATTTTTAAACTTCTTTTCTCTTCTCTAATATTTTTCACTTCAAATACTTACTTTTTCTCTTTTTTCTTGTACCTTATTTTTTTTTCTTTTACTCATCTAAAAATTTAAATAAATGTATTAATATTGAAAATTTTAGTAATATATAAAAAATAAATAATTATTTTAGCAAATACATTTAAGGTATAAAATTTTAGCAAATACATCGAGTATGCCAAAATTGCTACTATGAACAATTCCTTCAAATTTAGTTTTGTTCGTAGTTGCATGAAACATATTATTTATGTAGAAATTCAAAATTAATTTACCATTTCAACTTGCACCACTAATTCAAACTTCAAATGTGGGTTTGTCTGCTATGTCCTAGTGAAGAAAAGTTGCTGGTATTATACGCAAAATGCATCTTATATTATTTAAAGTTATAGATGGACATTTTAGTCACTACAATAAAGTATAAGGTTAGTTTAATACATTTGAGCATATTCCACATTATTAATACTTACCAACCAAACAACAAAAGTATATTTTATTGGGATATTCATACTTTCAATCCTAACAACCAAACAAAATATTACATGGTATTCATATATTATATGGCTTATATATCCATCTCAATCTTATTATATCCAATCTCATCATTGCACCAAACGCAGCCCGAGGGTATTCGATTAAACTTATCAATTTTTTAGTTATCAAATAAAATGTTTGAGAATTTTTAAAATGTAATAAAATATTCAATAAATATAACTTTATAAATTTTAAAAATAAAATATTATAATCTTACAATTTTTTAATTTATTAAATAATGATAGATTAGAATATAATTTAATTATTAAAAAAAAGATATTAGAATCTTATTTTAGGTGATAGTTTTGCTTTGTTTTTTCCTGAGAAATTTATCTCTCAAACAATCACGAATACAACACCGTGGGTTATGTTACTTTTGTGTTAGGGCTGTCAATGGGTCGGATTTAAATCGAATTAATTATATCCAAATTCAAATTTGAGTATTAAAATCTATATTCAAATCTGCCCCGATAACCTATAGATCTTTATTAGTTAATACTATATCCGAATCCGATGGATATCTGAAATTTGATAAAAAAATTTTGACCCGATTTAATATTTTTTGTAACGCCCTGACCAAGAGGTGCCTGCTTCTAGCCGAGGTGCTACTCAAACAGTACCACATGTCTTCCTTACAACGAAAAAAACATTTCTCAAAATTCCAAAATTAATTATTTTTTGGCAACAACATTCATTGGATATTCAATTCTGAATCAAAATATCTCGAATCACACTTAGTACATCTATCACCTTTATTTCCTTATGGGTCACTAGGGCTAGTCTGTCTTCGTCACTCGTTCTTATCTGGGGGTAAAGAACGGAGAATAATAATAAAACAACGTAAGTTTGAATGACTTAGTGGGATAGTTTAGTACTAACAATAGAGTGGTAAATTTCTCCATTATTATATAAGCAATAAGCAGAAGCGTTAAAATTCTCGGAAGTTGTGAGAGAAGATTTTTGTCAAGATTTAGAGCTATCCATCTCACCACCATCCCATACCGATGATAAGACTTCACAAATTTACTGTCTCTCAAAAGGTTTAAATCACAATTATGACCACAGAGGGTCGATAAGTCACTTAAATAATCACTGGGTTTGTGTCAAATACTTGAGTTTCAAAGCATAAAATAAAATTAATAATCACTTTCACGCTTTAGCAGTTGGTGGTTCTCCTACCTTCTTACTTCGTTTTCGAAAACACGAAAATCCTTATTCCTCCAAAGTACTGAGTGATCGGCTCGGACACTTAATCACTCACTAGGCATGGCTAGCCGCATGCCTGATTCCACTCACATACGGCTACCTCCAACTTACTATGAGTAAGGATTGTATGTACACTTTATATGGGTATCAGTCGAAAGATCAGTCACCATCGGTTCATTCTGCCCGATTGTCCTTCGTAATTGATCCCAGGGCCCACCCTTAAGGGTATTAAACAATTTCACTATTATCACTTAACACGCCCAACAGCATTTCACTAAACACATTAAGTCGTTATGTTAACACGAAATCACTAATTCAGCACTAAGTTGGTTTCAAGATATACATGGCGATAAAATATATATTTCAAAATCACTTTTTAGCTTCCTCAACACAATCGCCAATTCCAGATAAAGCGACATTAATTAATATCAATAAAAACACTCAGTATAAAAGGGCGATGTGGAATACTATTTTCATAAACAATTTATTTTCTCAAAACTCGTTTATACACTCGGAATTCAATAGGTATAATTCAAGGATCACAAGAGAGGAACAAAGTGACTATCAAGAGTACCACTATAATTAATGATTGTTGAGTATTATAGAATAAACAAATAGCATCAATTGAGTCTTAGCACAATCAGGATCAAAAATAAAGATGTAATAGCAACTATATATGTTCTTTCCCCAGCAATGAAAGCTAATATAAGTCACTTGGGCAAATGCAGAGAAAGTTCCTAATTATCTGGATGCTCAAGCCCTGGCTTCCTAGTCGAATCGAGAACTATCAAAAGATAACCTGAGTTATCATTCTATCAATCATCTGATTCCTACATATAAACATAGTTAATATCTTTATCAAACTTAAGGTTTTAACCGTCTTCTCAATCTTCAAACTACCCCAACAACTCTATTCGTCACTGTACTTATTTTACAAAATGTAATATAGGTCTAGGTTCCTAAATCAGTTGGGTTTCATGAGTTCATTAGGTTCAGGTCTGATAATTCATTTTCATTTCAATGCTTATGTAACTTAATCTTTAGATAAAGCTTAACTATATTTTGTTCACAGCACACTATATTGTCAAGTCTAAGAGTATAATTTTGAATAAATCTTTCTTAATTAACCAAACTTAGAATTAGAATCTATTTTGTCCACGACTTACCAAATCACTCATCATCTTAATTAAAATCACAATTCAATACTTTAATTCAATAAATATCGAATTAGAATTCGTAAAAATCAACCGAATTAACATTCGATATGAAATTTACCCAATTTGATCGATCCGTGATCCAATCTAAAGTCAAGAATGGCCTAAACGAGTTTGAAACTTCATTTTATATAAACTGGTCCAAAACCGCTGTTGTTATGCGCCGCTGCCAGAGAAGGAGATCGCCACCACCACCAGGAGTGCCTCAACGCCAGGAACAAAAAGCCCTAAATAATTTTCGATTTCGATGATAATAGGCCGGTCAATTGGCCATTTGAAGCCGTGGCTAGCCCTAACCAGCCACCATCTTCAATTCTCCGTTTCCAGCCACCAAAACACCAAACTAATGCTATCACCAGCCTACTACCTCCTTGTGATCAAAACCTACTAAAGTACGATCACTTTCCGCCGCTGGAAGTAGCGGAACCACCGTCGCCGCCGCAGGCTCGCCGTCGGTTCTATTTTCTGGCGATTTCTCTGGTTTTTTTTAGGAGTTCTTGGTATGGTTGTGCTCCTCGAGTTGAGAGGAGTCTAACTATGGTGTTGGGTTTCGATTTTGGGTTAAAACAAAGGAGAACGGAGCTTGGGAGAAGTTGGATTCATCTTTAGAAATTTGAATAAATTATATCCTTCATTGTATGTATATATATATATATATAAAGATATTTTCAGCTTCTTCAATTTTGGCACCAAGAATTTTAACCTTCTTCATTTACACCCCTAAAGTTTTACACTGCTTTCAATTTAGTCCCTAGCTTTCAATTAAAACCTCTAACTTCTATTTCTTACACATTGACCCCCTAACATTCCTAATTCCAGTCAATTAGGCCAAACTGGTTTATTTTAAAGTCCTTAAGCTTATTTTTCTCTCACATTGGCCCCCTTGACTTTATGATTTCAAACAATTGAGTCCTTTTCTTATTTATAATTAAATCCTCCAATTTCCACATTTCTACCCAAACTTTTATTAATTTAATTTAATCAACTTAAATTCATAATCCCAAAATCGAGGTGTTACATTTTTCATTTCTTTTTTTTTCTTTTTGGATTGTATAAAAATATTATATTTATAAAGTAAATTTATATCATATTTAAAATTTTAACAACTTTTTATTATATATTAGTCTAAAACTTAGGGCTTGTTCTCCTATATTTTGGCCATTTTCTAGAAAAAAAATTTAGGGGAATGAGTTTTTGGGAGAAAATTTGGAGAATGTGCCATGTGTTTCCTTTTGTTTTGGGGAAATATGAAAAATGATTTGAGAATGAGTTGTTTGTTTCTTTATGTTTTGGGGAGAGACAAACTTTACGTTAGATGTCAAATCAATTGCTTTTTTGTTTGGTTTGTAAGGTAAAAGTTATTTTTTTATTTATTATATATATGTATTTTTATAGTTGGATGATGTGTGTATGTGTGTGTGTGTGTGTGTATATATATATATTTGTAATGATTGAAATATGAGTGTAATTAATTTAATTGGTTATTTATTTTGAAATTTATATTTTTATAAATTTAATATTAATAAATGATGTGTTATTTGGTCATATTAATAAATATTAATCATTCATGAAATCATAATTATATTTTAATTATAAAAAAATTAACTTATATAATATTTATATCATGATTGTTAATATCGACTTATAAATTTTTTTAATTACTATACATTAATTATAAATTAATTATTGTTTATTAATTAAAATATAATTATTTAACTATTTATTACTTACAATTTATGTATAAATAAAACTTGATTATTTTAAAATAAATAATTTTTTTAATAATTTATGTATATATAAGACTTAATAACAATTCATCAAATTAAAAATAAATAAATAATATTATATTATATAAAATTACATCATCTTAAATTATTTATTAAATAAATAAACATAATATTTAATTATACATAAAATATGACACATAATTAATATATAAATAATAAGTTATTTAAGTAAATTAATTTAATTAATTTATTTAACTATTTTAACACATTATTTAATTAATACGTTATTTAGTAAATAAACTACTTAGTAATAATCAAATAATTTTACTTAAATTTAGTTAATTCTCTCAACAATTACTTTAAGCATATCAATATTAATTTATTAAACTTAATAGATTATTACATAAGTATCACCCTATAATCAAATTTTTTATTACAATTTTAAATAAATGTGAAGATTAATATTTAATGAAGAATATTTTTTGAAGAAGATTAATTTATTTATTATATCAAATCAAAACATCTTAAGTTATTTATTAAATGAATAAATATAATTTTAATTAATACATGAAATATTAAATATAACTATTACATTATTTAATTAATAAGTAAATTTAATTAATTTAATAGGTTATTCAATAAATAAATTATTTAGTAATAACATAAATAATATTTAATTAAGTTTAATTCATTTTTTTGATAATTAATTTAATTAAATTTGTAAACATAAGTTTTAGAATTTTTTTACCTAATAAAATTTTAATATTTATATATATATATATGTATGTATGTATATATATATATATGAATGAATAAAGTGAGAAAATGATAAATGAATGAGTGATGTGAAAGGTAGAGTGAGAAAGTGAGGAGGTGGGTGTGATTTTTAGGGTGTAGGGTTTTTTGAGTGAATTGGGAAGGATTTTTTGGGTATAAAATCTGAGTTTTTTGGGAAAAAGATTGGAGAATGTGCCTCCATTTTGAAATTTTTTTGGGGGTTGGAAAAAATTTCGGGAAAACATAGAAGAACAAGCCCTTAGATATTTGAGTACTAAACTCCTATTTCATATTATATTAATGTATAGGTATTCAATCCACTTATTTTATATTCAGATGCTTATAATTGAATTTGATCTATCGTATATTTTAATCGAATAAAAATTCTAAAATTCGAATAGAATTCAGATCAGATTCGAATTAAAATTCGATCCATTAACAACTCTACCCTATTTTGTATGTTGAATAATTTATAATGGGCTATCCCCACGAGCCCAAATTTTAGGCCCAATTTATGTCATTGACATATCTATTTCTAAAGTTTTATTCATTGGGTCAAGACTCAAGAGAGCATCTTTAGGAATTCAAAAGAGCATATTCCATCATGCATTAACAATTTTAGCATATTCTTTGGACAATATTGTTTATTTATTTCTTTTCTTCATTTATTTTCTCAAAATACGAGTATCAATCGGTCACTATAAGTTGTTCGTCACATATTTATGGAAACATAAATTTCAAATTGAACTTGAAATTCTATCAAAGAAAAAAAGATCTTCACATTTGGTTATTATATTTAATGAACTGAAATTATGTGTCATATTTTAATTGGCTTTCGACATTATAATGTATGAACATTCATCCATTTCTTATTTTCGACAAAATGTGTTCATAAGGTCTTCAAAATTAGTAAACTATATTAGTTATGTTTGGTTATGTTTTTTTGGTTTGATTTTATTATGTGTTTTAGGGGAATTAATTATTGGAGAATGTAAAAGTTGTTTTTTAGTATGTTTGTTTATATTTTGGGAAGATATTTTTAATTGTAACAGTCAAATTAATGCTTTTTTGTTGAGTTTTTGGGGGTAGAAATGGAATTAAGTAATTTTTTTAATGTTAAAATAATAATAAAATATATATGAGTATGTATGTATATATTGAAGAATGTGTATTTTGGTGGGAAATAAGGAAATATTTGATTATGTTTTTCTAAAATAATATTATTTTGAAAAAATATAACCAAACAAAGCCATTAATTTTATGAAATTAATTTGCTCCATGGAAAACACTTTTAATTAGACAAATAAATCCAAATACTTCAATTGTGAGCTTAGTTATATAGATGACTTTTCCGCTATTTCCTTCCTTTTTGTCCAAGTTCCTGGGGAACTCGTCTTTGTAAAATCCAACGGCGTATAAAAATTCTAAATTTCTAAATCTTACAATGGACGGTCCAGATAATTTAACGCTATAAAATAGGGTCATGAAAACTTTTCTTCAACAACGTACAAGTAACCAGTCGATATGCACTAAGCCAACAAGCAATTAACCAAAACCATCTATTGCCTCATTTTCTCTCTCTAGAAAATTCTCTCCTCTCTCTCTAAATTTTCTCTGCAAGAAAAAAATAAAACAAGATCAAAAATGGTGTTTGTGAAGGGTCCAGGCCTTTACTCTGATATTGGCAAGAGAGCCAGAGGCAAGTAATTTTTATGGGATTTTTGCATTTATTTATTTATTTATTTTATTTTTATTTTACTTTTATTTTTGTAAATATGATGTTGGTTTAGGTGTTTTAAATGAGAAAAGATTTGTTTTTTATTTTTGTTGTGGGCTTTCAGATCTTCTTTACAAGGATTATCAGAGTGACCAGAAGTTTACTATCACTACCTACACTTCAAATGGGGTGGTTAGTATTTTTTTTTTGTATTTTTTGTATTTTTTTCTTGTATAGTTCTTTTTCTTATTTCTTCAAATGGGAGGTTATGCTCACAACTGTTGCATTATTGTTTGTTGTATGCAAGAGAATCAAGGGTCCAGATTTATTGGATTGATGAAACAAGATTCTGCTTTTTAAAAGTGTGTGTGTGTGTTTCTATGTTGTGTGTTGAAAAAGCAGGAATATTTTCCATTTTGATGGTAGTTTGATGAGTCTTTGATTAATATTATACTAGAAAAGTATGTACACTTGTGTATGTGTGTTTTCCTGTTTCTTTATTCAGTCCTAACCTTGAATGGATTCTCTTGCAAGTATATGTTTTTGTTCCACTTTGCATTCATCAGTTTCTTGATTATTTGTTTGCTTGCGCGCTAGGTAAATGCAGTTGCTTCTTTTGTTCATTTATTTATTTATTATGTTTGTGTGTGTGTGTGTGTTTGTAAAGAGATTGTTTAGCATGCTCCGGAAGTGTGTAACACTATATGTTGAATCTTGGAAAACTAGTTCATCATTCTTGCAACCTCAACCACATTTTTTGGGCTTTAGATGGTGCATTGGAACATTTAAATTGTTATTCAATATCTTCAAAAGAAACTTATTGAGCTGGCCAGGACGTTGTTAGAGTCCTTGTTTCATTGGGATAAGGATTTTTATTGTGTATCTTGATGAACAGATAATACTTTTCATTTTCATTGTCATTTTGATGGTTGAGGTCACAAAAGCTATTCGTCACATATTTGATTTGTTTGACTATGTTGTTGTCAGATTCTTTAACGTGTTTTGGTTCTACAGGCCATAACTTCATCTGGGACTAAGAAAGGTGATCTGGTTTTAGCTGATGTTAACACCCAGCTGAAGAACAAGAACATAACAACTGACGTAAAAGTGGATACCAACTCCAATGTGAGCCGTCTTCCTTTGCTTGATTGTACCAACTATTGACTGATGTAAATGTTTTTAGTTCCTGATCTAAGTGGAAAATGTTTCCTCAAAATAAGTATGGTGCCCTTTTTTGCTGTTGTAAATGGTGAGATTTCCTGATAATCTAACATACTGGAAACTGAATTTGCCTTTTGAATTGTCTTGAATCTAATTATCTGTTTGGAGACTTTTTATAGTATAGCATGTAATTTGCTGTGTTTGTTTTAAATCTCTAGCAGGCCTGGTTCCTTAATGTTCTTTGGACATATGATAACCACAATATTTCCTTCCTCTGCTTGGCATCTGATATGTACCTGGCTAGAATATTTATACATTTGATAAAATCAACTCCATCTACCAACTTGTCCGCATTATGAAAACCCTTTGTAATATCCGATCATTCTTCTATACATAGATTCTCTCTCTTTTCTTTGGTTTTTATGTTTGTCACTCGTTTCAGAATTGGATTAATGCAAGCCTTGTATAATTACTCTATTAAAATGTGGTAGTGTGTTATTTTGTCAGACTGGATCAGTATCTTTTGTGTTTCTATTAGCTTGAATGACAAACCTATACAAATTGAGTATATGACCATTTAACGAAACACTATATGGTTACTTAGGTTTACACAACCATCACCGTTGATGAGCCGGCTCCTGGAGTGAAGGCTATCTTTAGCTTTGTTGCTCCCGACCAAAAGTCTGGCAAGGTAATTTTACTTCTTTGTGTGGTAAATGACCTTATTAATTTTTTCTTGGGAGTTCTTCAAATCCTTTTGGATTGTTTTACAGTATTCCTGTGTGAATGACGTGATCAAAATCTTACGTCTTTCTGGTAATTGGGGCAACAGGTGGAACTTCAATATTTCCACGAGTACTCTGGAATTAGCACTAGCCTTGGGCTGACAGCAAAGCCCATTGTCAACTTTTCTGGTGTTGCTGGGAATCACAAGGCTGCTTTTGGGACTGATGTCTCATTTGACACAGCTACAGGGAATTTTACCAAATGCAATACTGGAGTCAGTTTTACCACTGCTGACCTAATTGCATCCTTGGCGCTGTGAGTACCTTTACGTTAAAAAATAACGAAATGAAAGAAATAAATGCAGCATATTCATTTGCTGAATCTTTTAATCTATCATCGTATTTACATGCATTGCTTAAAATTCTTACTCGTGGAAGATCTTTTCATTTTTACATTGGTGTTTGGAGAAAGGGGGAAAGTGTTATTTTTTCATGACTAAACTTGCCCTAGTTACTCTTTGGGACAGATAGGAAGAAGGGAAGGAATTCTCGAGCGTGGAAAAGGATCCAATGAATTTGAAAGAACTAAATGAGGAGTCGTATGAGGCGAAAATTTCATGTACAGTTCTGTAGAGTAGCAGTAAGATTGACTTATTCGTCAACTTTTCCACTATCACCCGTAAAAAACCAAACTTTGGCTTACTTAAAATTGCCATAGGATGATGAACCTCTGAATTTGAAATCTCTGGTTATATATCCGATATTGGTCATAATTCACAAGAACACTCTTCAGGCTTAATAAGAGGGGAAAGGGTTAAGGATTTACCTGGTGTAAGATATCACATTGATCAACGGACTTAGATGCTACTAGAGTAAAGGACCGTCAAACAAAGGCGTTTTAGTGCGTTGTAGATTCTTATCCAAGACTTTTATCATTGATGATGCCGTTGTATCGCTGGTGTATATTTTGGAAGCATTTTATTGCCATATGTAATGTGGAGTTATCAGTGATGATGTCCACTTGAAAGTATAAAAATTTTGAGACAACTATGATTGATTTATTTATTTCTTTTGGTTCTTGGCCACTGCTTTCTTCAGGAACGACAAAGGCGAAACCATCACTGCATCCTACTTCCACACAGTAAGCCCACTGACCAATACTGCAGTTGGAGCCGAGTTGACCCACAGCTTCTCAACAAACGAAAACACTCTTACCATTGGGTCACAGCATTTACTGGATCCTCTGACCTCTGTGAAAGCTCGGGTGAACAACTATGGCAAGGCAAGCGCTCTTATACAGCACGAATGGCATCCAAAATCTCTCATCACTATTTCTGGTGAAGTGGACACCAGGGCCATAGAGAAAAGCGCGAAGGTTGGACTGGCCGTGGCTCTTAAACCATGAAATCTGAATTTCTCCCAGTAAAAGGTTGGCAGACAATTTTTTTCTTAAGACACAGAGAGCAAGCAATAAAGTAGATGATAGTGTTGATTCTGGCAATGCCTGAGATTTCCCTACCAAGATTTGAGCTCTTAATGTGGTCTCAATTTTCTTTTATGTCCTTGGTTTTGGGTTGTAAAAATAATTCTTACTGGGGACGCAGAGTTGGCATGACATTTTGAATCATTTTCAAATTGTGTAATTGTTGTTATCAAGCCAACATCAGTCCTATTTGGATATTTAGAGCTTCCCTTGTGTGTCTTGTGTATTACTTGCTCTGGAACCGTCTCCGTCTGAAGTATTTTGAAAATCCAAATTTAAAAGTTTAAGAGGTTGTTAAGTTAAAACTTCGGTTAATTAGAAAAAAATCCCTAATCCTACTTTCATTTTAGTGATCAGTCCCCATTTGAATTTTTACACACTAAACTCCCTACTTTTTCACAAAACTTAGAAATCACTCCCCATATCTTTTAGAAAGACACATATATCCTTATAGTTAGAGAAAACAACAAAAATACCTGAGAAATGCGTTTTTCTCTTCAAGAAGAATGCTTTCATTTATTTTTTTTCTAAAATCGACGACTTCTCCAAGCGGCCAAACAAAAGGGCGCGAAATCGTTCCTCTGCCATTGATGCGAGAAAGAAAAAAAAAAAAGACACCAAAATTTTTGCCATTTTTTTTGTGACAATGGAAGGAGAAACAATGGCAACAAGAAGCGAAATACAAAAAGAAGTGATAAAAAGAAACAAATGTATGTTTTCTGCATTTACAGTTTTAAATGTCTGTGATTTTTCAGTGTTATACTTATTTATTGTCTATTTTCTCATGTTTAGGGTTTTTATTTCCTATTTAGTTGTTAAACACTTGAACCCAATTGATATATATAATTTTATTTGTGAGATGGGAAGTTTTTGATTTGTACTTGAAAGGCATAAAAGTTGTACTTCACTTTTTTGAGGTTTATACTTCTTTTTACCTGAAATTATATAATAAAATTATCTGAAAGTGGTAGTATATTATTTGTGGTACAAAACATCTAAGCTTGCAGTACACATTATGCAAAAGTGTAGTATATAATTTGTATAACTGTAGTATATTTTAAAAGCAAATGTAGTATAAATATTCAAGCTTGCAGTACACATTAAGCAAAAGTGTAGTATATAATCTATGTAACTGCAGTACATTTTAAAAGTATTTGTAGTACAAAATATTCAAAGCTGCAGATTAAATGAAATTATAGTATATAATTTGTGTGCATACAGTACATTTTAGAAGCATCTATAGTACAAAAGCATTCAAGCATGCAGTATACGTTAACTGAAAATGTAGTATATACTTTGTGTATTTGTAGTACATTTTAGAAGCAACTGTAGTACAAAATATTTAAGTTTGTAGTATACATTAAATGAAAGTATAGTATATAATCTGTGTAAAGAAGAGCTAAATTCATCCGGTGCAAAAAGAGATCAGAGTTGAGTTGGGGCACCGCATGCACTTCGAGTCCTTATGTATATGTTGACGAGGATGTCAACGGATCAAGTGGGGGAGAATGTCATGGGTCGCTCATTAGAGAAGAATGGCAACCTTGACTTCAAGGGGCATTAGGAGCAACAAGGCGTTGTTGGCTCACTTGGTAAGGCGAAAAAAGCCCATGAGCAGAGACTCTTACGAGGTGCGGTTTGAAAAACTATTTCAATGGCATATTCCTTAAGTTATGAGGATGCTTCCCACCAAGTTTGAAGTCATTCCGTGTCCGTTTGGGCACCGAACATTGAGGGCGACATGGAGCGGTCTTACTGCACGCAGGTAGTGCAAAGATGCATTGAGTAGAGTAGCTTGGAAAAGGAATTTTGTGAAACTGTTTCAGTGGGGTGTTCCTTGAGGTGTTGGCAACGTTCCCACCAAGTTTCACCAGTAGACGGTTCCGTTTGGATAGGAAACGGCGAAGATCTTTAGAATGCGGCAGTGCAGTGGCAATGCTGTAATTCCAGCTTATTGCGAGGAAAATTACTGTTCCATGGAGAATCGGACAGAGCTGGAACTTTGTGGAGTTAATGTATAAGCCGAGAGCTATCCAACGGTTCAAGCGGCAAGTGATTTGGACACCGGGAGAGGAAGTTGCGAAAATGTAGTACAAAACATTCAAGCCTATAGATTAAATGAAATTATAGTATATAATCTGTGTATATGCAGTATATTTTACAAAAACATTCAAGCGTGCAGTATACATTACTGAAAATATAGTATATAATCTGTGTATCTGTAGTATAGTTTAGAAGCAACTGTAGTACAAAATATTTAAGCCTGCAGTATACATTAAATGAAAGTGTAGTATATAATCTGTGTAACTGCAGTATATTTTAGAAGCAAATATAGTATGAACATTTATGCTTGCAGTACACATCAGGCAAAAGTGTAGCATATAATCTATGTAACTGCAGTACATTTTAGAAGAATCTGTAGTACAAAATATTCAAGCCTGTAGATTAAATTAAATTATAATTTAATATTTGCATATATGCAGTACATTTTAGAAGCAACAAAAATATTCAGGCATGTAGTATACATTAACTGAAAATGTAGTATATAACCTGTGTATCTATAGTACATTTTAGAAGCAATTGTAGTACAAAACATTTAAGCCTGTAGGGTTTGAATCATACTTTGTATGTACATACATATGTAAATTGAAGCGTACTTTGTTTATAATATTATTTTGTATGTAAGTATAATTTTCCATCAAGCATTTATAATATTTTGATTTCAATACAATATGAGGGAAATGAAATACAAATGTAGAACGAACAAAGTAAATATTGTGTTATGTTGAAGTACACTTCAATTCAATTGAAATCGAGCAGTGAATTTGAGTACAATATGATGGAAATGAAGTACAAATATAGAAAAAATAAAGTATAAATGGTGTTATGTTGAAGTACACTTCAATTAAATTGAAATTAGGTAGTGAATTTAAGTACAATATGATGGAAATGAAGTATAAATATAGAACAAATACAGTATAAATTGTGTTATATTGAAATACAGTTCAATTAAACTGAAATCGAGCAGTGAATTTGAGTATAATATGAGGAAGATGAAGTACAAACGTAGAACAAATAAAGTATAAATGTTGTTATGTTAAAGTACAGTTCAATTAAATTGAAACCGGACAGTGAATTTGAGTATAATATGATGGAAATGAAGTACAAACAAAGAATAAATGGTGTTATGTTGAAGTACACTTCAATTAAATTGAAGTTGGACAGTGAATTTGAGTACAATATGATGTAAATGAAGTACAAACGTAGAACAAACAAAATATAAATGGTGTTATGTTGAAGTACACTTCAACTAAATTGAAATTGAACAGTGAATTTGAGTATAATATGATAGAAATGAAGTACAAATATGGAACAAACAAAGTATAAATGGTGTTATGTTGAAGTATACTTCAATTAAATTGAAATCGGGCAGTGAATTTGAGTACAATATGATGAAGATAAAGTACAAATATAGAACAAACAAAGTATAAATGGTGTTATGTTAAAGTACACTTCAATTCAATTGAAATCGGATAGTGAATTTGAGTACAATATGATGAAAATATAGTACAAACGTAGAGCAAACAAAGTATAAATAGTGTTATGTTGAAGTACACTTATTGCAATTGAATAATTAGTCTCCAATAATTGTAGTGATAGTCAAATATAATATTTTGAGATTATCGGATCAGATGAAGTACGTATTTGTACAGGTTATAGGGTGAATATTATTGTCAAATGCTCATTTGTTTATATCTTTGAAAGCATAAGTATTCTTTATATTACTGCGATTGATAACATTCATTCGTTGAACATTAGTGGTTAATACTTTAAAACTTTAATATTATTTTATTCATATAATAAATATTACACATATTTTTAGAGTTTGGTTATTAATTACTGAGACTTAAAAAGCAAATAATGGAACAAATTTTAATTCAACAATATTAGTAAAAATATTAAGAAATTGAGTACATAATGGCCGAAATGAAATACAAATGTCGTGAAATCAAATATAAATCTTTCAGATTAAGGTACGAAAGCACTATATCTTGGACAACATCCATTTGCTAACTTCCACGCTAAACAAGTACATTATTGCCAAAAAGAAGTACAAATGTCATGAAATCAAGTACAATTCTACCAAATTGGGGTACAAAAAAATTGATATCTCGGACAACATGCAAAAATGCCAATTTCACGCTAAATCAAATACATAATTGCCGAAATGAAGTACAATTGTCATGAAATCAAGTATAATTCTCCCAGATTAGGGTGCAAAATAACTGATATCTCCGAAAACATACAAAAATGCCAATTTCACGCTAAATCAAATACATAGTTGCCGAAATAAAGTATAATCGTCATGACACCAAGTATAGTTCTCCCAGATTGGGGTACAAAATAATTGATATCTTGGACAATATACAAAAATACCAATTTCACGCTAAATCAAGTACATGATTACCGAAATAAAGTACAAATGTCATGAAATCAAGTATAAATCTCCTAGATTAAGGTACAAAATTTAGCTAGATTACTGATTCTTTGCAGATTCGATGATTATGCCCTGTTCTACCACATCTTTTACACTTAATTACACGTTTATCAATTTGTGATGGAATCCTCTGTGTCCTTCTATGCCCAGGTTGAGATCGGCAATCAGGTGCATTAATGACGCAATCATCATCTAGAGGGAACATATGCATATCATACGTAGGAATAGTGTTTATCACTGATTGGTATGCTTGTTGATACATCTCAACTCGGTAATATTGATCGGTAAAGTCATACGATGAAAGTGACTTTGATTCGAGAGTACAAATTTTGATAAAATAAAGTAAAATTTAGGAACACTTGAAGTATAGAAATTCAATGAATATAGTATAAGTTTAGATAAAATGATGTATAAAATGAAGTATAATTTAAAAAACAGAAATATAATTTTTGATAAAGTGAAGTACAATTTTAGAACACCTGAAGTATAAAACCTTAGCAATTGCAACACAATTTTTGAATAATCCATTAGTAGAATACTTGAAACTTAAATAATAGATTTAGATAACTGAAGTATAAGTTTGGAACACTTGAAGTATAGAACTTCAATGAATAGAGTACAAGTTTAGGTAAAATGATGTATAAAATGAAGTATAATTTTAAAAAATAAAAGTACAATTTTAGATAAAGTGAAGTATAATTTCAGAACACCTGAAGTATAAAATCTTAATAATTGCGGTACAATTTTTGGATAATTCATTAGTAGGACACTTAAAACTTAAATAATAGATTCAAATAACTGAAGTATAAGTTTAGATAAAATAAAGTACAATTTCGAAACACTTGAAGTATAGAACTTCAATGAATAGAGTACATGCTTATGTAAAATGAAGTATAATTTCAGAAAATAGAAGTACAATTTTAGAACACTTGAAGTAAAAATCCTTAGCAATTGCAATACGATTTTGGATAATCCATTAGTAGAACACTTGAAGTATAAAACTTAAATAATAGATTCAGATAATTAAAGTACAAGTTTAGATAAAATGAAGTACAATTTCAGAACACTTGAAGTATAGAACTTCAATGAATAGAGTACATGTTTAGGTAAAACAATGTATGAAATGAAGTATAATTTCAAAAAATAGAAGTACAATTTTAGATAAAGTGAAGTACAATTTCAAAACACTTGAAGTATAAAACTTTAGCAATTGCAGTACAATTTTTGAATAATCCATTAGTAAAACACTTTAAACTTAAATAATAAATTCAAATAACTAAAGTATAAGTTTAGGTAAAATGAAGTACAATTTCGAAACACTTGAAGTATAGAACTTCAATGAATAAAATACATGTTTAGATAAAATGAAGTACAAAAGAAAGTATAATTTCATAAAATAAAAGTACAATTTTAGATAAAGTGAAGTACAATTTCAGAACTCTTGAAGTATAAAGCCCTAGCAACTACAATATATTTTGGTTAATTGATAAATATAACACTTAAAGTATATAACTTCAATAAATATAGTACAATCTTTGATAAAATGAAGTATAATTTCAGAAAATCAAAAGAATAATTTTATATAGAAGACGTATAGTTTAGGAACACTTCAAGTATAAACTGCTAGAAGTTGCAGTACAATTTTGGATAATCCATTAATAGAACACTTGAAGTATAAAACTTACATAATAGAGTACAATTTTAGAACACTTCAAGTACAAAACTTTACAAACTGCAGTACAATTTAGATTCTGTAGAAGTATTACCTTAAATCATCACTGCTTTTCTTTGCACTGCTGCTCAATTCATCCTTTCGGTTTACCAGGATGTCAACAACGTTCATCTTCAATGTCAAATGCAGAAAGGCCATATTCATGACACCGTCATCATCAGTCAAACTCATGTATAATCTTTGATGTTGAGCTATGTATTGCAAACTGAAGTGTTCGGCGTTGATTTCACTCCATTTTCTTGCGAGATTAATGTATATGTCCATTAACTTGATTGAACACTCCTACTTCACTACTGGTTGACATTGTCAGAAAATATAAGAAACTCAGAAGCAACTAAGAAGAAACTGAGAAGAAGAAGAAACCCAAAAATGATGAAAATAAAAAGAGAAGAAGACAATGCAGCTATCGGGTTTGTGGTTTTTGGCTCTAACGTTATTCTTGTTCCCGCCGTGGAGCTTGTTGCGTTTTTTCTGTTCTTTCTATTTCTGGTATGATAGTGTTTACTGTTTGCTTGTCTGGATGAAGAAGAAGAAGAAGAACTGAGAAAAAATTAATGAAAAATATTATATTTAAGGGCATTTTTGTCAAATCAAGTGAGTGGGGAGTGATCTCTAAACTTTTAACAAAATTAGGGAGTTTTTTCTAACAAAAATTAAGTGGGGACTGATCACAAAAGTGAAAAGTGTGTTTGGTACTTTTAAATAAGTGTCCCTTAAAACTTATTTAAAAGTAAAAGTTCTAACAAGTTTTTATATTTTATAAAATATTTTTGGACTTTATTAAATGTTAAAGCGAATGGCAAGAGTTTTTTCTTGTGCGGATTTTATTTTAATGAAGTTGATGAGTTTCACAACTTTCTAAACTCAGTTCACGTATTATTTTAATGACAAACAATTAAATTTTTGAAACGCACTGTAGTACAAGTGGTGAATGCGTAAATTGGCTAATTGTTTTATTGCAAAATGTATTCATTTTATTTTAATAATAAACTCTTGAAGTATATAGTTGAAATAAAATTTTTGAGTTTGTAAGGCATTGTTTGCTACGAAACCCCTACAGTATTTTTCAACTTTCAAAACTTGAACAAGCAAATCATCATATTTTTCAATTTCATTTTCTAAAATACACAAAATAATCTCCAAAACACCCTTAAAAATTCACTCTAAAATTCATTTTTCAATACTCTATCTTAAATTTATCATTATAAATATATATATATATGCATACACCAATTATACAATCTATATATATATAAATAATATCAAAATATTCGCTTTACCTCAATAGTCCAATAAAAAAGTGATTGATGTGACATTTACAGTGATATGAGACAGCCCAGCAGGCCCAGCCCAACAACATTCGACCAAGATGGCCCAATTACCTATTAGCCCTAGCCGCCCAGCAGGCCCAACCCAATAACTCTCAACCAGGCCAGAGACGACCTAATTACCTATTAGTCCAACCGATTTTGGGCTAGCCACATTATCAACCGGATTTGATCTCATTGGTCAGCATTTGCCCTGTCGACCAAGTTATGGTTGATCATCATCGGACATCGTTCAACATTCAGCTAGGAAGGCTCAGATACTGCAGAGTTACACCTTATTGACCAAAGTCCGTAGTGCTGTCTCGCAAGAAGTATTTATATCGACCAGAGAGGTTGAAACTAGGCGACAGCCTCCCAGCCACATTAAATGCCCTGCCAGGTGACGTGCCTCCACATTAATGGCACATGCCACTACCAGTACTACCTTTTCAGCTGTGTCAGGTTAGTATGTGCTTCTAGTGTACCACCTCGTCCTAGGTAGCGGCGGCGCCACCTAGAATAATACACAATTTGGCGAAGACTCAAAGGTCCCCAAACAAAGACAAGGGCCCTTTCTGTGCAACAAGGACATTATGAACATATCAATCACACCAAGAAGACTATAAATACTCCAATGTCAGCCTTCAACAAGGTATGCCATTTATCACTCAAAAAGCCCTCACTCTGTTGCTCTATCTTCTAGTTGATTATACTGATTTGAGTGTCGGAGTACCTTAGCCGAGGGCCACTTGGTGAGCCTGACATTTGCTATTGGTTGTAGGACTCGACCCCATCACTTCACCAAGTACCTCATCGACCTGCTATAGATTGGACCTTAGCCCAATACATCCCCAAACAGTTTATACTCTCATCATACAGTAAAATTTATCCCTAACTTAAACACTAACAAATAAATAATTTTTTCCCAAAATATTCTCCACATACCACTCAAAACACAAACAAATAATCATCACATTCTCCAACCACACTTTCCAAAATTCATTCTCTCAAAATATTTCCTCCAAACACCCCAAAACCTAAACAAATAAGCTTTAGATGTTAACAATATCAATTTTGTAATTAATATGGTAAGTATTGTTAGAACTTATTAAAATTTTAAAAATAAATCACAAACTTCTTTTTTTAAAAAAAGAGTTTATAAAACAACTTATTTTAGGAGTTCATAATTTATTTATTTTTTACATCTTTTTAATCCCTTAAAAACTCCTAAATATTTTGAAAATTTTATAAATTCAACTAAAAACGTGAGAAGAAAATCAGATGGAGCCTTTGGTACACATAATCCAACCAGGAGGGATAAAGATGCAGCTGTGGAAGGATCCAAAATTAAGGTTAAGGATAAAGGCAAGGCAACAATCTGGCGCCATTAAATGCAGATAATGATGCCAGCAGAGTATTGACCAAGGGAAGGAAATCATGATGTGCCTGGGTTGACTTCTGTAAAATTATGATTTTTTTTATTTATACTAATATATAAAAATATTGTCCAGTGACTTATAGTGTAATTGATATTTGCCTCCCCTATTAAGTAAAAGATTTTATATTCGATCCGTAACGAGCATATTGTGCACTTTATATGCTTTGTGTTTAGTTTATACTTTAATTATTTAATTTTAAAATATAAATATATTATTTTATTAAAAAATAATATTTCTTTATTTGTAATACTTTCTCAAAAAATATATATATATATATTATAATATTATTAAATCAATTAACAACTTTTTCAAGATTTTGAATGCAAATTAATTGCTAATCTCATAACTATCATAAATTCCTCAATTTAAAATTGGGTATTTGAGTTGTTGTAAAAGAAAAAAAAAATCTTATATCCTTCATTTTTTATTTTTCTTTTCTCAACCTAGAACCATAATAATAATAAAAGACAAAATGCTACATATAACTGAAGGTTTAAATATTATACTCTGTATTTAATTTTTTTTTCGTACATAAATTTTTTTTTAATAATACATATTTTTTAAATATATTATCACATTCGTTATTATTATAAATTGATTTACATTTAAAATATATTTATAATTTATATAATTATTATATATATATATATGATATTTGTTAGTATTAAATATTGAACTTTTCACACGTGTCCATTTCAAGTTTCAGTAATTCAGTTTGGATCCGACACGGAATTCCACGAACTCACTCGAATACATTTTAGGAAAAAGAATGTCCTATGAAACGAGATTTGTTAGATTATTTACGAGGTATACGGTATACTTCCGCTGAAGATCGAGACAAAGAAAGAAAAAAAAATTCAAGAATTTTATGGAGACCATGCTGCGACTTTCTACTCCCGTCAAATCTTCTTCACTTTTCCCCTCACTTTCATCACTCTCTTCCTCATCATCTGTTTTCCCCTCTAATTCGCGGAGGAATTTGATTTCCTTGCAAACAAGTATCCCGGGGAACTTGAATTTCCGGGGAAGAACAGCCCATCACTTTTCAAACATTTCTGCTTCAAATGATCATCATGGGCCTCATCAAGATTGTCCTTTTCGGGTATGTCCTTCAATTTTCCATCAGTTCTGTAAATTATTTATTATAAGTGGATGTATATAGCCCTGTTTGGTGCAATTTGTTTTCAGGGGTTTGATACAGGGTAATGTCTATGATAATTTACTCTTTGGGCCTGTTAGATGCAGATTAATTTATTCTTGGATTGGATATTGGATTATCTGTGTGGTAATTTTCTCAGCAGTAATCAGTTGTACCTTGGATTTTAATGAGAAAATGTTAAAGAATTTTTTTTTCATGTATATAACTTTATGTTTTAACGTTTGCACCATTATATTTTCTTTTTCTTTTTCCTCGTTAATTTCCTTGATCCAAACATAGCATTTGTGTTTTCTACTGCAGGGAGGGGAATCTTTCTTTAGGAACATCTTGGCAACTATGGAGACTGTTTATCTGAACAGGAATCCTACGGCTAAAGCCATCTTGGAGCTTGTTGGTTCGGTTGATGATGATCGCATATACTATGATCATTTTGCTTTTAGGACATTTGGGGTAATGTTTTCCATGTTTTATTTATTGATTTGCAACAAGGGGCATAATTTTTCTTTTATATCTCAACAGTTTTCTCCTTACTAACAAAGTCCCGAGTAAAGAGATTTTGTAAGGAATGTTAAGCATTGCTGTTGTTTATTACCTTAGGTAAATGGTCATGGAATTGATTCTATGGCAAAGCTTTTTTTGGATTTTGGTTATGTCCGAAGAGAAGAGTTGAGATTCCCTGCAAAGAAGTTGAAAGCGTTTTGGTTTTCACCCCCCCATGTTCCGCATTCAGCTGCCGGTGAACGTGTTAATGGACCCTTACCGAGGATATTTATATCAGAACTTCTTGTTGATCGAATGACCCCAGAAGCTCAGGTTTACTTATGGTTTAGCTCTACTTTTGCTTAATTGCTCAAAATTTGGTTATGGTTATATTCTTGAAGTTTATTCTATGTAAAGTCACCGTGTTCCACTTGTTGCTTCTTATGTGCAGAAAATAATTAGAAAATACACTGCATTATCGGGAAATGGAAATATGCACGCGGCTTTGGCCAGTGCACTGGGATGTTTGACATGGGAAAAGCCCTCATACTCTGAATTCCAAGAGTTGGCTAGGTACGCAATATCCTTTACCTAAGAAGAATTGGCTTTTCCTGCTTGTTGCAATGAGCACCAAACTGGGATTTGCATTTGTCTAGATATTAGGTTGATTTCTTATTATGTATGTCCAATGGGCGAGCTTTTTGTTTCCTGTTTCCTGTCTGAACATTAGGACTTTATTCTGTTTCAACTCCAATTTAACTTCATTTGGCACTTAACTACTGGATAACTTTGTGAATTTCCAGGGAAAGTGAATATGCTGCCTGGACTCTTGTTAATGGATATGCATTAAATCATGTCACTATATCTACTCATCGGCTCAAATCACATTTGAGAAACATCAGAAATCTTAATCAGTTCATTGAGGAGAATGGTTTCAATTTGAACTCTGAAGGGGGCACTCTAAAGGGTCAGTATGTACTATTTTATTGCCTCCAATATATTTTAGTTTTGAAATACAAGAGAATTTTTCTTGTTAATTATCACTTGAGCATACTTTTCCTCACACCCATGCATAAGTTGATTTCTTCTTGGAGCTTTCTCTGGTAAAACCTGTTTTCTCATAAATGTACATCAGCGTAATTTGGAAATATAAAGAGATCTACATATGTATGTTGTCTCTATTGTGAAAAAATGGGAAGTGAAAACATGGACAAGCAAAAGATCTGGTTTATCTGTCATCCATTGACATGAAAGGGACAGAATCCGCATTAGCTCTACGGAAAGGAATTTTTAGAGCTTAACTTATATCATGATCTTGTTAATTTCTCAAAGATAAAACGGAGTGACTTACTAATACATTATTATCTTTCCATATCAGTTAGCCCTGATGGTCTCTTGTTACAAAGTTCGACGGTGGCAGATTCAGCTTCCTTCCAGTTTACTGATGGAATCACAGAATCTGTCCCACAATCGTACATTGAGTTTGCAGAACGCCTTGTGCTTCCTCAGTTCAAAAATCTACCAGAGAATAAGGTATTTTTCTATTTCTTTTTCCATATAACTGAACATTTTGCTTTTGGCCCTATATTTTGATCTTAGATTTCTCCCTGACAAAAACCTTCCGTTTGCTGACGCTGTATAGGTTGAAGAGTTCCATAGGCGAGATGGTTTTGAGGTAGGAAATGCTGACAAAATATTCGAGAGCACATCGAAAGATCAGCTTACCAGGAACGTTGCTTGAGACAGACTATGCAGGAGGAACACTATGAATTCTAGCATCTTTCTTGGCACTTCCTGGTTGTCATTATGCCTTAAGCTATTGTTAAATAATGTTGTTGATAGAAACAGATCGTTATTCGATCACTATTTCTGACGCGGTAAGTATCAATATAAATGAAATGATTGTCAACTCAGAATTTTCTGCAGAGGTGAGCATGTGAGCATGATGGTTAAAATGATCTCATCTGGTTTATGATAATCAGGGTCAAGTCCATGACAGATGGATCATAGCATTCCTGGGCCATGAGGCTTCACATTATTTTCCAAATTAGGCTTTATAGATTGAACCCATAGTTTATGTGGAGAATACTCACATCATTGTTGCCCATCAACACCTCCAAATTTGTTGCTGCGGATGCCACATATAATGTGCCTACATGTTCTAGAATTTTTTTTTTCTTTTTTCTTTATACATGTGCATATCAAGAATTTGTTAGATTCAGATAATCAACCTTAACACTTTATATGTGAGACTAATTCGATTGGGTCAAAGGCCACTCGACATAGTTAATATTAACTATGCTTGTGCTATCCTTTTTAGTCGCCAGCGCATTAAGAGTTCGTTAGGATATGAGCTTTAATTTTATGACTCAGTGGCAAGAAAAACTTAGATCAATTATGCTAAGAGGAAAGAAACTGGTCTTTTTTACCTTGAACTTGAGTATGGTATTTCCTTAATATAGATAAGGCACGCACAAGTGATCTAATTAATGGACTAGCTTCATTAAGATTCATTCGATCTTCTATAGCAACTATCAGATCATTCCATTCATTGTCTTCTTCTCCTAGTTGACTAGGAATTACCAAGCCCCCATCCCTGGTCTTTCCACTTTTGGTTAGAACAAGTTTTGGTATGTCCATCCACCAAAAAGCTGCCAATGTAAGATCCTTGACCCGTGAAGTCATCCTCATTACATATGCAAATACATTTACGTGGTCATTGCATTTATTTTCTATGTGAAATGACAATCTGTCACCCTAGGAATGCTCAATAGCATCCGAAAATCCACCTGCTTTGCTCACTTGATGCATAAGTATATAATGCATTTACGCAAACAGCACTTTAAAATATCATTCATACAATGTCGGATATATATATCTGACATATCTCTTCGAAGTATCCATAAATTAATAAAAATTTAAAATTTACAATACTTGCAATGTCATATTAAAAATATAATCAGAGGCATACATATACATTTTAGACAAATTGAATCTTTCATTTATCTTAAAAAGTATATGAGTGATTAAAAAATTAATTAAAAATTAAAATTTTCTAAAATTGCTTAAAAAAATGAAAAAGAGTTTTATCGTCGTATCACATCTACATCATGCCGTGTTTATATCTGTGCATCATCCCCAATGATAACTTATTACCACATATATAATATATCAACAATTATGATAGGAAACAAAAATTTACATAGAGAAGAAACATTATGAAGCAGCACTGCATAAATTCTGCATTAGGCTAAACTGGATTACACAACCTACGCCTCCAAAAACTGATCATAGAAAACCAATCAAAGCATGAAATGGAAAACAACCCCTCCCCCAACTATAGAGAAGCCATGAGGGGAGATAATACAGAAGTTGAAAAATGGAGCACCAGAAACTCAACATGCACCCATCTTCAAGAATACTTATATTTCAAAATGCAGATCTGAATAATTAAACCGTCCGAGGCAGCTTATAAGAGGAGGGAGGGAAATGGGTAAGCATTCTAACAAGTAAACATTTACTTTACAGACTTCGCTCCGTCTGCATTACATTGTTTCCAAGTGGGAGTTCTTCCCACTAAGCTCACATGATAATAGAATGTGTATCCTTTTCCAGTACTCTCGACTACTTTTGCAAACGACATATTTCCATATTCGCATTGAGGAAAAAGAATTTCTATGGTTTACCATTCGGTTTTGGTGAATTATGAGCAAGCTGATGACATGGTGAAGCGTGAGTACCATTTGGAATCGAGAGGCTTCTTGGATGCTGTCCATTTCTGGAGAACGATCCTTGCATTCTGAGGCCATTCTTTCCGTTTGGGCTGGAGCTGACCCGGTCAGCTTGCATTGTCTGAAAGTAGTAAGATGAGCTAGCCATATCCTTGAGATTTGGCAGAAGCTTCAAAGCTTCGACAACTTCACTCATCACAGGTCTGACTTTGGGATCCCTGCTGAGGCATTGGGCCGCTAACTGGGCAGCTTTTTGGGCACCTTTAATCGAAAAGTGACCTTCAAGCCGAGGATCTATCAAACGATAAAACCGTCTCCTCTCACCTAGATGAGGCCTGGCCCATTCCACGAGGTTATGTTCCCCATTAGGCCGGTTTTTATCCATTGATCTTCTACCTGTGAGCATTTCTAGCAGGACAACACCAAAGCTATAGACATCACTTTTTGATGTGAGATGTCCTGCGGCAGACATAGATACAAGTCTATCAGAAATTATGAAATGCAGAAGATATATCACTTATCATAAATGCTGCCCATAGTGCAAAAAAGTAATTCTTGAGCGTCGATACAATATGGAAGAAGATTGCAATTAAAAAACAAAAAAGTTTACCCGTCATGACATATTCTGGGGCTGCATAACCATAGGTCCCCATGACACGTGTAGAAACATGAGTTTTTCCTTCATCAGGAGCATCTTTAGCAAGTCCAAAATCAGAGAGTTTCGCATTATATTCCTGCAAGAATAAGTTAATGCAGTCAGTTAAATTTCTTGTAAGCATTAATACATAAATTGGGCGGAAGTGTAATTTAGAAGCTTTGGTTTACAAAAATGTCGAAAACTTACAGCATCCAACAGGATGTTAGACGTCTTAAAATCACGATATATGACCGGTCTTTCCGCTTCCTCATGTAGAAAAGCAAGGCCCTTTGCAGCACCTAGAGCTATTTTCATCCGGATCGACCAAGGAAGTGGCAGGGACCCTACAAGTAAGAATAGAAGCATATTCCACCATATAAGTGAAAATTCTATTCAGATCTACCAAAGAAGGAAACAAATGTAATAAGCACGCAAGTTTTATACTAACTTTTGCTATGTAAATATTGTATAAATTAGGAAATTTGGAATGTCGGTTTTCTGCATTTATATCTGCTGTCAAAAGACCCGACCGGCCATGATTGAAGTCAACACATGGCTTACAAGGAGACGCTAAAATGGCATTTTCAAGATAAACAACAGCATGTTGATTATTCTTTTTGTTTTTCTTTTTTCCAAAAGTTAAAATCCTAATGGAAGGGTGGGAGAGAATCAGAATAAAAAAGTAAATTCTCATCCAAAGGCCCAAACTAGCGGGTGTATCCCCTTCCCTCAGTGAAAGATAATCCAAGCCTTCACAACACCACAAAACAAAAGAAAAGATAAAAGAAAACAGAGAGGCTTGCCCACTGACAGGAGAATCATACTATGATGATTAGAAGGATATAAAATGAGTATCTCCTATAATCAAGTCGAGTTAAAACTTTAGTGCTGCCATGTCACAATTAGGAATTCCAACTTGACAAGTCGAGAATGTCCTCTAAACTAAGGCTTCAAATAACAAAATCATAACAAAAATAGAAAACAACTTGCACATGCACACAAATCTTATAACTTAGAAAATATTTATAGTTTTTTTTACTCCAGTCCCAAAAAGAGTAACTTCTGTACAAGAACCGCATTCTCCCACAACAATCCTGCATGATAAAACTTGAATTTAACAAATTCATGAATGGAAGTGCACTGAAAGAAGGCTAGGTGCATACTTCTAAATAGATGGTTCTCCAAGCTTCCTCTAGGCATGAACTCATAAACAAGTAGCCTCTGATCGTCTTCAATGCAGTAACCAATTAATTTAACCAAATTAGGATGAACAAGGTCGCCCAAAAAATTCACTTCAGCCTGCCAAATTTTATAAAGTCAGAATAATCCAACACAAGGTAAGACTACAGAAACAGAAAGCATAATCACTTCGAGCACAGTGAGTTGAAAAAGGATCAAACCAGCCATTCTTTGTGTCCCTGAAGTCCATCATGATTCAGGGTTTTGACCGCAACAGTCAGTCCTGTCCCAGGTTTAACTGGAGCTGTGCCATTCTCTTCAATCCATCCTTTGAAAACACAACCAAATCCCCCTTCACCAAGAAGGGATTCTGGTCTGAAATTTCTTGTGGCCAACTTAAGGTCATTAAACGTAAACTTCCGCAGACGAGAAGAAACTTTAAGCTCCTCTTCAAGTTTGGAGCTCGATGAATTACTTTCAGCGTTGCTCGTTGTGGTGGATGGGATTACAGGAGCAACTGGTTGGTCTCTGCTTGTATCATTTGTAGATTTACTTTCTGGTCATATGCACAATTAAACAAGGATAAGAAGATAGATACTACTGTCATGATATGTGAAGTCAGAAGCGAATTGTCTGGTATTATAAGATTATAACTTATCAAACGTACTAAATTGAGATGAATGTCTAATAACACTGTAACAAGGTTTATCACTAATCATGCAATAAAAGAGTGCAGATGGCCAGAAATGCATTTCACACAGTTTCCAAATGTATTTAGCTGGATATTAAAACACTACAAAAGCCAGATTTCTATGCGTGAATTGGTAAGCCAACCAAGGTCACATCTGACAACGTTAAAATCTACTCCCTTCATACAATCGAGAACTAACCCATGTCTACTAATAGGATCAAAACAACAAAGGAAGCAGGTAGTTCTAAGCAATTACAATTAGAAATTTACTTTATTCCATATGTACTAAGCAATGTAGTCCAACGTTATACATCTTATCAGTATAATGAAGTCTAAAACCAGAATCAGCACAGAAAAACCATGTCAGTGCCCAGAGACAGCAGTGATTACCATTTACTATGGCCACAACTCTCACAATGGAATGCATTTGTCAATGGTTATAACACTAGGCTCCTGAACCATATTATCACTAGCTCACAACGAGTCTCTTTGTAACAATAACCTAAAAGTGTCGAAACTGCTGTCAATGGATACTTGAGAAGTTATGCATACAACAAATTTAATTACATATTCAGATTACTAAGATGTATGAATTAGAACATACACTTTGAATAGCCAATAGTACGGTGGATGCATGTAAACTAAGTCAACTAAGAAAAACCAAGAACTAAAAAAACATGCAGCAAAAATCTCGAAGAGGGCTTTATAAGATTTATTTTCCAACAACAGAAGAGAGTATACTCAAATCATTAAGTAATCCAAATAAAATTGAGGAGACGAATAATTATGCAGCTTTCCAGTAATGCAGCTCAGTTTAACTCAATGCAACTAATTCCTAAGCCTTGTAAAAGTTGGCTGAACAAAGTCCAGCTAACCATTATTTTAATTTCTTTCTTTTCACGAGTACATATATTCCTCCATCAGTAAATGTCACCAAATCTACCTCTGAGATTGATGTTCCTCAGTGTTTATCTGATAGCTCTTTCTTGGAGCAATCATGAACCTTCTTTAAGCATGCCCAAACAACATGGCATAGTTTGTCTCATGTTATTTCTGACTGGTGTTGTATTTATAATTTCATGTACGTATAGAAAATTTACTATACCGGCAGCAGCAAGTCAAGTTCCCAATAGTCCTCAAATACCCACAATTTCAAAAATAAGGCAACCCCTTTTCCTCATGGAATAAATATATAATGGCACTTCATTAGAAACCTCATAAATAGAAAAAGGAAATGTTGATTTTGTCTCAAGAATAATTTTTTTATGAAGAAGGGGGGGGAAAGAAAACTAAAAATCTTCCCCAATTTAATGCAACATTGCTGAAACAGGAATATTACTTTCAAAATGCAAAGAATCTCTAACTGGTGGTTATGGTGGTATGTACGCCAACTAGAACTAAAAACTACCAACACTCTCTAGCACTCCACCTATATTGCAGCTAACAGAATTCCCATCGCCTCTTCCTTCCTATTTTCTTCCTTTCCGGAAAAGTTAATTGATTTGAGTATCAAAATCTTTCTAAGTTTTTCAATGTCCCTATGTTTGTTGGATTTATAGACCAACTTAACTTTCAAAGATCCAGAAGATCATCAACATTTCTTTTAGTTGCTTCTTTCCATATCCATTGCCCAGCAATAGGTGCAGCTCACCATATTACAATCAATTACAGAATCAGCAGAACCTGAAAATATGGCAACCACATACAATTCCAACACATAAAGAAAATAACTTCTATAATTAAAAGAGAAAGAGTTTGGAGCTCATATCAGGCTAAACTGAGAATGATACGATCAATAAAAAAAGGTAAAATTAATGACAATTTACAACTCAAACACAACATTTTCAGAAAAAGAGGACATTACCGTGAGTGCTGATGCCACTAAGGGAGCTATCAACTTTAGATCTTGAAGTAAGACAGCTGCCAATAAACCTTAAACGAATACAACATCCAGTCCGCTCCACAGCATCATCATCTTTTTTCTTCCTCCCCTTCGTTTTCTTGACATCCCAAGACTCCACTTTTGAGCCATCATCACCTAATCCCATCTTTAGCAGGCCCAAAAATCATCAAAAGTCCCAAGAAATCAGAATTTTCAACCAGCCCACCTCCCCCGGTATAAAATTATACCAAAACAGCCTCACTTCCAGTCCAATCTCCAAAGAAACCCCCCACAGAACCACCTAAAACAACTCAAACCCAGTTCAGAAAATAAGTCAAACATAACAAAGGGAAACCTTTTGTCTTCCACTTTCAAGAAAACCCAAATCGCCAAACCCTTCAAGAACCGATTTTTATTCAAAAATCGAACAAATTTGGAGAGAAAAAGGAACAAAGGCTCAAAAGATCAGCTCAACCCAAATAAGACTACAGAATATTCTTTCCACTTCAATCACAAATTTCTAATTAAAACCCAGATAGAATCACAAAATAACTTAGACCCAGTTGAAAAGAAAGAGCCGAAAATTACACTAGGAGGGTACAAAAGAGCCAGTGATTGCAGATCACATGCTTGACCTTCAAAGCAGAAAACATTGCCCCTTGGCACAGTGCAACAAGCAAAGCTGGATTCAGATAATAATAATTATAATTATAATTATAATAATAATAATAATCTCAGTTAGAAAAAGTATCCTATTACTATGCCACCACTCCAGGAATGCCTCTCTGAAAAAAGATATCGAAATCTCAACAAAAGACTCCAAATATGCTGACCAGTTCAATACTCAAGAAAAGGGAAAATAAATATATATATTTCCCCTCAAAAAACAGAAACAGAAATTATATGTACTGTGTACATTTAATCAACTAACAATAATTCGTGAGTATATTTTAATTTGTTTCTTTGTTCTGTCCGTATATATGTATGCGATTTTATGAGCTATACATAAAAGAAAAATAAAAAAGTATTTGAAAAATAAGAACTATCAGTTCTTACTTTTTTATAGAATCTAAAGACTAATAAAGCAAATAGGACTACGGGAGGCTGCCCGGCGGGCTGGAAATTTCAATTCCAAAGATAACCTCGACCATTGTTGCTATGCTAGTGGATGCCACCTAGCACCAAAAATTTATGTTATCTATTTGAATGTGTTATTTAAAAATAAATTAATAGAGTTGTTAGATTTTATGTTATGATATTTTAAATTTTAATATAATAATATTAATGTTTTATTCAATGGTACTATTTTAATATTCAATTTTTTTTTGTTAAAATAGTATCTAAATAAATATTAGTATGATATGTGGTTAACTATTATAAAACTAATCTCACACTTACATGAATCGGACTTAAATTTAAAATTTCTTGATCATGAGATGTCAACCTTATCATTCGGATAAGACTTTTTTTAATAATTATTAAAGAATATAAAATTCACATCAATTGAATATTATTATCTGAATAAATACAATAAAAATTCTATTAAAATATTACTTTTAGATTTCAACATGGTAATGCTATAATATGATTGGATCTATCAAACACATTTAGAATAGAATTCAACATATCAACTTAATTTTTAGTTCAAATATATTCTATTAAAAACCCTCACTTCTTATATTAACTTCCCTAGTTAAAAGAATATATTAGCTTCAATAAATTTCTTATGTTTATTGTGTTAGATAAATAAATAAGTTCTATCATTTTATTTCATTCTCTGCCTACGAAATAAAGAATCAATCAAGTTTCCTTTTTTCATTAGGCTTTTTAGCCATTAAACTAAGTCAAATTTAAGTAGTGTGATATATCTATCTGTCTATCTCAACAAATTTAAAAAGAAAAGAAAAGAAAATTACTTTTTCTTCCTTAAAGTGATGATAATTGAATTCCAACTTCTCCCAAAATAGTGACATAATTATAGATATTTTCTCTATCCAATCTCATATTTAGAATACATGTGCTAACCTTTAAAATAAAAAGTAGGGTTAGATGTGGTAGAAGGTACTTAGAGAATGGAAGTAAATACTACCCTCATGAATAAACGGATATTATTGAAGTCGTTTGTATGGTTTGTATGGCTATTTGCCCTAGTGCCTTATGTCATAGTGTTAAATGCTTTCATAAACCCTATTTCTAGTCTTTTATTTTATTGGAATAGGTATGGCATGGCAAGAATGCTGGGCAATCATAACAACTAAATTCCAATGAAAAGGAAAAACAAAATTTTCAATTCAAAACAAGGCATTGGTTTTGCTTAGGGATGGCAATGGGTGGAGTTTGGAGTGGGTTTGGCAAAATTCAGGACTCGTCCTCCAAAATTTTTATGGATCCGAGACTCGTCTCGCTCCAAACTCTTATTTAGCGAGTTGGAACCGTTATATCCATTTAAAATGTTTTAAAAAATTAAAAATATTTTTTTAAAAAAAAAATAGTATCACCATAACTTCATAATATGAGAAAATAATATTATTAACAAAAAATTTATTATTTAAATATTTATATATGCATGTTTTAGTCTTTGAAAAATGATAAATTGCAAGCATTATTATTACTTATATACATGTTGAATGTATAAGTTATTTATTATAACATTATTACTTTTATATAAAACATATATGTAATATATATTCACATTATAAATATATATATACACAATTATACACCACATAAAATATACACATAATAAATAAAATTATTATATATATAATATTTAGAGGGATGGGTCTTGTGGGTCCGGGTTTTACTTAGACCCATTGCCATCCCTAGTTTTGCTACTATTTTTTTGTTTTTTCTTTTAAAGGTCTCAAAACAAAGCATTGGTGATGACATTGACTTTAAATGAAACCTCAATTAATTTTAAGATAAAGTGCTTGCCACTAAATTAAAAATTATAATTGTTAACAGAGACGTAATTTTATTTTCTTGTACATTTAGCAATGAAAAGTATCGTATAAGGTTATGATCAGTTTGATGTGGTTGCATCATATAAGAGTCATGAGTTGGGCAATTAGTCCCCGAATTAAAGGATAATACTGATAAAATCCAATAATCTCCCCCCCCCCCAACAACACCGACATGAGAGACTCAAACCCACGACAATGCTCTAAAATTAATTACTAGAATCAAACGCTAATCACTATACCAAAAGTTATGGCTAGTGGCAGATGACAACTTATTTCCTCATATATTTGACAACGCAAAACATCATATAAAACTACATCAACTTGAAATAGTTATACCTTGTAAGTGCCATGAGTCGAGCAATTAATCCCCAAATCAAAGAATAATGCTGACAAATCCAACAATTAATATTTTTATCACGCTATCTTTTCTTTTCCTTCGACTTTCTCCCATTAAACATTAAAAAAGAAATAAGAAAGAAAAACTTACCATAAGAGCAAACACTACAAAAAATTAGGGTATCAACTACGACTAGACCGTAGTTGTAGTCATAGCCGATGCTAAAAATTCATAAATTTAGTCATAGTTGATGCAAAAAATTTATAATTTTAACTACGAAATTGATATAGTCAAGTTCGAAGAAAATATTTTCGTAACTAACCCTCGTCACGATAAATTTGTAGCTAATGATTTTTTTTATTTTATTAATTTTCTTATGAACAATGCATAACTAATCTGTCGAATTTCCAATGAATGATGCTATGAGTTGATAACTAATAATTTTTATTATGTATTATTTTAAAAAATTATATTTACTATAAAATTGAAAACTGTAATTTATAACCATTCTAAATATTATTAATTTCAACAATTAAACTCGATGTACATGTAATTATCATAAAATATACAAATATTTAGTAAATACTTGTCGAGCTTGGGAAAATAAATGAGAAAATGTGGGTTAGTCAAAGAGATGGCGAGAGAAAAGTAAGCAAAATGTAGGTGGAATAGATAAAAAAATGAGAATAACATACTTATCAAATTCTATTAATTCAAGGGATTATCTCGCAAAACCCATCTTCAATTATATATATTAGTTGTCGAAGTATACTATACGTGCAAAAAGATATAAAAATATATTTTTGATAAAAATCAATAAATAAAAGTGAAAAAATTATAAGAAATTTTTTTAGTGAAATTGAATTTAATTTAATATCAGGTTAGAAAGAAATTTGAAACACCATTCAAAACATAAAGGTAAAAAGGGGTTGTTTTTGTGAAAAGAAAGAAGAAAGAATACAAGAGACAAGAGACATAAGGACGTTGCCCATCAAATCAAAATTACTTATATACCATTATTTTTTTATAAATTTTTATATACATCAAATATTGAAAAAAAAAAAAACACCAAAGATAAAAAGTACTCTGGATCAATAAAATAAAATCTCCCTATTTATATGACTTAATTTCTTATTATATAATATTTTTACAAGTAATACATATAATCATGTTTGGTTATGTTTTTTATTTGATTTTATTATGTGTTTTGAGAGAATGAATTATTGGAGAATATGAAAGTTATTTTTTGGTATATTTTGGGAAAATATTTTTTTATTTTAGCAGTCAAATCATTGCTTTTTTTGTTGGATTTTTGGGGGGTAAAATAAAAATTGAGTGATTATTTTAATACTAAATTAATAATAAAATATAATATATATATATTGAAAAATGTGCGTTTTAAAAAAAATGAAGATATATTTAATTATATTTCCCCAAAACAATATTTTTCTGGAGAAATATAACCAAACAAAGCCTAAGGCTATGTTCTTTTACATTTTGGGCATTTTCTAGAAATATTTTGGGAGAACGGGTTTTTGGGAGAAAATTTGGAGAATGTGTTAAGCGTTTCTTTTTGTTTTGAGAAAGCAGGAAAAATGATTTAAGAATGAGGTGATTGTTCTTTTTTGTTTTGGGGGGAGACAAACTTTACTGTAGAGGTCAAATCAATTGAATTTTTGTTGGGTTTATGGGGTGAAAGTGATTTTTTTATATAATATATGTTTATATATATATATATTTATAGTTGGATAATGTGTATGTGTGTATATATATGTGTAATGATTGATATATGATTGTAATAAAATAATGTGTAATTAATTTAATTGGTGATTTATTATGAAATTTATATTTTTATAAATTTAACATTAGCAAATGATGTATTACTTGGAAGAAAATACTTATTAATAAAAATTATTTATTTATGAAATCATAGTTATATCTTAATTATAAAAGATTGGGTAATACCATAATTATGTCATAATTTGTTAATATCGATTTATATAGAAATAATAATAATTATTGTTCATCAAATATAAAATAATTACTATTTATTAATTAAAATATAATTATTTAACTATTTATTATTTCTGATTTGTGTACAAATAAAACTTAATTATTAATTTAAATAAAATAATTTATTTAATAATTTATATATGTAATACTTATAGCAATTCATCAAGTTAAAAAAAATAAATAATTTTATATTATATGAAATTAAATCATCTTAAATTATTTATTAAACAAATAAACATAATATTTAACTATACGTGAATGAAATATAAAGCATAATTAATATATAAATAACAAGTATTTAAATAATTAAATTAATTAATTTAATAGGTTATTTAAATACTTTAGCTTATTATTTAAATAATACATTATTTAGTAAATAAATTACTTAGTAAAGAATCAAATAATTTTTACTTAAATTTAATTAATTTTATCAATAATTATTTTGATTATATTGATATTAATTTATTAAACTTAATATATTATTAAATAATAATTAAAATTGTTATTATAATTTTAAATAAATTTAAAGATTAATATTTAATACGTTATCTTGTAAATAAATTATTTAATAATAAGTAATTAATATTATTAAATATAACTAAATAAATTATTTAATTAATAAGTAATTTAATTAAAATTTTAAACATAAGTTTTAGAATTTTGTAACTAGTAAAATTATATTTATGTATATATATATAGATGAGTGAAGTAAGATAATAATAAATAAGTGAGTGATGTGAAAAGGTAGAGTGAGAAAGTGAGGGAGTAGGTGGGGGAAGTGTGGTTTTTAGGGTATAGGGTATTTTGAAATTATTTTGATGGGGATTGTTTGGGTATAAATTTTTTTTTATTTTGAAAGAATAATTAGAGAAAGTGTATATTTTTTGAGATTATTTTGAAAATTAAAAAATATTTTGAAAAAATGCTAAAAAACATAGCCTAAATATTTTCAATATTTGGCAGCATACGAATTGACAGGACTTCCAACTGAATCCCGAAGTACAGCGGCATAAAAGTTAAGGGGTTAAAATGGAAAATTGGATTTCTTGAGAGGTTGGGACTTGGGAGTGGGAAGTGGAATGGGCAGCCCGGGCATGAAAGATAATAAGAGGCGGGACCCACCACCATGGTGACGTGTCCGTCATCTGTCGCGCGGACGCACTCACCCTACCTACGGCGCGTGGAATTTAGTTGTGTTGTTCACGCATCTTTTCTGAATTCTAATTAGGGTTAAATCCACTTTGCCTCCAATAGTTGCAAATACTCCCTTAAACTATTAAATATAACAAACAGCTCCTTTAATTTAACGGCAATGAATGAAAAAGAGGAAAGAAAAAATTTATTTATATATTTTACTCAATATTCTAAAAATACCCTTCAATCACTTAATCCAAAAATTATGCATTTAATATTTTTTTTGCTTGAGAAAAATGATTTTAGCTATAAAATAAAAAAAGGAAAAGGGATTCATCCCATGAACTTAATGTAGAAAAAACAAAGCCCATTTTTTTTTTTATTCATTCATGCACTTTCAAATCAAATTTTATAGAAAATTATCTTTTATTGCAGTATGGGTGAAAAATTAAAATCATTATATAATTTTTTTGTTGGTGGTTCGAATTTTTTCGGGCATTTTGGATTTTCTAGCAAAAGGCATTTTGAGTTTTTATATTTTTAACAACAAATAGGATTTCCTTTATGGATTTTACAGTAATTAATCGGTGAGTTTATATTTATATTATTGTATATATATCATAGAGTTAAGGGATTTTATAAATTACAAAAAAAAAAAAAAAGGGTTTTCATCCTTAAAAAAAATAGGGTCTTTTTTTCATGCATCTCACAAAAATTATTTCATGGGTTTAGTATTATGTTCTAGTATATATATGTGTTATAGGGTTTAGGAATTATGGAAACTAGGTCATTTATGATGGTACGTGTTGGAAATATTTTGTAGAATAAAATTGGTGAAAAAGAAAAAAAAATCTCTCTTTGTAAAAAGTTAAAGAAGACAACAAAATGATTGAATCCCTTTACGATCAAGCAAGTTAATAATATTGGGGTACTCAATCCTCTAGTTATAGAGATAAAAACCTAAAATACCTAAAAATATTCGAACCACCAACAAAAAAAATTATATAATGATTCTGATTTTTCACCCATATTGCAATAAAAGATAATTTTCTATAAATTTTGGTTTGAAAGTGCATGAATGAAGAAAAGAAAGTGAGCTTTGTTTTTTCTACATCAAGTTTATGAGATGAATCCCTTTTCTTTCTTTTTTGGCTAAAATCATTTTTTTCTCAAGCAAAGAAACTATCAAATGTATTATTTTTGGATTAAGTGGTTGAAGGGTATTTTTGAAATATTAAGTAAAATATACACATAAATTCTTTCTCTCTCTCCTCTTTTTCATCCATTGCCGTTAAATTGAAGGGTCTTTTCGTTACATTTGATCATTTAGGGGGTGTTTGTGACTCAATATAATTCAAGGGGGAAAAGTGTATTTAACCCTTCCAATTATGAAATTTAAAAAGGAGATTGAAAAAAAAAAAGAAAAGAAAAGAATTCCTTATTTGTTTATTTATTTTGACTTGTCTTTTTCTCCTTGGGTCCTCTCTTAAGATGATTATGAGAGTATATCAATATTGTTTTAGTTTGACATGTGATATAGAAGGAATCGCGTATAATTAAATATGAAATTTCATTTTCTATACTAATAAAAAATTTGATGCTTAATATCTGTTTTCCACGTACTTTACAATGCGCATAAAAATGAAAATGAGATGATATCAACTGGAGATAGAAAAAATAGATATATTTTTACCATAGAACTTACATTTTAGTCTTTTATAGGATTTCATGGCCCATCTATTGATTGTCTCCAGTTAAAATTTCGTGAACTTTTATAATAGTTAAGTTAGATCCATTTACAATATGATTAATGATTATACTAATATTCTTCCTAAAAACTAGCAGTACTTTATCCTATTCAATTCTTTGTGCGTCGCAAATCATAAATTCATAATCGAATTTTAAAGTGATTTCATAACATATAATTGTTAGGTCATATACGCCCAAAAAAAACTATGAAACCCAAAAATATTGGATGTGGTTCATAAAGGGATTCCTATGAGATTAAGATGTTGTTGAGCTAATTTCAATGCCTTAATTAAGTGATTATGTTGCACTTTCTGCAATGCAAAAGTAAGCATGAGTGGTAGAATGCTGAGCACTTTTGATAACATATTGCTTACTTTGAGGTAAAAATGACATTAGCCCTACTGTGTAACCTAATAACTTTCAGTTTGAATACTTCTAGAATGATTACCTTTTTGCCTGTCATATAGAAGATTCCAATTGTCACAAGGATAGGATTAGAGCAAGAAATATATATAAAGTATTTCCTGATTTTTCACTTATGTCGCCAAATTTATTGAACACGATGATGATCAAATAGAGTGTATTTCATCCCATGAGATTCAGCTATTTGTTGATTCGATTCGTGTAAAAAAAGAAAAGAAAAGAAAAAAATTATATAGTGCATTTCATGTAACAAATTTTATGCAATTCTAGAATATGGGTGTCCAATTACAACTTGTAAATCTAATGTGGGGCATATAAACTTTTGATCTTTTTGCTCCATGAAAAGCAACGTCTCATGATATTACAATACGATTGACATGAGTATTATTTTTTCATGTTGCAAATTGGCCTTCAAATTTTCGATATGTTACAAAAGGACCCAATGCCTACAAAAGTGATTCCAGTCATGTCATATTGACTCTATATCCAATCAAACAAGTTTTGATCCTATTCATCCATCAAGTTGATCAATCTACCATCACTAATATTAATATACGACTATCATTAAGCTAACACATCATTGACCGTATATCAATTTTGTTCCTTGCTATAAATAACTCACTAGTAAGATTTCACCGAGTATGTTTTAATAGCTCTTGCTCTCAATTGTCAATTTATTTTTCACAATTCAATTTACTGATTTAAGCATAAGAGAATTTTAATAGAACACATCTCAATGTGTTTAATTGAATTTGTGATTTTAAAATTTAGATACGTCGAAAGATTATTAAAAATATGTATTAAAATCCAAATAGGATAGACGGGCAACAAAATGACCTAAAATCGACGGGCCCAAAAAGCTCCTAAAAATATCTCACTAGACTTCCAATGATTAGAAATTCATCATAATTTAATGTTTTGTAGAGATATCAGAAAAGATTTTGCCCCATTAACAAATTCATCAGCAGGAATATTTTGTCACATGTAAGTAAATGATTAGCTCATATTTGAATGCACAATCATGAGCAATCCAAAGATCAATTCCCTTTGACTAAACTTATCGCTAAAAAAGGTCAGACCTCCAGTTGTTCATTTACCTAACCACATATTAGGTTGGAGATATGAAGCAGCAAGCTGTCCCTACTGTTCTAGGTTCAAATTTAAAACTATCTGATTGAAACAACTTCACATTTGCACAGAATCTGAAGCATTTTGTGAAAGTGACTACAACTAAATTAATGCACATATGTCGAAAGATCTTGAGATAATCATGGCACTTCCACTTCAATCAAATGCAAATATGTCACAATTATAAGGTTTACGTTGACCCAATCACACATTATATTATAATTTTGCGTTCCAATGGGCAAACCTGTTGCAGCTCGTGCTGTGAATTGGGCTCCACGGAGCATTCGCATTCTGCAGTCGTTATGTATCACCACTGTGTGTACACACTCCGGACCATCAACAGGTTGTCTGAATTTCCAAAATGTGAAAAAAAATCTAGCAATTCTACCAGATTGTATGAATACAAATCGTGATTCATTATCTATCATGGAGGATAACTGATGACGGGAAAGATTACAAGGATCAACTTACACGTTCATATAGATAGAAGAACTATTTGATTACAATGAATTAAATCTCGACTTGGAAGCTAGTCTTACTCATGAATCAGCCACTGAAATCCAATGGATAATAGTTCTCTATGCGTACAGACCTCAGACTATATCTATGAGTCTTGACTCAATTCAAAACTTGCATGAAATGATTCCTACAATCAGGCGCAAATTGAAAGGATCATTATAGCCTGAAATTCCGTAAATGCTCTAAATGTATATGAAATAGGGTACATATCAATCTAGGTTTATACAACATGAGGGCAAAATGGGCAAGCTTAAGTAGAGAAAATTGAGTGACCAACTTGCATAGCTCATATGAACAGAGAAACACACGACAACCCAGAGCCATATAGCGATTTGCATATCTTGCCAGAATCACGACGAAATCAACAAATTAAACTTGAAATTAACCGCCTCACGATATACCAGTGGCAATGCTTGAAGTTGCATGTATCTTCAGAGATTGCTCAGGTATATACGACAGACCTGTCATATCAAAATCAGAAGTCCAATAATCAACTGAAGAAACTAGTCTTGGCAATTGTATATGAATAAAGGAACTAGAGAATTTAACGACCATTAAGTCCGAGCGCCAATAGCTTTTTTGACATCTGTTATTTAACTAGAACACTTCCAGAGACAATATATCTTTTTCTTCTATCAGCAGTAATTCACATCTCAGCAAAAATACACACATCTTCTTTCAACCGTGTCTGTCAGTACAAACTTTTATACGATAAGGTTTTACTTGTATGCGTCTAGCTCTTCATGGACACTGGTGAATTGTTGAAGCTAAATTTTGATGGAGATATGTAGCTCAAGGGAAGATTAAAAAAAAATTAATTGATTTCAGATACTAGATGAATTAAGCTAATCATGTTAATGAATTGCCTTTACAACAACTGGCTCTGAAATTGATCTAATTATGAATACCAGTTTTAGGAGAAATCCATATTTTATTGACCTAAAGAAGGTTAAAATATTCAATAATGCAAGAGATACCATGATGGATCAAATCCGATAAAACACAGAAGGCCTAGACAAGCTAGCAGAAAAGAAGGCCAGCCTCTCGACCAAAAATACCAGATTTTACAGAATACAGAATCATAAGAAGAGACAGGCATGGCCGAAAGTTTTATCTCGTAACAGTTCTGGAGGAAGATTGCACTGAAGGCAAAAGATGAAACACAAAAACAGTGTGACCGTTTAATTCTGAATAGACACCGTGAATAAATAGGCCAAAAGGTAGAATGGATGTACAAATCCAACTAAAGTTTAAGGCACATAATCAAAGTTACTCTTTTGTCATTAGTAAGCCATATCTTTCATACAGCACTCTTATTATATAAAGTGAAATTCAAATTGATGAAAACATGATTTTTTCCATTTTTATGTGCAATTGATCCTGTTACAGAATGCATTACAGCCTGTATAGTTGACTTACCTAAATCTGTACAGCATAAATTTAGGGGGATAATTAGGCAGCTGATTTGTAGGAATTATAGGGATTATAGGATGCTGATTTATTCTTTCTATTTTTCTAGCTATTGTAACTTGTATAAATTCCCTTGCTGTGAAGAGAATAAGACACACAAAAACCTTCCTCATAATCTTCTCGTATCTACCTCTTTACATGGTATCGGAACCCTTCGAGGTTCAATCCTATTGTTGCATCTCATTTCTTCTTGTCGTTGGTCACCATTGTGAGTGACTTTTGGATCTCACCACTGGCATAGGGTGGTTTGGGATCTCTAGTTCAGTCACCTCTCAGATTTCGATGATCGGGTCCTTGACGAGTGGGATTCACACGTCAATATTGGGTTTTGGATTCTTTTTCACACACCAGCGTGTTAGGTTTCTCCGGATTTTGAGCTTTGGTCTCATTCTCCAACGACGACTCTTTGTTTTCGACTCCATTTTGATACTTCAGCAACAACTGAGTGTTTTTTTTTTTTTTTAATGGAAAAAAAGGCTGAAACTAAAGTATCAGTGAGTGAAATGGTTCCAGTGATGTCCAAAATCACTGAACACAAGTTAAATGATACCAATTACGTAGATTGGAGCAAGACAGTCCATATCTATCTTCGGAGTATTGATAAAGATGATCATTTGACTAAAGAGCCCCCCATTGATGATACTAGACAAGCTTGGATGAGAGAAGATGCACAACTCTTTTGCAGATTAGAAACTCCATTAACAGTGAGGTAATTGGCTTAACTAACCACTGTGAATTTGTCAAAGAACTGATGGATTATTTGGATTTTTTGTATTCAGGTAAAGGAAATGTGTCTCGTATTTATGAGGTTTGCAAGGCCTTTTATCGTGCTGAGAAAGAAGCCAAGTCAATCACAGCATATTATATGGACTTTACGAAGACTTATGAGGAACTGAACATGCCATTACCATTTAGTTCTGATGTCAAAATATAGCAAGAACAAAGGGAGCAAATGGCCATTATGAGCTTTCTAGCTGGTCTCCCGTCCGAATTTGGGGCTGCCAAATCTCAAATTCTTTCTGGTTCTAAAATTAACTCTCTTCAAGATGTCTTTACCAGAGGGCTCCACAGAAAATACTCCACCACCCCAGCCAAACAGTGCTTTTGTTAGCAAAGGTGGTGGCAATGACAGTGGATGGAAGCCTAATAACAGAGGGGGAGAAAATAATAGAGATAAGGCCACTGACAGCCGCAACAATGACTCAGGCAATATTATCTGCTACTATTGCCATGAGCCGGGCCATACGAAGTGCAACTGCAAGAAATTACAGAATCACACTCATAAAACTCAGTTTGCTAATGTTGCAGCCTCTGCTACTTCATCCAATCCTTCTGAGAAGACTATTATGATATCTGCAGATGAGTTTGCTAAATTCTCACAATACTAGGAATCATTGAAGGGATCTACTCCTGTTATTACTCTTGCGGAATTAGGTAAACCTAATACATGCCTCATTTCCTCCTCATCAAAATGGGTCATTGATTCTAGTACCACAGATCATATGACAGATAATCCCAATCTCTTTTCTACTTTTCGATCACATAAATCTCCTTCTCCTGTGACAATAGCTGATGGGTCCACCTATAATGTTGATGGTTTTGGGACTGTTAATCCGACTTCTTCTATTACCCTATCATCTGTGTTAAGCCTCCCAAAACTTGCCTTCAACTTGATTTCTGTAAGTAGACTTACTCTGTGACCTAAATTGTTGTATCTCATTCTTTCCTGATCATTGTCTTCTACAAGATCTTATGACGAAGCATATTATTGGTAAAGGAAATGTAACTGAAGGTCTCTATGTTCTTAACACATGGGTGCCACGATCCATTGCTTGTTCTAGTGTTTTCTCTCCGTTTGAGGCACATTGTCGACTGGGACATCTTTCTTTACCTACACTGAAGAAATTATGTCCTCAATTTCATAATGTATCTTCATTGGATTGTGAGTCATGTCAATTTGCAAAACATCATCGAAGCTCATCTAGTCCTATAGTTAACAAACAAGCTAATTTAGCTTTTGAATTAGTTCATTCTGATGTCTGGGGACCCTGTCTAATTGTGTCCAAGTTTGGATTTAAGTATTTTGTCACTTTTGTGGATGATTACTCTCATATGACTTGGATATTTTTTATGAAAAATCGTTCAGTATTGTTCTCTCACTTTTGTGCCTTTTGTGCTAAGATCAAAACCCAGTTTAATCTTTCTGTACGCATATTGAGAAGTGATAATGCAAAAAAGTATCTCTCAGATTCCTTTCATACTTATATGACCCAAAATGGCATTCTTCACCAAACCTCATGTGTTGATATACCATCTCAAAATGGGGCAACAGAGATAAAGAACAGGCATCTACTTGAAACAGCTTGAGCTCTTTTATGTCAAATGAAGGTTCCTAAACAATTTTGGGCTGATGCTGTGTCTACTGCTTGCTTTTTGATCAATCGCATGCCCTCATCAGTGCTTAATAGTGGTATTCCATACAATATTCTTTTTCCAACCAAGTAATTATTTCCAATAGAACCAAGAATATTTGGAAGCACTTGTTTCGTTCGGGATGTTCAACCCCACATCACAAAGTTGGATCCAAAGTCTTTGAAGTGTGTCTTTTTGGGCAATTCTTGTATTCAAAAAGGATACAGATGCTATCCTCCTGATCTCAACAGGTATTTGGTATCTGTTGATGTTATATTTTTAGAGAGCACACCTTTCTTTTCAGAGAATAGATCTTTAGCTTCGACAGGATAGGGGGAGGAAGATGGTTGGCTAATTTACACTGAGCAACAACAGCATGATCCTCTTCCCTCCTGCTCCTGCACCAACGAAGCCATCAATTCTTCAAGTTTATTCTAGGAGAAAGAGACTCATGATACATGTCCTACACCAGCTCCTTCATCATCAAATCCAACTCCAAGCGATCTTGATTAACCCATTGCCCTTCACAAAGGTAAACGCCACTGTGCCCATCCTATTGCAAATTTTGTTTCATATGATCACTTGTCTCCTTTGTCTCGCTCTTTAGTTATTTCTTCAGACTCTGTATCCGTCCCTAAGACCATCCAAGATGCCTTAAACCATCTAGGCTGGCGCAATGCAATATTGGAAGAGATAAGAGCCTTAGATGAAAATGGAACTTGGGACTTGGTGGATCTACCCACAGGAAAAAAAGTTGTTGGATGCAAATGGGTATTTGCAGTTAAAATAAATCCTGATGGTTCTGTGGCTCGTCTTAAAGCAAGCCTTATTGCTAAAGGCTATGCTCAAACTTGTGGAGTGGACTATTCTGAGATTCTCCCTAGTGGCTAAAATGAACTCTGTTCGTCTATTTATTTCCATGACAGCTGCTCATGACTGGCCGTTACACCAGTTGGACATCAAGAATGCTTTCCTACATGGTGATCTACGGGAAGAAGTTTATATGGAGCAACCACCTGGATTTGTTGCTCAAGGGGAGTATGGGAAAGTCTGTCATCTAAAGAAGTTCTTGTATGGTTTAAAGCAAAGTCATCGTGCATGGTTTGGGAAGCTCAGTGAGGTGGTTCAGCAGTTCAGATTAAAGAAAAGCAGATGTGATCATTCGGTATTTTATAGGCAATCTAAGGTTGGCATCATTCTTCTTGTTGTGTATGTTGACGATATTGTCATTACGGGAGATGACAGCACAGGAATTTCAGCTCTCAAAACATTTTTGCATACTAAGCTCCATACAAAAGACTTAGGACTACTGAAATATTTCTTGGGAGTAGAGGTAACAAGAAGTAAGAAAGGGATCTTCTTGTCTAAAAGAAAATATGTACTTGATCTGTTAACAAAGACTGGGAAATTAGGAGCCAAACCATGCAGCACACCTATGACTCCTAATCTGCATCTTATAAAAGACGATGGTGAATTATTTGGAGATCCTGAGATGTACAATAGATTTTATTTACTTGAAAGGAGCTCCTGGACGAGGTAGATTGTATAGGAGCCATGGACACACTGATATTGAATGTTTTTCAAATGCTGACTGGGCAGGATCTAAGGTTGATAGGAGATCCACTACAGGCTATTGCGTTTTTGTTGGGGAAACTTAGTATCTTGGAAAAGTAAGAAACAAAACATTGTATCCCGATCCAGTGCAGAGTCAGAATATAGAGCCATGTCACAGTCTGTGTGTGAGATTATATGGATACATCATCTCTTGACTGAACTGGGTTTAAAATCCTCCTTACCAGCAAAATTGTGGTGTGATAATCAGGATGCTAGGCATATTGCCTCAAATCCAGTATTTCATGAAAGAACTAAGCATATTGAAGTTGATTTTCACTTTATTCGAGAGAAAATTCAAGAAAAATTGATATCTACTGGATATGTGAAAACAGGAGATCAACTAGGTGATATCTTCACAAAGGCTCTACCTGGGAATCGAGTTGAATATCTATGTAACAAGCTAGGCATGATTAATATCTATGCTCCATCTTGAGGGAGGGAGTTACAAAATGCATTACAGTCTGTATAGTTAACTTACCTAAATCTGTACAGCATAAATTTAGGGAGATACAACCTAACTACGGCCTTATAGTTGCGTTTTTAAAGTCGTGTAGACATTTGTAAATATTGGACTACATACAGTTCCACGAGCAGTGTACCAGGGTTCTTGTACCATACCCAGACCCAAAATTCCCTTGGATACTGAATCAGGCTACATTTTGGTGAGTCCCATTTTACTTGGTGAATAAATTAGGCAGCTGATTTGTGGGAATTATAGGGATTATAGGATGCTGATTTATTCTTTCTTTTTTTTTCTAGCTATTGTAACTTGTATAAATTCCCTCATTGTGAAGAGAATAAGACACACAAAAACCTTCCTCATAATCTTCTTGTATCTACTTCTTTACAGATCCAGAGACAGGAACCAAGATATGAAAGAGAACCATGAGGACATCTTTTTACCTTTCTCCTTAACCTCTATCCGTAGGGAATCAAGAGTGATTATGCCATCGGTCAATGGAAGTACTTCAAGCTTTACAGTTGCCGTAGATTTAGAAGGGACACATCTGGTGCAAAGACAAATAAACTCTTCAGTGGCTACATAAGTTGAAACTGAAAACAAATGCAAGACATAGAGATAATATACCCTAGCGGAACTCTACTCTGTAGCCATAAATGAGTACAACCCAGATCACTATTTGGAACCACACCCGATGTGGGGACAATGGGCTCATTAATGGAAACTGATGATGGACCATCTTTTACTTTCTGTCCTTCATTGAGAGACATTGAGCTCGGCCCATGCATAACAGCTCCTTGCCTATCACTATTCACTCTCTCTGCTAACTCAGCAGAAGCAGAAAACGGATACAAGGGCAAGGACGGTGAATTTCCCAAGGGCACCACAGAAGGAGGAGAAGTAAATGAAGCTGGAGCAAGAACTGTTAACGTCAGTTTATCGGGTGTCATATTTGATGCTTGAAGAGTTAAAACCTGAAAATTTGAACCATTTACAATGAATCCGCAACTTAATATAAAAAATAACTGATTGCTTGAATTCATAGATAACCTGAACTGGAAGCTGAGTTCCATCAGACCCCAGAGTTTGTCTGGACATTTCAGATGCCACAGAGATCATAAGGTCCCTTGAAATACGAGGCCGCCAGCTTGTTGGGTGCTTAAAAAACAACTTTGATTCTACAAATATGCAGACAGAACAAAAGTTAACATAGGGTTCTCCACACTGAGTTATCATGGAAATTAAGTAAATTCTGGTTCCGTACCAGTATAATTGCATCGACATGATACAAGAACTGCATATTTATCAGCAGGTAATCCAGTATGTTTCCCTTCAGCATTGGATGAGTGATGCCAGCTTGATGCAGCATTTCCAGCTTGTATGCATGACGGTATTATATTACTATCATTGTGACCCTTGGGATGCTTCCACAATGTAGCTACTGGTTTGAGAATAAAAGAATGTTCTTCACCTCTCCTGCCAATCACACAACACATTCATCCACCCCTTAAAAATTTCTGACCAAGCAAAAGCAGTAAACCAACAGCAGAAGACAAGATTCTGCAGGACATAACATTCTAGCTACGGATGAAATATCTGTTGATATAGAATAATGAATAAATCGCATAACAGATCATGCACAAGCTTCCTGCTTATATTTGGATGAGCAGTTCCACCTCAAGAAAGAATTCATATAGACACTTAGTTTCAAGAGTTAATTTTCTTTTTGCATCGAATTCCAAACTTAACATGAAGCTGAAAGTGTTTGAGGTACCATATATCTTTGCACTGTTTCCCCTTCATCGGAGAAATTACCAGCCACATATTACGACTTACAGTCCACATTTTACTGCTGTTTAGTCAACATAAATGAGGGATTCTGGTCATATGTGTTGTTTCTGGTTTTTGGCAAGTATTAATGGTTGAAATATAAAATTCTCATCGAAGATTAGGTAGACCGAAATCCTAGCACCAGGGCATCTATACTCACTGCATATTGTACTGAACCTCACAGATTTGAAGTGCTTCATCATTGCACTTATTACTTGCACTTGAAGTAAATAATAGATTTGCCGTCTAAGTTGCATACAAGCCCAAGTGCAGTTTAGATAAATATTTTTGATAATTTCTTTGGACAAAATTTCACATTTATTCACACCACCAATCATAATGGTAAGAAATGGAGGGAAGAATGCAGCGTCAAAGCCACAACAGAGACGGAATTGTCCAGGCTTCAGTCACAGACAGCACAATATTGAACAAGCTCTAAACAGTCTTTCCAAACCGAACCAGTTTGTGAGGGAAGTAAGAATACCAAACTCCTTATCTCTTAATCTCTACCTTCTTAATTCAGATAAATGTCCGATGATCTTCAAAAAGAGGAGAATTCAAGCAGAATGTCTCTCAATGATACTAACTTATCCAGGATAATTGCCAAAAAGAAAAAAGGAGGGGAGAAAAGAGAAAAAGAAAAGCCTTTACAGATGTAAGCATGCCACTAATATATCAACAAAGAAAGTTCCAAAATTCCCAAGATTAAACAACTTAATCAAAAAAATTTAAGCAGACAAAACCTGAGTGCTAAATTCGGTAAACTGCAGTCATTCCCAGGTTCAATGCAAGCAATTGGCAAAAATAATGGCGGTCCACCTTTAGATGCCTCTTCAAAAATTATTGCTATAGCATCTATAAACACCACAATATCTGGTGCATGTGCAGTGGAAACATTCTGCAAAGACAAGTTTGATATCATTTCCGTGAATTAAAGCCTAAGCAAAAACATCTCATATTTCATTGTAAAGCCATCTCAGATTTTCTTATTGAAAAGATTATACTTCATTACAACTAACTAATTGAGAAGGGAAGGAAATGGAAGAAACCATACCTTTACATGAACGCAGAGAAGATCATCTGCATTGCAATCAACTGAAAAAGAACGGATTTCTACAGGTTGAATTAATTCTACTTTTCTCCTCCACCTTCTTCCAGGTGTAAAAATTCCTTCCAAACCACACCGAACAGAAAATCTCTCTGGTGGCAATGGCACACCGCGGAAAGATAACAGTCCTTCATTTCCACTTTTCCCACTTTCTACAAACTTCTTGAATGAAAATTGATTCCAATCTTCTGGGTCAAAGCTAGGTTTAGCGTTGGGAGTTGTGACAGCTGGGGGTGGTGTTGTATTTGGTGGAAATGAAGACATAGAGTAACTTCTAAAATGACCGAAAGAGAAAAGCTGAGAACTAGAAGATCCAGATACAATGGGTTTCGTGGATGTGCTCCGAATGCTTGGACTGGAACTCAATGTAGGAGGAGATAAAGGACGAGCTGGAAGAGGAATAGAATTATCCAAAGGAAGCAACCATTTTAACAATTCACCAGAAGGTTCTTCATTCAAAGAAGTTGGAATATCCTGGTTCTCAAGGGTCATTTTTCTTTCTTGATACTTCTCGAATTGAAGAATCTCCAGGATGGGATCCCTAACAAACTGAACACCAACATTTACCTGTAAAAGCACCTGCATCCTTCCAGACAAGAAAATGAAACTCAAATCAGTAGTTATACATACAAATCAAGGCTGATGTCAAGAGAAAGGACTTTGGAGGAAACAAATATTTCGTGTAAGTCACAGGAGAAAATCAACAAGCATCATTGGACAAGGTATTGGAATGGAAAATGCTTCCTTAGCACCTAATTTGGGGAAACTAACATTTTTCTATTCAGCACTTAAAATATGCTATTCAAAAACAAAAGGAATGCACTGACACACAAGCATATATGTAAAGTAACGTGGGCTTAAAGGCAAATATACAGATGTCAAACATAAATCTTACTTGCAGAGCCACCACAGCTGGCTGTTTATACATGTGAACATGTCAGACAAAATTATGGTGGCTGCTAGTCGCAGCTTCATGTGGGAACTTAGGTGTATCCTAAACCACAGGAGTGGCCTTCTTGATAACCAACACAAAACTAATTCCACATTAGCTAAGATGCCATATATATGTCTAAGCTCAATGAGATACAATATGTTGTCTGGACATTCATTTCAATATGAAAAGTTACAACATCATATACAGCACTACTTACATAACTACAGAGCAATCATCTGCATAAAGCATCAAGCAGTAAACCAATCAATACTAATCAGAAAATAGGATGTACACATTACAAAAGATGTCCCAGCTCATGCTCAACTGTATTTGCAAATACTCCAACCGTCATATAAGATTTATAAAGGCAGGATGTTTAAGAGCAGAAATTTCACATATGCCCCATCTTTTATATTCTAGATTAGCAAGTAAAGAAACATATAGATTGCGACCTACAGTTAGAATCCCATATAACTAAGATAATTAATCAAGATAATTCAATGCCAGCAAGTTTTTTTTCTGGTGTTAATAAAAGTAAACAAATAAAGTCAAGACCTATAAACTGTACTCAAGTTTCTGCGAGACATACCACTATGTCTCCATTTGGAAGGGAGCAGCACTGGAAAGCACCTCTTGCCAGTCCACCAGACATGCGGGCATCAAAATTTCCTCTGTCAATCGCGGCACTTACAGAATCCTTTCTTCTCGCAGTCCCTGCATTTTCTGAAAAATCTCCTGTCAATTGTTCTTCAAATGCAACAGAAGAGCCAAGACAGGCATCTTGAGCTCTTCTTTTAGACCAAAGTGGTTCGTCTGACTCAGCGATTCGTGCAAAAAAATGGGAATTTTTAAGTCTTTGCAACAATTGTTGGGTCTGCCTTTTGTGATCTTCCATCCTAAGGAGAGATTCACCAGTTGAAACATACTTATGTGAATCAACGTTCTCTTTCATCACAGTTTCCCCATGATGATCATCTTGATCCCCAGAACTTGTGCCCACTGTCTGAGAAACTTCATTTGTTTCTCCTCCAATGTTTCCATTTTCTTTCTCGGGGCCTTTCGCAACCCCATTTTTATTCATGAGAGCCGCAACTTTAAAAGGCGTAATTATTTCTGTATCTTGCTTATAGGCAGACAAACATGCAAGAATTCGGATTTGTTCACCTAAGATAAGGACATATGCAAATTCGTAAGAAAGCCAAAGTCACAGTTTAGAAACATACAAGTGCAAAGTACACCGGGTGTTATTAGGGGAGATGCTGCCCCCACCCCTCAAAACACACACACACACACACACACACACAAACAGTTACCAGGAAAAACAAAACTGCGATCCAGAGAGTGAAATGAAAGTATATCTGGTGCCTCTGTCCAATTGTCGGGAATTTCTTCTGAGAAAGAAAAAAAAAAAAAATCATGTGTTAAAATAGTTCGTGTAGAATTTCAAACATTTCACTAATCAGCTCAAATAAAGCTGTAAATAATCTCCATCATCAGTCCCAATCCAACATGCCACACTACACATTTGCAGGCACTATCTAGTTTCAAAGAGAAAAATCAGAGAACAGACTTTCAGGCATTACACTTTGGTTTCAGGTCCTGAATATAAAATATTTAAATGGCTTTAAATTAGCCAGTCTATGACTAGAAAAATAATTCTATTAGAAAATTTATCATCTTAATTGACATGTATGAACACAGAGACAAATATGTCTCCACTCGACTTAGGTTCCAGCTCGTTGTATAGAACAAAAAATACTGAAAGGTAAATCTTTCCTAGTAAACTTATAGTTGTTTTCCTTCTCAGCATCTAGTGGTCAACAACTAGATTAGTTTCTTAATTAGCGCCAGAAAATTTCTCTTTCAGTTGCTATGTCTTTTAAATAAGAAATATCTTAACAATATACTTAATGCTAAGGAGCCAGGTAAAAACTATTCAAGTAATCATGATAGAAGAATTTCACACATAATTAAATGATGCAAACAACAAAGAGCAAGAATGAGGTCGTACTATATGGAATGATTATCAACCCATCATCTTCTGTAACATCTATATGGCCATCAACTTCAGAGTTATTCTTTCCACTTGAAGTTGCCGTGGTACCATTTCCATCCCCAAGTTCATCATTCTCTGCATTACGTGTTTCAGAAGATGTACTTTCCGGAAATGGATCTTCAGCAATTAGACCCTCTAATGTGATAGCAGCTTTTGACACATAATTTGCCTCAATTTGAGTCTCTCTAACAGGCGGCAGCTCCTGAGCTGCAGTCTGATTATTAGACCGCAGCATCAAAAAATTCATTTTTCACCAAAATTCTTTCTGCAGCAGCAAAAAATATCAAAGATTATAGTTTCAATTATTTTCATAGTCGAGAAAATGAAACCAAGTAAAAAAAGGAAGGTACCATTTCTCCATCAAGAAGCAATATAAATATCAACACATTTTATCTTCAAATGCTTCCAGCTACATATACCACACACACATAAAACCTAAATTCAAACAAACACAAATTTCATAAACAAGTATCTCAAAATCAGAATACAAAACAAGAAACTTCAACAGCTAGAAATCCATCGATTCTGCAAAAACAGACCTAGGTCTTCACTCGTCAACCATTCAGCTTTATCAATCAACTACATACTTCTCAATATTTTGCAAAGTAAAAGAATTCTCTAGACTCCTCAATTGGATGGAGATGCCAATTTGTACTAAATCATGGAAGTGATCGGGAAATTCACCTGATCGGAGATTGGCGGTTCGTCGAAGCAGCGGCGAACCGGTTCGTTGGTGAACCGGGTTTATTTATGTCTGCAGTGAGATGGAAGTGTGAGATTGAAGGTTGGATCTGCGGTGAACCGACGGAGTAGTTGAAGTACAGTAAGCCTCCCCGCAGCAGATACACTCTTCTTCTCCGTATGTATTATGTATTCTTACGATACTTGATTTTACTGTTAGATCTTTAAAATGGTTGAGACGTTCAGGCATGGATTGGTTGTGTTTTCTGTTTTCATTATTTTAAAACGTGTTTTTATTTTATTATTATATTATGTGTAAAAATAGTATAAAAAAAAATTATGTGTAAAAATAAAAATATGATTGGATAAGAATTATAAAAATTTTGAAAAAAAGTATATTAAAAGTAATATTTTAATATAATAGTATTAATTATTATTATTTCATTAATTGTGAACTTCATTGTCTTGAAAAGATAAAAAAATTAATGAATAATGATAAGATGAAAAATTAGTATTAAATTTTATGTGGTCCCATTGTCTAAGAGTGATAAAAAAAATATTTAATTAGTTAGTGGATTTTAATTATTTTTAAATTAATATATATTATAGATTTTTTATAGATATAAAAATAAAAATGAATAGCATTTTCATAGAAAATGATAAAAATAATAACATTTTCTGTTTTTAGAATAGTGCAAAATGAGAGAATGGTACTTTAGAACACAAATAAGCTGGTACTTAGTGATTGAGCTCTAATAATTGTAAAAGATAATCATAGGATTAAAGTTCTCAAATTATCAAAAAAAAAAAATTGTCAAATAAACTTTTATTTTTAAAAATTATGTTTAACGAAAATAATGAAAAGATAAATTTAATATGTTTGATTTTTTTTATATAAAATGGACAATCAAGTATTTATAGATTGAGTAAAATTAAATTCCAACTAAAAAAAGTTTTTGAAGGTCATCATGAATTTAGTTTTAAAAAATTCCAAATTAATTGAAAATTGATAAAAATAAATGAATCAAAATTTTTGTTGGCAAGTTCTTTTATTTCCCAAAAATAATAAATTTACATTTTGTTAAAAATGACAGTGTTAATTATTGTCAAATAATTCAAATTTTTGTTTGGCCAATTAGGTTTCAATACTGAGAGAAAAAAATAAAATAAAATAAAATTGATCACACTTCTTATTATGGGAACTGAAAAATTACTTTGCAAACATTTACACTCCTATAATTGGAAATGATACAAGACCAAATTTTGGGATGTAATAGTAAAAAAAATTCTATTCATATACTATATTAGTATATAATTTAATTTTGAAATTTTATATTTTTTCTAATAAGATATGTACATTCTAAATTCAAACAAAAATAAAATATATTAATTAATTCGTAGAGTTTTATTCATCTCCATTATAAATTTAAAAATAAAATTTAGATATAATCAAATATATAATATTTAAAATTATTACATAGAAATACAAACTTAATATTTTTAAAACTAATACAATAATATTTAAATTATATACAATGAGTTTAAATAAATATATAATTCTTAATAAATTTCATATTTAAAAATTAAAAATACATATTTTCATACAATTTTAAATAAAAAAATCTTAAAGTAATAAGTTAATATTAAACAAAGTATAAAAAATATTAAAAAAAACAAACAGAAAATGAAACAAACAAATAAGCAACGGAAAAACCAAACAAAAAACAAACAAAAACGAAAGAGAAAAACAAAGTTGTCAGCAACTTCACTAGCCTACCCTCTTACGCTATTTCAAGCACGGAACTTAAAGATGTTTTTAAATCTTAAAATCAAGAAATGACTTTGCATCCAAACAAGCCTCCGTGCGTGTCCCGTATTTTAGAATTAGAGAAATGAGATAAAATCTCGTAAGCAATCGCAGAATTAATTTTTTATTTTTTTCCCACAAAAACATGGTAGCTTAAGTTTCTCCTTAAGTCATTGACATCTCTTTGTTTACATTGGATCTGAAAACCCTAAGTTTGAAATCATTGAACAAATTTTGGGCTTTAAGGGAAGGCATTGGATTGGCAATAAGATTTAGAATTAAATTATTGAACTTAGAGGGTGTTTGGCTGAGTTTATTTTAAACATCTTATAAGCTCCTACATCTTATAAGATGTTTTTGGAGCTTATAAGATGTTAGATCTTATTTTTAAAATAAGTTGTTGAAGTGTTTAGATAAAATAAGATCTTGTAACTTATAAGATATTAATAATGACAATTGTGTAATTAAAATAGTTAAAAATAAATGAGTTTGTTAGGGTCTCTTTACTTTTTTTAAAAGAGTTTACAAGCTCCTAACATCTTATTTTAGGATTTTATAAGCTATTTTTTAAAAAAAATTACCAAACATTTTTTATCAACTTATAAGCTCACCCAAACACCCTCTTGGTCTCATTTTTAATTAATTATATTTATAGGAATTGTACAACCCAAGTCTAGTTATCAATAGAAAATAAGTATATTGATTTATGTTTCCTTTTTTTTTTTTTTTTTTTTTTTTCCCCTCTCAAACTAGTTATTGTGACTTTGCTATAAATGCATGCGAAATTGCGAATGCTTTAAGCCTTTAAGTAATAGCTATTGGGCCGTATGAGTAGTTGGGCTTAGATTTGTGACCTGGAAGTTCAAAAAGTACGACTAATTTGCCCGAATGGGGTAGTTTGACTTTATAATTTATAAGTTGAGCTTTATAGAATTTTAAACTAAGTGGAGTTTTTCTAATAGAATATAATATTTAAATTTGACTTTTTTACGATATGCATATTTAGAATTCATTTGAATCTTAAGTTCAGACATCAAATATATATATGTGTGTGCACACGCACATGTGAGATAGATGTCATCGAACCAATTAGCTAATAGTAAACTTGTACTCGAATCCAGCAACAAGCATTAAAGGCTAAATTAGATTTAATGTCCTAATAAATGGAAGATATATTTTTATCAAATCAAATAAATTTCTAAAAAATAAATGTATATTTTTATAGAATTATATAAAACCTATTCATAAATCCAATAATTCCACAATTTTTAGAACAATATAGAGAAACGATGCAATTATCTTCTTTTGGCCTACAAGTTGACAATCCAATAGGATTTTCTTATGATAAAGACAAGTGTATTGGTTTGATGAACTTAAGTGCCAAAATTTGTCATTAAGTGCGAATAGAAATTGATTTTGATTATTTTGAAGTGTTTTCAAATTGTTAGCATTGAACCTTGACTTAGTGGTCATTTCTCTTCAACAAAAATAAATGATTAATTTTTTCATTTAATTATTTACGTTTATTTTATTTTAATAAATAAAACACATTTTGGCTCCAGTTTGTTTTTGTATTCAAATCAAGCCTAAAAGTTTCCATCTAATTCCTTATCGAATGAGTCTAGGATTTTGGAACGATATGAAAAATTAAGATTCTAAGAATAAAAAAAGTAAAAAATAAAAAAATAAATGAAAGATCTAACTAGCTAACTAACTAAATAAATAAATAAGAAAAGGATCCATGAGTCCAACAAATTAAGTCCACCAAGATGGGCACCAAACCCAAGAGGATCGAAGCTCGTATAGGATTTAATCAATATAAATATTAAAATTTAAAGTCAAAAAAGGGATATCAAATTATTCATAAAAAATCTCGAGCTCTCACTCTACACAAGTGTGTTCCAAGAGGAAAAAATTGTTTCATCTTGCTAATTTGTGGAAAGGACCCCGACTCCATTTGTTGCAGCATCATGAGATAATTTATAATTTATTCTCTCTCTTTCACATTTTAAGAAATCTTTTCATTTTTTAGGATAAAAAACTCCCTACTAAGAAGATGTTTGGATGAACTTGTAAGCTTCTCAAAACATTTTATAAGATGTTTAAAAGCTTGTAAGATATTAGAAAGTGTTGAATAATTTTTTCTAACAAAAGAGTATATAAGATCCTAAGTTAAGATGTTTGAATCTTATAAACTTTTTTTAAAAAGTAAGAAAATCCTAACATATTTTCGGGATGTTAATAAGTTCATTTAATTTTAATCATTTTAATTACAACATTGCATTACTAATATTTTATAAACTCAAAAATCTTATTTTATCCAAATATTTCAATAACTTATTTTAAAAATAAGATTAGGATCTTATACGCTTTAAAAAATATTATAAAATGTATAAAACTTAAGAATTTATAAATTTTTTTGAATAAATTTAACGAAACATCCTTTAAAGGTTGCAGATTGGACAATAACTCGAAATGGCTGGGGTTTTATAAAATTGCGTTTGATCAAGTACTAATCCATTATTATAATCATTTAAATGTATTCACCTTTTTACACTTGAAAATGAGATTGAGGAACAATTTCTCCAAAATTAGTTAACCCTAAGGTGCTGTTCGATTTCATTTTCAAAGGTCATTTTCACATTTTTAATTATTTCAAAAATGAAACACATTACCTTTATACGTTTTCACTCAATATAATTTTTATTTTTATTTTCAAAACACATTCCCCAATAATTTATATATATCTTCTCTCTTTATTCATATATTTCTATCTCTCTTCATTTACAACCTATTAAAATCAACATAATCATTATTTTTCCAACAATTCATCTAAATACAAATTCATTTCCAACTCATTTCTACTAACTAACTTTTTAAATTTTAAAAATAATGAAAATAAAATCAAACGGACCCTATAATCAGAGCCAATGAGGTTTATCTCACCATCCACGGTGTCAAAATCGATGGTCGACAGGTGACCTAGAGTATTAATAACCTCATTGACAAATTGGTCCACTGGACCACTACTTCACGAAAAAACAATTAATTTATTTACACGTGACGAACCTGGTTGCCGTTTGGTGCTGCTCTTGCCTCTTGGTAACTCTGATGAATTGAAATTTTGGATAGGAATTAGAAAACAACATATCGTTTGTCCTGATTTTAAGACTTATCCAATTCGTTTTAACGTTGAAAGCAAGAGTAGAAAAAGTCAAAAACTTCTATTTTTATATTATCATCTTAGAAAACAGTGATTGAAAGTGTTACATAATTACTTTTGTTGAGATAGTGATTTTGGAAACAAATATGGGAGTGTCTGGTTATGTTTTTCAGGAAACATATCATCTTAGAAAACAGTGATTGAAAGTGTTACATAATTACTTTTGTTGAGATAGTGATTTTGGAAACAAATATGGGAGTGTCTGGTTATGTTTTTCAGGAAACATAATTAAATATATATTTATTTTTCTTTTAAAATATAAAAAAATTCAAAATATCATCTCATATCCTTTATTATCCCCAATTTTTTTCTATTTTTAATATATACATACATACTTATAATATATATCATATATATCTTATTATTATTTTAACAATAAAAAAAACCACTCAATTTTACTTTCAACTTAAACCCAACAAAAAACATTGATTTGACTATTACAGTAAAAAATATATCCCAAAAACCATAAACAAACATACCAAAACTTTCCAAAATCAATTTTTAACTATTTCCCAAAATATAACAAAAAATTCATTACATTCCCCAACACAACTTTCATATTCTCCAATATCACTTTCAACATTCATTCTCCAAAAACACATATTAAAATCACCCAAAAAACATAACCAAACGTTAGGGCCCGTTTGGTTTTATTTTCATTTCGAATTTTCATTTTCATCATTTTTAAAATTTGAAAAGTTAATGGAAATGAGTTGAAAATGAGTTTGTACTTAGATAAATTGTTGAAAAATTAATGATTATGTTGGTTTTAATATATTATAGGTAGAGAGAGATAGAAATAATGGAATATATATATATATATAGAGAGAGAGAGAGAGAGAGTATATGTACGTTATTGGATTATGTATTTTGAAAATGAAAATGAAAATAAAAATGAAAATGATATTAAATGAAATTGTGTAAAAAGTGATGTGTTTTATTTTTGAAATAGTAGAAACGTGAAAATGAGCTTTGAAATAAAAACAAGCGGGCCCTTAAGATTTTCAATTTTAAAAATAATTTCTGTAATTAGGATTGGACATCTCAAGTTTGGGATAACATTTTAATAATTTATAATTTATAATTTATAATCAGATAAGTAGTTTAGAAGTTATTGATATATTTTAATTTTAAAAAGATAAAGTCTTATTTCGAGTACTTGAAAAAGAAACGAGAGTAAAGCTTGATCTAGTATTACGCCTACGTGATGATTGAACATGGCTACCTTTTTTAGTTCATACATCAAAATTTGACGTTTATATAAAATTCTAGACAGCAACTGAAAAATGAATAACAAGTTAAAAACAATTTTAGAACTTTATCTTCCTTGAAATAACATTTGGAATCTAATAATTTCAAACTATTAGCTTAAATTTAAAATACTTTAAGGAAAAAAAATTGTCACTTTAAAAATGAAAAAATATATGTAAACATTCCAAAAAAGAAATGAGAAAATTTAGGTTATGTTTGGTTATGTTTTTTGTTTGATTTTATTATGTGTTTTGGGAGAATGAATTATTGGAGAATGTAAAAGTTATTTTTTGGTATATTTGCTTATATTTTGGGGGAGACATTTTTTTACTATAACAGTCAAATCAATATTTTTTTGTTGAGTTTTTTGGGTGAAAATGAAATTGAGTGATTATTTATTTTAGGAAAACATAACCAAACAAAGCCTTAACTATTGAGAGAGGCCACATATCTCATAGCTCATATTACGCCATCCGCTTCAATAAATATTTAGATAAATTATAAATTATTAAATCATCTATATTAAAAATAGAATTTGTTTGGTATTATTTTCCTATAATTATTTTCAACTGAGAAGATAATATTAAATTAATGGTGCCTTCCCCAAAGATACGATCCAAAAATTCAACAAATTATTCCAAAAGCACCCTCATCCCACTAATCCTAATTCCATTCACCCAAAAAAATTAATCATTTAATATAAAAATATAATTTCGTCTAACAAATTTAATAAAAAACTTTATATTCACAATAAAAAAATTCCTCATAAAAAAAATAAATATTTAACCCATTTTAGAATATATTTTTTTTCTTTCTATTTTTTTTTTCCCCAAAAGAAGTATTGCTTCTAAATTTATCTGAATATTCTTCTACAGCTTCGAATTCACCCCTATCTATAATTAAAATTGGTGCGATCAAAATTGTTTAGATCAATGCCGTCCCAGCCAGAATCACAAATAAGCGGAGCGAATCCGGCGAACATTTTAAAGTATAATTATATTCTAATTGCTTAGATTCGCGCTGACAGGTCGCACACACTTCAAGGGATCATCGCTATATTTAAATAGAAGTAAGTCTAACAGTAGACAACCTAAGCCAATAGACAATCCACAAACCGACAAGCGGGCGAGTGTGGAATACAGACGTCGTATTACTTGGATGGATAAGTCTTAGCCTACAATTTTTTCTGTCTGGTTGTGGTTTAACTTTGTGACTTGTGCCGCTTGTCTATAAAGTAAGGTAATAAATGGAGGGTTTTACAAGGTACAATGACAAACACCACTAGCAAAGGTCATTTTCAGTGACGTGCTATGGTCCAATTATATATTATTACAACAAATAAAAGCAACTTAACCATTGTTACAAGAAGAAAAATATTCTCATACTAAACTAGGGCTGTCTAAATCATTCCAAGGGCAACGTCTCAATTTTGTACACTTATCATTCGTTTGATTGAAGTGACAATAAACACTTAAACTCATATGAATATCAAAAGATTGTGTTTACATGTGCAATTCTCATGATAAATTAACCTGTCATCCTTTCTCATAGGTTTATTTATCATGCCAACTAAATTATACCATAATGATAAAGAGTTACACAAAAGCATGATAAATAATTGATAACTTAAAAATCCAACCAAACTAGCCCTTCATTTGGTGTTGCTGTTGCAGTTCACAACAAAAAAATGTTTTATTCGTTGAGGGCTAGTTTAGTTTTTAATAAGCAGATTTTATCAAGACAAAATGCGTATTTAAATTGTGTGTTTAAGAATTCATCTGCTCGTTAGTAATTTATTAGTCATTGTATATATGTTTGCTTTGTAGGATTAGTAAACCCACTACACGTCCAGTTAAATTATCTCACATGATAAGCCCGCATTCCTTGTTTTGCAAAATGACCTATTTGACGTTGAAAATTTTGTCTAAATTACCAAAATATTCATTGCACTTTAGAAATGATAAAAAATAACCCAATTACTAATTTTAGGGGCAAATAGGTAAAATAAAGAGTTTGATCAATAACCATTAACATTCAACCAAATGCCACTATTTTTATTTCGAGATTAATATAACTTATATGACGAACCAAATAATTTGTGAAGGTTATTGTAATCAATTAAATACATTAGAACTATCATTAAGAGAATAATTATGAAATTCTTTTCGATCCAGGAAATAATCATGAGATAACTAACTATCCAATCAAACTAGTCCTAAATATTTAGTTATTTACTATTATTGAATGTATTTTGGAGAGAATCAAGTAGTTTTAAATTTGAGTAACGTTTCATCTATGAGGAACAAGATTATGACTACAACTTATTTGCTGATTTTTCAACATAAATTGGTTTAGGTCTCCACTTAATTTAATTTAAATTCCTTTTTGATTATGTGCAGATCACTCAATATTTAGGTCCATAAATAGTGACGATCTCTATAAAGGAAGGATTTGTTTGTTTGTGTTCCTCCACAACAAACTCTAACTTGCAAAACACAAATAAATTACAATGGACATTCTTCCATCATACTACCAAAATGTCTTTTTCCTCCAAATATCTCCTCTAAAAAATATTCGAAACTCTATATATTACATACACATATCAATGCACGAGTCATTAAAACGATATATACATAAACAATCAATATATAAAAAAAAATTCAATTTCACCTTACTAACCCAATATAAACTTGTTTGATATGACATTTGCAATAAAAAATATCATCTCAAAAGATTTTAAAATATTTCATTTTATCTGAAATATTTTATAAACCTCCCCTCAACCCACTATCATATATGTATTCTCCAAAAATCCCCCAATACAACCAAGACACAAATAAAGAAATCAGAATTTAGTAGATTTAAAAGTGTTTTGAGTCGAATCAAGTCAAACAAGTTATTGTTCAAATTTAATTTAAATTTGTTATCGAACTTAAAATTTTTTGAGTTTGATTTGATTGTTGGATGAGTTTAGTTCAAATAAACTTTGAGTAATTTAATAATTTTCATACATATTTTATTATTTTTTAATTAATTAAATTGTATTTAAGTCGAATTTCAAATATTATTGAATGAAAAAGAAAATTATTCGAATTTGATTCGTTATTTTTAATGAGGCTCAATATTTAGCTTTATGTTAAAGGTATGGTCAATAGAGAACCCTACCAATGCAGAGATTCTCACACGTTTTATGTAGCTCAGGGCTTATTTGTTTGTGAATTGCCAAAATATTTTTCAACTCTCAAAATAAGAAAAAATAATTCATCACATTTTTCAATTCCATTATCCAAAATACACCTAAAAAGGTTCAAAATATCATCACACTTCATTTTCTACCCAAATTTCAATGTCTAACCCTCTAATTTTTTGTCCCCCCCACCCAATCTATATATACACATACATAAATAATTTTAAATTATCAATTTTATCCTACCTACCCAACAAAAAAATTATGATGTGGCATATTGTCCCCTCCCCAAACACAAACAAACAGTTTTCTCCAAATTTATTCTCCACCAACCACTCAAAATACAGACAAATAACCATTACATTCCCCAACTCCACTTCTCAAAATTTATTTTATCAAAATATTTTGACAAAATGCTCCAAATTCATAAACAAACAAGCTCTTAGAATAAGACCAAGGCACAACTTGGGACCTATTGTCCCCTAAACCAAATGAACCTTCACCAGAAATACCCAACCCACGTGATGAATTTCCCAAATGAGCTATGATTTTTATTTATTTATTTCTTGGTTGATAGTTTTTAAATTATTTTTATTTTTCTTGTATGGCAGCTGTGTTTGCAACTTTCAATATTTTTCTTCTTCCTTTTTGGACGGTTCAATAGGAGAAAATCTATCCGAATTTGACAAAAAATTCGAAATCGACTTTAAAATAATAAATTCATAATAAAATAAATGCGTGACGTGTGGATGACACTGCATATATTTTTTATGAGTAAAGGTTTAAAAAGAAGTTAGAGCAAAGGCAACAATTTATTGAATTTAAAAACATTATATTTATCACTTAATTATGAATTATATATACTTGTAAGAAAATCGAGTTTTGTAATTAAACAAATAAAAAACTAAAATTTATCTTTCAGATAAAATTTTGATTTATTTCTGAAAGTATTATCTTAACACAATTTTTTTTTCAATAAAGATGTATAAAAGATACGCTTCAATTTAATTTTGAGCATAATATATTAAATTGTTATGTCTTCTTTCAGTATATATAATGTACTAACGTAATCAAATAATAAATACAATCATTTTGGTCATTTTCATGTTTCATACTATATTTAAAACTTGTTATGTAAGTAATTTTATTATATGCTTAAAATTTGTAGCCATTCATTTATAATAAAGAATTTTCACAGAAGAAAACACCTGAACTTCTTAGAGATTTTAAACAATGTCACTAATGACGTTACATGCAATTACTGCATAAAATAATCAATCCGTTGAGGGATATAATGGTCAGTCCAAATAGCATATTTAGCAAGAGGAATTGAATAAAATGTAATGTTTGGTATGTCAACCTTATTATTCGTGCAATATTTTATTTTATTGTATGTAAAAAACCAGTTTTCCCCCTCCCCCCAAGAAAAATGACAAATGCTATATATGTGACCATGTAACCTTCCTCAAGGCAATGTTAAATGCTATGCAGATCTATTTTGTCGACTTTTTAATTAAATATCATTTTTATATTTATATATATATATATATGAGGTTTGAATTTTCAATTTTAATAAATTTTTGATGTGCGTGTTTGTATAAATATAAATTTTTTTTTATTGTCTAGTGATTAATTAATCTAATGGCATCATCCTCAAATTTGTATGTGTGAGATTTAAATTCAAATCCTAACCAATCATTGGTATACGTTATACTTAAATATAACGTTTTCATATGATTAGTTTGAAAAAAAAAAAAAAATCCAAAATAAATTAAAGTTATTTTTAATCAAAATTGGGAAAAATATACTAATTAATGATATTATTCCATTTCTAAAAACAAAAGGGTGAAAGAACAAAGAACAAAAAGCAAAAGAACCTCCTCAAAATTTTGAGATTAAGCACAATTATGGAGAGCTAAAAATCCGGCCCAATTTGTGATTGTCCACAGTTGCAAACTCGAACACTTCAAAGTCCAAACTCTCGCTTCTCATTCTCTCTGCCGGTCTCTTTACACGGACTGAGAATTCAAGATTTCATCTATCCATAAATAAATTCATGCTCCAAAAGCGATTGATGGGCATCTCTCAACCCTTGTTGTTCATTCAAATCAGTAGTTTAATTCAGATATTTTCTCTTACAGCAATCATCTTGTGTACATCTTCTTGTTTTTCCCCTCAGTTTTGCAGTTTCACCCAAGCGCCATAGTAACTGTACCAGTAGTATTCCTTATATGGCAAAAGGTTCAATCATTGTTTACCAGTATTTAATAGAGCACTGTTTACTTTTATTCCATATCTATTTTAATCCACAAGTTTCTGAAAAATCTATTTACTTTTTTTAATAAAGTCAAAAGTTTTCCCTGGTATCTGTTGTGTTCGTGGTTTTTATGTTTCTTGGTGTGCTTTGGAGTTTCATGGGTTGAAAGTTGAAAGTGAAAATCTTGAATTAATTGAGCTTCTGAGGAGCTGAAAACTGACACATGGGCTTGGGGTTACTCTTTGCTCATAAAGATTCAATCTTTGAGGGAAAGTTGCTAAATTTGATATGGAACCACAACTGGGATCGATTGAACAGTCATTTGATTTGAGATACTCAGAGTGGGTGCGGGAAGCTCTAAATGAATTGCCTGATTGTTTCACTATAACTGATCCTTGTATCTCTGGGCACCCTATTGTCTTTGCTTCACAAGGGTTCTTGAAAATGGTTGGTTATTCCAAAGATGAGGTGATTGGGAAGAATGGGAGGATCTTCCAGGGGCCTGAGACTGATAGAAGGTCAGTTATGGAAATTCGGGAGGCAATTCGAGAGGAGAGGGCTATGCAGATCAGTTTGTTGAATTATAGGAAAGACGGGACGCCATTTTGGATGTTGTTTCAAATGTGTCCTGTTTTCAGTAAAGTGGATGGCAGGGTGATTAATTTTGTGGGAGTTCAAGTGCCTATCTTGAGGAAGCCAAGGCTGTCTGGTCTTAGGATTGTGGGGAATGGGATGAATTTGTGTGAAAATGGTGATGGAATTCGTGAGAATGTTTTCAGGTGTTGTAGGATGGAAGTTTGCTCGGATTCGATCTTTGAACTAGGACGTGCATCTGCTCCGGATTTGGTATCAAGTCATGATGATAGAGGTTTGTTTTTATTTTGCCTGTAATTGTGCTTTGGGTTGCAATTTTTAATGTCTGTAACTAAGATATGGTCGAGTCTCAATTTTGTTTAGGAAAGCCCTGACAATGCATTTGTGTTAGACATTTTATGTCCTTGTAAACCTCTTAGAGTTTCACCTGCTAAGTATTTTGCTTGTAATTGTGCTTTCTAATGATTGCTGCTGAATTCATTACTATATTGCCTGATTGTTTTCTGCAACTCAGATGTTGATATGATTGTTATTACTTCATGGAATAATCATAAAAAGTAGTAGTATAATGGAAGCCTTGGTTTTTTATTGAGATCATAGTTTTTGTCTCTTTCGAGTTGTGACAATATTACCACATCACCTTTTCTAATGGATTCACTAGTTTGTGTTGTTCTCCATGAACTAACCTTCATTTCCTTGTGGTGATCAAGCTGATTCCCCACCTACGTGGCCTTTAGAACCGGACATCCCAAAGATCTTCCAACCCCCCTTCCCCTGGCCGGTGGTAGCGTGCTAAAATTTTCCAATTTAATACATTGCAGAATTTGAGATTAATGAGCCTTGTGAAGGAAGTGAGCTAGAGAAGACAAAAGCCAGTGCTGCAATTAGTGATATTTTGTCTGTGCTAACACACTACAGTGAGTTGACCGGCAGATTGGTATGCAGAAAAAGATGTTGCTTAACTGGGAACCGGCAGCTTGGTGCATCCTTAAATATATCCCTCGGTAGAATCAAACAAAGCTTTTTATTGTGAGTTTGTTCATATTCAGATGTTCGAATTTTCAGTTACATACTATTTTAGGTTAGCGACATGTGCTGATATAGCTACTTCTTTTTCTGACAACATGCTACGCCACAGAACTGATGCGCTCTTACCTGACATGCCTATAGTGTATGCGAGTGAGGCATTCCTGAAACTGACAGGTACTTGATGTGCAGGTCTATCAACTATTTATCTGTTCAAATAAGAACTGTTCTAGCCTGGGAAGACAGCTCTGCACCATATAGTGTTTTAATGGAAATCTGAATATTTATCTGCTTAAATCTGATATTCTTTGCTATTCAAATATGAAGTTTCTCTATCATTTGGATAGGCTATGCTAGGCATGAAGTATTGGGGCAAAATTGCCGATTTTTGAGTGGAATTGACACAGATCGTGCAACGCAATCTCAGGTGAGGTTGTGTTTTCTGCAATTCTGATTTTGATTTTATTAATGTTTTTGTAAATGACAAAAAATGGAATGTCTCTAAACCGGAGGGGGAAAAAAATAAAAAAAAAAAAAAGAAAAAAAGAAAATGTAATTTCTGCTTTATATTTGCAGATAAGGGAATGCATTCAATCCCAGCAACCTTGTACAGTACGTATCCTAAATTACAGGTTGATGACTACATTGCTCCTTATCATTTCTTTTAAAATTCTTCTCTTCTCGACCTTACGTTTTGGTTGCTGCTTCCAGAAAAGATAGGACTTCATTTTGGAATTTTCTTCACATTTCCCCAGTGCGGAATGCTTCCGGAAAGGTAATTTTGTTCTCATGTAAAGCTTTTCCTTATAAATGCACATGTGATTAGGTTTACTCAAATGCTTGTTGCAAAAGGATAAACTTTTTTATCAGCTGTATTGTTTATTGTGCACTAAAGAATGTTTCTTACAAATCATTGTTGGCGTAAAGGTTTTATTATGTTTCTTTTAGATAAGAGATGCATTCATGCTCCAAAAACAGGTTTTCAAGTGGAACTTGGTGTTGAGCGTCACTGCAGCACGTGTTGAAAATATTGCTTTGTCTCATTCATGTGCTGTCGTAATAAAGCATATTTTTCCTTTCTTGAAATTCAAGTACCGTGACATTTTTATCTTCGTCATGTAATGGCAGAAACTGATTTGTGACCTAAAGTTATCTATTCTTAGAAGTATGATAAGAATAACAAGGCAACTTAGACATAATTACACGTAATTTTTCTGATTACTTATCCTACTAAGGATAAACATTCCGCTTACCATATATCTCCTGTAAGGTTTCTTTATAAAATCTTCTTTACATGGGCTCTGTTTCTAGACATTTAGGGGTCGTTTGTTTTCATTTTCAAACCCCATTTTCATTTCGTCGCTATTCGAAAACTTAATACTATCATTTTCTATACATTTTTACTTGAAGCGCCATTTATTTTATATTTCATTTTTTCCTAAAGCTGCCCTATCATCATGATATCTCATAAATCAAATTCAAATCTAGTTTGACATAAAAATCCGCTGTCATCTCAAAAAAAAATAATATATATATATATATGTATTTTGAGAAGCATGTCTTTTTAGATATAAAATGTATAACCCAAAGACACCTGCCTTATTAATTATTTTCAAACAAAACATCCAAATATAATCTCGTTTTCATTTCTAAAACTATAACTAAATTTTCAATTTTTGGAAATATTGGAAACTGGACATGGAATATGAAAATAAAACCAAAGGGCCGTAGTTGATGTTGCACTCGTAAGTTGTCTCCCGTGTACATAAGAAAATGGAAGGCATATGAATGCGTGCTTGCCACCCGCTTCCACTTCCAACAACACATCTGCTATCCAGTTTGCAACTTCTATTGGTCAACTATGCTATTTGACATAAGTAAATATATCATTTGACAGTGACAAGAATGTGATTATTTTTTGTTTCTAGTTTGTCTGTTTTGTTGTTGAGACTTGAGACGTTAAAAAAGAATCATTTCTCTATTATAGCTTAAGCTTTTCTATGAGGTGGTTCCTGAATACGACTAAGCAAACAGAAGTACTGGATAAAGTTGCCTTGTATTGGGAGGTTTCTTGAAGAATTTAAATACTCAACATTCATGAGGACTCTCTATAAATTAGCATATCCACTGTTTAAGTTTCAGATTAGGCAGCCTTTCATTAGTTATGCACATCTGCAATACCTTTGGCTTATTTTCTTCAATTATTTGGACTTCCAGACTTCCAGTATATTGGTAAGTTCCCCTACAGTCAGTCGACTTAGAAACAATCTCAACAGGCTGAGGAATATTATCTTGGGAATTCTGGATGGTTTATCCATTATATTAATAAATTCATTGCTTAAATCTTTATATTGGAATGGCCGAAGGGTCAAATGGTTTTGCACTTTCTGATGAGGGGATGATATGATCATTCTACATGTCAATGCAGGCAAAAACGAGATTAATGAATTAATCTCAAAAATGAGTTGAGGGGTAATATCTTGGCTCCTTTGCCATGGTTTGGCAAAAGACTTTTGAATTCCAGATATTTATAAACTTTCTGGTTTGAAAGACGTCAAACAGAACTATGAATATGTGTTGGTTGAACTGGTGCTGATGACTTAGAATAAGACTGGCATTTGCTTTGTTTCTTTGATATGTTGAAGTGTAGTATCTGAATGAACTTTTGCTCCCCACTTTAAAAACCTCATTTTAGCGTCTCTTGATTGGCTGAAAAAAAAAATGCAGGTGGCATTCTTTGTTGGAATTCAGATAGATGACCATTGTAAGAATCAGGAGACAAATGGGTTGAGCCCGGAGATGAGGCAACTTAGTGTCGTTGGTGCCGTCAAAGTTGCTGTAAGGGGCTTGTCTATGGGTGCGAGTACCTCCTAGTTAGTACAGGATTTTCATTTTATGTTACCGGGTTATACTATGTACTCCAGCAATAGATTCGTAGGAAGTTCTGATAGTTAGGTTGCATGGATCTTGTTATTTGTGCTTGAAAACATTTGAATCCTCAGTTCTGATCAGTTATCAATGTGATATTTTTTTTTATGATAATGTTGTAATTTGTGTGATTGCATTGTCTTAAGTTGAAATACATACGTAACTCTTCCCGCTGAAATTTCCGTCAGTTCTAGAAACCCTCTTCAATGGCATATTTTATCTGTCTTCTCGTCCTCTCTCTCTCTCTATCCTCGCGATACAACCACAAAATCTCCCCTTCTGCTGGGCATTGACCTTTCAGCCGTAGGCCTATCAACGGGTAGGTATTATTCCATGCAGGGTAAAGAATATGCATTTGGGTAGGATATTATATTATCTATAAGTATGGATCAGGTTATAAGATATTGAACGGTAGAATAGTACATTATCTGATATAGGTAAGCCCAACATACTTAATTGGTCTAAGTACTTGAGCCCAAAATTGTTTTTGGCATATAAGGCCTATTCGACCTCTTGGTTAGATAGGGCCTATTCGGCCTCATAAGGTTGAATATTGCGGCCTTCGGATCGGATGGAGGTAGGAAGGATGTTCAATGGCGGTTTGCCACATATCGCATTCGTATTAATTACGTCTCAATCACTAGGCTATAGGCATTAAATGGATTGACGGCACGTCACCTCGGCATTAATGACGGTAAAAATTCCCATTCTGGCCAGTCGGACATTTGTGCACCTTCTAGATAGGTCGAAAAGATCTATCTTGTCCCTACTTGAGGAATCAACATATGAAATACGCTGAAAGGAGATATTAGTCTTTTCATCTCCACATAAGCATTATAAATACTTCAACCTTCAGAACTTGTGGTAAGCACACAGACACTCGAGAAATTGTTACTCTATCAAAATTTCCTTAGGTCAAATCACTGACTTAATCATTGCCGGGTCTTAGTCGGGGACCCTCTCGGCTAGCCTGACGTTTGTTCCTTGATTGCAGATTCCACCCAACATCCTTACAAGTAGGGCTGTCAATGGATCGAATTTGAATCCGAATCCGAATTTTATGATTTTTATCCGATTAAAATGTCCGATGGATCAGATCCGATTATAAATATCCATAATCTAAAATAAGTGAATCGGATATGGAATTATACAATCCGATCCAATAAAGATCTGAATCCGAATTTTATTAAATTGATAATTATATAGTATAAATTATATTAATGAAGATTTTTGACTGGAATGCAATATATGTGATATTAGAATTGATAATGCCCTAATTTTTTTTATTTCTTTGAAGCAATTAATTTAATAAAGTAATTATATATATACGTATGTTTCATATTATAGCATAAATACACAATTTATAATGACTTATGCACTGTAAAATATACATTACCGAATGATCAATTTGATACAACCTACATGGATTATGCCTTAAATCTTTAGCTTTTGCAATGATATGATAAAAATTTATGAAAAAAAAATCTAAATTTGAGCTCTCTTAACTTTGTAAATATTATATTTGGATTAAAAGGTAATCTTGAAATCTTATATAATATGTCTTATAAGACGGTTCTTTCTAATAATATAAAAATTTAAAGAACGCAATTTTTTTTGACTTTCTTATCGGATCGGACTTTCTTATCGGGTTTCGGATTTTTATCGGATCCGGATATGGAATTGGCATGCATAGATCCTATAGGACTCGAATTTGGATTCGAATTATCCTGATTTGATCCGAATCCGACCCATTGACAACCCTACTTACAAGTCATCTTTCTAGTCGGAGAACTATTCTAGTCGCGGCCTAGAGATCCCTCACACTAAACTTTCCATCATCATTTGGGTCCGTCTGTGGGAATCGAACCTACGACCACCCATCGCATCCGATTCGGAGGCCGCAACATTCGACCTTATGAGGTTGAATAGGTCTTATAAGCCAGAAACAGTTTTGGGCTCAGGTACTTAGGTCCATTAAGCATGTTGGGCTTGTGATGGGCTTAGCTATATCACTATCCATTGACATATCTACTTAGTTGCGTCTTGTCAAGATTTAAACCACACATCATTCCTTCAACTGTCTTCACAATTATCCGGGGTGGACGAGAATGGTCCCTTTTGCGCAAAACCGTTGGTGTCTCAGCCATGCACATGCAACTCCTCTGCAACAAGGAGGACGTTGCTTTTTGTCGTTCAAAACTACCCCCTGCCCCCGGAAAATGTAGGCACAAAGATGCATGCACAAGTTAAAGATGAAAAACAACAATTCTTGATCTGTAATTTGCACAGAATGAGAAATTCAAGGGAAAATAAACCACAGTGAGTTTCATCTGAACACTGAATAAAATCATTTTGACATTAGTATTAGATAAACGAGACACGACGTCACAAAGCAAGAACTGGCATCAGATTATGAAATGGTCTACTCTATACTACAGCCTGATCATCTTAGTCACTCTTGCTTGTGTCTCCATCTCATCGAGCAAGTCATCGGATATATTTACAGCTGAGAACATTTCTCCTGATGCTCGATTCTTTGCCAGTTAAGAGATATAAAAATTGGAACCATCTGGCGGCTTGAACAACACATTTTTTGTGCCTAATGAGTTGATCTGTACTTATACTTTGTAGCCCAGAATAGATAGTGCAAGAAGTTCAATCCGCTCAACGCGCACATCAGCCAGTAGAATCTGTCCAGCTGATAATGATTCAAGTTGCCGCCTGACAGCCACGGCTTGTGCTGGGAATCGCCTGTGACACCGTTAACTATCGACACAATAACAGTACTCATGTAATATCCCATTGCTAGTGATGCAAAAGATAGAGATGTGGCCAATGATCTCATGCTGAATGGTGCTTCTGTGAAGAAAAACTCCATCAAACCTGCTAAGGTGAAAAGATCAGCTGATCCAAGAAACAAGTACTGAAGCGCTATCCAGAAAAACGTAATGGGCAACGGCTTGTTGGAGTCGAGTAATCCTGATTCATCAGTTGCTACTTTTTTACGCTTGATTTCAACCAATGCAGCCACGGCCATGGCTATGATGGAGAGAACTAGGCCTACTCCAATGCGCTGGAGGTGGGAGATGCCCATCTCGGATTTTCTTACCCTGCGTGCACATGGGATGATCACGTGATCATATAACGGTGCAAGGAGCATTATGAAGACGACAGGGAAGACGGGAAGAGAGGCCGGTGGGACTTTTAAGGACCCGAGCTTCGTGTTCATGGTGGCCGCCTGTTGGACAGAAAAGGTGGAGAGCTGAGCAAGACAGCAGTTGAGGATTATGGTGCAGGCAAAGATGGGGAGGATTTTTAGGACTATCTTGACGTCCTCCACTTGCTGGATGGAACATTTTAGTATGCTGCAGGCTGGTTTGTCTGCCACTGCTCTGTTTAGAAACTTGAGGCTTTCGGATGGGGATTCAAATGATTTTGTCAGTTCTCCTTTTTCTATTGCACCTTCTTCCACAGACAATGGAGTTAGAGAAGGACTTGTGGCCATACTTGCAATGGCATTGCTTGAACTTCTCGGCATGCAAGTATGTAGCAAGGAAGCAATGAGAACCTGTTGAACAGATAGGAGAAACTAAGAAAGATAAAGCTAGAAAAGCTGCAGCTTAACTGGAGATGAAGTTGGTATTTGCAAGAGCTTTTACTTTTGGAGAAGTAAAAAGTTATGGTAAAAGTCGAGAGTGTTTGAAATAATAATAAAGAGTACTAAAAGGCTGCAAAAGTTAGAAAAAGTTGACTCTCAAACTTTTAATTCTTTATCCGTTTAATTTTATAGAGTTTAAAGTAGATGCTCCAAATACTTCCAAACAGTTAAAATTTAGCTAAAAGCTGAAAAAACGGAACATACCTTACATATAGTTGCAAGTGGACTTCCAAGAGGAATCTTGTTCCGATAATATGTTGAACCACCTAGAAATATTGGAATCGACAACAATATTGTCAATGTGGAAACTCCAAACCCCCATTGCCAACCCTTGTTGTCTTCAATCCACACCACTAGGGTTACGGCAATAAGGGCACCACACGAGAGAGAGAACACGAAGTAGTTGAAGAAAGTCGATCTTTGCTTCCTTCCATGAGGGGTATTCTCATCAAACTGTTCAGCTCCATGAGCCGGCAACGAGCCCTTTATGCCTCCAACTCCAAGAGCCACTAGATAGAGGCCTAAGAAGAGTATTGCGGCCTTCGGACCATGAACTTGTTGGCATGGAATATCTGGTCTAGCAGGGTCACATTTAGGTGGTTTCAAGGAACCCGAGTGCGCTTGCACTGTGAGTATCACTAGGCCCTGTTACAAAGAAGTTCCGATCTTTTATTTTAATTGATATTTTATCTTTTGCTTCATATTTTTTATAAATATTAAATTTATCAAGTGTTTTTTTAATAAGTATTTTGATTTGAATTATGACATATATTTATAAAATAAAAGATAAGATAAGATGAAATGTCATTTAGAACGAAAAATTAAAGTTGACTTTTTAGGGGTTTATTCAGCTTAAAATGACTAGCAACTATATGTGTCCAAAGTATTTAAGTGGAAAAATGTTCTTCCATGCTAAATTATCAATATTGTTATAAAACAAATGTGAACACAATGATGTGGTCCAAAGAATTTGCTAATTGGAAGTAACTAATCAAAGAACAATTACTAAAATGGTAACCACACACTTGTTCTATTTATGGTAGATGCACTAAGATAGAAGCATAAAACCACATAAGGTCATCATTACACTTACAGCGTGTTTACACATTTATTGGAAAACAAATTAAAAGCGTGGACCACTTAAATTTGATCGTTAACTTTATCAAAATTTTAAATAGTGATAACTTCATATCGTCAGTTATTGAATTGAATAAGTTTACTATAAATCATGTATAATTTAACAGTTCAGATAATATCAATTAATTTATTACATTTAATACTTCATTATCACATCACTTGTCACTATGTACAATGTTTTGTTTTTGTCTTTTTTTCTTTTTTTTTTAGTATTTAGAAAACATATTTAGTATTACGTGAAGGGGAGGCAATGCGAGGTCTAGCAACTAGTGGTACTATGCTATTGGTCGAAACTTGAGGTCTTATCGCATGTCAAAGTGATGGCACACACAAAAATATATATAAAACAATGAGAATGATAGACAACAAAATAATTTTGATTGAAACAAGAAAATGAAGTTTGCTTTTTGTCTTAGTGTGACACACACACACACAAAAGAAATTGTGGGTCCTCAGGGAAAACACTTTGTGGACCTAAATTCAATGCATGTGTTTAAAAGCATGGGACCAATACCTATATTACCTTCACCCATTCTAATTAATTAACAAATTAAAATATATTAATATAATGCATTGTCACTTTAAAAAATTATTTATATTATATATCAGATATGATATGTCTTTAATATGTATTGAACAAGTCACATAAAGTTTTACAAAAAAAATAAAATTATATAACCATACTCATATCATATCATATTAATAATATTATATCCATATCCGTGTATCACTTATATATATATATATATTTTTTACTTATACACACGTATATCAGGAGTCCGTTAAGGCTCTAACTTCTAACCTCCCATATCATATGAGAGACTTACATTATTGGATCACATGCCACTTAACCATATATCACTTATATAACTTCTTTTTTTTTTATTAATTATCGTTATCCTATAATCCACCAATATTTTCAACATGAATAAATTTGTCCACATTTTTTGAAATTATGTCACCTCAGCACATCATGGAAACACCAATAGATATAAACATTTTTCATCCCGATGAGCCCATGTGATATGTTGTGGACAAAAGGGAATTAATGAAAGAAATATATACATAGACACACACATATGCATGTGTACACGCATTAATGTTGTAACAAATTGTAGTTGACTAAGATCACTAGTTTTTGTCATAAATATTTATGTGTGCATAGAAATCACAAACTTCGATATTTTCTTCAATTTAAGAAGATAGAAAAGGACAACGGAAATACAGATAGAAACTAACGAACCCTCGTGTATCTCATTTTGTGACAGACCCATAAACTACCAAGTGGGTGGGCTACTAATGTTTCCTATTTTTAGTCCCTAGAATTTTCGTAAAATATTCATTCTATTTTTTCTAAAATCAACATAGAATTATTTTAATTTTTATTTATATACTTTTTTGAAAACATAATTTACTTTTTCTGAATATAAAAACACAAACTAAGTCACATTTCACATTTTTATCTACTATTATACTGCAATTACAAGTTAATTGGTCAAATGACACAATTCTCATACTTATATGTGTATGTTTTGAATTCAAAGTCGAAGGGTCTTAACTATGTGCGTGTATGTAAATTTAACAAAAAATTATCTATGAAACAGGAAATATAGAGTATATATAAATAAATTAAATATGCATGATTTAATTTTTAAAAAAATTAAAATAAAGAACTAAAAACTTTCTTCCAAAAACGAAGGATGGATGCAATGCATAAAAAATTAATATGAATTGCATACTATAATATTATTTGCAATTGGTTCACATTTCCCAACAAATTCAGCCCCACGTGCAATTCAATCCCAAATCTAATAAAATTTTATTAATTTCCGCTATTTTTTACTTAATAGATGAAGCCAAAATTATTAAAAATAAATAAATAAATAAATAATAAAGAAAAAGGAAAATATTCTTAATTATGAGTAATTAATACTTACCAGGAATTCAATTACTGCGCTGATGAGGTATATGTTATAAGTGGTTAAGAAAGCGTCGGACAAGAAGCCACCGACAAGGGCCAGAAGAAACGCCGTCCCCATGAAGTTGGTGACGGAATTGGCCGACTCCGACGGCGAAAAATGCATGTATTGCGTGAGGTACAACACCAAGTTGCTTGCATTAGCCAAATATGCCAAATTCTCTAATACCTCCACAACTGTTCCAAACAACACATAGTTAAGTACACAAGTTAATTAACATCAAATGGTTTTCATTAGATGAAGCAAAATGTGCATGAGACCAAAAATGATGAAGTTTGGAATATTGTTTGATTGAATGATTGATTTATTTTAATATATTAAAATAAAAAAATGAATGTCAATTTTTAGAGTACGAATATCATTCTGATTAGTAATAGTGCATTTAAAACTAATCCCATATAATGATGGCGAAATATTTTATATCCCCTTTTTCACCATTTTGGATACGTACCGGTTACGCCACTTCAAAAATGTAAATACATGCTGAGCATATATGATTCTCCATTAAATGTATTTTGTACAAAGACGATGCCCATTCGGGTTAAACACGAGACATTCACATAATAGGGGAGACTAATGTCACTTGGGCTACAAGCCACTGGGCAATTAGATATATTTCTAAATCTGACATATATTGATAAAGTGAAATAAAAGATAGAATACCTATAAGTTGAAAATTGAAATGCTTTTTTAGCCTTAATTTCTTAAATTGATCCATTTAAAAAAACAAAAACCAAAAAAGAATAATAAAAGTAAAAAAAAAAAAAAAAAACAAGGTTCAATGAGAAAAAGTAGTAGTTGTTTGAGTTCATGCAAGAATTCTCCCCCTTCTTTTCACATTCACTGTGTGTTTTGTGTGTGTGTGTGGTTGGAGATGAAGAATCAAGATTTGTTTTTACCCAAAACAAAGAAGGCAGCCCTCATGCCGCCATGTTTGGCTCTCAAAGCAGGTTTTCCCCTCCAATCCGCATATCCATCCCATGTGTTAGCCAATTGGTTCTCCATTTCCTGATAACCAAACAGCCAAAAAGATCAATCATATGGGCTTGCAAGAAAATTAACTCAAGAACTTTGCAGAAGCAATACTAAAGTAAAACAGTCTCCAAATGTAAGAAAAAGACAAGGAAGAAAGAAAGAGGGGAGTTACCATTATATTTTTGCCTGAGTTCAGAGTTTATCTGTAGCAGAATATATAGTAGGAAGAGGGGGAGGGGGCAGATTAGTTGCAATGAAGAGTAGTGATGATCACAGGTGGAGAAAGGGGTTGGGCTTGAGGAGAATGGGAAAAGTCCCCTTTGGACAAGATTGTGAGGATTCAAAATCCTTTTATAAGGGGAAATGGGATAAAGAAAAATAAATAGCATGCAGTTAATTAATTAGTTTCATTTTTATTTTTATTTTACTTGTGTGTTTAGATTGAATGAATGAAGTAAGTTACTTATTAAATGAGATTTTTAATTATTGAAACTAGAATAAATAATCTATAATTGACTTATTTTTTTACATGAATTTTTGTTTTTGAAAACCTGATTAAGTAGTGGGGATGAAATAAATGGTTCAGATGCCAGATCGTATTTGGATCCAAGATGAGTGAAGACTGAACTGTGTAAAAATGATATAAGTTTCTCAGTATTTTTTGATAGAAAATTTAAGCAATGGAGGCAAGATTTTTTTTTTTTTTCCTCAATTTTTTCCTCATCAAATATAATCATGAACTATATTTTTTGCTCAAGTTTTTGTTATTTAATTTTAATGGTATCATTAAATAGAAAAGTTTAATTAAATGCTTATTTTGACATATTATTTCAATAATTTGAACATGTTTTCTTATTAATTGGGCCATAATTAATTAGTAAGTTCAGTGAATATTTTTTAAAATTATATATGAATCATGAAACTACAAAAACATATCGACTTAATGATAAACTTTCTTCAAAAAAATGGAACAAAATCTAATCATAATATATTCTAAGACCGATGACATTATTTCAATTTTTCTTCAATCTTATAAATCAAAATCTTCGTTCATCCTTAATTTCTTGTCACACATTTCCATTTTCCAACCCTATTTTACTATGCAAGTGAAATAATCTTTCTTACATAGGCGCAAAAGAGGAAATGAAAAAGGTGTTGTTAATTTGGTTACAAATAAAAATATTTATATTTTTCAATTGGAAGGAAGTAGAGTAATTGAAAATTTTTCCATTCTTATGTGTAGATCAATGGCATATTTGAATTTCACAAGAATAATTGAGATCAGTTATGATTTTTTTTTAAGAAAATATTATAAATGACGAAAATTATCCTTGCAACAAGTTAATAATATTCAATTATTAAATCAAGTAAATTGTTGTACAAATCGTACAACTAGGTGCACATCAAATACACAAAGGAATCCATTCGGATTCAAATTCATGACCTCCCCATAGTAAAGTCATTGGACAGTTATGATGTTTTTTGAAAAATAGGAAAAGTGAACTTAAAATTGAAAGCATCAAATCCTTAATTAACCAAATGGTAGGAAGAAAAAGAGATTACGATAACCTTAGTGGCATTTGACCAAAATACTTGGACAACAAAATGTGAAAGCATTTTGATGCCCCACAATCACATTTATGGCATGCTTGTTGTTCATCACTCCTTCACACAAAAATTGGCCATGTTTAAAAAGTTACAATCTCTTTGTCATTTTTCCAAATTCTTAATAGTGACTATGCATATCACTTGTAGACTTATAGTATAAAAGAATTGTAGGTATATATAAGATAAGGGATTGATTCTTTTAACATTCTTGACCACACGCGTAGCAATGGGATCCTCTTAATTTATTCAACTCATCTTGGGAGAATTTATGAAGGTCATTGGTGATAAGGACTGAGGGTAAGCACGACTTGTTGGAATTTAAGGAAAGCTAACAATGAATCGTTTGGTTGATAAAAATTTTCATGTCGATGTAGAATAGATATATAATTATTTTTATTGAGTTAAATTGTGTTATTATACTGAATATAAAGTATGGTATATTTTTTGAGTTTAATTTGTATCTAAGTTAATTCATGTGTTATTTTATAGGAGTTTATTAGCATACATATATACATACATCTATATATACAAATATATATATATATATATGGATAGTGATGAATTTTGTTATTAATTTATTTATTATTAGTATTTCTTTTTTATAAACAAAAGATAGAGAAGAAGTGAAAATTTTAATAATCCATTTAAGTGTGACCATAAGAATTCTTTATTATTGTGAAATGTTCAATTTAAGAAATGACTGACGTCAAAATTTACTTCTACAAAAATATCGTAGAACATGGTCTAATGAAAAAAGATGATAAGAAGATCGAATCTAGCTTATAATAAAGTAATATAGATTATAATAAAGTATGCTCTTTATGATCTAGTTAATGGGCTTTAGACAAGCCTTTTTGGGGTCAAAAAGAATGGGTGAAGGAGGATTTAAGCTAGTAAAAAGTCTTCTCTTTAAGACTAAATGTAAAAATCTGCAGCTGTAGTTGGCAAGAGCACCAAAGAGGAAATAAAGGAATGAGGCCAATCTAAGGTATAAGTTCGTTGAACTGATGTATGGACTTCTTTGATCTATAATATTCAAGCTTTTAGGCGGTTTTCCACACAAAAAAATGAAAAGAACAAAACCTTTCCCTAAAATAAATGGTTAATTCTTGGGCCTAACAAATCTAAATTTTACGCACATCTCACATAATTTTGGATGTTCCTTTTTATCTTAGTATCATTATTTCAATTGTCATGCATATATTTTTGTAATATTACTTAATCCAACTATTTTTTTTTTTTTTGGAACATACTTTATGCCATGAAATTGAGTAAGAACAATAATTTTAGTTGTTTCTATTCATCGTGGGATTAAGGCCTAAGTTTGACAAAAATAAAATAAAAAAAAATAGGCCCCGTCCAGTTTGAATGAAACACCAACTTTGCAGCGCCTATGTGCAAAGTTCAAAGATGTGGGATATATACACATGTCTATACATTTAATGAATATCTTCATTAATTATGTTTTGATCATATTAATTGTGTTGTGTATTCTTATATTAAGTTATAAATGTAATTTTAAAATTAAATTAAAAATTAATGGTATAATTAGGAGTCTAAAATTTAGTTTGACATATCATAACTGTCACTTTAAATGTGTAAGGAACCTTTCTTTTTTATATAGTATAAATGTAGAAGAATAAATTAATCTAAGACCTCATCTAATACCAACTTGTTACTTTCTTATGTAACTAATTTCAAAGGTGAGATGCTAGGGGCTTCAACCTCGGCTACAAAAAATTAAGAAACTTCCATAAGATGAAAAAACGAAGTTGATCATCACACATTATTGGGGGAAAAAGATATGGAATGGAATCAAAGATTTGTTATTCTCTTTTTCGTGGCTCATAATTAGGTTAAGAATTTCGCGAACCCTCCATAGATCGTGATTAGTAAGTCATAAAGAAAAGAAAAGAAAAGATTTGCAACTCTCTCCTTTTTGTTCCTAAAAGAATAAGAAGATTCTTATATTCTTGCTAATTATATCCACGGCATCTTCAATGCAGGAATGTTGGAGTGGCTGCTTTGTGCCTCATAAGCGTTATGGGTGGGGCCATTAGTCCCCAAGTCAAAGAATGATGCAAATAATAAATCCAATAATTTCTCCCAAGCAACAGCCTGGGGACTCGAACCCATGACCTTGCTCTAATACCAATTGTTAGGATCAAACATTTACCATTAGACTAAAAGCTATAACTGTTAACAGAAGTGCAACTTTATTTCTTTATACATTTGGCAGCGCAAAGCATCGTATAAGGCTACGGTCGGCTTGAGGTGGTTGCACCCCATAAGTGTCATGGGTGTGGCGGTTAGTCCCCGAATCAAAGAATAATGCGGATAATAAATCGAACAATTATTATTCCTTCTGATGTGGGGTCAGTCAATTTGGGGACTTCACGTCAATTTATTTATGTTCTCTTTCAGATTAGAAAGTAGAATTATGGGTCCTGGATTATGAGATACAAGAACAAATCAGAGGAATTGTGGAAAGGTCATAACTACACTTCTCCGATACTTAAGCCAAGTAGGTAGGCAATAATAGATCACTACATAAAGAAATTTAAGAGTAGTTAGAATGTGTTAAGAGTAATAGGCCTAAGAGAGGTTGAATTAGGCCGAATACAAAATTATTTTAACTTTAGAAAATGAGTGATAGTTTTAAATTGGAAGTTGCAGACGGAATAACATAAATTTAAAAACAATAAAAAGGTAAATGATACACCAGATTTATAATGGTTCGACAAGTCTACTCTACCACTTAAGCTTTCACTTAGGATTTTAGTCTGCAAATTTCAAAGAGAATTAGTACAAATAAGTTTAATTAATATGAACAAGCAATTCAAACCAATTGAAACTACATTAAACAAACCGAGACAACAAAGGGAAGTAATATTCCAAAATCCCTAACAAAAAAGATTGCACAACTGATGGTAGTTCCAGCTGGACATAAACAACGCATCGCTTTTTATTCTCCAATAAGGTACTTCAAGAAATCTGATGATAAGAGCTGAATATCTCTGCAAGCAAATGCTTGTGCTTCTGAATACATCTCTTCGGAATTAAATAGTGAGTCTTGTTTTTGCAGAAAGTTCCAACGGTAACTTCCATATATAGACTATAACAGTAACTTACTATGTTGGAATGACATTCTTCTATACAAGGAGATTTTTCAGCCTTCATTAACGACTCCAAAATATACTTACCATGTGAGAAAATCCAATCTTGCCAAAGTAATATAGTGGATTTAATATGAAAACAAATCATGATTTTCTTCAAATAATGAAACAAATATTTCACATTATTTGTTATCCATCAAAACATAGAATTGAAGATTCCTAACATAATTTAACCTGTAATATAATGAAGCTTGGGTACTTATAAGCTAACACCTTGTATGGAGTCGTCCTTTCTGATCATACGGCCTCAGTTGAGATTCGACCATGTGTCTCTTAACGCATGGTTTGAGATTCGCACCGTATCTTGGTAGTCCTTCTTGCCAGCTTATTCAGGTTTGGTATGTTCGAATCTCTAACCTTTTTTGGTCCTTTTACCTCTTTAGTGAAAATTGTTTTAGGTAATAATAGTGTAACTTATATCACCTTCTACCTCCATATGCTTTGGAATGTTTACATTAAGGAATAGTTTTCTTTAAGAAAAAATAAAAAATGAAAATCATGGAAGTAATATCGATGATATAAAGTAAAAGATATTATTTTAATTTGGGTGACGATAATCAAATTTATCACCAAACTTAAATATTCAATCGCATCAACCTTGTTGACATACACTGATGTGGGGATCTTGACTTGATTAAACACCACAAAGGATAAAAAAAAAATGATATAACTTATAAATTGTTTCAACCCCTCGAACTCTCGATTTTCAATGCTAAATAAAATCAAATATCATTGGTAGAAAAATAAAATTTTGATGACGATCAAATAAAAATTTGTGTACTTCTCTTTTTTCTTTTTATTAGTTAATTTGATCATAATATTGGAACAAGAATTAGGTGTACATGTCCAATAAAGTTTCCAACAAAATCAAAGCCCACTTCGAGTCATTGTCAAAATGATAGATTTTCTTGTCGTACCAATGCTTATCCTAAGTTTCCATTAGCTATAGCTAAATGTTGCGTCACAATAATTTAGAAAATATAGCAAATATTTACCGAACCAATTCTTTTAGTGGAATTAATTGTTTTTTTATTTTATCCGAATCAACGTGTTGATCCAAGTTCAATGAATTGAACTCACTTTTTTTTACCACTATATATAGGGTATGATGCAAGATAGCATGGACAAATTCTTAATTCAATTTAATTCATCAAATTTCAGAACAAATTAAATGAATTACATTAAATATTTTGAAATTAATGTGTATAATGGTATGTCAGATACGTGTATAAAAACGATTTCTCGATTAAAAAATCCTTAATTTTTTTCCATAAAAATCACACAGTTGGAGCATAACAAATTAAACTATATGCCCCAATTTCCCATTTATGGATGATATAATTATGTTATTTGACAAGAGTTTGATATTCTATCAACCAAATCTTTCTATAAAAAGATCTCCATAATTATCAGGCTCTTAACATAGTGGAAAGGGTCATTGTCAGTCACATTTGGTCATCACATTTGGAAGTGTTGTAGAGCATAGACTTAGGGACAATATTTTTGGTAACATGTGTCAGGGTTCCAGTGTATTCTAGAAGCTCAAAAAATTATATTAATGTTCACTGCTAATCAATATCTAATTGAATTTTTTAGTTCAAACTGAATTTTTTATTTTAATTTTGATTTGATTGATTTATCGAATTGTAAAGATCCCAAAAAGTACCTCTTATTATGACAATTTTTTACGATAAAAATATTGAGGTCTTAATACATGGGCTTGGGGCGATGAGGTGTGCAATATAGCACATAATACTTAAGTAAAAGAACTACTCGGATATGAAATAACCTGCCAAACAAAGGAAGACTTATGTCAGTTTCAATATCATTTTTGGTAATATAAATAAAAAGAAGGGTTAAATTCATTTTACCTCCCTGTACTATGGGGTATGCATTAAATACGCACTCTACTTTCAAATTCTTCAAATATCCCCTCAAGGGTGTTAAATACCCTCCTTTATTATAAAAAATCTTCAAATATTCTCTTCAAAGTCATCTGCCGTTAGTAAAATAACTGACGGTGGCAAAACTCTACAGTAAATTATTGATTTAACATAAAAAAAAAAAAACTAAATAGCATAAAAACCTAAAATATGTGTCTTTTTTTTCTATGTAGGCAAATCCATCATTGGCACCTGTACTACCAAAATCTTTAAATACCCTACTCAAACTTCTTTGTCGTTAGAAAAGTAACAGTTGTTTGGCTAATATAGCACTAAAATTATCTTTCCTTTACACATATGATTATTGAAAAATTTTATGTCCAAAATACCATTGTAATTTACTATATAATGCTCAAGTTTCTTACTTCAATTTTATTACTTTCATTTTAAGATTTAAAGTATCATCTAACTCCTACTCCAATAAAAACATTAAATCATTTCAATTTTTTTTAAAAGAACATTAAACAACTTCATTTTAATACAGAATATATGGGACCAACAAAACAAAGACTGTTTGTGCGGAGAAAATACATGGGACTATTATACATATTTCTATTTCGTAATTGTTTGTCTAAAATTTTAAAAACCTGCATCCGTTTTGGGATATAAAAAACGTATAATAATGTGTAGGGTTTTGTTATATTTCATTTATAATTTATTATTACTTTGTAAAAAAATGCTATGTATCCTAGGTTTTTATACCATTTAGTTATTTTTTAAGGTTAAATTAATAATTTATTGTGGAGTTTTGCCACCATCAACTATTTTACTAACGACAGATGACTTTGAGATGAGTATTTAAATATTTTTAGTAGTACGTATAAGAGGGTATTTGACACCTTTGAGAGGGAATTTGAAGATTTTGGAAGTAAATGAATGTATTTGATACATATTCCATAGTACATAAATAAAATGAATTTAACCTTAAAAAGAACTATTCGAATATGAGGTAACCTGCCAAATAAAGGAAGACGTGGCAGTTATATGATCAACTTTGGCACTATAAAGTGATGAGGGCATTGCCAAAATAGGGGAGGAGGATGTAATACTTCACAATTCTAAGCCCCAACATCATGTAGCTCCATTACGTTTTCTAGCATTGGACCGTAGAGGTTAGAAGAGGCATCTTCTTCATCTTCAGAAATATTTGAAGAAGCATACAAATAAAGTTTCTGTAAAGTTCTAGAAGAGTTGACAAGTTTCTAAAGGATTTGAAAATAAATTTCTAAAATGTTTCTGATAATTTGAAGAGTGACTAGATATTTTTAGAAAGTTTTACAATATTTGTAGAACATAGGAGAAAATTTAAAAATTTCTAAAATATAATGGATGTGTGCAATATTTATACTATTTCAAAAAGAATGTCCGGTTTATCTTTAAAATGAAAGTTACTTCATGCAATTTTATGCTTTTTACCCTCTAATTTTATGTAAAACAAACACAAAATATAACATTACAGATAAAATTAAAAATTCACGTACATTTTTAGGTAGTTGTGACAACGATTCTGAAAATATGTGAAATTTATCCTTTTACTTAGATAATATATTCAATAAAATTAGGTTATAATTGTAATTTGCGTGTTTAAACAACCCCCATGTATGTAATCAAACATTCCAATTATTTGTGTTATAACCAAGTTCAAATCTTACACATTTTCATTGCTTCTCATGCACTATCCATATGTTCAAAAAAATTCATATTTTCCACCATTTCTCCATAATTTAAACTCAAACCAAAACTTCGTTACTTTTTCTTCTATTTATTCTATTCATAAATTTTCAGTACATAAATTTTGTTTTAGAACAATCAAGCCAATTTCTGTACTTGATTGTAAAAACAAAATATCAATACTTTTATGTGGTTCAACTTTGTTTAAAAAATAATGAAAGACAGAGAAGAAAAAGTCATTGGACCATTAGACTCACTATTTCTATTCACTCAATCGGAACAAAGTAAGCTTAGTATTTAAATACAATTTGTATTATTTTCATTAATTTGGTATTGGGCCATGGGATATTTATTTTTATGTAACTACTACTTATGTTATTATGCAAATTATGGTATATATATTTTAAATGCGTGTTAATTATTAACTAAAATGTCAAAGTATTTTTTTCATGCATGAATTGCGCATAGTCCACTATTGCTAGTTATAAAATAATTTAGAAATATGTTGAGGTATAGAGAATTCTAGACAACCTCTTTCAATTGTTGAATATTTTAAATCTTCACCATCCATTTTAAAACTAGGAAAGTATAAAATGGGGGGGGGGGGGGGGGGGTTCCTTATTTTTGGTTAATGAAATTAAAAAGATTAACCTTTTAGTAAAAAATATTTCCTTTGTGGAGCTCTCTTGTCTAAGTCTTTCCTATGTGCCATTTACTCTGGTCTAGCCTTTTTAGTTACTTTTTAAGACTCCCTTGACATACAAACAATTGAGATATGTTGATTTAGTTAAGCAGCAAAGGACAATTAAAGCAAATATATTGTTAAAGGAATAAGTCGATAACACCATGTTGAAATTCAATCTCTATTAATATTTTATAAAAGCTAAGAACTAAATCTTCACTAATTAGTTATAAAGGTCGAAATTAAGTCTCTCTTAATTGATTACAAAATGCTAAACAAACTAAAATTTCAGCCTCAAATGCAGAAAGGGAAGGAAAAAAAAAAAAGATTTATTATTCACACATTAGTGTTCATAATTTAAAAAATTAGCATAATATTAAATAGCTAGCAATATATCAGTTTGCGTCATGCAGAAGAAAAATACTATAAATCAATATAATTAGAATAAATATTCTAAGACTCTTAATACATAAAGCTCTTAATAAAAACTCCATTTTGCCAAATCAATCCACAAATTGAAATGGCCATTACAATGCTCAAACATGCATTGGTAATTGGATTACACCATCAACTTGGTTTTTGTGCTTAGTGTGCAATAAGACATACTTGAGAAGTGCAATGATATTGATAGTCATGGTAATCAAATTATTATATCAATCTTTTTTTTTTTTAGCAATTAAATTTATTAAAAGAAAATATAGATTTAATTGCTTTCCTATGAATTGACTGGTCAATCTTTTTCTTTTCTTCAAGAATTCAATTTTGCTATCTTTTCTTGTGGCACTTCATAAATAAATAAATTGAGAGAGAGAGAGGAATGTTGTATGTAATTTAATATTTGCAGTTCTTTAAATAAATTCATTGTCTAGATGTTCTTGATTAGGGTCAGATTTTCAAGGAAAAAAAGAATCATTTCAGAAGTAGTTTTTCCAAATTATTATTTCATTATAAACTAATTCTTTTTTATTTAATATCATATGACTTCATTCTAATTCATGCATTATGGGTGTTGATATTTCTAGTTCTTTATTATTACAGAATTATTATTTGTGGGAAAGACATTCTCCTTTTTTTGCTTTACTGGCCTGCAAATAATCCAACAGCCCAAATAACACTTCTTAGATTTGCATAAGCCCAAAAAACCCTCTATTCAACACTCAACTTCACATATTCTTATTGGGCCTTAAAACTCTGTCAACTACTATAAATATATATACATACTGATTACTGCATACACACAATTTTCTCAAATAAGAAAACAAAAATGAAAAAGAAAATTATATAAATGTCATTACACCCGATTAAACATCCTCCACTAATATAAATATTACATGAGTTTGCGAAATAGATTTCATACTAGTAAATTTTGAAGCACCATATTAATTATTAAATAATTAATGATCCAACATAAAATCATATATTAATAAACATATGATACAATCATTAAAAGAAAGACCGATTTTTTGGAATCCTTCTTTTCTTCAAATTGAAGAAATAAAGTTAGAACTAGATCGATTTTTAAAATAACTTTTTGTATATTCTTAATGTCCCGACTATTAACAGAAATTAGCTTGCCGAAAAAATTGAAGAATCTCTTGAAAATCCTAAAAAATCTATTCTTTTTTTTTTTTTTGTCTCTAATAGATGGGATGAGAACTTCATTTGAATTCAAATAGTGTTGAGAGATCCACTAAAATTCAAAAATTGTAGAAAAATAAAAATTTTCTTTTATTCATTTCAAGAGAACGAAAAATAAAAAATTAATTAATATATTCAAGATAAATATATATTAATAAAAATTATATCCGTCGGTCCCAAAACTATCTAAGAATCATACTATATTTCAGACATTTCAATTACCTAGACGACAGTTTGGATGTACTGTCCACATGCAATGTATTCCAAAATCCCAATGCAATAAATTTTATATATATATATATATATATATATAAGAGCTGCAAAAGAATTTTTGGTTTTTTAAAATATTGATGCTGGAAATTGCAATTTGATTGGCCAACCTTTATTATATGTTCATGTATAGGTATTGGTTGTCTGATTTTTGCAGAAGTTTGGGTAATTGAAATTGTTTTCTGTTTTATTTACAAGAGCACATGTCTCTCAAGTCCCAGCATCCATGTCTGCAACATCATATGGATGACTTATGGGCTAATGTAAATTTCTCGATTTATTAAATATTATTTAATTATAATATAATTGGTAATAAAAATTATTTATTTATTTATTATTATTATTATTTTAATATTCGAATGTATTGAATCAAATTCATTGTGGAATTACTTTAATGTGTGTGTATATATAGTGTTTTATGTGAAAATTGTTGAGGATGTGTTCAATTTCCTCGATTGGACATTCACAAGAATTTCTGAAACTACAAAAAGTTAAAAATTATCAAATTTTAAATTGATAGATCTTATTCGATGTTTAAATTTGTATCAATGTTGTAAGTACTACTAATGAAATTTGACATATCTCTCATAGTTCCGCCCCAACAACATGATATATTTATTCGATGATTATGGGGATTCTTCTTCTTTTAAGATCCAATCATGACAAATGATAAAGTATTAAATAATTGTATTTTGGAGAAATTTAGAATACCTTGTATAAAGAAAATAATTCCAATCATGCCATCTTTCTCCGAAAACAAAGTCTTAATTTGAATTGGCATAATTTTTTAGCTAAAATTGAAGAAGAAATGTATAATTTTTCATATACTTCTACAATTATGCATTTAGAAGAAGTAACTAAAAATCAATGTCAATTAAGACTGAAATCGAATTATTTTTACATAATTATTGAGAACCTATCACTTTAACACTATGTTTGGTTTAAGGATTTTGACAAGGAAAAGAAAATATTAGGGAAAAAGAAAGTTACTTCATGCAATTTTATAATTTTTACCCTTTAATTTTATACAAAATAAACACAAAAATATAAGATTAAGGATAAAATTGAAAATCTATGTACATTTAAGATAGTTATGATATCAATTTTAAAATATACTAAATTTATCATGTTATTTATCCAATACATTCAATAAAATTAGGTTATAATAGTAACTTGTATGTTTAAACAACCGCCACTGTAATCAAAAACCTCCAATTATTTGTGCTATAATCACTTGTATTCTCCAAACCTTCATTGCTTTTCATGCACTATCCATATATTCAAAAAAAATCGTATTTTTGTAGAGTAGCTTGTGGTCCAATAGCATAAGTCTTCCTATGATGTGGGAGGTCATGAGTTCGCACATGGGCTCCTTATGTGCAGAAAAATGTGCAAGTTGTACTTCAATTTACTTGATTTAATTTCAATAATAGGATAATATTATTTTATTAAAAAGATAAATTCATCATTATAAGTTTGCCCAAAAAAAAAATCCACATTTCTCATCATTTTTCCACAATTTAAACTCAAACCAAAACCTTAATTACTTTTTCTTTTTTCATTTATCAACACTTTTATGTGATTTAACTTTATTTAAAAGATAATGAAAGATGAAGAAAAAAAAAAAAGTGATCAAACCACCCAACTCAAATAGAATCTAATTATTAAATCAGTTAAATGAAAGTACAAACTCCACAACCATATGCACACATAAGGTGCACAAAGGAACACATTCGCATTCTAACACGAGACTGATGTCACTGGGCTAAAAGCCACGAGGACTATAATTTTTATGAATTTGGTATTGAACCGTGGGATGTTTATCTATATGTAAATACTACTTTTGCAGTTTTGCTATTATGCAAATTATGTTGGGTAAAATTTATTTCCATCCTTGAAGTTTCAACGCAATTGCAAAATCATTCCTATCCTTTTAATTGGCTTCAATCTCATCCTTTTGACCATCTTTTAGTAACATTTTCTAGCCCAAAAATGGAAAATGACCAAAGGATCTTTTTAACTATCTTTTATATGACACATAATAAGCAAAATCATTTCCCAACATATAAAAAAGAAAAACAAAATGATCCTTGAGTTTTGTATAGAAGATGCATTTTTTCATAAAAAAAATACATTTTTAATAAAAAATTCTGCCATCAATATGTTGTTCTTAATTGGCAACATACCATAGAGAAGTATCAAAAAGATAATAAGATTCTTCATATATATGTATCAAAATTTTATATACGACTTCATCAATGTATATTCTTTAATCTTTTTTTATATATTTAAAAAAAATTATGAAATGGTTATTTCAATAAAAAATATACACCCATTAATTTTTTAAGTTTATAACATTGGAGATTACTTAATCCATCAAAATATATATCCAATTTTATTTTTTTTATTTTTTTTAAATTTGATTATTTGAAAGGTTAACAACTTTTTTTGTTATTCAATTTTTTCTGTTATTTGCAAAATATAATATGAATATCCAATTATATTTATACAAAAAATTGAGAATGAACATAATAATTTATGTTTTCTATATTTTATATTATAATTTCATCCTCATATCCTGTCACTAATTCATATTTTAAAATCAATTTTAAGTTTATAATTATTTTATCAATTTACTATTATTTAAACTTTGTATTACTAATGTCAAACTCTTTTCTTCACTTACTTATTCGATAACTAATTTATGAGTCAAATTAAAAAGGTTTCTATTAACTTATATACTAATATTTATTTTAACTTTATAATTATTTTATTATTTTATTTTTATTTTTTATCTATACTATCATAGTTTTATCTTAACTTAATTGATTCTTAGTCGAAAATTGAAATTAAATAAGATTTTTTTTAGATTCTTAGTAGCTAATATATTGTCTAATGCTTTATATTTTAAGTTTTAACTTAATATATATACTCATCATCTTTTAAATTTAAAGTAATCTTAAAATGTTATAATTTTAAGTTTTTTTTAACAACTTTTAAGCCGTCAATCTTGTGTTGTATACTATTCTCATATATTTTTATTTTTTAATACAAATATCTGTTAGTTTTTGGTTGCACAATATTTTTTTCTTTTTAATAAAGTATATAATAATATTCATGGACTTTTATCTTTGGAAGTTTTGATTTTTTTTAACTTCTCGCTGAACAATCTAGAAATTTATTGTTCATGATCATGTATATGAGATGTCTTTATATGTTCTAAGCTTTTAAATATTAAATTTTAAAATTTTAAATTTAATTTTACTTGATCAATTTTTGAAGTAATATTTAATTTTACTAATTACTTGACCATTTTTTTGTGATATTTTTATTTTTATATTGTTATTTTTAATTGTATTTATAATTTACAAAATGAATTAATATATAGTAATTTTAAAGAATCTACACGCAGCACGAGGATAATACTAATATAAATATATTTAATAAATTAACTTATTTATCGACTTACAATTGAACAAACACAATTTATTTACCTTAAAGTGAAGAGATCTTATCTTCAAGATGGAGAACCTATGCTATTGTCTACAGTTGAAGCTTGAGAGCTTACATCCTGCAAATTCAATGGAATTAAACTATAAAAAAATAAATTTAACTAAATTAAAAAAAATGAAAATAAATCATACATGTTGCCTTTCGGTTTTTAGTTTATGGCTTAAATTATCCGGTAAAAATGAATGGCTCAGATTTTGTGGACAATTACTAAAATGCCCTTTAAATTGGTTGGATATGTTGTTGGATGATGGCCAGAAGGATGATATTGAAGTTGGTTAAAAGGATATGGATGATTTTGCAAATTGAGTTAAAACTTTATGGACAAAACTGAATTTTACCCTAATTATGTTATATGTCAAGAATCACTCAAAAATGTGGAGATATGTATTAATAAAAAGGTGCTTTTGCATATGCAAACTGTGTATGACTACTGCTAGTAATACAATAATTAGAAATATTTAGAGGTATATAGAATTCAATTTCTAAATAGTATTCTAGAGGACCTCTCCCACTTATTATATGTAAATCTTAATCATCCATTTTAGAACATAGAAAGTATAAATAGGGGAAGTCCTTATTTTTTCATTAACCAAATTAAAAAATTAACCTTTTAGTGAAAAATACTTCCTTTGAAGAGCTATCTTGTCTAAGCTTTTCCCATCTGTCATTTACTTTGATCTAAGCCTTTTCAATTACTTTTTAAGACTCCCTTCACATACAAACAATTGTAAAAGGTTGATTTAATTCTGCGGCAAGCAGAAATTAAAGCAACTAAAGCCACACAACATATTGCTAAAGGAAAAAGTCGATAACAACATATTAAAATCTAATCTCTATTAATCTTTTTCAAAAGCTGAAAACTAAAACCTCTATTACTCAGTTACAGAGGTTGAAAATTAAGCCTATCTTAATCAATCACAAAGGGCTACCTGAGCCAAATTTTAGCCTCAAAGAAAAAAAAATATTATTTCCACATTAATGTTCATAATTTAAAAAAGTAGCACAATATTAAATAGATAGCAATATATCATTCTACATAATTTGAACAAAAATATTAGGAGATTGACATAAAGTACTTCAATGTGAGAAAAAATCATTTTCCTCATCATTTTGTGAGGAAAAATTATTTTCCTCAAATACACTATGTTTTTCCTTAAATTTTCCTTTCTTTAGTATTTCTCTTATCAATCAAACCAAAAAAATATATTTTTCTTAGCATTTTCTGTTCCTTACCAAAATTCATGAACCAAACATAGTGTAAATCGATATACTGCAACAATCTTCATCAATCATCACGTGATATCTGCTAGTCAGCTTTGCATAGATATCATCAGAAGCCGAAGTAAATATCTCCACTTACTTAGGGAATGTTTGGCTATATTTTCCCAAAACAAAATTATTTTGGGAAAACATAATTAAATATATCTTCATTTTCCTTTCAAAGTACTAAAAGTATTTTCCCAAAAGATCCTCTCCTATCCTTCATTATCCTCAAAACTTCTACATTTTTCAATATATGCATACATATATTTTTTATATATACATCTTATATATTTTATTATTATTCTAACTATAAAAAACTTACTCAATTCCATTTTCACCCCAAAAATCTAACAAAAAATCATTGATTTGATTGTACAGTAAAAAATATCTCCTCCAAAATATAAACAAACATACCAAAAATTTTCAAAATCAAATTTTAATTATTCCCCAAAATATAATAAAAAATCATTACATTCCCCAACATAAGTTTCACATTTTTCAATATTACTTTCAACATTCATTCTCCCAAAATATATATTAAAATCATACAAAAAAACATAACCAAATATTGCCTTAAGAAATTTATTTTTTCAAAAAAAGAGGTAAACTTTTGAATTTTTTATTTAATTTACATATAAAACTTAAATTATAAAAGCTTTGGGGAGGGGCGAGAACGATACTACTATTTTAAATGATGATAACTTCAAAAGGTAAATTGCTAGAGTTGAAAAAGATTATTACCTGCCTAGTACCTAGTAATTCTGCACTTAAAACAAATTCTAAAGAGCTTTGGTGCCATGTTCAAAGAATCTTAATCATTAAATTAAAATAATACAATTTGCAAGTTTCTATGCTTATGCTAAGCACATGTATCAAATCATATACATGCTTAATAAAAAAAAAATATGTAATAAAAAGTATGTTAGTCTTTTTTATTTTTGATTTTTAATTTATACACAAACACAGACTTTATTTTTTAGGGGAAAACGTACAATACTTCCGATGAAATTTAAAATTATCATAAATTTTCCTATAAAAAAATTAAAATCTATCAGTACCTCGTATTTCTTTGAAATTGCCACAATGCACCTAAAATTTATTTTAATCCGAATATCAAACTTTACATATATAAACAAAAGAATAATATTATTCAATTAATTAATAGATAAGAAAAAAAAGAAAAAGAAAGAAAGAAAAGTATCTTAGAGATAGGATTAATGCAATTATTTATTGTGCTCATCTTTGTGGATATGTTAGTTTGTTAAAGCACATGTTTTGTGCTCTGTCGGGAGGAAATGGCTATTTTAATTCTGAAAATTTTGTCATCAATTTCAACTGCCCAAAGCCTCAATTAAGACAGTGAAAATTATTGAGAATGCCGGTGCAATTAATAGGAGACATTCCTTATATTGATTTAGGTGACAATTAATTCTTATTCTTATATTAATTTTAGACACACACTAAAAATAATTAAGGATGACATTCATTACATCAATAAATTTAAAAATTAAATTAAATTTTTACATATAAAAGATAAATACATATAAATTTACGTGGTTCAACAAAATCTGCATATGTCCATCAAAACTTTCTCTTTGTATAATAAGATAAATTTATCGATACAAGATGCACTTTAAAGTTTATATTAAACTTTAAGATAAAAATGAAAAATCTCTTATATAGTCAGTTTCGACTTTCAAAGTCATTAATTCAAATATTTAAAGAACTTATTTTTAAAATAAAATCTAACATCTTATAGATTTCAAATATATTTTATAAGTGTAAGAGTCTATATAAAATATTTAAATAAATTTAATCAAACACCTTATTTATCTACTTCTATATAGCAATTAAAAGGCTCCACAGATAATATAAGTAAGGAATTTTTCTCCCCCTAAATGCAAAATAATATACCATCATCAATTAATAGGTTGATGAATAAAACAAGATGTATTAAAATATTTCAAATGCACATATAGTAACAATTTCATTAGTTTCTTCTATTATATCATGGTATAATAATAATAATAATAATAATAATAATAATAATAATAATAATAATAATAATAATAATAATAATAATCTTTTTCCATTAAATATTAAAATATTTGAAATACTCTTTTGTCATTTCCAAGAAAAAAAATCTATTATTTGACAAATTTGTATGTTTGTATATTGAATGAAGTAAAGTATTTGTGCTATCAGAATATCAACATATTGAACATGCATGAATATTTAAAAAAAAAATTATCTCAAAAGTTTAACTACGATGTTTCTAGCTTTTAGAAAAGGAAATGAAAAATACATTGTGTATTAAATATAGATCATTATCCAACTTAAATCTCAATTAATCTGATATATTCTAATGAAATTGATTTAAAAATTACATTATTCCAATTCATTAAATTTTATTAAGTTTTTAATATTATATTACATTATTCTTTATATTGTACAAAAATATTTGTACTTCTCATGCCTTGGCATAGATAATAATTTTAGCCTTTAATTTCCCTATGTTTTGAATTATACTATACTTCTATTATTATATATATTTACAAAAATATTTGCATTTTGTGTATTGACATGAAATTCTAATTAAATAAATGAAATATAAAAATATTTTAGACAAAAAATTCTACTTAATATTAATATACAATATTATCTTTGTTCAAATAGATAATATTTGACACTACTTTTTAACTATTTAATTTTTTAAGAAAATGATATTATTTTGTTAATTTAATATAAAAAATTATAATATTTTATTTATAAAAGCAAAACAAATTAATTGTACATTAATATTTGTATTTACTCTAATTAAGCAAATATATCAAGCATAACACGAGGTTTATATTAGTATAATATACATATAATAATAAAAAAATAAAAATTAAAAATAACATGAATTATATAATAAATTGTAAATTTCAAACCTAAATACAAACAATTCAAAATTGACTCAAAATAAAAATCTAATTTAATTTAATTCGGCTCGAACTTAAAACTCTTAAAATTTATAAGTCGACTTAATTCATTTACACCTTTAAACAAATATAATTCTCCAAATATCACAAATTAAGCTGATTCAACTTGCCTTTCCCCGAAGGCCCAAAAATGGCAAAACAATGTTAGGGTCACTCAAGGGCTAAAAGCATCAAGGTAGATGACGTATGCAATTAACATGTGTTCGGCGGCTGAAGCCAGCGGAGAAAGACTAGAAGTCACTTGCATCAGCCCAGAATTGAGACGCGGGGGCTCGTCGCAACAAGCTGGAAGGTGTAGAAATACTGTAGACATACATATACGTTTTTCTAGAGTACGGTTTTTACAAAAAAATTTATACATTACCATAAACTTTTGTAATTAATTATAGTAATTTTATAATTAATTATAGTAATTAGGGTATGTTTACGGTGAGGTATGTTTGTATTAACCTTATATAAAGTATCATTAAATTAAATAACATGTATATTTTTACAACATATCATTGTTAATTGTAGAACAAGTTGTTGGTTAACATTTTTTGTACATTAAATACTTGATAAATATTTAAAAATAATAATTAAAAGATATTTTTAAAAAAAAATTATTGTATTAAATAATATAACATCATAATTTTGATTTTTATATTTTATAATATTAAAATAATATAATTGTTTTTATTTATAAACTAAAATAAAAAATTTAAGAATAAATATAAAATCTAAAACTATCATCCTAACAACAAAGTTTAATTTTAAATAAGCAATTTAATAATTTAAATCATTTAAATAAGTTAAAAATAATTATTTTGGATTAATACTAACACTATATAAAAATATAAATATATTTAAAATAATTTCATTAAATTAAAATAAATTAAATAATTAAATTAATTTAATTTAATTTAAAAAAAAAAAAAACCACATTCATCTTCCTCTCCCCACCCCGCAAGCCGCAAGCCGCCCATAGCCCTTGTCCCACTACTTCTCCCCCCTGCTTCCACCCCCAAGTCAACAGCGTGGTCGGCCATGGCCAGATCTGGCCGCTGGTCGATCGGCCGCCGGTCATGGCAGTTGAATTTGGGTGGGGTTGGGAATGCGGATGGGATTTTTATAGATATATATGTATATGTTTATATGTATAATATAGATATGTATATATATGTGTAAATATATATTATTTTAAAATATATTTTTGTGGAGGACTTTTGTGGTATTTAATTTTTAACTTTTTTATATTTTTAATTTTTTTTAGTGAGGGTTAAATGGATGTTTCATATTTTGTGAGGTTTTTTTATAAATAGATCAAATTTTAGTTTTTATTTTATTTTATATATAAATAGGTAATAATTTTCGTCAAGATTTTAACCGAAAATTGGATGGAGAATAAAAAATATTTAAAAAGTTACAGAATTTGGACTACAAATTTTCAATACCATAAGTTTGAGATTGATAGTGCATATATAATTTAATTATGGAACTAAAAAGATAATTTTTCAATTTGATTTAATTAAATAAATTTTTAATAATAAAAATTTTATTTTTAGTAGTTATTTTTTTGGGTACAATAAACCATTTACATGGAATTAGAATTAACCATCAATCAATCATACAAATTGTAGGTTAAATGTATTTATCATGTTGCCAACTGTTGAAGCACAACGAAAATAATTTAGGCATGAGATTTAATTTATCAGGAATTCACAAATCACACTCACAAATTTAATGACAAAATTAATACCCGACAGATAGAAAAATAAAACAGACACAGATTTACGTGGTTCGGCAAATTCCGCCTACCTCCACGGGAGTTTTCTTTCTTCAATTATGATAGAATTCACCAGTACAAGCCAACCCTTGAATTTGACATGCCCAAACTCAAGCCAAAAACCTCTTGTACAACTACCATCATAACTACCAAAGAGATATTCACTCCACCCCTTTGTATTGCCCCACTCGTACTCACAATAACTACCCCATGAGTATCACATCATGAGTTCCACGAGTGTCCTGTCTATTTTTTTTTAAAATAATCAAATAAATACCTCTATTTATAATAGAAAATTGCTTGACTACTTTACCTAGAATTGGGAAACCCAATACAAGAAGGAGTCCTAATTATAGTCAAACTTGATTTCCCGAAAACCGAGTCAAATCCTAACAATCTCCACCTTGACGAGGTTTCTCATCTCAGCAATTGTTCATGACTCCATCGCAAACCAAGTTCAATTGGCCTTCAAAGATATCACTGCACATGTCGAATTAGTAAGGTCTTGGCTCTAACTAACTCATCCCGGCCAATGCCCATGTACAGCTTAATGTGTGACTTTCAGGACTCCACCTTCAGTGAATATTCACAACCCTAGGAATCCAATTAGCTCAAGACTCCACCTTTAGTGAATATTTACAACCTTTGGAATCCAACTGCTTCAAGGAAATTAGATTCTTTCGTATCTTTAGGATATAGGTCACACCACCTAAAGTACGAACCACTCCAACAACTATTTTGATTTTCCCCACTTCAATACCCATGACTCTCCAAGTAGAATCATTGCACAAAGACAAATTACCTGTCTTCCATGATTGAAGTGAATCAAAAATAATTCTCCATGGAGCAAACATGCATTATGCATTTGGAATCCAAAATCCATTGATCTCCACAACATTCATGATAATGTTGTCCGCAATACAAATTAAAATCTTCCCGCTGTAAACTCTTCATATCTGTCGGCTTCTCCTACATTTCCTTCAACGCCACTGCTAGGCCCTGTTGAATTAGGAGATTCTTCACTCTTCCTTGCCAAAAAGTGAAATTCCCTTTGTCATCAAAATTTTGAACCGTGAAGTGATTTGCTAAAAACACTACCCATCCTCGAAAAATTAGATCTCAACTTACAGCCCCAACCAAAAGCTCCGATACCAGTTTGTTGGAGCACAGCGGGTATTAATTTTGTCATTAAATTTGTGAGTGTGATTTGTGAATTCCTAATAAATTAAATCTCATGCCTAAATTATTTCCGCTGTGCTCCAACAAACACACAGATTTACGTGGTTCGGCAAATTTCGCCTACCTCCACCGGAGTTTTCTTTCTTCAATTATGATAGAATTCACCAGTACAAGCCAACCCTTGAATTTGACATGCCCAAACTCAAGCCAAAAACCTCTTGTACAACTACCATCATAACTACCAAAGATATACTCACTCCACCCCTTTGTATTGCCCCACTCGTACTCACAATAACTACCCCATGAGTATCACATCATGAGTTCCACGAGTGTCCTGTCTATTTTTTTTTAAAGTAATCAAATAAATACCTCTATTTATAATAGAAAATTGCTTGACTACTTTACCTAGAACTGGGAAACTCAATACAAGAAGGAGTCCTAATTCTAATCAAACTTGATTTCCCGAAAACCGAGTCAAGTCCTAACACCAACTAATAATTAAAATAAAAGGTTATGATTTTGTATTTTAAATCAAATAACTTATATTAAGTACATTTGTACATCCCTCACATGAGGTATGTACAAACAAGATTGCACCATAGACTACTCCTAGTAATTAACGTTTTTAAAACTATGTTTATAATATTAAATTGCAAAGGGAATGTTTGGCTATGTTTCCCCAGAACAATATTATTTTGGAGAAATACAACCAAATATATCCCCCCCCCCCCCTTTTTTTTCTAAATTAAACATTCTTCAATATATACATACATATATTATATATTATATATTATATATTATATATATTATTATTATTATTCTAATATTAAAATAATCATTCAATTTTATTTTCACCCTAAAAACTCAATAAAAAAATATTGATTTGATAGTTATGGTAAAAAATATCACCTCCAAAACATAAACAAATATATCAAAAAATAACTTTCATATTTTCCAATAATTCATTCTCCCAAAACACATAACCAAACATTACCAAAATATTTTTGGGGTTGGGGTGTAGGATAGGGGTAGGGTAGGGGGTGAGTCACCAAAGTACCGCTGAATTCCAGAGGTGCCTTAGGATGGTGATTGATTGGACCTGTTGCCTTTGTTTTCTTCCGCCCCCTCTCTCCTCGTTGTCATCTGTAACTTCTCTTTCAAATTTGCTTTGACTTAATTACCCTTCTATTTGGTGTTTATATTTATTTTTTTCAAAATAAATTTTAATGCACAACACTTACCGGGTGTTTAGCTCAATTTATTTAAAAGATTTTATAAATTCATACATTATATAAGATATTTTTAAAATTTATAAAATATTAAATTTTATTTTTAAAATAAATTATTAAAGTGTTTGCATAATATAAAATTTTAAAACTTATAAAATATTGGTAATGATAATTTTGTAATTAAAATAATTTAAAATTAAAGAAACTTGTTAAAATCTTGTTTTTTTTTTTAAGAGTTTTTAAGATTCTAACATTTTATTTTAGGATTCTGTAAGCTTCTTTTTGAAAAAAAAAATTATGAAATACTTTATAATATTTTATAAACTCTTAAATATATATTTTGAAAAGGTTATTAAATCACCCAGACACCCTATAAGTTTGGTAAGTGTGAGTTTTAGATTTTATTTCGCACGAATAGGTCGAGTGCATGTTTAAAACCCATGTAGAGTAGTTGGGTAATAAAATAAGTAACGAGTTTTAAATTTGATTTTATACTATTTCACTTATTTAAGGGAAAACATTTCAACAAGTGGGGCGAATCACCAGCCGACCAACCACAATAAATAAAATCACCAAGCATTCTCCGTCTCCAAAGAATTCCTAAAATACTTTTTAAAAATTTTGTTAGACAAATCAAATTGATATTCGAATAAAAAATTACAAATAAATATTGATTACAATTGACTTACCATGTTTCACGTTCGTATTAAATAATTCGAAGATGTTCCTATGTAATAAATGATAAATCTATTCATTGAAACATAAGTACGTGCCCAAAATTATTATTAAAAATTATCATGTTGTCGCAAAAGTAAAACTCTACTTTTCCAACCTATGTACTCAATTAGAATGCCATGATACTTTTAGACAACCCCTTAGTGGACACGAAAGAAAAAGACAAAAAAAGGAAGGTTAGTGCCCTCAACCCTCTTATGTTTTTAACATTAATTTGTTTGTTCTCTTATCAATAAATCAATGCTTTTTGAGGGTTCACGTTTTCTTCGTCTAGGACCTAAAATATTATATATATATTTCATTAAAATTTAAAATTTACTATACTTTACATTATATAAAAATTTGATTCTATTATTAAAAGATTAAGGGAGTGTTTGGTTATATTTTGCAAAAACAACATTAATTTGAGAAAATATAATCAAATATATCCTCATATTCCATTCAAAACACACATTTTTCAATATATACACATATTATATATATATTATATTTTATTATTATTCTAACATTAAAAAAATCACTCAATTTTATTTTCACACCAAAAACCCAACAAAAAAGTATTGATTTGACTGTTACAGTAAAAAAAAAAGGAAGTCTCTTCCAAAATATAAACAAACATACCAAAAAGCAATTTTCACATTTTTTAATAATTCATTCTCCCAAAATATAATAAACATATAATAAAATGACACAAAAAACATAACCAAACATTCCCTAAAATTTTTGACTTGGTACCTCTAAATACATGGATCATTGAATGCGGCCACCTAATACATTATGACCAAGACAAAGCATGCTAATTTTGCTGCTCAAAAAGAAGTTGTTGAAGATATTTCCCAAACCTATTTTGCCACGTTGTGTGCCTTTACAGGCTATGACAAATTGGTTTGTATACTTCTTAACCAATAAGCTAAAGATATTTAATCAAATAATCCTAATAATATTGCATAAGCATTGATTTTTTTTCCCCCTCTCACATTGATTCAAAATATAGCCTCCTTAGTCCTTAGCAAGATCAAGCAAGACTTGAATAATGAAAATCTAAAAGTATAAATACTTTAAGAAAAGAAAATTTAATTGCAAAAGTTGTGGAGGGGTATAAGGAAGGAAGATATGAATTTATAAATACATTTGCAAAGTAGGCTCCACATAGCAAATTAAGTCCCTAGGGTTAAAAAAGTAAAAATGAATTAAAGGTGTTCAATTAATTAAATATCAAGGATAATAAAAGGTCGAAGAGGTCGATTAATGAAGTCTACCAAAATGGGCATCTAGGCCCAAGTTGGCTCAAGTTCAATAAAAGATTAATGACTATAAATATCAGCTCTTAAAGTTAAAATGAATACAAAAAATCATTTGCACTTGTTTAACTGTTTAGATCATCTATTTCAATTTATATTTCATATCTTATTTCATTTTATGAATATATAATATATGTATTAAATATTTTTTTATAAAAAGAATTGATTGAGAATCAGATATACTTGGTATATCTATATCAAGTTAGAATATGAGATAAAACTTATAATGGAATAGAGAATCTAAAGTGCACTTGCACAAATTGAGAGCGGCTTAATCTATGCAATGCGTTTTAGAGCAAAGATCTAATTAACTTGCTAATTACTAAAACAAGACCTTAACTCCATTTTTGAACATCATCAAGAATAATGTTTTATTTTGATAGTTAAAAATATCTTTTGTTTTTTTTATTTTTATAACAAAAAGGAGGAGGGTAATCTAGTAATCTCACCTATGAGTTCCAGCCCAGCAAGTAACAAGCTGCTTGTTATAATCCCCATCAAGCTTTCAAGCTCCTCTTCCCATACAAGAGTCTCTCTCCCACCACCCCCCCCCCAACCCAACCCCCCTCCCTCTCTCTATTCTGCATAGTTTTCTTGACTCAAAATTCGTCAGCCTTTCTCTCTCCTCTGCTTCTACTTCTGCAGTTCTGCTGAGTGATGGGTCTGAGCCCTCGTTACTCTTATACCTCGCACATCAACATTATGCTCAACACCACTTTCTTTCGTCACAGGCCTTGAAAGGATTTTCCCCCAAAATTTTCTGTGCCAAAAGAGTAATGTCCCTTAGAAATTTTCCCTATAAAAATTCAATCTTTTTCAGCAAAAAATAAAATAAAAAAAAAGAAGCTATGGAGAGTGGAGGGGTTTATGATGATTCTCCCATGGCAAATGTTTTGTTAAAGAATGAAAGGATTCCATGCACCTCTGAAGTTCTTGATTCTCTCTGGGTTCCAAATTCTTCCCCTTCTTTTCATGGTATTCTAATTTTCTTGCACTGATTCTTCTATCTTTCTGTTTTTATATGTCTAATTGTTCTATCTTGATTGCCTCTTAGTTTAGCTGCTTAAGTTTTCTTGCATTTTCCTTCACTATGTTTTGTGGGCTCCTTTCTTGATTACTTGAACTTTTTTCCTTTTTTTCCCCATTTTATCTGTGCTGTGCTGTTGTTTTGATTAGTGTGGAGGAAAAAGGTCTGAAAGGCAGTAGTTTCTTGCTTTTGGGCAATGTCTTTCTGCTGTAAATTTGTTACTTTGGCAATGAAAAGTGGCTTTTGGATATAAACTGTACCTTCTGACCAACATGAGAATCCAATGATGAAAAGCTTTTCACACATTGATGTTGGATTCTTGTTATTACAAGTATTTGGTAAGAATTGAACATCTTCTCTTATGGTTACTCTGTTTCAGGCTCTGCATCCATGGTGAACTTTGAGGATGTCCGAGGGGAAGACAACAATACTGAGAGGCCACTCTTCAGACAGACAGATACCAAAGTGGAAAATTGCAATGAGGACTTCGATGGATGCTTCCACCAGCCGGAGAAGAAACGGCGGCTCTCGTCGGATCAAGTCCAGTTTCTTGAGAAGAGCTTTGAGGTGGAAAATAAGCTTGAACCAGAGAGGAAAGTCCAGCTTGCTAAGGAACTTGGCTTGCAGCCTAGACAAGTTGCAATTTGGTTCCAAAATCGACGAGCCCGGTACAAAACTAAGCTGCTTGAGAAAGAATATGACTCTTTGAAAGCAAGCTATGATAAAGTCAAGGCAGATTATGATGCCCTTTACAAAGAGAATGAGAAAATGAAAATCGAGGTATGAGCAAGAATTCTCAAGAATTAAGGCCCTTTATTTTCATTCTCACCCATTTTGACTGTTTGGAAATGAATTATCAACAACCCCATTCATTAATTCTCAAGAATTCTCAAAAGCATTTTTGAGTTCAATTACATCAATTGTTTCTCATAAGATATCTTTTTGCCAATAGGTTAATTTGCTGACGGAGAAGCTGCAAAATGGAAATCCCAAGCCGGCAAAACGTGATCCCGTTAGTCCATTGGATTCTCAGCCGAAGAAGAAGAAGCCGATTTTCTCTCTAGATGGGCCACCGGCGGTGGCGGCTGGCAAGCAGGAAGATGGAGCTAGCTCGGCAAAAAGCGACGTTTTGGACGACTCGGACAGCCCACATTATACTGATGGGAATCATTCATCATTGTTAGAGCCTACTGCTGATTCTTCAAATGTATTTGAGCCAGATGGTTCTGATTTTTCTCAAGACGAACATGACAGCCTGAACAGGAGCCTTCTGCCCCCATCATGCTTCCCGAAACCTGAGGCTGAATGCTATGATGATTTGCAGCCGAATTCTTGCAACTTGGGATTTCCTGTTCAAGATCAAGGGACTTGGTTCTGGCAATATTGAGTTGAAAATTGGCATAGAAAGGGGGGATTTTTGGTTTTTGCATGTTGTTGGTGTTGTGTTGTGGCACTATCTTCTTGTATAAATTAAGGTTGAGCATTAATAATGAAGCTTTTGGTTTTCTTGCAAGATGTTAAATTTGCTCTTTTGTTGAGGATGATTGGATCTAATCTGATTTTAACATGAATTAAACTAGGTTCGTGTACTAATTGTGTTGGGTTGTTGCTAACATTTTGGGCAAAAATTAAGCAATCATTAGTCACTTTATGAGGTAGAAATAACTTAAATCAAACATGTTTGAAATTTTTGCCCATTGAGACAATGATAAAATAAATTAAAAAAATGAGTTTGCAAATAAGATTGCTGATACTGATAAGCGATAACCCTCTTGCTCCCCCATCTTAAGGAGTTTTCGTAACTCTTAAATTTTGATATGATCAAAATTCATATAATTTAACATATAAGAATCTTATAAACTCTATTAAAAAGTGAGGGGATATTAATTTATTTTTAAAATTTTAATAATTTTAATTATAAAATTATTATTACTGACATTATTTGAGTTCCAAGATCTTATATAATCTAAATACTTCAACACTTTATTTTAAAAATAAAATTTAGCATCTTACAAGTTTAAAAAATATAAATTAATATATGAGCCTATAAGATTTTTAAATAAATTTAACCAAATATCCCCTCAGTTCTATGGATTGTAATTGTACAAAAATTTAAGAGTGCGTAAGAACACCTAAGACAATTGTTAAATTATATCAAAGTTTTTAAGAGTTACTTAAATAAATCTACTAAATATTTTCTAATAACTTATAAATTTTTAAACATCCTCTATTATATTTTGAATAGCTTATAAATTTACTTCAAACACCCCCTTAATCCATCGTAAATATATATAATTTACATGTCATTTCAAGAATTTTCATGACTCTTCAATTTTGATACAATCATAGTTTATGCGACGGAATTTTCATGATATTGTGAACAACGTAAAACTTTATAAGCCCAAAGAATTATCAAGAAAGCTAATGCATATTTAAGAATTATCAAAAAATAATTAAAAAAAATGTGTGCTTATTTTGATGCTTCTAGAAGGGACAACAAAGACATTTTATAATTAATTCACATTAAAACGTGAAATATAAAAAGGGATGTAACAGGGTTTGAATACTGACAACCAGGAAGAAAAAGTAGGGATTACACCCATAAAAGTCAAATTTTTTGAAAGGGTTTACTCCAACGTTCTTCCATATGCCATGACTTTTAGCACGAATTTGGGTTACTATAGATGCTGACATTTTGTCCTCCAAAAATTTAAAAAATTTTAAGTATTCTGAACTGTAACACTATTAAAATCTTACATGAATATCATGCTGATCAAAACTACTGCTACATGTGTCAACCCTTGTCTGGATCCATAATGGAAGTTACTTAACCTACAATAATCTTTTCATTTATTCTATTAATTTGGTTTAGGATATATCATTTTTGTTTTAAGCATGAAGGAAAACTGAAAATGCCAAAAACATTTTCCCAACACTTCTAACTGTTGATGTCTTTTCTATCTTGTTATGTCGGTTTAATTTGATCCAAATCGGTTGTTACTGATTGAACTATAAAAATATGGATTGTATTAATTAATCTATATCAGTTATTGTATATTTGTCAAGTGGTCGGCGTATATAAATACTTTTATTATTGAGTATTTCTAGGTACGTACTCATTTTATTTTTTTTACTATTTTTTAATCTTTTTTTTACATTTATTCCTCAAATACTTAATTTAGTATCGAAAGATTTTTCATTTGATGAATTTGAATGATCCTAATTTCACTTATGTGATTTCAAAATATATAATGTTCGGAGCACTTGAATTTTGGGTCGGAGCCCCACTCGACTAGACCCTCTAAGTAGAAGAGATATTTCCCTGATAAATTTTTAGTATTTCATAAGATGATATTCATGCCATCTTATTTATTTTTATTATATGTCACTACAGAATATCTGTATACTAATAATTTGAGTAAATTACACAACATAGTATAAAATTTAGATATGGGAAGCTTTTAAGTAATCCAAGAAGAAACGTTTTATTGCCTTTAATTTTTTAAAACTAATAATTTATATTATTAATAGCATACTAGTCTCGTTTTGATATGTTTTCAAGTAATACATCTAAAATATCTTCATTTATATCTTTTGATTCTCAAAATTACAACTCATGCAGTAGTTACCGTTTACAATCCACTCATTACATATTCCATTATTACTATTTTATTATGATCTTTTTGTGATTACCATAGTATTTTATTTGAGATACTTATTTATATATTTAGACATACACAAGACCAAGATTCCTTGGGGGTTGATTCTCCAAATCTCATATACATATTATATATATATATATAAGTATGAAGGGCAATGCCACCAGCCAATAACCATTTGACTTATTATTATTATTAGAAAAAGGATAGGTAAGGAAGGGGCGATCAGTATAGCAATCCTCCTTAGGCGTTATCATAGAAGCCCCCCACCGCTGTAAAATGTCTGGTCTAAGCTGTAGCTACTGCCCAGAGGATGAGCCTATCACCACAGCTCCATCAAGACGCTAGTCAGCCGAGGCATCTCCATTATAAAGGTGATTGATTCACAAACTACTACCACAAGCAGAGGTGACTGATTCACCTACCACTACCACAAGCGTATTCGAACCTGTGGCCTTCTTATAGAAAGTAATGGATTTTGTCCAACTAGACTATCACCTTAATGGTTAACCACTTGGCATTTGAGATACTTATTTTACATGCATTATTTATCCTTCAAGTTTTGAAAACAGGAACAGAGACGTAGCATTGGGGAGTCCACACGAGTAGGAGAGCAGCTGGTGGACTGATAAGTCACATTAGGTAGTTATGTCTATAAATGCTGAAATGTGCAGCAGTTAATGGCTGAACTAAAAGCTTGGCTGGGATGAACCATATATCTAACTACATATAAAGAGAGGATAGGGTTGTTATTTTATCAGTTTTCTTTTTCTTGCCAAGCTTTTATCAGTTGATCAAAAGCATGAATAGTCCCTTTTCCATGTGGATGGTGATATTTATATGCTTTGCAATGATGGGATGTTAGCTTTTTTCTTGCAAAAATTTGTAATTCTCTTATATTTGTTGCCACATAAATTTTTCAAAACGTGTCCAATATTCGACGGGCAATATAACAGTTTGTTCGACGTACAACAATATAATAAATTATTTTAATAACTATATATATAAAATATCTAGTCATGTTTAAAATTCGTACCACATATCTGCAGCTTCTTTTAAATTTTCGTGTAAACACAAGACATTTTGGTAAAGATAGTTGTTTGCGTGATTATTTTAATTAGATGAATCAATTTTTGTTTTTGAGGGTCTAACATTAATCCTCTTATATTTCCTAATTGATCTAACTTTTAAAAAATTGAATGAACTTTGACTTTGAGGGTGTCTGTTAAGTTTATCAAAAATATCTTATAAGTTGTTAAATCTTATTTTAAAAATAAACATTTGAAAATTTGACAAAATAAAATCCTAGAATGGTAGTTCGAGCTATCAATGGAGCCAATTTTAATCCAAATTTGATTCGAATTCGATTCGATTCAATTATTTAGGATTTTTAATTGATAAAAAATTTCAATATATATGAGCAAGTTAAAAAAGTTCATAATTAGAAATAAATTGAGGGAATATGGATATTGTTCGATTCGATCCATTAATAATTCGAATCCAAATATATTTAGTATTATATATATAGTATTATACATATATATATACACACACATGGTCCTATAACAATGCCAAAATGGATATTTGGATGAAGAAAGTAATGAACTTCTATGCAATATATCAAATCATGTATTTTTCACATAAATTGTTAGATTTTGAGTTTATTTACATCATAATTACATCACTTGTTTTTCTATTTTTATAATAAAAAATGATGTAGGGAGAACAATGAGTAGGAGCCGAATGCCATGATATAGTAAGAACGCGATGCAAATCTCGATTTGATCAAAATAATTTTTTTTTATTATAGAAATCTGAGTCTATAGTTAATTGATTAAGAATCAAGTATAACTATGTATTTATAATGTTAAATAAATACTATTATCAACAACGGAACCTAAAATATAATAGTTTGGTGAATGAATGTGATTGAGCTAAATGATATTGTTGCTTTTAAGTGATCAATAGACTTGAAAATTTATTCATTAAGCTGTTGTGTATTTTTTTAAGGATGACTGTTTTGAATTTAGATTTTGCTAAATTTTTAGAAAAATAATAAATATATGATGATTTTTGAAGTATTTGGATTTGAATTTTTTTGGATATCCGATGAATATCCGACCTTTATTTGAATTTGAATATGGTTATACCAATTACAAATCCAATGATTCTTGTATCGGATTTGGATCTAGTATATTACTTTTGGATTTGGACCTGAATCCAACATGATCCAATCCGAATTCGACCCATTGACAACCCTAATGTTAGCTAGTAACCACAATTTATTAAAATTATAGAAGATTATTAAGATTTTGAAAATAAATTAAAAACTCTTTAGTTTTTCCAAAATAGCTTATAAAGCACTAACATTTTATCTAGGAACTAGGAAGCTTACAAGATTGTTTCCTAAAAAATTTAGTAATAACTTTATAGTATTTTATAAAATATTTTGAAGAGTTTATAATTCCACCCAAATATTATTTTTAATATATATTTATAGCAGATCCACAACCTCTTTAAGACTTACATGTCAAGAATAATATTATTTTAAAGAAAGTCATTCATATAAATTGCTTCGAATGGATAAATTCAACATTTATTCTTCGAGTCCAACATTAATTCTGTCATACTAATTGCCCTAAGTTTTGGAAAAATGACTACACATAAATTTTAGCACAATCATTATCATAAGAATCTACTTTTATTCAAATTATCTTTAGAATAATTGCTTTTATCAAATTCCGATTAGCCAAAAAAGCTTTGGAAAAAATTAGGAGATAAAAAAAGAAATCTCAAACAACTTTAAAATTCTAAAATTAAAAAATTAAAGTGATTTAAGTATCCCAAAAATTACTCCATGACATCAAATCATCAAACACCACTCAATTAAATTAATATTTAATATAGGTCCATTACAAAAATCTAGGCACTGATATTCAACAAACAAACGGATGGCCACCACGTGTCCATGTCGTACACGTGTTCCCGTCAAAAGCAACTGTCCGTCAAACGGGGCACGCAACCACGCAGATGCGCACACCGCGGCCCGTGGGCCCATGAAAGGTCCCTCAATGGTATCACGGCCTGCAACGTGGCGGGCGGGTGATGGTTGGTGTAAAGGCATGGGCTGAGCCCGCATGGCCCACATTTCGCTTTCGCTCATTCTATCCCAGGGGAGATACAGATAAGAATGTAAATGCTGGAAGGTAATGTACTCAAATTCATGGGGGCCCAATGCTTTTTGGACTCAGTCACTAAGGAGAATGGGGTTGGGCCTTTCTTTCGGTAGACACCACTTCTTTTTATTATTTAATATATTGCATTATGTGTTAAGAATTCATATTAAATATTAATTAAAAAAACTTTGTAATTTATAATAACATTTTTTATGAGATAGTTCAATTAATCTGATCCATAACTTTTCAAAAAGATCAAGAACTTATATTGCTGCTGGAAGCGCCACCCCGATTCCCCTCTAGGGTTTTTTTTTCTTCTCGAAAAGCAATTAAAGACATTTCAATCATTACATTGATATTTTAAACTTATGAAGTATATAATTACAATCAGTATATCAAATATAATAAAATAAAAAAAAATTATAATGACAATATATTAATCCTGACATCTAGTAAGACTCAAACTAACAACCTGTTAGTTGTGCCAATTGAAATAGACAATCTGAAATCCGATAAAAAGGGATCAACAATTATAAGTCAATTATTTCTATAATGGAAAGTTTATTTATTAAGTGCTTTATAATAATGTCTTTGATCAAATGATCAAGTGATATTATCTTCACATATATATTTATATTTATGAGAATTGGAGTTTAAACGCTATCGAACTCCACGTGCATGCTCATTACTTATGTAACTTCTTTTTTCTTTTGAAAAGAAACCCTTTGTGAAGGGAAGAAGCATTGCCTTTCGGATATAAGTGTAAATATAATTCTTGGAACCTGACAAAGTTCCAATACATTGGATATTTTTCTCCACAAATTAATGATGTCACAGATGTTACGGTCATGGTAGGGACTTTCATGGATCCCCACAGTCCACGTGCGGACCACGCCCATGATGTCAGACAAGTACTCAAACAGTAGCTGTCCTTTCATGCAAGAACGACTGTTGAGGTTTTGGAGATACATACACATTTACATGTATCTATCTATCAAGTTGGTTGGTTTCTTCTGGTTGTCGATTTCTTATTTGCCCTTTATTCTTCTTTGTTTTGTAATTGGAACAAAGCCCTGAAAAATGCACGGTTTCTGCATTTGGTCATGGATCCCATTTATGCTGTGGTTTCAACTCAAAAGAACTAATTAAGGGCAGCTTCTGCAAACTTTGGGCAGATTTTGTGTTAATCGACTGGTAGATTTGACTGATCTTGACCCTAATTGTGTTTTATGTTGTTCCCACTATACGAACGATTGTGATTATGCAAATAGATAATAAGTTTTCTTGGATATATCAAATATAATTTTGATGAAATTCTTATTGGAATCTATATATCCCGATTCAATAAATAAGGGATTCTTGCCTAGAAAAAGATTACGTGACATGAATGCCCAACCCAACTCGATCCATAAAATGTTCTTTTTCATGGATGGATTCTTAGGATACAACCCACTTTTGTTCGATGAATAAGATGAAGACAGCTTGAAATATACTCTTTCCTTGGGGTACCTCCAGCCATGTGGAACAAGATTTTTTTAAGTGAATTAGTTGGGAGTTTTTTCATGCCGCCTATAATTATCAAATTTAATTGGAAGGTAATCTCATTAAGAAAAGAGACAACTTTCATTATTACCATTCCAATTTAGTTCTACTTGCATAGAACTCGATCTTGGTACCATATTTTCTTACCAGTTAGATTTTTTCACTTTGCCTATACTCACAATAATACCTTTCTAATCTCAGGTACCCTTTTGATGGAAAATTAAGACATGCAGTACAAAGATAGAAGTCACAGTCTGTGGCACTGCCAACTGAACATGCGCAATGATGAAGAGAATATGGCAGAGTTTTTACAAATTTCTTGACCATTTCTGCTGCACATCAGAAAGCCTCAATCTCATATACCCAAAATAGCAGATGCTGAGATTTGGGGGTCCAATGACCATACTATATTCCCTAGTCACTATCATTGAATAGCAATACAGATAAAGCCATTTGATCAAGCAATCACTTTCCCATTCAGCAAAGGGCCACAAACCTGAAAACTTACTATTGAAATGGCTAAAAGAAGAGGGGTCTAAATGTTCAAGAATATGCCACAATAGCTCATTGTTTCTCATGATATAAGTGCTGCTTGTGCTAAAAATGGCACTGCCGCGGTTGGCCAAACGGTGTCGTTAGATGGCGCTGTTAAATGTACAAAAAATGATGCAGAAGCATGGGGGAAAACACATTACTAAAGCTGCTCATAATCCAAGTCTCAATATGCAGCAAAATTGTCCATAACAAGTTAAAGGATATGCAATTTTTGGAGGAAATGATGGGGAAGAAACCCGTCTGGTGCACAATAGTGAAGCCCTAGAATGAAATTGGAAACATTGGCAATAAACTCATGATCTTCTGGGATGATTACAGATGATGATCTTTGTAATGAACACTAGCATAACAGATCTTTCAAACATGCAAATTAAGCATTGCCCCAAGGTCTGTTTTCTTAGCCATGAATCCATAGTTTATATAAAAAGCAAGGCAAATGCAGCATCAATGCAAAAGCAATTGGTCAATGTCTAACACATGAAGTCTTTGATGCAGTTCATTAGCACAGCTGAGGTAAATTGTATGTATGTGAGTGTGTGTATCATCAGAAACATCAATGGAAAACGTATAGAAGTAATACCAGCTAAGCAACTGCAATTTAATTGCCTGCATACTGTATATTTGGCAAACTAATTGTCATTTTCAGTCGTGTCATCCATTTAAGCACAAATATTTATCTGTTCGAAGAAAATCTTCCACATTTTGAGCTGTATGAGAAGCATCTATTCATCTCAAAAACATTGAGGAAATGTCTATCTTGCACATACATAGTTATGCCACTGAAATGCAAATCTCAAATGCTTAAATAAATACAAATGTTATGCAGTGCAATGTCCTCCACAAAAGTCAAAAGAATACCAGTGGCCCTCCAGACTTGGAGGGCTCCTCGTAAAAGAATTCTGTAACCATGATATTCTACAGCTCATGTTAGCCCTTTTCATTACAGAAGACCATCCATGCTATCATGCATTCTTGAGATCTGTTTATTTCACTAAATTCACAATGGAGAAAACTAGTTTGGCCATGGCTTGAGTTGACTCAAACATAAACTACATAGACAGGACTGAATACTGATCAACAACTAACACCTCTCCCCTTTCGTGGACTTGGTGAGAATGTCAATTTTGGAGAAGGGGATTCTCCAGTCCGAAGTCATGGCAGGTATAATCATATGACAATAAGTCTTATCTTTTCACCCATGAACCAGCCTTTTTCTCGTTTTCCTTTTACGACTTACAAGCCTACGGGCAAGGCTGTAAGTAAATATAATACCTCTTATTATAACAGAATCAAGCATGAAAAGGTTTATGGCTTGTTATATTCTATGTTGTAGTGCCTAAGGACAGGACAAACTCCGATCCAGCACATTATTTTCCCAACACTTGTGTATATCTTTTATATGGGATCCTTGATTTACTTCATACATTTGTCCTCAAGATTCATTTGTTGAATAAATTGATTTCTAGAAATTCCTATACTTCATAGCCTTTAGTTATGAAAATATGGATTCGAAGATGGAAAAGATAAAAGCCTTTAAGTGGAAGATAAGCAGGAAAATTTCCTTAGAGAATGTATCTAAGGAGATTTTTGTGAAATCACAAATCAACTTAAACAGTAGCAGGATGTCGGGCAAGTAAATGAAGATGGCATCCATGCATAAAAGCTTGTAATTATCCAGAATGATGGGGAGAGAAGGTACAAGTCATTTGGTACAAGAAGAAGACCACTATCACAGGTATAACATCCAGAAGTATAATGGGGAAAGATCTGTTTTGTTTTTCAAGATTTTCAATATGGCATTCTCATCAAATAGCACAACTTTTGAAGATGACCTGTTCTAACAAACTTATAACTATGTAAGTACTCCTTTTTATTTATATGTCTCCAACATTACAGTGAAATTTTACCAAATCTAAATAATTTTTTCTCACACTTCTTTATCTTCCTTCTTTGTGCTGGTTATTTAGTTCATGAATGCTGTACACAGTTGTTGCATAAATCTTGAGAATTATTCAACAGTTTGATTTGCACTTATTCTAAAGCATTTCAAAGCTGGCACAAATACTTTCTTCTGTTTCCCATGACTTGGTATCATTAGATATTTAAGTTCTTAATTGAAGAAAGATGACATTGTTCCAAAGACAGAACTGTTGTGAAAATAAACAACAATTGCACAGTAAAAGTGATAATAGCACAAGTAAAAGGAAAAACAGCAAGAGTCACCAAGCCAGGGTTCACACCATACACGCCCTTACATCAGATAACAACAACTCCTAAGAGAACTTATATTAGTATTAAGAAATATTTTCCCTTAAGCAGTTCTTTTTTTTCCCCCTCCACATTTACTTCTTGATTTTACTTAAGAAGAGGAAATAAGGAAGATGGCAAGATTCAAAGCATTTATACTTTGTCAATATAGATCTCACTACTTAAGCTGGTGCTGGTACCATTCCTCAAGGCATTTGTTTGCATTTCTTGGATTATCCTCTCATGACAATGCACATGCATATCAAAGTGTAATACAAGGCTGTACATGGGTCGGATTAACTTATAAAATTCAAAACATCAGCTCTTGTAGTCAGGCATTATTGTCTCTGCTGGTCCATAATGGCGATGTTATTGTAGTAATGACTATGAGAATGGGAACAAACTTAAAAAGAAATCAATGTACCAAATTATAACTAACCTAATGTAGTCTGTTGAGAAGAAGAATTCTACTTATTCAGATCTCACATCAATTTGATGTGGGCAATGATTTCTTTAGACTACGGAGGATACTCCACATGAATGTGGAGATAATGAACAGACCTATACCAGTTACAACTGCATATTTGAGTCCGAGGTTAACCAGTAAGTTTACCAGGAGGCCAGCTAGCACGACACCAACAAAATTTGCTGAGACAGCCGGCCAGAACGGCATGTCCAAAATAGATGCAATGAAGGCTCCAGTCCAAGCTCCTGTTCCAGGGAATGGCACTGCTACAAATAGCATCAAACCAAGCCATTGAAATTCTTTCACTGGATCTGCCTTCCTTTTGGCCCTCTCAAATAACATGTCCAGGAATCTAGAAGCAGCTTGATTCTTTCCAGTGAGAAAAGTTGCAAGCTTTTTCAGGTACAGTATGATAAAGGGTACAGGAACCATGTTCCTGCCATAGCAGCACAAAACATTAGGAGGCAATGAAATTACCCAAAAAAAAGGCATTATTATTTGACATAATGCTTATCCAACAATGAACGGTCCTAATGTGTTATCTAAACAACAACAAAAAAGAAGGTTCAAACTTAATGCCGTTTTACTGTCAAAGCCAAAGGTCTTCACAGGATACCAACAGCTAAAGCATTTTGGTTAACCCCGACCAAAATCCATGTCAAACAACCATCACAGCAAGCTAGTAAATCAAACACAACCCCCTCCCGGAACCCCCCAAAATTAGAATGTTAATGAACAGTACTGTAGTTCTTCCAAATTATGCCCTAAAATCGCAAGGTCTGCCAACTTTAGCTCTCTTACATACAGCACCAATTTTAGGGGATTAACGTAAGTAGCATACCAAAATACTCAGAATGGGAAATCTAATGATCAGTGATACCAACGTCGGCCCAATAATTCTAAAAGTAAGACAAATAATACGCTAAATTTGAATAACAGACATAAGTATAAGTAAATTGAGGTACTAAAAATATCTGGAATTCTAAGTAGAACAGAGAAATGTGAGACTAACCCAAGAATAGATAAGACAGTTAGCATTACAGGCTTGAGTTGTAACCAATAACCAACAGGAATAGCACCACGAAGCTCAAGCACCGGAAGCGTAGCCAGGGCAAAGACAACAGCTTCATCGGGCCAGCCTGAAGCCCGCAAAGCATTAGCAACCTTTACACCAAAGCCCGAAGCCCTAATAGAATCAGCACCACCTATTGCAGCAGCTTTAGCATTCCCAGAAAATGCATACAAACCAACAGACACAGATGCCCACAACAGAACCCAAAGAAGGAACTTCACTGGTTTTTCTTCAGACCCCAACAAAGATTCATCCTTTTCAATTGTTTCAAGAAAATCATCCGATGAAGCTCTTGTCACTCTGATTTGAAGATGGCCCGGATGAAATAAAGTTCGAAATGACAGCAAAGACTGCGACTTTGTGAGAATTGGTTTAAATTGAAGTGAAGAAAAATGGGTTCTTGGAGCTGAAAGTGGTGGTCTATGGCATTTTACACGAGAAATTGTCAAAATGGCTGGTGAGTATGATGAAATGGAAGCCATTGATGATTGTGTTAAGTTTCAAAATTTAGAAATACTCTTCAACTGCTTCTTCATGTTCTGAGCAAGAAGAAGTATTACTTCACTCGTTTGGTAAACTGATGAAGAAATGGGATTAGTAGCCTATTCATAGAGTGGATTAATGTAGGGAGATTAAGATAAGAACAAGATTACGAGTGCGTAACAAACAAAAACTAAGAGGGGATTAATCGAGGTAGATAAGATTTTGGGTTTGTATTATGTGTTTAGGTTTATTGGGAACTTTGGCATTCGATTGTGCAGGAAGTTTGACATAAGTCTCTGGCCGATACATCCCATGAGATGCCGCGATTTGGTTGCAACTTGACCATTTTTTTATGTGTGTTTTCCCCTGTTTAAATTTTCAGTTTCATTCTTAATTCATCTTCTATTCTATTCTTTTGTAAAAATAATTCAGTAAAAATTAAATATAAATACCATAAATTAAAAAATATATATATATATAATATAAAATAGAATAAAGAATCAAATGTAATAAATTTTCAATAAAATTAGGTTGATTTTCAAACATTTTTTCTTTATAGAATCTTAACTTACAATCCATCTATTTACAAAAATGAATATTAAATACTTGACTTGTCAGAATGGAAGGTTATGTTTGGTTATGTATTTCTGTGTGATTTTAATATGTGTTTTGGTAGAATAAATATTGAAAGTGATATTGAAGAAAGTGAAAGTTGTATTAAAGAATGTAATGGATTTTTTGTTATTTTTTTAGAATAGTTAAAAATTGGTTCTAGAGAGTTTTGGTATATTTGTTTATACTTTGTGGGAGATATTTTTTATTGTAATAGTTAAATCAATACTTTTTTGTTTGGTTTTTGTGATGAAGGTGAAATTGAATAATTTTTTTAAAATTAAATTCATTTTGCCCCCTTCTACTATAAAAATCTTCAACCCCCTCCCCCCCCCCCCCGCCCAAAACCCTCATGCTCGTAGTTGAGTAACTTATGCGTATTCTTATATCCAAATTGCCCTTTTAATATATATAAGGATAAATTTATTTTTCCCCTATATTATGAGGGTTGTATCAAAAATCTACTTGTATTGTGAAAATCTTTAAAAATCCTTCTAAAGCCCTCATGTCACTGATGAACTAACTAAAATTTATAGTATGCTCCATTTTTATAAATTTAAACATTATTTTTCAAACAAAAATCATCTTCTGAATTAAACTTTCATTAATTTAAATGCATAATAATGTCAAACAATTATTACAATATAAAATCGTCAAATAGTGATTCATGATGCTCAGACAATTATACATTTATATTTAAAGGAGTGTTGTGCAATCATAATAAATAATCTGGGAACAAACTTTTGTTGGTTTGTTGCGATTGGGACATAAATATTTTTTTATTATACATTTTTAATTATTTATAATTTTATTAACTACTTATTTTTCTAATAGAAGCTAAATAGATGCAAATTTATGTAATTGAGCCAGATATATATGATGAGGGAATAAGATAGAATAACCATTATTGAAGTCTATGGACTAAAAAGATAAAAAAAATTTAAAGAATTTGCAAGTAATAAATGAACTTTTCAAATTAATAATGAAAAGCTACATCAAAGCACCATATACATAAAAATATCAAATATTGAGCTAATGATGAAGAACCAAGTAATGAAAGCAAAATTGAGTAAAATGGAGCATCAATTGAATAAATACAAAGTTCAAAATAGTATCAAATTATTTATTATTGCAATACGTATTCTAGTATTGCATAAAACAATGTGGCCTAGAAGGATAGCAAAATATAATATGTTTGATTACATTTTATTTTATTGATAATCTAACATTTCTTAATAATAATTGAATAGCATAATTAAAAAAATATTTTGAAATTAAGAGTATACTAATCAATTTAAATTGAAAGAGCTGTTTAGCAACTAATTTACCTTCTTTCTCCTACAACTTCGCAATGTTATGAGTTCAACCATCAAATGTTGTTAGATTTTTGTTTGTTAAGGATATACTCTTACAATTTTCATGGGTGATTAAGTTTATTTATGTATTTCATTAGTGAGCGTTATTTTCTCTTTGTTGTAGAGATTGTCAAGGTTAATTTGTTATGATAAAAATAAATAAATCAAGTTTATGAAATTTTTTAATCAACTTATTTATAAGGGTTATATTAGTAATTTAACATTAAATATTAACACCGTTAGTTGGTTTAGGGTTTTTTTTGAAGTTTTAATAGTACAAAGGGTTTTTTGATACAATCTCCATAGTACAAGGGGGCAAAAATGAAATTAATCCATTTTTTTGTTGTTAAAATAATAATAATAATATATATAATATATGTATATATTAAAAAATGTGGAAGTTTTGAGGATAATGAAAAATAGGAGAGAGTATTTTGGGGGGAAATTTTTTTAGAGTTTTGGAGGAAAAATGAATGTATGTTTGGTTATGTTATGTGTATATATACATGTATATATTTTAATTTTTTTAAAAAGAGATTATTTATTATATTATGATGTTAGTAAATTAATTAAATATAATTGAATAAACAATTATCCAAAAGTAAAGGCTTTGTTTGGTTGTAAACCCCCAATATATTTTCCAATTCCAAAAATTTAAACAAACAAACATTACACATTCTCCAATTCCACTTCAAAATACAAAAAATATTCCCAAAAAATCTCTATTATTCCCAACTCCACACCATTCCCCAAGGCACCACACATTCTTTCATCATTACAAATATATACATATATTACCACTCATATAATCTATATATACACATATATAAATAATTTTAAAATATTTATTTCACTCCCAAACTCAACAAAAAAGTCATTGATGTGACATCTTGTTCCCCCCAAAACACAAACAAACAAACTATTTTCTCCCAATTCATTCTCCCAAAACACAAACAAACAACTATCACATTCCCCAGCCCCACTATCCAAAATCCATTCTCCCAAAATATTTTGGGAGAATGGCCCAATTCACAACCAAACATGGTCAAAGAATTTCACACGAAGGTTTGTTTCTCGCATGTATCTATAAAATTTTATTTTGGAAAAATATAACCAAACACTCCCAAAGATATTATTTGCATTTGCAGTTATTTTATTTTATTTAAAAAAAAAGAGATTATTAATTATATTATGATGTTAGTAAGTTAATTAAATATAATTAAATAAACAATTATCCAAAAGTAAAGAATTTCACACGAAGATTCGTTTCTCGCATGTATCCATAAAATAATCTATGGGAATTGATATTTCAAACAATATTGAAAGATCACAAAAATAAGGTTAGTTTAACTATTATATTAACTTATTAAATAAAATTATGTTTTTAAATAGTTAAAGCATAAAACTTATTTTCATAATCTTTTAATTATTGGGAGACTTATTTTAAAGTACCAAACACACTTTTCACTTTTGTGATCAGTCTCCACTTGATTTTTGTTAAAAAAAACTCTTTAGTTCTGTTAAAAGTTTAGAGATCACTCCCTATTCACTTAATTTGACAAAAATACCCTTAAAAATAATATTTTTCATTAATTTTTTCTCACTTCTTCTTCATCCGGACAAGCAAACAGTAAACCCTATCATACCAGAAACAGAAAGAACAGAAAAAACGCAACAAGCTCCACAGCAGGAATGAGAATAACGTTAGAGCCAAAAACCACCAACCCGATAGTTGCATTGTCGTCTTCTCTTTTTATTTTCATCATTTTCGGGTTTCTTCTTCTTCTCAGTTGCTTCTGAGTTTCTTATATTTTTCTGACAATGTCAACCAGTAGTGAAGTAGGAGTGTTCAATCAAGTTAATGGACATATACATTAATCTTGCAAGAAAATGGAGTGAAATCAACGCCAAACACTTCAGTTTGCAATACATAGCTCAACATCAAAGATTGTACATTAGTTTGACTGATGATGACGGTGTCATGAATATAGTCTTGCTGCATTTGGCATTGAAGATGAACGTTGTTGACATCTTGGTAAACCGAAAGGATGAATTAAGCAGCAATGCAAAGAAGAGCAGTGATGGTTTAAGGTAATACTTCTACAGAATCTAAACTGTACTGCAGTTTGTAAAGTTTTGTACTTAAAGGGTTTTGAAATTGCACTCTATTATGTAAGTTTTATACTTCAAGTATTCTATTAATGGATAGTGTTCTATTAATGGATTATCCAAAATTGTACTGCAACTTCTAGCAGTTTATACTTGAAGTGTTCCTAAACTATACGTCTTTTATATAAAATTATTTTTTTGATTTTCTGAAATTATACTTCATTTTATCAAAGATTGTACTATATTTATTGAAGTTATATACTTTCAGTGTTATATTTATCAATTAACCAAAATATACTACAGTTGCTAGGGCTTTATACTTCAAGCGTTCTGAAATTGTACTTCACTTTATCTAAAATTGTACTTTTACTTTCTGAAATTATACTTTCTTTTGTACTTCATTTTATCTAAACCTGTGCTTTATTCATTGAAGTTCTATACTTCAAGTGTTTCGAAATTGTACTTCATTTTATCTAAACTTATACTTTAGTTATTTGAATCTATTATTTAAGTTTAAAGTGTTTTACTAATGGATTATCCAAAAATTGTACTGCAATTGCTAAAGTTTTATACTTCAAGTGTTTTGAAATTGTACTTCACTTTATCTAAAATTGTACTTCTATTTTTTGAAATTATACTTCATTTCATACATTGTTTTACCTTAACATGTACTCTATTCATTGAAGTTCTATACTTCAAGTGTTCTGAAATTGTACTCCATTTTATCTAAACTTGTACTTCAATTATCTGAATCTATTATTTAAGTTTTATACTTTAAGTGTTCTACTAATGGATTATCCAAAATCGTATTGCAATTGCTAAGGATTTATACTTCAAGTGTTCTAAAATTGTACTTCTTTTTATATAAAATTGTACATGTATTTTCTGAAATTATACTTCATTTTACATAAACATGTACTCTATTTATTGAAGTTCTATACTTCAAGTGTTTTGAAATTGTACTTTATTTTATCTAAACTTATACTTCAGTTATTTGAATCTATTATTTAAGTTTCAAGTGTTCTATTAATGAATTATCCAAAAATTATACCGCAATTACTAAGGTTTTATACTTCAGGTGTTCTGAAATTGTACTTCACTTTATCTAAAATTGTATTTTTATTTTTTAAAATTATACTTCATTTTATACATCATTTTACCTAAACATGTACTCTATTCATTGAAGTTCTATACTTCAAGTGTTCCGAACTTGTACTTCAGTTATCTGAATCTATTATTTAAGTTTCAAGTATTTTACTAATGGATTATTCAAAAATTGTGTTGCAATTGCTAAGGTTTTATGTTCTGAAATTGTACTTCACTTTATAAAAAATTGTATTTCTATTTGTTGAAATTATACTTCATTTTATACATCATTTTATCTAAACTTATACTATATTCATTGAAGTTCTAAACTTCAAGTGTTCCAAAATTTTACTTTATTTTATCAAAACTTGTACTCTCGAGTCAAAGTCACTTTCATCGTATGACTTTACCGATCAATATTACCGAGTTGAGATGTATCAACAAGCATACAAAGCAGTGATAAATACTATTCCTACGTATGATATACATGTGTTCCCTCTAGATGATGATGGCGTCATTAATGCACCTGATTGCCGATCTCAACCTGGGCATAGAAGAATACAGAGGATTCCATCACAAATTGAGAAACGTGTAATTAAGTGTAAAAGGTGTGGTAGAATAGGGCATAATCGTCGAACCTACAAAGAATCAGTAATCTAGCTAAATTTCATACTTAATCTAAGAGATTTATACTTGATTTCATGACATTTGTACTTTATTTCGGTAATCATGTACTTGATTTAACGTGAAATTGACATTTTTGTATATTGTCCGAGATATCAGTTATTTTGTACCCCAATCTGGGAGAACTATACTTGGTGTCATGACAATTATACTTTATTTCGGCAATTATGTATTTGATTTAGTGTGAAATTGGCATTTTTGTATGTTGTCGGAGATATCAGTTATTTTGCACCATAATTTGGGAGAATTATACTTGATTTCTTGACAATTGTACTTCATTTCGGCAATTATGTATTTGATTTAGCGTGAAATTGGTATTTTTGCATGTTGTCCGGAATATCAATTTTTTGTACCCCAATTTGGTAGAATTGTATTTGATTTCATGACATTTGTACTTCTTTTTGGCAATAATGTACTTGTTTAGCGTGGAAGTTAGCAAATGGATATTGTCCAAGATATCAGCGCTTTCGTACCTCAATCTGAAATATTTATACTTGATTTCCCGACATTTGTATTTCATTTCGGCCATTATGTACTCCATTTCTTAATATTTTTACTAATATTGTTGAATTAAAATTTGTTCCATGATTTGCTTTTTAAGTCTCAGTAATTAATAACCAAACTCTAAAAATATGTGTAATATTTATTATATGAATAAAATAATATTAAAATTTTAAAGTGTTAACAACTAATGTTCAATGAATGAATGTTATCAATTGCAGTAATGTAAAGAATATTTATACTTTCAAATATGTAAACAAATGAGCATTTGGCAATAATATCCACCCTATAACCCTTACAAATACGTACTTCATCTGATCCGATAATTTCAAAATATTGTACTTGACTATCACTACAATTATTGGAGACTAATTATTCAATTGCAATAAGTATACTTCAACATAACACCATTTATACTTTGTTTGTTCTACATTTGTACTATATTTTCATCATATTGTACTCAAATTCACTATCCGATTTCAATTGAATTGAAGTGTAATTTAACATAACACAATTTATACTTTGTTTGTTCTATATTTGTACTATATTTTCATCATATTGTACTCAAATTCACTATCCGATTTCAATTGAATTGAAGTGTACTTTAACATAACACAATTTATACTTTGTTTGTTCTATATTTGTACTTTATTTTTATCATATTGTACTCAAATTCACTGCCTGATTTCAATTGAATTGAAGTGTACTTCAACATAACACCATTTATACTTTGTTTGTTCCATATTTGTACTTCATTTATATCATATTGTACTCAAATTCACTATTCAATTTTAATTGAATTGAAGTGTACTTCAACATAACACCATTTATATTTTGTCTGTTCTACGTTTGTACTTCATTTACATCATATTGTACTCAAACTCACTGTCTTTGTTCTACGTTTGTACTTCATTTCCATCATATTATATTCAAATTCACTGTCCGATTTCAATTTAATTGAACTGTACTTCAACATAACAATATTTATACTTTATTTGTTCTACGTTTGTACTTTATTTTTCTCATATTGCACTCAAATTCACTGCTCGATTTCAATTTAATTGAACTGTATTTCAATATAACACAATTTATACTTTATTTGTTCTATATTTATACTTCATTTTCATCATATTGTATTTAAATTCACTACCTAATTTTAGTTTAATTGAAGTGTACTTCAACATAACACAATTTATACTTTATTTTTTCTATATTTGTACTTCATTTCCATCATATTATATTCAAATTCACTGTTTGATTTCAATTGAATTGAAGTGTATTTCAACATAACACCATTTATACTTTGTTCGTTCTACATTTGTATTTCATTTCCCTCATATTGTATTGAAATCAAAATATTATAAATACTTGATGGAAAATTATACTTACATGCAAAATAATATTATAAACAAAGTATGCTTCAATTTACATATGTATGTACATACAAAGTATGATTCAAACCCTACAGGCTTAAATATTTTGTATTACAATTGCTTCTAAAATATACTATAGATACACAAGTTTTATACTACATTTTCAGTTAATGTATACTACATGCCTGAATATTTTTGTACTATAGATGCTTCTAAAATGTACTGCATATATACAAATATTAAATTATAATTTAATTTAATCTACAGACTTAAATATTTTGTACTACAGATACTTCTAAAATGTACTGCAGTTACATAGATTATATGCTACACTTTTGCCTGATGTGTACTGCAAACATAAATGTTTATACTATATTTGCTTCTAAAATGTACTGCAGTTACACATTTTATATACTATACTTTCATTTAATGTATACTGCAGGTTTAAATAGTTTGTACTACAGTTGCTTTTAAACTGTACTACAGATACACAGATTATATACTATAATTTCATTTAATCTATAGGCTTGAATGTTTTGTAATACATTTTCGCAACTTCCTCTCCCGGCGTCCAAATCACTTGCTGCTTGAACCGTTGGATAGCTCTCGGCTTATACATTAACTCCACAAAATTCCAGCCCCGTCCGATTCTCCATGGAACAGTAATTTCCCTCGCAATAAGCTAGAATTACAGCATTGCCACTGCACTGCCGCATTCTAAACATCTTCGCCGTTTTCTATCCAAATGGAATCGTATACTTGTGAAAATTGGTGAGAACGTTGCCAACACCTCAAGGAACACCCCACTGAAACAGTTTCACAAAATTCATTTTCCAAGCCACTCTGCTCAATGCATCTTTGCACTACCTGCGTGCAGTAAGACCGCTTCAGGTCGCCCTCAATGTTCAGTGCCCAAACGGACACGGAATGATTTCAAACTTGGTGGGAAGCATTCTCATAACTTAAGGAATATGCCATTGAAACAGTTTTTCAAACCGAACCTCGTAAGAGTCTCTGCTCATGGGCTTTTTTCGCTTTACCGAGTGAGCCGACAACGCCTTGTTGCTCCTAATGCCCCTTGAAGTCAAGGTTGCCATTCTTCTCCAATGAGCGACACATGACATTCTCCCCCACTCGATCCATTGACGTCCTTGTCAACATATACATAAGGACTCGAAGTGTATACGGTGCCCCAACTCAACTCTGATCTCTTTTTGCACTGTATGAATTTAGCTCATCTTTACACAGATTATATACTATACTTTCATTTAATGTATACTATAGGCTTAAATATTTTGTACTACAGTTGCTTCTAAAATGTACTACAGATACACAAATTATATACTACATTTTCAGTTAATGTATACTGCATACTTGAATACTTTTGTACTATAGATGCTTCTAAAATGTACTGTATGCACACAAATTATATACTATAATTTCATTTAATCTGCAGCTTTGAATATTTTATACTACAAATACTTTTAAAATGTACTGCAGTTACACAAATTATATACTACACTTTTGCTTAATGTGTACTGCAAATTTGAATATTTATACTACATTTGCTTCTAAAATATACTACAGTTATAAAGATTATATACTACACATTTGCTTAATGTGTACTGCAAGCTTGGATATTTTGTACCACAAATAATATACTACCACTTTCAGATAATTTCACCGTATAATTTCAGGTAAAAGGAAGTATAAACCTCAAAAAAGTGAAGTACAACTTTCATGCATTTCAAGTACAAATCAAAAACTTCCCATCTCACAAATAAAATTATATATATCAATTGGGTTCAAGTGTTTAACAACTAAATAGGAAATAAAAACCCTAAACATGAGAAAATAGACAAGAAATAAGTATAACACTGAAAAATCACAGACATTTAAAACTGTAAATGCAGAAAACATACATTTGTTTCTTTTTATCACTTCTTTTTGTATTTCGCTTCTTGTTGCCATTGTTTCTCCTTCCATTGTCACAAAAAAAATGGCAGAAATTTTGGTGTATTTTTTTTTTTCTTTCCTCGCGTCAATGGCAGAGGAACGATTCACGCCCTTTTGTTTGGCCGCTTGGAGAAGTCGTCGATTTCAGGAAAAAAAAAAATGAAAGCATTCTTCTTGAGAAAAATGCATTTCTCAGGTATTTTTGTTGTTTTCTCTAACTACAAGGATATATGTGTCTTTCTAAAAGATATGGGGAGTGATTTCTAAGTTTTGTGAAAAGGTAGGGAGTTTAGTATGTAAAAATTCAAATGGGGACTGATCACTAAAATGAAAGTAGGATTAGGAATTTTTTTCTAATTAACCGTTAATTATTAGTAAGTCTCAACCCATTTTGGTTTGTTTTTGAATAAGTTTTGAAAATATTTTTATTTTTACATTATAAATCATCAGTAAGTTTACAATTAAATTCCACTATTATTACATTGTCAAAATTTATTTGTTTATTTAAAAATTTAACTAAATATAACAAAATTATTAAAAACTTATAATACAGAAAATTGCTTGGTATACTGTTAAGTTCGAGCAATAATTTTAAATAATATCTTAACTACAATTTTGAAAGAAATTATATGCTTGAGTCGGGGTCCCGGCGACCTGGAAACGAAGCAGCATCGGATGGAAAACGCAGTGGAGCAAGTACAGAAGACACTGCAAGAAGACGAAGAAGATCGACAAAAACAAGAAGAAATCTGGAGCTGGGGCGCCGGTACTGACGGGCAGCTAGCGACGGGGCGGCTCCAAGATGAGCACAGCCCACAACTCCTCCGCTGTCTCTCCGCCTTTGAGCCTATTACTTTTCTCTCTTGCGGCGGCGCGCATGTCATCGCCCTATCCGCCGGTACACTCTCTACTGTGTGGAAAACATCCACTACACGTACCTACTGTGTGTATTTCTTGATGGGTTTTGCTTTTGGGTGCAGGTGGAAGAGTGTTGACGTGGGGGAGGGGCACTTCTGGTCAGTTGGGCCATGGCGAGATGGTTAATTGTTTAGAGCCGAAGGTAGTCAAGGCTTTGGAAGGCTTTGTTATTACTCATGTCTCTGCTGGATGGAATCACTCTGGGTTTGTTACGGGTTGTTTATTTTCGCCTTTGTTAATTGGTTATGACTGTCTTCCTTTTTAGTAATCATTCAATTGTAGATGTTTGTGGTTGGCAATGAATTATCATGTGATTTGGTTTGTCATTTAGTTTCAGTGATAAAGTTGGGGATTTTAACTTTTGGCATTTTCAAATCCATCGAGCAGTTTATTGTTTGGCTTTTGTCATGATAATGTGTGTGAATCCAGGAAAATTCCTGGGCAATGTTGGAGTAGGTTTGGAGGTGTCGATATAGGATGGGATCATAGTTTCCAAAATCTGAGAGAAAACTGGTAGAGATTCAACTAAGAGATTTCTAATAAATTCCAGCTTTTTTGGCTTGTAACTTGTAAGATATTGCTAACAAGATTGATTTTAATGATCCAATTGTTCTATAACAAAAAATAGTTGAAGTATCTTTTGCTGCAACATTTATTTAGGTGGTAGCAGTAATTTTAGAAGATGACTGATTTGGAAAACTTGTTGGTTGAAGAACAGTTCTTGCAACCAATTCATGAACAAAAAATTCTTGTGGATCTTCTTTGAGGAGTTTTGGTTCTCTCCTTTCGTCCCGCTTCTTTGATTTGTTCTCTCTATTTTATATGGTCTGTTAAACAGTCGCTTCACTTATTAGTTATTATTTAAATTCCTTGCTACTTTTCAGACAATGGTGCTATTTTCACCTGTGGAGATGGTTCATTCGGTCAGCTTGGCCATGGTGATTATAAATTACAATGTTCTCCTATAGAAGTATTTTATTTCAGTTCTAAGCACGTTCAGCAAGTTGCTTGTGGTATGCGACATTCACTAGTATTACTCAGAGGTAATTGCCTGGAACCTTCAATTCCTTCTTTTCATTTTATTGATGAGAAGTGGGAAGCAAAAAGATGTCTGTCATTAACTTTGCTCCAGCCTCATCATAGTTGCACAGACAAATCCTGCCCCTCCAATCCTAGGAGATTAAGCTCACTGTAGTCTATATTTATGCCACATATGTTTTCCTCAGTGCCCTCATGTATAAATGAACTAAGGGAAAGGAGTAGAGAATCTATTATTAACCATATATTAATGCAGTTAATGGAAATGAGTATGGTTGACAATAACTGAACTTTTATCCATAGTTACCTTCTACGACATGATGTAAAGTTAAGTTAATTTAGGAGATAATTTTGCGGAGTTTGATTCATGATGTAGTATTTGTGAAAATGAAACTGCAAGTTTGCATAATGGGTGGTTTGTGTGGGATATGTAATATACACAAGGATATCTTTGGATTTATCAACTTGATGAATTAATTTCAAGATAAGGCTATCCTATTACAGAGGTTTCGGAGGTTCCAAGTCCTTGCATTAAAATTTGCTTTGTCCTTGGTTGTTGGTATCAAACAAGGATGAATTTGCTTTTGTTACTAGCTTCTTGTGATCTGGGAAACATTAGTATTCTCTCAAAGCTTTGTGTTCATGTCTCACAAAAAGGAATTATTTGATAATGCTTGTCTTTTTAACCTTGTGACAGCCTGAGAAATTCTGCAATATTTTTCTCATCAATATTTAAAGGCAATAATAATTAGGTGATTATCATCAAACATTTTTCTTCTGGCTGATAAGGAATTTCATGAATGCAGAATGTTTGAAATCAATGCTGTCACTTCCTTGTCTGTTTGCTTACTTTTATTATGTTTTTTTCGCAATAAATTGTTTCTTGGTTATGAATAGGAGAAAATATTATAGGACATCAGAGGAGTCATAAAAATTTGTATCAATACAGACAATAAAGACCATCAAGTGTACGGATTTGGGTCTGGAAAGCGTGGTCAACTGGGCATATCTAATGACAAAGTCAAATCAACAAACCTTCCTCAGATAACCATGGGGTTGACAAATCTTACGATTGTCAATGTTAGTGCGAATGGAGATCACAGTGCAGCATTATCTGGTGAGTCCCGCAATATATCTCTTGAACGACTTCACATTAGAGGCACGCTAGCCTATCTCATTACTGCAAAACCGCATCTTCTTTGCCAAGCTGTAGGCATAACACAACATGTGAAAGCATTATAATAATGGTCCTAATGGATAGGAAACTTATTTCATAAGGTTACAGACAATCTTATACAAGTACTTATGCTATTCCCCTTGTCTGATTTGGTTATCTTGCTGTTGCTGGCACCAACAAATAAGCTGATGGAAGTCTATATACATGGGGAAGAGGATTCAGTGGTGCTTCAGATGCATGCATTCCTCACCATTTTGATGCATCTTCATCGTTCAAAGAGATTGCTCTTGGATGGAATCATGCTTTACTGTTAACAAGTATGAAAACTTCTAGTTTACTAATTGAACTATCTCAAACACAAAAATCACAAGCAAAGTGAAGAACATATTGGATGTGCAAAATTAGATGCTTGGTGCTTCTTGCAGGAGAAGGCGAACTATTCATGCTCGGTGGCAATCGTCATGGAGTGCTTGGTGATCCCCAAAAAACATCCTTGTCGAGTGATGCATCTGGTAATGTCCCGATAACTGAAAATTCGTACTTTTCTCCGCATTTTGTTATTGAAATCCATCTCTCATGTTTAACACACGGTTTTTGTCTCTTATTTCTGTGTACGCACACTATTATCACATCATTATACTTCCTCCGCTGAGGATTTTTTCACCTTCCATGTATGATGATATGATCCTATCGCGATACGATGACGACAGTGTAGTGTTTAACCCAACTGATAGTATGGCATGTCAATCATTTTCGCATCCCAAGACACAATATCAATGCATAAATGCCTATAAGCTAAAGATTAGGTAGACGAGCTTATCTTTTCTCAGGTCAATCTACAAATACTTTATGCTGGAAATTTGCACAGAGCAGTATCAAATGCAACAATAACCGACTGTTTCTTTTTTATTCTGCCTTTTTAAATTGTTCTCTTCCCAAAAAGCAGAAATGCATAAGCTGCTAGACTATGCTTGCACGATTCCCATTACTTCTTTTTTTTTTGTACTGCACCAATATAGCAATTTTGGTTTTGTTAGATGCAGAAATAGTTCTGATACATGGTGAATTTTATTCCACTTTTCATAGGAAAACCAAAGGATGGTATTATGCAGATAATTCCCAATCTTACAGAAACGAAAGTCCTGCAGATTGCTGCAGGAGCAGAACACTCTGCCTTAGTAACAGGCAAGCAATCATATACATGCTCACTTTTGATTTTTATCAAGTAATCTAAGTTAACTTAGAATTCATTTTCAAATTTCAAATTTGCAGATAATGGATCTGTAATGACCTGGGGCTGGGGAGAACATGGGCAACTGGGCTTGGGGGATACAAATGATCAAACTGTCCCTCAGGTGGTGGACTTAGGCCATAAGGTTACCGAGAAACATGCTACTTCTAAAGTGTATTGTGGCAGCGGGTTTTCCTTTGTTTTGAGGACTTATGATGTGGATTCTGAATCGAGATAAAAGGAAATTGAGGATTTGAGAGCATATTTGACACGGGTTGTGACCCACACAGCAGCCTTGGCTTCAAGGATGACAATTGTTTAAGATCATGGTTTTGCGTTAAAGTTTCTTGAATTGGCTGCTGTGAACTCTGCAGGTCTGAGGAGTTACCGATTGACATAATACACAACTTCTTGTGATGCTGCAAAGAAGAGAAATTAAAAGACTGCAGATTCTGAATGCAAGAAAATATAAGAATTGGCAAACTTTGGGGAGAAGCTTAAGCTATTAAGGATCCTCCTTTATTTGATTTTTGTAATTCATGTCATTGTTCATGAGGTGCATATTTTATCTGCCTTGATTGTAGATGGCAACAAGATCTTAGTTTCTTAAGTATTTCTTTTTTCTTTCCCTCTTTTGCTGGTGAAATCTAATTATTAGTTATAAGTTTCCCTATTAAATTAGAAGTGTGGTGGTCCTAACTTTACCTATAACATTTTCTAAGTTGTTGCATCTTGATGTATTTGAAATATGTTAAAATGATGGGTTGTATTTTTGAAGTATTTGGATAAAATATAATTATGAAATTTAGAAATTTTATGTAGTGGATTTCATATGTAATCTGATCATAATTAAAGCTGTTTATTAATATTTCCAAATGAATTACACAAAAAAAATCTACTGGAATGTATCTAATTATAGCATAAAAAAAATGTAATAATGACTACGTATAAGTTTCTTCTCAAGCACCAACACACATAAGAAAGAATTGATAATTTCCTAAGATGAAGTGAGTATGTTCACATGGTCATGATACAAAAATAAGGCAAAATAGATTCTACCAATACCTTTCAAAGTAAATCAGCAAAAAGAATTACAAACAAAAATTACCAACTACAGCTCACTTCTGTATATCAAAGCTGCTCTACCCTACTTCTTCACTTCTTTTTCCTGTCTAGACTTCTAAAACAAATATTCCTATCTCTGCTGCTGCACATTCATGAAACAAGAAGAATGTTATTTTCATATCCATTATTTTTTACCATAGGGCGCAGAGGATCGATTTTCCATACGCCATCAACAATAAACTTGATCTGCAAGAAAGTATTATATCAGTCCTTAATGATGTAAATCAATGGTTAAAAATGGAAATTATTCAATATATGGTCATTAACCAACCTCATATGTACCAGGATACAGCTTTAAGTTCACAGAAAAGATGCCTGTCTTTGATTTCTCCATCTTTCTCTGCAATTCAGACAAATCATAGTCATAGAATCACACCATCAATCTATGGTAACTCTAAAGCATTGTTAATGAAAGTTTTTTGTTTCCAGCATCCACAAACTTCAGTATAGTTTCTGTTGTTAGTAATTTAAAACAAAGACTCCAGACTTGGTTTCATATAAGTTACACTACTATGATTTTGACTTCTGATAAGGCCTCAATTGGCCCTCGCAGTTCAGTTTATCACAAACTCTCAACTTACAACAAAACCCAATAATGAAAGAACAACAATTGAATCACGTGAACAAATAAAACGTGGCACGAATGGAGTTGCTAACCAGAGCTTCCTAGCAAATCTAACTCACACACGCTACTTTGTGGAACCCAAAAATGTTTGCTCAAATAGGGATCTGGTTAAGGTAGGGCAGATATGTAAGGACAGACGGATGAGTTTTCTTCGACGCTAGAAGCCATGTTCACCCATTTTTTCCTCCCACCCTTTTCAACGTTGTCTCACTCAACATAAACTTCTCAATGCTTTTCATTAAGCAAATGTGATACTGTCAGGTATATTTTGATACTAGAAATGTGTCCCTCTGATTGCCAAAGATTTTTAGAAAAAACTAAAAAATAAAATACCAACATTATGAAAGAATATTATCCTAGAAATGAAAAAGTAAAACAGAGGAAGGATAGGTCCTCAATTGGAGCTCTTATTGTTGAAGAACAAAAAGAAAAAGAAATTGGAATAGAAATATTTGAGAGCAAACGCCAGGTAATGAACTACTTCACAAGAACAGCAAAAACCTCCTCATACATGAATTTGTAACTTTAATACTGGCAGCAGTGTGGGTGAGAGAGAAGTGGAAGCGACTATCAATGGCGGCACTAGGTGGGTTGAACATAAAGGGCGACATCTCTTCTGTTTTACTTATCTCTGGATTCTGACCCTCACAGGTTGCATTTTAATGCTTCTATTATAAATTTTTGACAGTGGACAAATGGGGTTAAATGATCTCATTCTTAAAGTCGAGTGGCAAATCTGCAGGACGTAATTGCATAACAGCAGATAGAATCCAATCAAAAGTTTGTGACCCTATATGTCCATCAGAATGAAAATGTTCAATGCAAGCTCATTCATTCATTTAAGCATTTCTATAAGTACTCATATATTACATCCAGTGGAGTTAGGACAACACAAAAGTTGGCTACAGAAACTCCTAATGCGTTTCACAAGAGCCAAACTGATTTCATGAGATGCAAGAATGTAAACATGCACAGAAGGTTGACAGAAAGAATTGTACTTCTTGGACATACTAAAAGGAAACATAAGCTCCAATGAACTTCGAACATGTTAAGAAATATCTAACCTGAGTTGTCCATCCATCAAAAGATCCCGCCAAAAGAACCTCAGAAGCTGAATTAGGCCAAACTACGCTGGTGGTCCGAAGAAGTTGCAGTGCTTTATGAGCATCATCTATCCTCTTCTGCTTCAATTGTACCATATTTTGTGCATTGCTGTGACAGTACAGCAAGGACGTGACATTTTGATACTCAAAAAGTAGCTAGTAAACAGCTAGATACCAAAAAATTATATTAGACAACATACGTTATTGCTAATGCCATTTTCCCCTCTAGTACTGCCAACTTGGCTCTTATTGATCTCAATCTCTCCTGAGCTCTTATGAACTCATTCTCTTGGAACTCCCATGCATCAGAAAGCTTCTGCAAATCATTCGAGCTTCCAGTTACCTAGCAGAGAAAATGTGCAATGATGAACAAGAGCACCAGATAACAATTTCTAGATAAATGTAAAGAGTTGGGCATTTTTTCTTTTATGTAGAATTCAAGTTACAACTTGTCAACAATTATCTTTATTCTTAATGTTATCCCTTTAAGATCAAAATAGATGGATAAGAAAAATTAACAGTTCACTTCAAATGAAACTTTATTTATTGACCCTGTTGAGACACTAGCAGTAATTTGTAGGGGGCATTACTGCATGTAAAATTAATGAGGAAACCGAAATTACAGAAAGCAGACTGCCCACCTCCTCCCTATTAGATCCTACGGAATGAAGAGTTGTGGTAAGCTCAGATTCTAGATGCTGAAGCCGAGTTCGTATTTGATCAAGACTGATCTCTTCATGTTTGTCTTCAGCATATTCTTCATTTGCTACTGTTATTCCAACATGATAAGTTTCATTATCAGTTTCCACTTCATTTTTGCTGAAAGAAATCTCAGCAGCTGCATATCTCATTGAGTTTAAAACACTGATAATTAGACATAGTTAAACCATAAAAGAACCTTGTCAAAGATTAGTAAAAAGTTAAGTACCTTCAAAATCTGTACGTTGGAACCCAGCTCTCCGACTTGCCCAAGTTCTCCAAGTTTCTGGTTCAGTATTTGGGCTGATCTTACCACTAGAGGTACTCAATATTCCATTATGGTGGAAATTAGGCGTGAGTCTGCTGTTTTCTCCAAGGTCAGTCCTGGCTTTTACAATTTTAAAAGCACCACACCCCATGTTTTAGAATGCAATTAATTATATGAACTATAAACCAAATCAAGACAAATAGGTCATTATTCCCTCAAAGGACAATCACAGTTGGTTATATAGCACCATTTTTCCCATGTAGTAGTTATTCAGCAAAACAAACTTACCAACACCCAAAGAGGTATCAAAGTGCATGTTGTCTCCCTCATCTTTACTTTTGGCATGAGCTTCATATCTATTTTTCGGTAAATTGATTCCGAAATCGCTATTCCTCTGCGTCTCCAATCTACTCAATATACCCTCAATCCCGGTATCTTCATCAGCCCCAATTTCTCTAAGCCAGAAAATTTTTTTCAACAATTAACATTTCACATAAAATTAGCTTCCATTAAGCTATAGTCATCATAGGTACAAATTCAAGAGGATAACTGCTCACATAAGTTAGCATTCTTTTCTGCCAACTTCGACACCTACCATTAATAAAGAGTAGTCCAGAACTCCAAAAGGAACAAATATTTTCTGCGTGCTTCTTAGTTCTTGTTGATTTTTCAAATGATAATATTGGAAGTCATAAAATCTTGTATCGACTAGCACAAAACAATGAAATGGGCAATAATATTCAACAAAATTACCTACGAAAAGAAAAAGAAACACAAGAGAGTCATAAACAAGGCACATTATCAAGAAAACTCCAGGAATAAAAGACTCACAGTGATCTACCCAACGACGCTGGAGCAGCCAATTGCAAATAATCCAAATTCCCAGAATTAGAATTTTCTTCAGGAGAAAAGCCTTCTTCTTTGTGATACCCCAAGAAAGAATTATAGTATTGTTCTCTCAAAGAAGCACTCTCTTTATAACTCTCAACTCTCCTCTGAAACTCCCCAATATCAAAATCTATTGATTCATCAACATTATCTCCCACATTTTCTTCATTCCAACCGAGCGAATACCACCCACCTCTCTTCTCTATAGCCTCCACCAAATCGAATCTTCCCGCTTTCATCAACTCTTTCTTCGTCGGAAACATCGCCGGTTTCTCAGATTTCGCCATGAAATCCATTATCTCCGCCTCCAGTTCTACGTCCCCTTCACTCGGTTTACACCAGCAACACCAAGAATTATCAAGATTTCTCTCAGATTTCGACGCCGCCCTCGCTTCTGTAAAACCGAACAACCCACTCAAAACAACAGCTTTCTTGAATTTTCCAGCCCTTTTCTTCGGATTACACTCAAAAATCAGTGAGGGGATGTGAGGACAGCTCAAACGCGAGAAGGGATGCTGGGACTTTGGAATGTGAGTATGACTGGTGATGAACGACAGCATCGTTCAGGCATTTCGTCGAACACTTTACGATTCTTGTTTTCCTTAGAGGGAGAAGGGGGAAGAATGAGAAGCAGGGAGGAGTTTGAGAGCTGAGCAGTTGATTAACTAACACTGAAAAATGTGAATGCACTTAATGGGTCTACTTATACTATCATAATCCAATAATTATAATAAAAGCTCATTTATTAGCATTGGGTCCTCAAAGATGACAACTTTATCCTTGAGAAAAGATATTCTCAAATCTCAATGATAGTACTTTATGGTAAAAAATGGTTGCAAAGCAAATTGCTGCTTAAAAAGTTTACTTGTGTGTTAGTTTGAGTATAAGATCACCTAACCAAATTTATAAATTCGTAAATAGTTGATATGCATTAATTTGTTAATCGAAATAATGAGGAAATTTTAAATAATTTAAAGAAATATAGTTTATTGTCAAATAAAATACGTCCCATATCAAAATATCATAAACACTCTTCGATTTGGGTTATTGCATTATTAATTTGGAACTGCGTGTATTTATGGTATATTTTACTAATATCAATATAGTTGTCTGTAAATCCAGAGCAATAGCATGATAAATTAAAAAGTGTTAACATACATACTTGGGTTGTCACTAGTCAATTGATCGAGTGAATTATTCAAATACTGAACTTCGAATTTGAATAATTTTAAAATATGTTCATGTGTGAAATAATAAATAAATAAATAAATAAATACACCATTAGATACTTTTACCTCTTGACTAAACTAAGTATTGTTCATAGACTTATGGAAAAAGTTACCAGATGATTTATTGGCTATGTGAGGAAAAAGTCAAAAATTCCCCCTCACTTGTATTGCAAAGTTTTGAGCTAAAATTGGAGAAGGGGGAAAGGAAAAGCATAAATCAGTCCACTTGGCAAAAATAATATTAATTAATCAAAGAATCAAGATAGGTACAATTTCATGTATGTATAATTCTAGATTGGAATTTTCCAGAAGTAGTCACAGCCCTTCATAGAAGGGTCTTTAGTCTTGAATCCTGTCTGTTTATATTTCCAGAAATAGTATGTGGGGGCAGGAGAAAGGTAAATAAACAGTGAAATTTTGTGGCTTGGAGGGACAATGGACACACAAAGAGACACGTGCAAACGGATAGAGTTGGGGTCAACTTGAATTTGGGTCTTGGACAAATAATTACTTAACGCTATTTTGTCTTTCAATAGATATATTATATTTTTGCACCCCATAATAGTAAAAAATGTCGTATATTGGGTAACAGAAAATTTTTCAATATTTAAATTGAGGAAAAGAGTTAATTAAGTTTGAAAGAAAATAGAACTTTATACACATTTGAGTGTTTATATTTCTTTTCATGTAGTTTGGATTAGGGCTATAAATTGGTCATATTCAAATTAAATTAATATTATCCGAATCCAAATTTCAAAATATGTATTCGAATCTTAATATGTTAGTTAATACCATATGTGAGTCCGGTAGATATTCGACACCCAACAAAAAAATTCGATTCAATTTAATATTTTTTTCCCTTTGTATTGTATGAAAAATGTAATATTTTACAAAGTAATTTGAATCAAATTTCAGTTTTTGATAACTTTAATCACGTATTGTCCAAAAGTCAAAGGTAATGTTTGGTTATATTATGTATTGTGTTTTGGTAAAATGAATTTTAGGAATGAAGTTGGGGAATACAATATGTGTTTATTTATATTTTGGGGAATAGTTATATAATTATTTTGAGAAGTTTTTATATGTTTGTTTATATTTTGGAGAGAGATAATTTTTACTATAGCAGTCAAATTAATGTTTTTTTGTTGAATTTTTAGAATGTAATGAGTATTAAATATTTTTTTATTGTAAGATTAATACAAAATATATATGATATATATATATATATATATGGGACTGGTATAGAGTGTACTGCGCCTTGCGTGGTGTCATGCCCGTTGATTCAAACAAATGTGCTAATTCATTCATTAAGCAATTTTCTTTAACAAATAAATAAGGATATCAATCAAAAATTGATTTGATCGGTTTGACATCTATTAGCTTGTTTTTTTATTTTTTGAAAAAATATAAAAATAAAAAGATGAATTATGAATTGAAGATGATGAATAAAGATTTGTACATATAGCTTTTTTGAAAATATGAATTTATTTTTCTAAAATTTAATGAAGTAGTAGTTATACATGGATGTTCATTTTTAGTTTATTATTTTATTTTATTTAATTTCTCTTAGATTATTTGAATATTTAGTATGAAAAAACTTATTTTTATTTTAATTTGAAGTATGAAATGCGCAATTGCTTAAATTAATGTCAAATATTACTTTTAATTAAATTATTTATTTATAGCTGACTAATTATAAAATAATATTTTTTTTCTAAAGAACAACTTTAAAATGAGTAAGAATTAAAAATTTTCAACTAATATTTTTCCTATATTATTAATTTTTTTATTTTTTATTAATATTAAAATATTATATATTTATAAAATTAAAAATAATTATTACATCACACCGATCGAACCAATGGTCCAATCGATCAAACTATTAAGTAATAACCAGTAACATCAACGATTCTTTATCCAATCTAATTTTGAAAATAATGGTGATGAGAGTCCGAATCGTAATACAGGTACTCCGATTCCGATCTATATTGGGTTTAACCCCAAATATGGATATCTTCTGTTGATGATGTTTGAGAATCCTGCAATCAAGGCAAATGTTAGGCTAGCCGAGTGGCCCTCGGCTTAGGCCCTCCGACGCTCAAGTCAGTATTTGAAGTATTTAGCCATGGGTAAGGTAGTTTCAGAGTGTATTCGTGCATACCCTGTGAGGCAAGACAGAGGAGTTTTTATATTCTTCCCCTTGTAGGAAATGACGGGTAAGCCCTTGGCTTACCCTTGGGGTCTTCAGCCTCCTCCAAGGGGCAATTAGTCTATTCCCCCATTTGAATTTTGCCAGCTAGATGTCCTTTCAAGCTACAGGACGGGACGATATACGGTGTGGCGCCTGCCGCGTCAGACAGTGAGGGGATGTCATGCGCCATTAATGCGGTGGCGTGGTGCCAGTCAACGCATTTAATGCGGTGGCAGAGTACTGTGTAGAATTCGACCTCCCATCGGCCTGATGGGGGTTGAATATGGTCGATATTATCCGAGGGCTCCGAGGCGCCCGCCTGGGCCTGGGGGAGACTGGTCAAACCTAGTCAACGTGTCCCATGGGCCCCGGGCCGTTGTCTGAACGTTGGGCCTTTGGGGCCACCGCCTGGTCGAATGGGGTCGGCGTGGCTCCCGGGCCCTGGGCCGTTGTCTGAAACGTTGGGCCCTTTTGGGCCTGAGCCGTTGTCTGAAACTTTGGACCTTTTGGGCCACCCTATATCATGAGTCCCCCCACTTCGCAATGCGGATCGAGGGAATCGACGAGCGGCATTGGCAAGTAGCGAATATTAATGTGTCTCGACCAGGGATTTTAGAAATCGACCAGGGTTTTGCGTGTTTACCGAGCTGTTACATCGTGGCGCGCGTGGGGCGGCGTTATAGTTTCCCCCATTAATGCGGATGCTTGGGTAACCGCACCTCTTTCTTTATAAATACTGACTGGCATTCAGCCCGCTTTCACCTTTACCGCTTCAGATATTCCTTGCTGCAAGAATCACTAACCTTTGCGCTTTCTTCAGAGATTTTCTGGGTTTAGCTTTCCAATCTAGTAAGTACTCTTCCCCCTCTATTTCTTTCCACCTTTCTTTGAAGAAAATGTTTGGGCTATTCAGTTCTGGTGGTACTTCTGGTGGGGGTAGTGAAGCCACTGTGTCTGAGGGTCGTAGGGAGTTTTCTGACTCAAGTAGCTCGAGCTCCGGCGGCTAGAGCAGCGCACGTGGGGGAGAAGCTGGGCCCAGCCGGGTACCCTCTTCTCGCAGGCGATTATTTACCCCAAACCACTATAGCAAGATAATCTCTACCGTCACTCCCTTGGAACTGGCCCGCGTCCAAGAGTTTTACCACATTCATCGCGAATTCCAGTTGCTAGCCCCTGGGCCTCCTGGTCGAATGCACTGCGCCCCTGCTGGTTGCATAACTGTTTTCGAGGATGCACTTAGGTGTGGTCTTAGGTTTCCCTTGAGCGAGAGCATGATAGGTCTGCTTAGGGGTCTTTGAGTGTGCATCACGCAACTGCTACCCAACTGTTTCTCAACGTCGTGTAGCTTTATAGTTCTAATGTGCCTGTACAACCAACCCCCGACCTTTGAAAATTTTTCAAACTTGTTTTATCTTTGCGTGTCGCGTAAATCCGGCAGCACCGAGGAAACAGGCTTTTATTATCTGAGCGCTCGACCTCGTCGGAGGTTTCTCGTGGCGCCCTCCTCGTCCTATGGTCAGGCGTGGAAGAAATGCTACTTCTTTGTGCGGGTAAAAGGAGGGTTCGATATTCCTCGAGAGTGGGCGAGGGGTCCGGTCAAGGTACCAGGGAGTCATGCTCCAACCTGGTCGAGCACATTTGTGGGGGACCTGGTCGATTTTGGTCCCATCGAAGCCACTGTATTCCTCGAGGAGAGGCAATTAGTGTTGGCTGGGTTGTCGCCAGCCCGATTAAATTTTCCCGCTGATTATGAGATTATGAGATAGGTAGACTAACTACGTGCGCCATACCCTGCTGTTTGCTTACGCACATTCCTGTAATTGACATTTTCTGTTGCTTGTTCTTTGCAGACCGTGACGAAATCATGAACAGGTCTAGGGCTAGTGCACTGGCTCGCGTTGAAAGGAATCAGCAGCGCTGACAAGGCGGCGCGATTCGAGAGGAGTCTTCGGGGACTGACGAGCCACGTCGATTAAATGCTGCCCTAGCGCCCTCCAGAACACCTTCGCCTGCTCGACAAGAAGAGGTCGAGAGAACCACGGGTCGGGGAAAGAGACCCATGGGCGAGCCAGCTGCTCCCCCTTGAAGAAGGCAGCTGCCGGGAGGGGGAAAGGGAAGTCGAAGGGCACGGGGCTGAACGTGCCGACGGGAAAAGAGCTCTTCGTGGACCGAAGCCCCGAGGCCCTCTTTAATTTGCGAAAGTTCCCGTCTCCTCGATTTGGGTCGGATCCAGGTGTAGCTGTGGGCGACTCATCGAGCATGGTAGCCTCAGGGCCGGTTGGGTTGGATCCCTTAAAAGTGCTGATGGCTGCGCAGTTTCTGGCTGACCAGAATAAATTCCTGGGTTTAACCCAGCCTGGGTTGCTGTGTAAGTTCGCCTATCATGCGAACATGGTAAGATCTAGAAACCTAGATGTCTACATGTTTAATTCTTCTTTTCCTTTGTTTAGCTGCCCTCTGATATAGTTTCGTGTTTCAGGTCGAGCAGCTGGGCTATCACATGTTTCGCCGTTCCGAGGTGGCACTGGCCGATCGGGAGTGATTGGAGGGGGGTGAGGACACTGAGACCTTGAAGGCTCAGCCCAAGTCCTCCCAGATGCGGGTCGAGGAGCTTGAGAGGGCAAACGCCCAGTATGCCAAAGATATGGAGGCGAAAGACCGTTAGGCTGTGCTGGCGGTCACGGAGCAGACCCGGATAGAGGCGAAGTTGAGAAAATTGGAGCTGGATATTCAAGTCGCCTACGAGTTTGGTCGTGCGGCCGGCCGAAGTGAGCGCCTGGTCGAAGCCAGGGAGGAGTTTGCTCGGGTGATGCCCAAGGTGCGGAAGGAGGTCGTCCAACAATTTATGGTGAGCCCCGCCTTCCAAGACGCAAGTGTTGTGCTTGCTTTGGATGACGCACGGAATTTGTTTAAGAAGGCCATCGCCCAATTGCAACATCTGGGTTACAGCATCAGCGATGAGGATCGCTCGAAGATGGGCCTTGGCTTTGATGAGCAACTGCGCCCGCTAGTGGAGGAAGATGTCGACGAGGCAGATACTGCTGAGATCGAAGCTGCCGATGTTGTCGACATGAGCCCCGAAGAGAGACAGAAGGCAAAACTCGAGAAGAAGCTGAATGCGGTGGGCCGAGAGTTTGAGTTTGCCGGCGACCTTGCCTATGATGTTTTTGAGAACAGGGCAAATGCCGCCGCATTCTTCCCGGCTGCTCCACAGCTGTTTAGGCCCTCTGCTGCCAGTCCCTCCTACCCGGTTACCGCGGCCGTTCCTGTTGCAGAGGCGCCACCGGAACCTCCATCTATTTTGGCTCCAGCGCTTGCTGCCGAAGGGTCTGGCAGTTCTAGCTAGGCCCTTGCCTTGTATTTTTAACTTTTTATTCTATATATATGTCTCACTGAGGCTTTATGAAATGAAATTTCTTTGCCCTTTCACTGCTGTGGTTCACTCTACATTGTCGTTTGTCTACTACTTTGTCGAGTAGAATTAAGTGCGTTTAGTAGTTGTGCTTGCCCCCTTCATCGAATGGATGGTTATTTTCTCTTCGTTGGTTTAAAATTTTGTATGGCCAACTTGTGTAAGTCGGTAGGATGCAATCAGTGCTTGCTGCGGAACACTTCTTGCAATTGTAATATAAAATGGTTTTGCCACCTTTTTGTAGCTAGCGTGCGTTTGCGATTGGGGCTTGACTTCCAGCCTTAAGGGTCTTTTCGCGATGTAAAGCATTGGTCTCCTAAATTTGGCGGAACGACCGAGTTGATGAAAATGCACCGAAGGTGTAGACTTTGTTGTATTGAAAACTTTTGGCGACTGCGGGGTCGCTTAAGGTGGTCTCGGCTGGTGGCCTCGACTTAGATGTCAAATCCTTTCGTCGACTTCGGGGTCGACTAAGGTGGTCATGGCCGATGGCCTCGACTTAGATGTCAAATCCTTTTGTCGACTTCGGGGTCGACTACGGTGGTCTCGACTTAGATGTCAAATCCTTTTGTCGACTTCGGGGTCGACTAAAGTGGTCTCGGCCGGTGGCCTCGACTTAGATGTCAATCATTTCGTCGACTTCAATCGTGATGTGCCTTGTTTTTTATAATCAATACAACAGATGTCAATTAAACAGTTTACACAAAGAATTTTTTCAAGTTTACCGCATTCCATGGTCGAGGTAGCTCGCGACCTGCAGTGTCCGCTAATCGGTAGGCGTTGTTCTTGCACACTTTGATGACTGCATAGGGTCCCTCCCACTTGGGGTCAAGCTTCCCGACTGGTTTTGAAACCTCCACTTTCTTCAAGACTAGATCGCCCACTTTAAAATTCCTCGGACGGACTGACTTATTGTAACGATCCGCCATTTTTGAGCGGTACCTTTGCATCTTGTTGTAGGCTACTTGGCACTTTTCATCTACGGTAATTAAATCCAGCGTCCTCTCCGATGTATTCGCTATTGGATTGTAATGAAACACTCTAGCTGTGTGCTGAATCAATTCGGTGGTATCACTGCTTCAGAGCCATAGACTAGACTGTAGGGGCTGTGGCCTGTGGCCATTCGGGGGGTCATTCAATAGGCCCAAAGAACGCCTGGGAGATCGTCTGCCCAACTGGCTCCTGTCCCTGCTATCCGGCTCTTGATGTGGTCTAGGACTGTTCTGTTAGTGACCTCGGTCTGGCCATTGGCTTGTGGATTCCCTACTGAAGTGAAGTGCTGCGTGATGCCTAAAGTTTCGCACCATCTTCTGGTGTTTTTGCTCTGGAATTGAGTGCCGTTATCGGAAATGAGGATCTTAGGTAGCCCGAACCAACACACGATGTTCTTCCATATAAAACTCTTGATAGCCGCATCGGTGATCTTAGGGACTGGTTCAGCTTCCACCAATTTCGCAAAATATTCGACAGCCACTATGATAAACTTCCGCTGGCTAGAGGTTTTGGGGAGCGACCCTAATATATCGATGCCCCACTGGTCGAAGGGCCATGTGACACTAACGTTGGTCATTGGTGTGGGTGGCCGATGCTGAATGTTCGCATGTACCTGGCAGGATGGGCATTTCTTAGCGAAATCTACGGAGTCGTTGAGCAGAGTGGGCCAGAAATATCCGTAACGGGTAATCTTGTGAGCCAGAGACCTTTCACCCGAGTGGTTGCCACAAATACCCGCATGTATCTCTTGCAATACTTCGTTCGCCTGGCCGGGATCTAAGCACCTGAGTGGCGGCCCGACAATCGACCTCCTGTACAGCTGCCCATGCTCATCTAGTGCATATTTAGGCGCCAAGCCCTTCAACTTTCGAGCCTGCTTAATGTCGTCTGGTAAGGAGCCTCTACTCAGATAGAGTTTGATTGGATGTTGCCAGGATGGGGTTGACTCATCGAGGCATCCAACCTGGCTCCGGTCGGGAGACTGTACGCAGGGCTTATCGGCCACAAGAAATGTTATAGTTCTTTCCCGCGTGCCTTTTGCCGAACTGGCTAGCTTGGAGAGTGCGTCTGCCCGCTCGTTCTCTGATCGAGGGATCTGGCTTAGCGAGAAGCGGCTAAACATCTGTTTCAAGTGTTGTACCTTTGCCAAGTACTGCGCCATCTTGTGCTCTTTTGCCTCAAAGTTCCCTTCGAATTGCTCAGCCACGAGCTGAGAGTCTGTGAAAGCCGCTAGCCTATCGACCCCACGGTCGGCAGCCATGCGCATTCCTGCAATGAGGGCTTCATACTCAGCTTCATTGTTCGTAACCGAGAAATCGAGTTTCACTGCGAAGTCATAACCCTCTGCTAACGGGGATCAAAGAGAAACTCCTATCCCTCCCCCCGACGACATCGCAGAGCCATCGACGTGCAGAGTCCACAAGGGCGTGCTCTCGACCCCCGGACACGATAGGTCGATCCTTTCGAGGATGAAATCTGCCAGGACCTGTGCCTTGATGGCTGCTCGCGATTGAAATTGGATGTCGAATTCTCCAAGCTCGATGGCCCATTTAGTGAGTCGACCTGAAGTATCCGGCTTCGACAATACCTGTTTCAGTGGCTGATTCGTTAACACCGAGATTGTGTGTGATTGGAAGTAAGGTCGCAGCTTCCTTGCTGATGAGACGAGGGCTAGAGCGAATTTCTCGATCTCCAAATAGTTATATTCTGGCCCCTGGAGAGCCTTGCTACAATAGTAAACGGGGCAAGGGTTTCCATTTCTTATTGCAATCAACACCGAACTAACGGAGGCTGAAGAGACAGCCAGATATATCTGTAAGACTTCCCCGAGCTCAGGTTTGGCAAGCAGAGATGGTGAAGAGAGATATTGCTTGAGGTCGAGGAGGGCTTTATCGCACTGTTCATCCCATATGAATCCCAACTTCTTTGTGTTTCTTAGGATTTTAAAGAAAGGTAAGCTCTTGTCTGCCAGCCTGGCCACAAATCTGCCTAAAGCAATCACTCTGCCAATGAGGCGTTGAACTTCTCGCATTGCTGCGCGGCGGGGCTATGTCGAGAACTACTTGAATTTTCTGAGGGTTGGCCTCGATACCTCTCTAGCTGACCATGAAACCGAGGAATTTACCACCCCGCACGCCGAACGTGCATTTGCCTGGGGTTTAGTTTCATACCAAAGGCTCTTACAATAGAGAATGTGTGATTCATGTCAACCAAGTGATTTTCTGCTCTGCCTGTTTTTACAATCATGTCATCCACATAAACCTCCATTGAGTTCCCAATCTCATTTTTAAACATGAAGTTAACAAGCCTTTGATAAGTTGCTCCGGCATTTTTAAGTCTAAACGGCATGACCAAAAAATAATATACCCTATTGGGAACAACAAAAGAGGTTTTTTGCCTATCCTTAGGTGCCATAAATATTTGATAATACCCTTGAAATGCGTCCATCATGCTAAGTAATTCACATCCAGCGGTGGAGTCGACAAGTAAATCAATACGAGGCAAGGGTTAAGGATCTTTAGGGCAAGCTTTATTCAAGTTTGTGAAATTGTTACACATCTTCCACTTTCCCTCACTCTTGGGGACTAAGACAACATTACATAGCCAAGAAGGATACTGAATTTCAACAACATAGCCAACCTCTAGGAGTTTGCTTACCTCTTCTTGGATAATTTGTGTCCGCTCGGCGTTAAAAACTCTCTTCTTCTGGCGGACTGGCTTATGGGCAGGGTCCACATTGAGCCTGTGGACGATGATGTCCGGGTCGATACCCTGCAGGTCGGCCGCTTTCCAAGCGAAGACATCAAGGTTCCTCCGGAGGAAGTCGACCATGAGGCACTCTAGTCGATCTCCCAAATCAGCGCTGATCTTGGTTGTCTTGTCAGGATTCCCGGGCTCTAGCTCAATTGTCTTGAAGTCTCCAGTCGGCTCGACTCTGGTATCTTCGATCTTTCTCTTCTTCGATGAAGTTCCCTCATTGGGTTTCGCTACAGTGGCGTCCCCCGAGGGCTTCAACTGTGGCCTCCTTCTCTGTTCACCGGAGTCCACGGAGATTGTGTAACAGCGCCAAGCGTCCTTGATATTGCATAAAATCTGACCAACTCCTCCAGGGGTCGGGAACTTTATCTTCATGTGATATGTGGACGCGATAGCTCTGAAGTCATTTAGGGCCGGTCTTCCCAAAATAACATTGTAAGCGAACGGGGCTTCGACCACCAAATAGCTAATCATCAAGGTTCGACTGCGATGGCCCTGCCCGAAAGTCGTGGAGAGGGAGATGGACCATAGCGGCATTATCTCTGATCTCCCGAATCCAACTAGAGGCGTTCTGACTGGATCAAAGTTGAGCTTGCCCAAGTCCATCCTTTTTAGTGTCGACTAGAATATGATATTGGCTGAGCTACCGTTGTCGACCAGGACCTTTCTAACTTCAAAGTTGGCGATCTCGAGAGAGACCACCATAGGGCAGTCGATCTTCCGGTCAATGCCTTGGTTTTCGAGGTGGCTGAGGTCTGCGTCTGAAAAGGATATTGGCTCTGTGCTGTTTGTAAGCTGAAAAACCATCTCGACCTTAGTTGGCTTGGTCGAGTCGAGCTGCCGTTGGGTTTGCTTCCTTGCATTTCGGGAGTCTCTTCCCGTGGGCCCCCCAGCGATCATGTCGATGACCCCTCTGATGGGTGGGTGGGCTTCATGGGCAGGTTTCTTCCCTTTGTTCTCTCTTCGCGGGCTGGCTGACCTTTCTCTACGGGGAGTCCGGTTGACCGCGCCCTCTTCTCGTCGATTTCTGTCCTCGACAAATTTCTTTAGGTGCCATTGTCTGATCAACCTCTCAATTTCGTCCTTAAAGTTGAAGCAGTATTCGGTGTCATGCCCCTTTTATCTGTGGAAGTGGCAGAATTTCCCGAACTTCCTCATGGCCTCCGTTTCCGTAATTTTGCGGGGCTTTTTCAGCAGGTTGTCATGTTGAATGGCAAAGAGCACTTCTTTTCTTGCCATGGAGAGCGGAGTATAGTCGTGGAAGTGTCTAATCGGGGACCGACGTCCTTCCCTGTTCTGCTTGTCATCCTTTTCTTTGCCCTTCTTCCTGTCAGTTTCGATGCTGCCGTATTTCATCTTGTTCATCTCTTCTTGGGTCATGTACCTTTTCGCGAGGTCGAGGAGTTCTTCCATTGTGTGGGGCTGAGCGCGGACCAAAGCGTTAGCGCACTCTTTGTGCCTCAATCCCAAAAACAGCACATCAATCAAGAACTCAATCCTCGGACTGTCAATTTTCAATACCTCTGTGTTGAATCTGGTGAAAAAATCTCTCAAAGACTCCCCCTCGGCTTGCTTCACCGTGTGCAAGTGGGTGTGTGGCAGCTTCGCCTTCCTTCTGCTGGCAAACTGGTGCAGAAATTTGTCACAAAATTGGTCATACGAAAAGATGGATGCCGGCTCTAACTTCACGAACCAATCCAAGGCCACCCCCTGAAGTGTGGTTACTAGCATTTTTGCATGAATATACTCGTTGTGTCCATGCAGCTGCATCATGTGTTCAAACTGCAGCAAATGTTCACTCGGGTCCGTGGACCCGTCGTACCGCGAGAGACCAGTGGGGATCTTGGCATCCACAGCGATGCGTTCATTAATGATTTCTTGTGTGAAGGGTGAGTCCCGTTCCCTTCTAAATCTCGAGGGCACCTCCAGCTGAAGGGGCCTGTCCACGTTCCCCCTCGACAGCTCCTCCAGGCGTTTATTTAGTTGCTGCACCTGGTGGGATACCTCCTCCCACTCCTGCTGATCCTGCTTTCTTCTACCTCGGGAACGTTCGGTCCTATCGCGCTACGGGGCTCGAAGGGGCCGAACGTCATGGTCCACGGAGTCTGCTACCTCTTTCCTCAGCGGGGGGCGGGGTGCCTCCGGGTGAAAACAACTCTGGCTTGGTTCTCGCCTAGCTGGATGCCTGGGGGACCCCGGACGCCGTGAGTATTCTACAGGCGGTGCTTGCTCATGCCCCGCCGGGGGGGGGCATGGCGCTGGCTGCCGGTTCCGGCGGCGTGGCTTGCCGGTTCAAGGCGGCTGACAGCTGGGCTGATATTTGTGCGGAGATCTGCTCACTGATGAGCTACATCAACTGGGGCATAGTGAGGGTGACTACGGGCTCAGGCTGTATATTGGGACCCGGAGCAGTCATTTCTTCGTTCTGGCGGGGTGGGGGGGAGCTGGATCTTCTGTTCTCTTCCCTTCCGGAAGGGGCTCGCCTAGTGTTCACCATTCTCGACAGAGGATTCCGTGTGTTTCCACAGACGGCGCCAAATGATAAGGGTCCGAATCGTAATACAGATACTCCGATTCCAATCTATATTGGGTTTAACCCCAAAGGTGGATATCTTCCGTTGATGATGTTTGAGAATCCTGCAATCAAGGCAAACGTTAGGCTAGCCGAGTGGCCCCCGGCTTAGGCCCTCCGACGCTCAAGTCAGTATTTGAAGTATTTAGCCATGGAGTAAGGTAGTTTCAGAGTGTATTCGTGCATACCCTGTGAGGCAAGACAGAGGAGTTTTTATATTCTTCCCCTTGTAGGAAATGACGGGTAAGCCCTTGGCTTACCTTTGGGGTCTTCAGCCTTCTCCAAGGGGCAATTAGTCTATTCCCCCATTTGAATTTTGCCAGCTAGATGTCCTTTTAAGCTACAGGACGGGACGATATACGGTGTGGCGCCTGCCGCGTCAGACAGTGAGGGGATGGCATGTGCCATTAATGCGGTGGCGTGGTGCCAGTCAACGCATTTAATGCGGTGGCAGAGTACTGTGTAGAATTCAACCTTCCATCTGCCTGATGGGGGTCGAATATGGTCGATATTAGCCGAGGGCTCCGAGGCGCCCGCCTGGGCCTGGGGGAGACTGGTCGAACCTAGTCGATGTGTCCCACGGGCCCCGGGCCGTTGTCTGAACGTTGGGCCTTTGGGGCCACCGCCTGGTCGAATGGGGTCGGCGTGGCTCCCGGGCTCTGGGCCGTTGTCTGAAACGTTGGGCCCTTTTGGGCCTGAGCCGTTGTCTGAAACGTTGGGCTTTTTGGGCCACCCTATATCAAATGGATATATTAATACAAGTTTTTTTAAACTTATTCTTGGTGAGCAGTCTTGTCACACTCATTTATAAAGAAAAAAAAAAGGCAAACTTTCTTTTACACTATATTATATTAAAGGAAAAAGATACATGGAATATGATAAGCATAAAGATGAAAAATTAAGCAGTAGCCTAATTTATTCAATAACTTTGACCAATTATAGCATAAACCATACCAATAAAGCTACATGGAGAGATTAAAGTTGATGACTAAAAAGTTGATAAAGCAAAGGAAACAATTACAAAGAGTGGGGAAAGTATCAGTAACATTTCTGAAAATATGTTCATACTTTCTAAAATACATATTTGGGTTGTCGCTAATTAATTGATCGAGTGAATTATCCCAATACTAAACTTCGAATTTGAATGATTTTAAAATATGTTCATGTGTAAAATAAAAATAAATAAATAAATAAACATACCCTTAAATACTTTTACCTCTTGACGAAACTAAGTCTTGTTCATAGACTTATGGAAAAAGTTACCAGATGATTTATTGGCTATGTGAGGAAAAAGTAAAAAATTCCCCCTCCCTTGGATTGCAAAGTTTTGAGCTAAAATTGGAGAAGGGGGGAAGGAAAAGCATAAATCCGTCCACTTGACAAAAATACTATTAATTAATCAAAGAATCAAGACAGGTGCAATTTCATGTATGTATAATTGACAGAATTGGATCAAATTCTAGAGTGGAATTTTCCAGTAGTAGTCATAGCCATTCATAGAAGGGTCTTTAGTCTTGAATCCTGTTCTGTTTATATTTCCTGAAATAGTATGTGGGGGCAGGAGATAGGAAAATAAATAGTGAGATTGGGTGACTTGGAGGAAAAATAGACACACAAAGAGACATGTGCAAATGGATAGAGCTGGGGTCGACTTGAATTTGGGTCTTGGACAAATAATTACTTGGTGCTATTTTGTCTTTCAATAGATATATTATATTTTTGCACCCCAATATAGTAAAAAATGTCGGACATTGGGTAACAGAAAATTTTTCAATACTTAAATTGAGGAAAAGAGTTAATTAAGTTTGAAAGAAAATAGAACTTTATACACATTTGAGTGTTTATATTTCTTTTCATGTAGTTTGGATTAGGGCTATAAGTGGGTCATATTCGAATTAAATTAATATTATTCAAATTTAAATTTCAAAGTATCTATATGAATCTCAATATGTCAATTAATATCATATGCCAGTCTGGTATATATTCGACACCCAACGAAAAAATTTGATTCAATTTAATATTTCTTTTCTTTTTTTTTCTTTTGTATTGTATGAAAAATATAATGTTTTACAAAGAAATTTGCATCAAATTTTAGTTTTTGATAACTTTAATCATGTATTGTCCAAAAGTTAAGATAATGTTTGGTTATGTTACTATTATGTGTTTTGGTAAAATAAATTTTAGGAGTGAAGTTAGGAAATGTTTTCAAAATTGGATCGGGCAAAGAATCGTGACATTACTGGTTACTGGTTCAACCGGTTCAGCCAGTATGACATCACAATAACATAATAATTATATTTAATTTTATATAGATATATATATATAATATTTTAATATTAACAAAAAATAATACTTTCAATGATATAGAAAGAATATTATTTGAAAAAGTTTCAACTTACTTATTTTTAAATACATTTTTTAGAAAAAAATACAATTTCGCAATTAGTCAATTATAAATAAATAAAAAATAATATTTCACATTAATTTAAGTAATCATTAGTTTCATGTTTCAATTCCAAATAAAAGTAAATTCTTCTACTCTAAATATTCAACATAATCTAAGAGAGATTAAACAAAATAAAATAATAAATTAAATATATGCATTCACATATAACTACTACTTCATTAAATTTTAAGAAAATAAATTCATGTTTCAAAAATTTGTATGTACAAAATCTTTAATCATCTTCTTAAACTCATAATTTCTCTTTTCTTTTTTACATTTTTCATTTAAATTTTTTTTTTAAAATTTTTGCAAAAATAGAAAAATATGTGAACTAGTGGTCAACCGGTCGAACCGTTACCGGTTTAATCAATTTTTGATCGATTTTAACCAGTTCAAAAGGTCATTAGTTTTTATACTTCAACCAAATCGGATTGGCCTTTGGTCACAGTCCGACCAGTCAGTCCAGTTCGATTTTCAAAACATTGTTTATAATTTGGGAAATAGTTAGAAAATTATTTTGGAGAATTTTGGTATGTTTGTTTATGTTTTGGGGAGAGATAATTTTTACCGTAGCAATCAAATTAATATTTTTTTATTGAGTTTTTAGCAGTAATTAAGAAACCGGATCGGCCTGGCCAGTTCAACCAGGAGCCAGCAAAAGTTTCGGTCTGGTATGATAATTAAAACCAATTGGCCAAAAAATTAGTTCAAACCAGTAAAAAATTGGTTAAACCAGTTAACCGAATTCTATTTTAAACCCTTTAACAATTTTTTTAATAAAATTAAAAATTAAATGGGCCAAATTTCTCTATTTTTTTCTTTATAGTTCAAACTTTCTCACTTTTTCTCTTCTTCCATTTTCTCATTCAAATTCTCCTCAAACATGAAGTTCCAAACCCAAATTCAAGAACTAAGCTTCAAAATAATTGAAAATTCGTGTATCGTGACTTTATTGCCTATTATAATATTGGTATTAATTTATGTTTTGAAACTTTTGTATTATTTGAGTTTGTATTTGTTGCTTTTGCAAGTTGTAATAGATTCTAAGGATTTTTTTTTAAAAGACTTACTTCATGATTTGACATTTTAAATTAATGTATGGATATCATTGTGGATGAGAGTTTGTAGAAAGTTCAATAAATACTAGACAATTTTTATTTTTTTCCCTTATGTATATTTTTTTGTATTTTTTGATGTTTTTTTTATATTTATATAATATTATATAATATTATGATGTTGTAAGCACAAATTTCTTTATCTACAATAAACAAAATTACAAGATAAGAAATATTGTACAAATAAAGTAAAATTAAAATTTATCAACTGTGGATTCAATTCCTAATCTAATCCTTTGATTTTTTCCTTCCAAATATGATCTTGAATTTAATAAGCTCCACAAAAAATGCCTTGAATGCTGTGGATTTCCTTAAATTTGATTTGGAGGATAATAACACCAATTCGAGGGTTTTGCACCTTGATCCCGAATCAAACGCCAAAATATATGAGCATCGTGAAAAATGCCTTAAACGTCGTGGATCTTTTTGAATTTAATTTGAATAAAATAATGCCAATTCGAAGGCTCCACGCTTTAATCTCGAATCAAACGTCAAAATAGGATGAGTTCCTCGAAGAACGCCTTGGACACTGTGGATCTTCTTAAATTTAATTGAAAGAATTGTTGGACTCCTTCAAAGTTCCTCTCACTTGCTGAATTTTTTGTTGTGTGTTGAATGAGCTTTGGTCAATCCCTTTATATAAATGCTTGATGGCATACTTTCAAATTGATTTGAACTTCTTTGAGGGTCATCTCTTTGATAAGATAATATCAAATATTAAGAGAAAATATAAAGTACGAAGAGATAATATCAAGTATCAAAATATAGTATCAAATATCTTTGATTTGATTGGTCCATAGGCATAGACACTTTATCTTTGATATTTATTAATATTTGACTTGAGCATAAATAAATACTGGAGTATTAATTAAATTAACTATTTATATTTTAAAATTAAATTTAACAAATTCCAAGATAAACAGAAAATTTTGAATTAAAAACTATAATATTATTTTAACGTGTCACTCTTCAACTGGGCAAAAATTGATATGTCTACAAATACCCCCACTTCAAGACTTGGCGAAAGATGTGCTAATCATCCACGAAAGAAGCAGGACTTGAAGTATTTGAGAAGTTTTTTTTTCTTCTCCTAATTCACATATGTTTGTGACAAGAACATCTTTCAAGCATTTCTCAAGCTATGGTGCCCAATAAAAAGGTTAAATCATAACATAATTTAAAGTAAATATCATTTTGAGGGGAGTGTCGTACACAGTTTATACTCATGTGGGCCAAAAGTAACATGCAGTTTAGGCTCGTACGTCAAGGAACATATTTAACTTGAATAGACATTTCATACTCGTGTCAAGGAGTCCACTTGAATTTAGTTGACAATTTATACTTATGTCAATGAGTTTACTTGAGTTTGACTTAATAGACAATTTACACTCTTGTCAAGGAGTACATAGAGAGAATTTGAATATTTAAATAGTTTATTCTCATACCTAAGAGTCTTATTGAAAGTTTAAACTCATATCAAGGAGCACATGAGGAGACTTTGAATATTTAGATAGTTTATGTTCATATCTATGAGTCTTATTGATAGTTTAAGCTCTTATCAAGGAGCACATATGGAGACTTTGAATATTTAGATAGTTTATGCTCGTATCTAGAAATCTTTTTGATAGTTTAAACTCTTATCAAGGAGCACATGAGAAGACTTTAACTTGAGAATTTTAAATAGTTTGTGCTTATATCTAGGAGCCTTATTGACAGTTTAGACTCTTATCAAGGAGCACATGGAAAAAATTTAATTTAAAATTTTTAGATAGTTTATATTCGTATCTAGGAGCATTTGGAATTTGAAGATTTGAGCTTTGGACTTGAAGACTTGAAGATTTGAGTCTTTAATTTGGAAACTTAAAGACTTGAGTCTTGAATTTGGACATTTGGAGACTTGAATTTGAAAACTTGAAGACTTGAGTCATGGATTTAAAGATTTGCAGAGTCGATTTTTGAATTTGAAGACTTTGAAACTTGAGCCTTGACTTGAATACTTGAGACATGATCTTGAATTTGAAGACTTGGAGACTTGAATCTTTGATTTTAATACTTAAAAATTTGAGTCTTGGACTTGGAGACTTAGAGACTTGAGCCTTGACTTGAAGTCTTGGAGACTTAAGTCGTGGATTTTAAAGACTTAGAGAGTTGAGTTTGTATTTGAAGACTTAGGTTTGAATTTGGAGACTTGAAGATTTGAGTCTTGAATTTGAAGACTTGGAGACTTGAATCATGGATTTGGAGACATGGAGACTTGAGAATTTTAAATTGTTTATGCTCTTATCCGGGAGCATTATTGACAGTTTATGCTCATATCAAGGAGCATCTAGAATTTGAAGATGAAAATTAATTGCCCCCAACATCTTCATCACCATCCGTATCACTTGAGTCTTTTTGTTCATCAAAATTCATGCTCATTTCAATATTATGTGCACGAGTTGCCAAATCTTCAAAAAAAAATTGGTTTAATTCCTTGAAGTATATAGCAAAGACTCAAATGCATTCCTTTGATACACATCTCAATTGTTGAAGCCTCCGATAATCGATCTTTGTAGTTAAGGTTTAAATTTCTCCATCAATTTATGTAGTTAATCACATGTTCTTCTTTCTGCTGGCTAGAGTTAATGAATTCAATCATGCTGATTGTCCTTCGAATGCTATAGAAACGATTGAAAAACTCTTGTTCTAGTTACCCCTGACTATCGATGAAGTCTGCCTCCAAGTCAATATACCAATTAAAAGCACTGTCCTTTAATGATCGAACAAATTGCTTGACCAAATGATCTCCATATGTCCCAACATTATTACAAGTCTCAATGAAATGAGCCACATGATGTTTTGGGTTGCCTTTGCCATCAAATTGCTAAAACTTTGGGGGCTGGTAACCAATTGGCATCTTTAGGTTGTCAATCCTTTGAGTATATGGCTTGAAGTAAGTCACAGACAACTTAGAACTTCCATTAAACTTGTCTTTGATAGTCTCAATGATATACTCCTTCAATGGGTAAATGAGAATTAGTCTATAAGTGGAAACTTGAAGTTCTTTATTTGCAGCCTTTTCATTTTCAGCTAGTTGTCTCCTTGTAGATATTTTGCCTTCGTCCTGCACCTCAATTTGTTTCTCTATCATGCAGCTAGCATCAAGATTGCCCACTTTACTCGTCAATTTGGAGATTTGAAAGTTTTGCTCTTGGACATGCTTCATGAGTCCCTCAATAGTCATTGTCAAATTTGCAATTTGTTCCTTTAAGGTGGTAGCACTTGTCACTGTCACCATCGCCATGCTCAAGGAATTTGATGTTGAGTGGGGAATGGATGATGCGAATTCCTTCTTTGAGTCTCCACTATCTTCATTCATATCAATAAGATGCGGCAACGCCTTTTCCATAGCAAGCGAATGAGCTACCTCCAAAGATGATTGCAACATCTTTGACATACTTTTTGTGATGACGTCGACACTTCTTGCTTTGGCACTTAAGGAATTTGAAGTAGTAATTTTCAATGTAGCAGTCTTGTTGGTGGCCATTTAATACTTCAATTTTGATTAAGGAAAGAGATGAAAGGTAGAGATAGTCCCACTGGGCGCGCCAAAATTTGTAAGTGCAAATTTCTTTGTCTGCAATAAACAAAATTACAAGACAAGAAAAATCGTACAAATAAAATAAAATTAAAATCTAATCAACTGTGGATTCAATCTTTAATCTAATCCTCTAATTCTTCCCTTCCAAACATGATCTTGAATTTAATAACCTCCGCAAAGAACGCCTTGAACGTCGTGGATCTCTTTAAATTTGATTTGAAGAAATAATGTCAATTCGAGGGCTTTGCACCTTAATCTTGAATCAAACGCCAAAATATATGAGCTCCGCGAAGAATGCCTTGAACGTCGTAGATATCCTTGAATTTAATTTGAATAAAATAATGCCAATTTGAAGGCTCCGCACTTTAATCTTGAATCAAACGTCAAAATATGATGAGTTTTGCGAAGAACGCCTTGGACGCTATGGATCTCCTTGAATTTAATTGAGAGAATTGTTGGACTCCTTCAAAGCTCCTCTCACTTGCTGAAATTTTAGTTGTGTGTTGAATGAGCTTTGGTCAATCCCTTTATATAAATGCTTGATGGCAGACTTTTAAATTGATTTGAACTTTTTTGAGAGTCATCTCTTTGATAAGATAATATCAAACATTAAGAGATAATATCAAGTATGAAGAGATAATATCAAATATCAAGATATAGTATCAAATATCTTTGATTTGATTGGTCCATAGGCATAGACACTTTATCTTTGATATTTATTAATATTTGACTTGAGCATAAAATAAATACTAGAGTATTAATTAAATTAACTATTTATCTTTGAAATTAAATTTAATAAATTCAAAGATAAATAGAAAATTTTGAATTAAAAACTAGCATATAATTTTATACGTATCACTTTTCAATTGGGAAAAAAATAATATGTCTACAAATGTCACACCAATTGAACCAGTAGATAAACTAGTTGAACCAATAACCAATAAGGTCATCGATTCGATCACGAATTCGGTTGCTCAAACATTGGTTTTTACGGTGAAAAGGGAATTCAGTTTTTTTTAAGAATAATATAATATATATATATATGATATATCTATACTATTATATATAGCACAATTGTGTGTTACCCATAATTATGCAATTTTGGCCAAATGGCAAATTCTTAGAATTTTGAACATTTTAATTCATTTTAAAAAAATATTTATTGTCGATTACTATTTCTACTCGATATGATTATATCTTATTTTTAATTTTTTTCCATTCGAAATTTAAAATCTATCTGTTTGTCTATACTATTATATATAGCACGATGACGTCGAACCCATAATTGTGCAATTTTGACCAAATTTTGAATTCTTAGAATTTTTGAATTTTTTTAATTAAATTTAAAAATTGATTTTAGTTATTAAATTTGATATTATTTATTCCTTTTAAAGATATCTGATTTTTTGAAATCATTTTCTTGATTATAACAATATTCTTTAATTATCTATAATATCAAAACATAATTACATTTTATCTACAACATTTTTTCCATATCTACTTTCAATATATGGAAGATTTCTTGATCATTTGAACTCTATAGTTTGATAAGTTTTTCATGATCTTCTCTTATTTTTAATAACTAATTTATATCTATACCACTATATATAAAGTCTTTCAAAAGTCATTTCATTATATTCTCGGGTTCTAGCATTTTTTTTACTCTATTCTTTGTGTCCTTTTTATTTTATAGTATTTTTTTCTTCTATCTCTATGTGTGCATCTTTAGTTCATTATTCAAAGTGTTTATTGTTTATTTGATTTTATTGTTCACCTTTTAGACTTTGTTTTCTCTTCTTTTTTTATTTTATTTTATTTTTAGGTATATTACATGATGGAAGAGATTTTTTGGGTTTTAATGCTATAATTTTCTTTTCAACCTAAATAAAGTCTATCATTTAGCTTTTATTACTATTAAATTTGTAAATTTCTATATCTTTTTTGTTTACTACTTAGTTTATGTTATCAATTCATTTATTATGAGATTTATTAATTGCGTTTAATATTTTTAATTTAATTTAATTTTTGTTAGTTATATTTTTATCCTTAATTATTGATAAATTTTATAATTTAATTTTTATTTTATTTAAATTATTATACATTTAGCATCTTTTTACTCTTTTTGAATCAAGTTATTAATTTATTGTTAAATTTTGAAATTTATTTTTCAATTCACTTTTTTTTTTGTGCTCATCTAAGTTTATAGTTTTATAGGATGAGATCTATTTTTTTATTTTAATATTTTTAAAATATATTTCACTTTTTGAATATTTATAATTTTAGAAGTATGTCATTTAATTTTATTTTATATTCATATATTTGTAATTATGTATGTATAAATATGTATAATTCAAACTCTTTTTAAAATTTTTATATAGTACATCAATATATATTCTTAGATCATTTTTGTTATATTTAAAAAAAATATATGGTTATTTCAGTGGAAAAAACATATATTATCTTTTTAAGTTTATAACTCTAGACATTATTTAGTCTATCAATATATATATATATATATATATATAATTTTTTTATTTTTTATTTTTTAAAATTTTGATTGTTTGAAAAGTTAACAACTTTTTCATATTTTATTTTACAATCTAGTTTCATCCTCATATCTTATCACTAATTCCTATTTAAAATTAATTTTGAGCTTATGATTATTTTATCAATTTACTATGATTTTAACTTTGCATTACTAATATCAAAAATTTTTCTTCACTTAATAGTTCGATAACTAAGCTATGAGTCAAATTAAAAAGGTTTCTATAAACTTATATACTGATATTGATCTTAACTTTGTAATTATTTTAGATATTTATTTTAATTTTTAATTTTTTTTATCTTTACTATCATAGTTTTGTTTTGACTTAATACATTTTTAATCAAAAACTAAAATTAAATAAGAATTTTCTAATCCTTGGCAACTAATATATTATTTAATTCTTTATATTTTAAGTTTTAAATTAACATATACTCATCCTCTTTTAAGTCTAAAATAATCTCAAAGTATTACAATTTTAAATTTTTTCGAACAACTTTCAAGCCATCAATCTTGTGTTCTATATCATTCTCATATATTTTTATTTTTTAGTGCAACTATCTATTAGCTTTTGATCGCATAATATATATTTTTAATAAAGTACATAATTATATTCATAGATTTTTTATTTTTCGATGTTTTAAATTTTTTTTAACTTCTCGCTGAATAATTTTAAAATTTATTTTTATGACATAATGTATATGAGATGTCTTTATATTTTGCAAACTTTTAAATACTAAATTTTAAAACTTTGAAATTAATTTTACTAATTAATTGATATTTTTGTGATATTTTTATTTTTATATTATTATTTTAGTTATATTTATAATTCAATAATTATATTAATAAATAGCAATTTTAAGGAATCCGTGCATAGCGCGGGGATAATGCTAGTATGCATATATATGGAAAAATGGGGAAGTTTTGTGGATAATAAAGGATAGAAGAGAATATTTGGAAAAAATTTATCTTGGCATATTGGATGAAAAATAAATGTATATTTGGTTATGTCTGGGCAAAACAAATTTGCCAAACAAAGCTTAAATATTTGGGTAATAAGTCCACTCAAATTATACAATTCCATATTAATGAGGGTTGAACCTGTTGAAGGTTGGATTAGGTAGATGTTCTGATGAGGTTCAACCTCTCTGGTCGATAACGAGTTTAGATGGGTTAAATCCTGCAATTACTAGCAAGCATCAGGCTAGTCGAGGAGTCATCGTCTTAGACACTCCGACAGTCAAGTCAATACGAGTCGACTAGATAATATGAGCAGCAGAGTGGGGGGCTTTTTGTATATATGAGAACATACCTTTGAAGGCTGGAGTGGGAGTATTTATAGCCTTCTCTCCCTAGGGATTTGTCTGAGATGCCCTTGATGTGTAAGGAGTGCCTTTGTCCTTGCATGATGAGCAATTTGTCATCTCTCATCCCTATACTATTCCAGGTGGCTGCCTTCCCACGTTTTAGGGACAGGGTAGGACACTATTGACGCACCTGCCACGCCAGGCGGTAATCGGGCAGCATGTGCCATTAATGCGGAGGCATGCCATCTATCAGTGCATTTAATATGGCAAAGATGGCACTGTGCTTTGCCGACATCTCTGGTCGGAAGAATGATCGACCTGATAATAGATTGGAGCACGAATTAGTAGTGCGGTCGACATATCGACCCGCAACCTTGTACGAGGCCTGGTCGAGTGTTCATTTGCCTAGGTACGCCGTCGATCATTGAGGTCGACTAGGGTCGATAGCGCCGTTGGGCCCTGGGTGCAAGATGAGCTTGGTGCTACACCTTTTGGCCCACATAATTTAGGCCGAGCTGCTTAGGCTATCCCATATCATGAAGTCCCCCCTACTTCTAAATACTGAACGAGGGGATTGATGAGAAGGATTGGGAAATAGTTTAGTGGATGGTTACATAGATCGACGAGAGTTTTTGAAAATAGACCAGGGTTTGACGCATTTAATGAGCGGTTACATTGTGGTGCGCATGGTGCAATGCGGAGGTTACTACATTATTACAACCACTTGGATTCCCGTGCTTACACGCCTACAAATATATGTTGTAAAAATAGCCATTTTTACTTTTTATTGCCTTTGCGTCTGGTCGAGCGTCTAGCCAACCATTTTTGCTGCTAATATCTTCTGCTCTGAGCTCATCAATTCAATAAGTATCTTCTTTCCTTTTCCTCAGTGTCTTTTAGATTTGTTGGCATGATGTTGCATTTATCTGGTTTGGAGGGCAGTCGTGGGGATGATAGTAAGGCTATCCACTTTGATAGGCCTGGGGGTTTACCCGAGGAGTCGAGTGACTCGTCGAGCGACGATTCCAGTTCCAGCAGCTCGAGCTCCAATAGCTTGAATGGCGACCGCGGGAGGGATGGAGCTGGGCCAAGTCAGGTTCCTCCCTTGTGTGGTCAATTATTCACCCTAGACCATTATAGTGAAATTGTGTCAATCATCACCCCTGTTGATTTAAGATGTATTAGGCAATTATACCATATTCCTTCCGAGTACGAATTATTGATGCTTGGGGGCTTCTGGTCGAATTCATTGCCTCCTAGCAGGTTGTATCATTATTTTTGAGGATACTTTTAGGTGTGGTCTTAGGTTTCCTTTAAGTGCTCAAATGCTCGACCTGCTTAGAGGCCTTCAAGTGTGTATAACCCAGTTGCTGTCGAATTATTTTTCGACCATTTATAGCTTCATTGTCTTGATGCACCTATTCGACCAGCTAGCCAACTTTGAAAACTTTTCGAACCTTTTCCATCTTCCCATGTCCCGTAAGTCGGGTAGCACCAATGAGTTGGGTTTCTACTATTTAACTGCTTGACCCCGCCGTAAATTCCTTGTAACCCCAGCCTCTTCTTACCTACAAGAATGGAAAAAATGTTATTTGTTTATTTGGGTCACTAGGGGTTTCAACATTCCTCGGGGCTTGGTGGATGGGGCATGTCGAGATGCCAGGCAACCTAACCCCGACCTGGCCCAATACTTTTGTTCGGGATTTAGTCGAGTTTGGCCAAATGGCGGTGTTTATCAAGGAGAAGAGTTTGGTATTGGCTGGGTTGTCGCTAGCTCTGTTAAATTTGCATGTAGATGACCGACTAGGTAGACTGTGCTTCTTTCAGTTTGTTATTTTTCTGTCCTTGTGCTCGGTTTTAACTTTTGTTATTTTGCTGCTTGGCATATCGCGATGAGATCATGAACCGTTTGAGGGTTGAGGCTCTGGCAAGGGCAGAGAGGAACTAGCAGCGTCGTCAGGCAACGGCGGCTGCGATGGTCGACATACCTTAACAAGAGGCAGTGACACCTACACTATCTCTAGCTCAACCCATTCCTACTACAGGCAGCAACCATGCGAGTCGAGGTAAAAGAGCAATGTTAGAGCAGGCCGGACCCACTCCGAAGAGGACGCTGTAGAAAAAGGGAAAGGAAAGGCCGCATGGTTCGGCCCACCGATGGGGAATGACCTATTTGGGTCCTGCGGAGATGATCTTATTTCAGCTGCCCAAGTTGCCCTTGCCTAGGTTTGGGACTGAGCTAGGCATAGCGGTGCATAACTCGCTGTCGATGGAGACGACGGGGCCGACGGGTGCTGCTCCGCTAAAAGTGCTGACGGCTGGGCAGTTCCTGGCTGACTAGAAGAAGTTGATGGGACTAAGCCAGGATACTGCTCTTCGGGCGTTGGCTTATCATGCCAACATGGTAAGGTTTTGGTCGAGTATATTATATTGCTGAATACTCATCGACTATTTATATTTTTACTAACAATATTGTCTTTCAGGTCAGCCAGCTGGGGTATAATTTTTACAGGCGATCGAAGCTGGCCTTGGTCGATCGTGAATAGCTGCAAGCTGGCGGGGATGTGGAGATTCTCAGGGCTCAGCTTGAGTCCTCACAAACGAGAGTCGAGGAACTCGCCAAACAGGTCGAGGAGCTGAACAGGCAGCTTCAAGTGAGGGATGATCAACTGGTTGCCTCTGTCGAGGAAAGGACCAGGATGGACGAGCTATTGAAGAAGACTTAGTTGGATGGGTAGGTCGCTTTCAACTTTGGTTGAACCGTGGGTCGGAATGCTGGCCTTGACGAGGCCCGAGCTGAGTTCTACTGAATATTGCCGCTAATGCGATGGGAGGCAGTACAGCAATTTATGTTGAGCTCGGCATTCCAGGATGCGAGCGTTGTGTTTGCGCTTGATGAAGCCCGCAATTCCTTCGAGAAGGCCCTTAAACAGCTGTATTTTCTGGGCTACTTCTTCCAACCAGAAGACAGGCATCGCCTCAGTCACCTGTTTGACAAGCAGCTACAGCCCTATCCAAAGGATGACGGCGGGGCCGAGGGTGTCGCGAAGGTTCCGCCATTGGCGCCTTTGACAGATGAACAGATGAGGCGGGCCAAAATCGAGAAGAGGTTGAAGGCAATTGCCCAAGAATTTGACTTTACCAGTGATTTCACGTTCGAGGTCAAGGAGAGAGAGGTTGATGCAACCGCATACCTTCATCCTCCGGACAGGCACTTCCTAGGACGTGGTTGGTCCTTCTCAGCTGGCGACCGCCACTATACCTATTGCTATTCCCTAGAGCGATGAGCTCAAGCAAGCCAATGAAGAAGGTGCTTGAGCCACTAGTGATGAGGGTGCTGGGTCGAGCTGAAGTTACTGCTGCTTAGATGTTGTAGTCTTCTCTTTCTTTACGTATAATGAAAGTGCTTCGAGCAGACGTTGTTACAGGTCGATTTTTTGCTATGTATAAATGAATGTTTTCTGCGTTTAAGCAAGTGTTTTGTCGAGCTTTTACCTTGACTGTCTTTATTTTGTTACACATATGACTTTGGCACTTAGCTAAGATTAACTAAAGGCCATTGTCGAGTAGGTTGTAAGTAATATACAACATGATGAATCATAGACTGTAACCTGCCATCTCGCGGGCTCGATTTAAGTGAAAAAGTTAACAACTTTTACGATTACAAATCATTGTGTTGATTGCTCGGTTAGATAAAGCAATTACTTAAGGATAAGCTTTGAGTAGTTTAGCGACTACGTGGTCGACTTTCGATAATAAATGACAAGCTTCAAATAATTTAGCGGCTACGCGATCAACTAATTGGTCTTGGTTGGGAAGCCTCGACTTGGTGGCTTAAAGCCTGGTATGTCGACTACGGGGTCGATAATTTGGTCTTGACTGGGAAGCCTTGACTTGGCGGCTTGAAGCTTGCTTGGTCGACTATGGGGTTGGCAATTTGGTCTCGGTTGGGAAGCCCTAACTTGGCTGCTTGAAGTCTGCTTGGTCAACTACGGGGTCGATAATTTGGTCTCAGCTAGGAAACCTTGACTTGGCAGCTTGAAGCCTGCTTGGTCGACTATAGGGTCGACAATTTGGTGTTGTTTTGTGTAAGTTTTGTATTTACAGAATATGTTGTAACTTTGTATTGCTGCTAAGGAATACAACAGAGGCTGATGGTCATTTTAGACATAGAATTTCTTTAGGTTTATAGCGTTCCAAGGTTGTGGTAGTTTATTTCCTGTTGTGTCTGCTAGTCGGTAGGCATTGTGCTTTGACACTTTGATTACTGAGTAGGGCCCCTCCCACTTTGGGTTGAGTTTTCCTACATTTTTTTATACTTCGACTTTCTTGAGGATGATGGTTGAACTCGTTGAAGGTTGGATCAGGTAGATGTTTCGATGAGGTTCGACCTCTCTGGTTGATAACGATTTTAGATGGGTTGAATCCTGTAATCACTAGCAAACGTCAGGTTAGCCGAGGAGTCCTCGGCTTAGGCACTCTGACGCTCAAGTCAATACGAGTCAACTAGATAATATGAGCAGTAGAGTATAGACTTTTTGTATATATGAGAGCATACCTTTGAAAGGCTGGAGTCGGGGTATTTATAGCCTTCTCTCCCTGGGGATTTGTCTGAGATGCCCTTGATGTGTAGGGAGGACCCTTGTCTTTGCATGAGGAGCAATTAGTCATCTCCCATCCCTGTACTATTCCAGGTGTCTGCCTTCCCATGTTTTAGGGATAGGGTAGGACATTGTTGACGTGCCTGCCACGCCAGGCGGTAATGGGCTGGCATGCGCCATTAATGCGGAGGCATGCCGCCTGTCAGTGTATTTAATGCGACAGAGATGATACTATGCTCTGTCGACCTCTCTGGTCGGAAGAATGATTGACCTGATAACTGATTGGAGCACAGATTAGTAGTGCGAGTCGACATATCGACTCGCGGCCTTCTACCAGGCCTGGTCGAGTGTTCATTTACTTGGGTACGCCATCGATCATCGAGGTCGACTAGGGTCGATAGAGCCGTTGGGCCTTAGGTGCAAGATGGGCTTAGTGCTGCACCTTTGGGCCCACGTAGTTTGGGTCGAGCCACTTGGGCTATCCCATATCACATATCCAAACTCAAATTCAAATTTTAATGAATCAAATTGTACAATTTCATATCCATCAACTTATTTTGAATTATGGATATTTATAATTGAATTTGGTCTATCAAATATTTCTAATCATATATAAATCTAAAAATTAAATCAAATTTGAATTAAATCCGACCATTGAGAGAGAGTCCTAATTCAAACTCTTAAGCAATGACTGATTTAACCATCTCTTTCGACCTTAAATGCCCTCGTAAAATTAAGAGGGTGTTTGAGTGAGCTTATAAGATGTCAAAAAGTATTTGATAATTTATTTTTTTTTATCAAAATTAAAGATTTCTAACTTATTTTTGGGATCTTAACAAACTTCTTTGATTTTAAGCATATTAATTACAAAATTATTATTATTAACATTTTATAAGTTCCAAAATCTTATTTTATCCAAATAATTTAAGAACTTACTTTTAAAAAAAATTTAAAATCTTATAAACTTCGAAAACATTTTATAAAATGCAATAATTTATAAGACTTTTTGAATAAACTAAGCCAAATACTCTCTAAGTCGACTCGTCAACTCCGAATTAGGACACTAATTAGTCCTGGGATCCATGCTCACATCCATTTCTTGTCGCAACCGAGCTCGGCCACTACACAAGCACCACCAATATGGGGGTGAGACGACCTCCATGGTCACATCCACCTTTTTGTTGTGTGAAATAAGGTCACATCCATTTCTGTGACGAATTGACAATCTCTTTCTTCCTCTGTAGATGATGGAATTAATTGAAAATTTTCAATTCGATTTGGATAATTGATCAATTAATTAATTATTATTTTTTAATATTATTATTCAACAACATAATATTATAATTAAAGCAAAAATTTAATTATTGCAGTTTAAGCAAAAACAAACAATTTAATTATTTTTATAATTATAGTAAAAAACTTTTAACACCATAGAACAAGTAACAATAATTAGAATATTTAAAAACTTCTAACCCTTGCTTAGCAAGCTTTTGGAAAACTTTTAAACATCTTTTAATTAGAATATAGCAAGAAAAATATAGAATTATATGGACTTAATCCAAAAATTAAAACTTTATTTAACTGAGAATGTTTTTGCACAAGTAGTTTTTCTAGTAAACAATTCAACAATAATACAATTTGAACTTCATAAATCTAAAGCTACTCATCATTATTTTTAGTGTCAATATGCTTCTCTTCGCAATTATATAATTTGTAAAAAAAGCCCGAGCAACCCACACAATAGTTGAGAATTTATTAAAATTTTATTAAATTGATTTTTGATCAATTTTTTATAAAAATTAACCAAATCGTACCGTTGCTTGAAAATTTATAAAAAATTAATTATTAATCAAATCAAAAATCAATTGAACAAAATAATTTGATAAATTCAATTTCAATTTGATCGATTAATCGACTTTATTAGTTAAAGGAGAGTTTTGCTTACCCCTGCATGCCACTAAACCACTCAAACTAGAGGCCCCATTTAGGCTTCTCCTCTGGCAAAGGGCTTTAAATCAGCCCCCTCCAAATCCTCAACAAAAGACAAGCCCCAGCTCAAAAATTGGGCCTAAACCTTGCCGACGTTTGATTCTCTTTGGGCCTTTAATCCACGTTGGCCTTTTTGGATAACACAGCAAATGTAATAAAAAATATCCGTCATTGATTGTACCTAAGCCTGAAGGTCAGAATCCACATTATCCAGAAGGTGGTGCTGCAGTGTTGTAAATATTCAGATTGAGATACTGTGTGTATTAATGATTGCTCATAAACTTGGATTTTGAATATTATCTTGCACACCAGTCAAGACCCAACATTTGGATCTGTTTGGCAAATCCTAACATTTTTGTTCCCCACTAAGCTTGGATTAAGACATGCAAATACCTAAATTATCTATATTTACTTGTTAACTATGCTAAAATTAATGAAAAATTTCATGTCATAGAATAAAATACTGGCGTTATATAAACCTTTATCATTACATCTGTTAGGATCACCTCCTAATTTAGTTTTGATCATATCTACTTTACCCTAATTCAAATCTTTTGAGTTAATTATGTCAAATGCAGATTTTTTGGTATATGACCTTTTACAGCAAATCTGGAACTTCCCTTATGAAAGATATCTTATTCATGGTATCTAGTTGTTGCATCTCTCAAAGAGATAATTCAGCTGCAAGAAAGGATACTTCACTGCCAACCTAATTCCAGTGAAGTAAAGAAGATCAGCATCAGGAAATGCATTCACTGTGTAACAACTATTTAAGAAACAAAGTATAATGTGAAGAAATAGAGAGCTGCCCAACTTGCCCTTGATGAAATAAGGATTACTCATTTGCTCTTGTATCAAATATTTCTCATTCTTTACATAGGTTAGTTGAGTGCTTACCATTCCCCGTGAGGTTTTGAGAAGTTACATCAGCTTATCGTACTTTTCTCTAATCCAATTGATTAATAAATTATATATAGGTTAAAATCCTAAGTCTTGTAATTAACTTAAATAATGGATGTAGGCTTGTCGAACTACTATAAATATCTTGTGTCTATTTTACTACTCTTTCTTATTTTTTTTATATCCGGTACTTGTCCAATATTTGGAAGTTCCAGCTCTTCCTCTTTAAATATATATATATATATATATGTATGTATGTGTGTGTGTGTGTAGATTCTATTTACTTTGTACTCTTTTTTCTTTCAACAATTATAAGAAAGAACAGGGGAGCCTATAGTAGGTAAAATTGCAAAAATTAATATCTTTTGTTGCATTTTAAAATATTTTCTACAAGTATATATCAAGTCAATTAAAAAAATCGAAAAAAGTATTATTATAAAAAATAACTAATATTCTTGGCAGGCTCATCCATACAGTAATTGAATGAATTGAATTGTATACGTAAAATTTAAAAACTCTAACAGAATTCCCTTTTTGTTTGTTTGATTCTAGGAGAAAGGCCCTGTTTGGCTTTTAAAAATGACAGATTTTTTATTTTTATTTTTTAAAAAAAGAGCTGCATTCTATTTTTTTTTCAATAATATTTTTTAAAAACGTTAAGTGAGAATACCAGCTAATTAAAATATTAAATTCTTAGTAGCGAATCAAGTTATTTCACCATTGTATTTCTTTTCTTGTCTCTTTCAAGTGTCTTAATTGCTAAAATCAAATTACACCATTGTAAAATCCAAAATTAAATGATACACATTATTACAAGAAATATGACAAAAATGAAACGGCTTGAAGTCAAATATTTATCCTAGGCAAAGACAAAAGCATTAATATGATTCTTAAATGTGAATGTGTGAATGTGTCCCCTCCGCACGACATAGCATCACCGTTCACCAAACACCTCACACCAAAAGACCCATCCATCACTACTACTTTTTAACATTTTCTTCCCATACTTTGGTAAAAGTTTTTTTTTCCCCTTTTTTTTAAAATTAAATAGTGAGATTCTAGTCGAAACTGTTTGTATTTTATTTTTTATCATAAAAATGTATTATTAGTGACCAAAATATATATAATAATGTGAAAATTATCACCAACGATATATATTAAATGATAATAAGTTTTATTATATCATTAATGATAATGATCCTTTTTGATCAACAATAATCTTTTAGTTACAATATAATTTAATATTGATAAAATTAGTAGTTCAGGTTGTCACTATTCCACCAACACATGTATAGGAATAATCTGATAACAGTAACAATTGTTATTATAATTTGTAATAAAATTTTATTATTCCTATAGACGTGGCACTAATTATCAATAATTACAATTGAAACACAGTTTTTATCACTATTCAAATTACGAAAATTATTATTATAAAAAAATAATTTTTTTTTTTGTCACTTAACATACATAATAAGTTACAGATTTTGTATTTTGTCACTAATTCTTTTAGTATTTATTCTATGATACAAATATGCATATCAAATGTGTACAATTCACGTATAAGTATTCATATAGTGTTTATTTTATACATGCATATTTATTGAACAACATAAAATAGACGATAAAAGATAAAATATTAATTAGAACAAAGGAATTAAGATGAAATAAATTTGGATTAAAGTTTTTCCAAATATATTGCCTCTAGGAAATTAAATAATTGGAATGATACATTAGGAAAAAAACAAGTTTTATGTTTCTTACGTAAGCCATGGAATCAGCCCATGCCATATCTCTATCTATCTATCTATCTATATATATGCATACATAATTTTCTCATTTTATTTATAATTTACAGCTATGCAGTAAACTAGTGCCCATCAACGAGTAACTGCTGCTAACTAGAGAGACTGAGACAAGAAAGAGAGGAAAAGAGCTTTTCAATTCAGAAGAAAACTATTAAGCCAAGAGAGAAATGGAGGCATCAGAGGATAAGGAAATGAAGTCCTCCTCTTCTTCTTCTTGGCTTGTTTGCTGCAATAAGTTCCAATGCTTCCCCACCAATTTCTTTTCTTCCAAGTCGCCGCCGCCACCGCCGCCGGAAATTGGATATGATGAACCAAAGGCCGACGCCCAGAAGCAGAGGAAGCCCGGCGGATGGAGGTCCATGCCTTATATATTGGGTCCCTCTCTCTCTCTCTCTCTCTCTCACACACACACACACACACACAAAAGAAAACACACACTGAGAGGTGCATTTACACATAGTGATGAGCTATGGCATGTTCACAGATGTCATGGGTGCACGGACATGTGTACATGCCATGTTAATCTTTATTTTAAGTGATTTAGATCCCTTATTTTAATATATGTTTTATTTTTTATTTTACTGTATAGATGTATAATATGTGTATTAAATATTTTTTTTTATAAAATAATTTATTGATAATTAAATATACTTGACATATATATAGATCATACCGAAATAGGAGATGAAACACAAAGTGAAATAGAAGATGAAACACAAAATGAAATAGAGGACCAACATCATTTTAAGAGGAGTATAATTCTTGATCCTATCTCATAAAAAAAAAAACAATTCTTGGTCCTAAATACGATAATTCTACAAGTTATTTCAGTTTCTAGATTCTTTAACAGGACAGCAAACATATATCCTTTAACAATAAATGAACTTAATTCATACTATTTATCTCTCATCTTTTCTATATATATATATATATAATGAAGTCAGCAATTATTAATTTCATTCCAAAATGGGATTGATAATAGATCTATTAAATTACTTAAAAAGTAAAAAAAGATATAAGTATATATTTATCTAATTTGTAATTCAAATAGATTATGAATTGTTAAATAAAAATATAATTAAATTTTCCAAAAATTGTATGTGATTTAATATTTTACAATTAAATTTGATGGCAAGAGCCACATATATATTCACGGGGAAACTTTCTCATTCGATTGCACGTCACATCATGTACCATATAAGCAAGATGCTTTCTGAGGTAGCAAATGCAAATGGAATTCTTTTACTTCCTCCCTCCAAAAAGTTTAATACTTTACCTAAAGTGAATTTGGTCGATTAAAATAATTAAATACTTTTTTCATAAAAATAGTTGCATAGCGTTAAAATATCTAGCCAATATCAGGACTTCAAAGTTTAGCAACATTGAAATTATTTAAGAATTGATATGATGGTTTAAGCATAAAAAATTTGATTTACTGTAACACATGGAGAAAATATTTATTTTTTGGGACGAAAGTCCCACCAAGACTAGAAAATTCACCACCAAGACTAGAAAATTCACGATGCTATAGTTCATTTAGAGACTTAGGCCTCGATTGGTTGTGTTTTTATTCTCATTTTCTATTTTTATCGTTTTAGAATGTATTTTTATTTTATTATTATTTTGCGTGTGGAAATGAAAATGTGATTGGATCAAAATTGTGAAAATTTTAAAAAAAAGGTATATTGAAAATAATATTTTAATATAATAGTATTAATTATTATTGTTTAATTGATTGTAGGTCCTATTGTCTTGAGAAGATTGCAAAAGAAATAATTATTTATAAGTTAGTGGATGATAATATAATGAAAAATTAGTATTAAATTTTATGTGGGTCTTATTATCTTGGAATGATAGAAAAAAATTAATATTTAATTAGTTAGTGGATTTTAATTATTTTTAAATTAGTAGGTATTATAGGTGTTTTATAAGTATGAAAATAAAAATGGATGGCGTTTTAATTAAAAATGGTACAAACAATCGCGTTTTCTAATTTTAAAATAGTGTAAAATGAGAAAATATTGTTTTAGAATACAAACAATCCGGCTCTTAGAAACTACCATTACTCTCAACAGAATTAATTAAAATATTTACTTAATTAAGATATCAAAGAAGAACTCAACTTGTTCTCAAACAAATACATTAATATTATCATTTAGTTTGAAATAGAGGATTCGAACTGTAATAGAAATGTAACTTGAGTATAAAATTAACTTTTTCTTCATTCATGGCAACTCTTCTTGCATTTGGGGTCAATTATGTTAGAAAATTGAAATCTAACATCATTAATTTTTCTTGCAGGAAATGAAACTTTTGAGAGATTGGCCTCCATAGGATTGTTAGCAAATTTTATGGTTTTCTTGCTAACACAGTTTCACATGGACCAAGTTCTGGCGTCGAATGTGCTCAACATATGGTCTGGTGTCACAAATTTTAGCCCCTTGGTGGGCGCATTCATCTCAGATTCTTACTTGGGCAGATTCAAAACTATTGCTTTTGCCACCGCTGCTTCTTTCATGGTAAGGACGGCCCTTCAATACATATTTGAAGTATATAAATTCAAAGATTCGGTAGTTACGTACATATTATTTTTATTGTTGTTTCTTCATTTAATCATTTATCTTTGTTTTGGATGTTTTCCCATGCTTGTTTCTTGTTCATAATATATTTATTGGATAGCAAATAGGGATCATTTGCCCGTCCTGCAGGCTGCGAATTAGATTTGCATATTTTATACACTTTGATCAAATGTATCATTGATTTAGATACGATGACGACCTAAAGAGTGTTTTACCAACCAGATAAGGTTTTTTTTTAATGAAGCAAGACCACTATTCTACCTACAAGTTCATTAATGTATAATAAATTGCTTCTCATAAGCTACAAGCACCCGAATAAATTATATATGATCACTATTATTGCTTTAAGTTTATTGTAGATTATTAAAACTTCTTTTCCTTGTGCTAGAACACTTAGCTAATTCAGCTTATGAATTTATTCTTAAGGCCTATTCAAGAGGATAATTTGCTCCACTACAGAAAAATATAATATTAGTGACAAAATAATAAGTAACAAACTAAAAATTATCACTAATAACATGCATTAAGTGACAATAACTTTTATCTTGTCATTGATAGTAATTTTAAAGTGATAAGAATTTTTATCTCGTCACAAAATGATTTAATAGTAACAAAAATTAATATTTTAAGTTGTCACCATTAATAATTAGTGACACTCATATATTAACAACTTAGTGAAAATAAAAATTGTCACTATAATTTGTAACAAAAATTTTATTGTCACCACAGGTATGTCACTAATTGCCTATGGTGACAACTTTGACATTATTCTTGTCACTATTTAGTTTGTAAAAATTATTAAGGTAACAAAATTAATTTTTTTGTTACTTAATATACATAATTAGTGACAACATTTGCATTGTCACTTACTATTTTGTCACTAATTTATCTTTTTCTTATAGTGGATCTAAGCTCCTCTATTAGTTTATGAGACAGCAGCAGTTATTTATTCATTGGAAATGGATTTATTGAAGAAACTATAATTTATATAAGTTAACTGGTCAGATAAGTGAAGAAAAAGTAGGAAGAAATGATCTCCAAGACGAAATCCTTTCATATTCAAGTGGGCTACCATTAATTGGCTAGATGACATCGTTGTCATATGTATAAATTATATGTGTGACATAAGGGTGGGTTTCCCAACATGAGGGGCTCCAAATGCGTGTATGTGTGAAAATAGGAAAAGAAAAAAGTGGACCGATAATGAATAGCGAAAGAAACTACGATTTGATGGTTCACAAAGATCAGTAAATTGTAATTATCTGAAATTGTTTGCAAAATCTTAGGACTAAAACTCTGGATTTGACATTTCCTACAAGTGATTCTGCGTGAATTGCTAATTAGACAATAACATGCATATTAATTTGATATGTTTCTGATATAGATTGAAAACAAACATGTAACATAGTCCCACCAACTCCTGCAGTTTCCCCCAATAATTCATCAAATATTGTCGGCATCCATATTTTGAAAATGAGTTATGTATAGAGATGAAATATCATAACTCAAATTTCTTGACCAACAGGGCATGCTGACAATGACCCTGATACCGTGGATTCCTCAGTTGCACCCTCCACCATGCAAGGTACAAACCCATCAATGCACGGGTCCTACCAAGTCCCAGTTTGGAGTTTTGGCCATGGCCCTCGGGTTTCTGTCCGTTGGCGCTAGTGGGATTAGGCCATGCAGCATACCGTTTGGCGTGGATCAATTTGACGCCACCACAGAGGAAGGAAGAAGGGAAATTAACAGTTTTTTCAACTGGTATTACACCACATTTACTGTGGTTTTGATCATCGCGCTTACTTTGGTGGTTTATATTCAAGATTCCATTAGTTGGGTGTGGGGATTTGGGATCCCGACTATGCTTATGCTCTGCTCCATCGTGCTGTTTTTCGTGGGGACGGGCTTGTACGTTTATGTCCAGCCGGAGGGCAGTGTTTTTTCTGGCATTGCGCAGGTTATTGTAGCTGCTTACAAGAAACGGAAGCTTAAGCTTCCTGATGGTGGTGATGTTGATAGGGCGTATTATGACCCACCGTTGAAGGGGACGTTTGTGAATAAGCTCCCTTTAACTAATCAATGCAGGTATTGTATCCTTTTCGAAAGAAAAATGGCCTTTGATAATTTGGCTTTTGCTTGATATTAATGTGATTTTAAAAGAGGTGAATTTGTATGTGGAGTCATGTGCCCATCCTCTTTAGGTTAGAGTGCATGTGTTCTAGTGGGACTCTTTCGTAAGTTTGGTACTTTGACAAGGTATGATGCTAAGTGTTCATATTCTTGTATCCCTCTTTTGAAGAAAGTAGACGGTTGGAGAAAAATTGATGGCTAATAGGGTAAAAGCACGAATATGTGGAGGCCTTAGATAGGGATTGATCCTGGTGGCTCTCTTGTGCATATTAGGTGTATTGTGCAACTCGATATTCATTGATGCAACCATGTTGATTTAACTTGAAATTTTAATTTCGTTTCGCATTTAAGACAAGAAGAAAGTTCCTATTGATATGAATTTAGAAAAATATTCTCTTATTTAAGGATTGGGTGGTTTGAAGCTTTATTTGGGTCAATCCAATCTTAAATTCTGATACCATAAAAGAGGTTAGGAATTGAGGTTCATCTACAAAAAATTATCTAATACTCAATAGTCAAGTTAGTCTTTGAGGAGAATAAGATATAAATATTATTGGGAGAGAATTTCAAAAAGAAATTGTAATTGCGTATATATAAACACTAAAGTATGAAGTATGTATATATATATTTAGCAAGTGGGTCTTAGCTTATATAACCTAATCTTGCCTTTCAACTTAGTTTCCTACATATGGCATGTTGGGCTACATGTCACGTTAGGTTGAATGATCCCGAATTAAATAATTAGATGCGGATCCCAATAATAATATTGTTCAAATATTCAATTTTTATCAATTAATTTAGATCGAATTATCTAACTCAAATAGAAAGATATAAATCCAAATAATAGTGTTACTCTTGGTTAAATAATATTCAGTATTTGGTTCTTCTTACATTCAGGTTCTTGAACAAAGCTGCGTTAATAGTGGATGGTGAACTTGGACCAGACGGCTCCAATTCCAATCCCTGGAAGCTCTGCAGCGTCCATGAAATCGAAGAAACCAAATGCCTACTCAAAGTCATCCCAATATGGGCTTCCTGGCATCATCTGTTTCACCGCCATGGCTCAACAAGGCACGTTCACAATATCCCAAGCTTCAAAGATGGACCGCCATCTCGGCCCGAACTTCAAAATCCCGCCCGGATCACTCTCCGTCATATCCATGATCACCATCGGAATATGGCTCCCCATCTACGACCGGCTCCTCGTCCCGTCCCTTAGAAAAATCACAAGAATCGAAGGCGGCATCACTCTCCTCCAACGGATAGGAATTGGCATCGTTTTCTCCATCCTGTCGATGATTGTGGCCGGTCTCGTCGAGCGAATGCGGAGGGCGTCCGCCATAGCGCACAGGCCGACCAGACGGGATCGCCCCCATGACCGTCTTCTGGCTGGCCCCTCACCTGATGCTGATGGGATTTGCTGAGGCGTTTAACATCATTGGACAGATTGAGTTTTATAACAAGGAGTTTCCTGAGAGGATGAGCAGTGTGGCTAATTCTTTGTTTTCTTGTACCATGGGTGGGGCTAGTTATCTTAGTGCTGTTTTGGTGAATATTGTGCACAAGACCACAGGGAGGAATGGACATCCTGATTGGCTGACCAAAGACATAAATGCTGGAAAAGTTGAAAATCTATATTTTTTGATTGCGGGGTTGGGTGTGTTGAATTTGGTGTACTTCTTGTGGGTGGCTCGTGGGTATCAATACAAGAGTAAATTTGGGGTGGATGATGAAAAAATGCACGGTTTTGATGTTGAGCTTAATGTAGTCAAGAAGTGAAGTCACTTTCACTAGTTTGATTGATTATAGGGATATATAGACGTGTTATCATAATTGTGACAAGTTATGTAATAGTACTCTTGTTGTAAAGTTATTGCTATAGTTGAGTATATGATTGTCTTGGTTGACATCACTTTGGGCCAAGTGTACTTAAAGTTCAATCTTCTATTTTAATTTTATATTAGTTGAATGATTAATTAATTGAATGATATTACTTTTATGTATATGAATATGAGGTTTAAAGTTTGAACTTAATAAATTTTTGATGTGCGTGTATACATAAAATAAAATTTAATATTAATGTTTAATGAAAATACAATTAAAGGGGTCATGTCAACAGATCCCCTGATCCTACACATGTTTATTTAAGCTAATAAAAGAATATTTTGTTTTATATAAAATTCTCATCTAGCTAGATATCTAATTCAAGAATTCAACATATTTTATTAAAATCAATTTATTTGAAGTCTATCAATTTTTGGATTAGTCAATTTTACTTAAATTTGGTAGGATAATGATTCTTAACATGAAATCAAACATCTTAAAATATTAATGCGATTATCTCAGCAAAAGCCTTTAGATGTTCAAGTCAGTAAAGGTCTTCAGAATCATAATTAGTTGTTCTCAAATAATTAGATACTATAAATTGTGCATATCTGTTATCTTATAATTGTGGGTATTTAACGAAATTTTGTTGTGTCTCTATCATGTTCAACCTATGTGGCATGTATGGATGTATCATGTACACATGAACGGTCTGAATGATAAATTATATCCAAGTTAATAACAATCAACTCGTGTAAAAGAGTATGAATTTTAAAATATATGAGTTTTAAATTTAAATTTTAGAGACAAAATTTACCTTTTTACCTCATTTGTTACATCAATCTCAATGATTAATCTTAAAAAGAAAATAATAGATAAAAAATCAAATATGTTCCAATCCAAATTGGACAAAAAGAATTCCACTCTAGTGAACATGCCTGCCCACTTCAAGTCATGCTACACCCATCTTCTCTCTCCAAGCCAACCATCCACCACACATTATCAAACACATCTCACCCCACAATCCCACCATAATTGACTGACTGCATATTTATCTTCCTTCCCCAACTGGCAAACCAAATGGACCATTTTCACATGTCAAAATATGAACTCTTGGACCTGCAGGCATGCATAACTTTGATAGAAACCAGCTCTGAAATCTGACCTGAATTTATGCATCCCATCAATGATTTGTGGGCACTCTTTTATCTTTATGTTCTTTACTAGAAGAGTCCTGTTACCCCTTTACATTTGGCTCATTAGGCGACTCAAAGATTCCCACAATCACACTTTTTTGTGGAGTTTCTTGCACATTTTTGCTTTCTAGAGTACAAACTTATCAGTTACCATCCTGTATGAGATTATCTTTAGACCACTTGGAAAAAGTTTGATAGCTGTGTGGCTTCTCTTGATGTGTCATTTTCATGATTTTCACGTTGTACTACCATGCATGAATTGCCAAAAACTTTGTGCTTGTGTCAAATTCAATTTTTATTTTGTTTCTAGTGTGTGTGTGGTTTGTGGGATTTGATTGACAAGTAGATCATGTTTGCCATGATTTTTGTTCGAAATTGTTATTCTTTTAGCCTTATCACTAGGAAAATTGATATGTGAAATAACTTTGCTACTATTTTAATAATTAACTAACTTGTGAAAGATTATTTGCATTGTTATATACCAATTACTCATGTTTAATTCATGAAGATCTTGTGCCAATTAGTCTTCATCGAGCTGGCTTTGCCTCTTATACATAGTACTACTTGTATAATTCTTGAAGTCCTTAAAATTTTAGAAATCATACAACCAATAAATAGGCATGGACAAATATTGAAGTTGTCTCAATATATATTATTTATATATGTACACATATAAGGATGAGGAAAATAACAATGGTCCGGTTAGCCATTAGACAAGTTGTTCTGAAAAATATAAGATTATACTTGATAGTGATGATGCGGTGTTTGGTAAGGGTGTTGTTACGGAGGTTGTGGAGGGAAATAGTATGTTCAAGAAAAATTTAATGGGATTTACTAAGTTTAATACTCGAGTAGCAAAATGTGCAGGTCAAATCTGTAACCATAGTGAGTATGTTATGTTTAATTGGATGGCTTCGGTTGAAATCCTTCGATACTTAAATTGGAATGAGCATATGAAATATAATATCACAAATTAGTCAGGAGCTTTGGGTATTTAGAGTGCATACCTGAAATAAGTGGTGAATCAAAGTACGTATAGAGTTTTTTCTATGTCAAAATGACTGTCAAACCTTCTTCAAGTGAACATGTCATGGGACTAAAGTATGTCTTTTGGTCCCAAGCGGAAGGCAAGTGGGTTGTTAGTGCCCAAAATTGCATATGAGTACACTATTTGTCAAAAAGGATGGTCTGGGCACATTAAATGTGGAGGACATGGATTGAAGGCCTGCAATTAATTTGAAGGAGAGAGGTTGCTCAAAAGCATGAAAGACATTTAATGTGGCTGCCCATGCCACAATCATGGGCTGAGGTTCAGTTCAAAAAGAAAGGTGGACATGTGGGTGATCAATCCATACCGGAACTCTTTTCAAGAGATAGTACGAGTTGATGGCAGTTCAACCTTGTAACTTGTAACGGTCATAGACTATTATTTGTTGAGTTATCCTGCACCACTTTGAAAAGTACGGATTTTGATATTGTATGGAAAGATCATATCACAATGCCATATATGGGTAGGATTTATCGGCCACTCATGTAATTATTGATCACGTCATGAAAATCCCATGTGGAAAAGTGTCTATTAATATGGCTACAACGACAAATTGAAGAGCAACAAATAAAGAAGAAATGTAACACACACACACACATATATATATATATATATGTTTGTATATGAGTGCATAGAGTGGAGCGATTAAATACTTTTGTATATCATGCATCAGTCAAAATACCATCAATAATTATCATTATATAAATAACTTCTTTTTTTTTGCTTTTAATTTCTTTTTTACTTTCATTTTTATAGTGCATTTATCAATTGAGCCCATGGCCCAACTCATGTGGCTCGGCTTAGAGCATACTTGTGACTATCTACTTCACTATTGGGCTTATAATGTGTCTTTCAGAGTAATCTTTAAAACACCACAATTGAGCCCATTATTCATTGCTTAATTAACTTAATGAGTTTGGGCTACCAATTTTGCCCATTTAGACAGCTAGCCCAATGAGTAAAGAATTATGCGGCAGCAAATGCAAAATTATTTTATTTATTTCATTGAATGAATTAGATTTTTCATTTTTGTAAATAAAATTAGAGCCTTCAATTTCTTAAAGAGTTTATTCAATTTAAGTTGCTTTAAAATTGGAAATATATATTACAAAATAACAACTTATAAAAATTGATTGAGGGTCTAATTTTAATCCCATGTAAATTTTTAATTTTATAATCATGGCTTTTAAAAAAAATTAAATTCTTTTTGATTGTTTTTCAATAAATCAACTTTATCCGAGCAATTTTGGAACTTCAATGAACTAATTACTTTTTAAATTATATTTTCAATTGCTTTACCAAATTTGAATTATTTTTCACATATATAAAATTCGAAAAGTTACATATATCAATTTTGCTAAAACCATAGGAATGTTTTGAGGTACGCAATTACTATGATAAATATATTTTATTAAATTTAAATAAATTATATTTATTGCAATTTTTCTTATGAAAATTTAGAAATAAGAAAAAATTAAATTTATTTAAATGGTAATTAATAAATCCACTATTATTATTATTATTATTATTATTATTATTATTATTATTATTATTATTCAACATAAAAATAGTACAACAGTAGTGTGTATATATGACGGCAAAACTATGATCTCCAGCTTAATAAACCCCTAACTGAAGCCTCTACTCACACACTACAAGCAGTATGTATTCGCCACCGCCACCATTTTCGCCAGTTTCACCGCTTCAACTGGCGGTGGCGGCGTTGTTCGGCGCCTCCGTAATGGCTATCTCCGCATTCTACATCCACAAACGCAGTGTCGATCAAGTCCTCGATCGCCTCCTCAACCTCCGCCGCCCCCAACACCACCTCTCTGATGTCGAAGATTTTGAGTTTTCGGATTATGGTGAAAATGCGGAGACCGATAAGAACGTGATTATATGGAGAAGTAAAAACAAGTCATTGGGTTCATTTGGTGATCATGATGAGGATAGTCATGGTGATGAGGTGAGGAATTATCGGGTTTCGTCTTCTATGCCGAATGTGAGTGTTCCGAGGGAAGACTGGTGCAGTGAGGAAGCTGGTCTCGCTATGCGTTCGGCGAGGTTCAATTCTTTGGATAAAATTGATTTGATGTCTTCTGATTTACCACCAGTTCGGACTGATCAGAGGGATGGTATGCAGTCCTTTTTGCTTTAACTAAGCAATATTACTTGCTTAATTGTCAGCAGTTCTGAAATTAGCCTTCATGATCCATTTTTATGATGGAATTGTAGGCCTCGTTGCTAAAGAGCCCATTAACTTTGCATTGCTTGGAAATAGGAAGTTTGTGAACCTGGGATCACATTTTAGGTTCGAGGGTTGAAACTTAAGTAGTTCCATCAGGTGTCTTTTGATGTACTTTAGTTTTACTCAACGAGTTTGCTATGCGCATTTTAAGGATAAGGACATTCAAATCGGAATAGTTTTGAAATGTGTAGAGTACTCAAGGAATTTCATTATACTTCTATAAATTATCTGACTTTGATATGTTGATTGAAATTTCTTCTGGGCTGCTTTAGGTTTGGTAAGCAATTTGATAACTTAGTTTAGTTTAGATAATCAGTTGTTTTATATCATTTATGCAGGGGAGGAGCAATACGTCAATCATTCTAGTACAGCTATGCGGGTTGGATCAGCTGGCAGGCTTATGACTCCTAGATCAGCAGGTGGTTATACATTTCAAAGCACAGGCGATTATGATGATGAAGGAACTGAACTTACAGATGGAGAGGACCAAGTGTTATCCTATCAAAATGTAAAATTCATCCTCTTTATGTATGTGTGTGTGTGCGTGTGTTTTTTACTATTAATTTCTTATATATAATTTTTAAAAATATTTTTCAAACAACTGTTGCAAATCACAAGTATAAGATAATATTTAGCCATTAAAAACAACTTCTTGTGATTGGAGGCATGTGGGTTTGCAGGTGTAATGACCATTAGCACAGAATTGTAAGCATGTTCGTGAACTAATGATAGAATCTTTTGAACAAGAAGACTATACTAATTTACATTACCTGTTCTCGTTCTGCCCCAAAAAACCAAGTCATTAATGTGCTTCATTGTAGCATGAATCTATCCACATAGTGGTAAATGATAGAGTCTCTTGGGACATCATGGCTGTAGTGATTTAGATCACCTGTTCCTTCTGGCAAAACCCGTTTTTCTATTTATTTATTTATTAATCATCATCATCATCATCTAATGAATTCTAAGCTTTTTGGTAGCATTCTGTCCCAAGTTGGCCTATTTCTCATTTATCAGTTTTTCTTTGCTTACTTTGTCCCCTTTTATTTCAGCATCATTGGTTTACTAGAGTGTTGCTTACCAGTGTGTGTCTGAATTTTGCAGGACAGAAATCTAACAACTCAAATTCAACACGTTGTTCCAACACAAGCTGAAAATGGGATTTACATGCATGTCCAAGAATCTGAGGAAGTAGCGACTGAAGAAAAGTCTAATATAGATAATGCTGATGGAAAAATGGATACAGTTTCAGCGAACATTGTGGCAAATGATCCTGTATTTCGCAACAATATTTTTCCACCAGTGACTGCATTGCACGGTATATCACCTTCTTGATCCTCAAGGATTTTGCTAGATACTTAGTTGGCATCATGCTCTTGCATTTTTGCAATGTGTGCTTGCCATCTTTCTGGTGACTTCTTGTTATTACTAGGTTTTCTGATGCTCTTCAAAATATGAAATCAGACTCAGTGAGTGAAGAACAAGAAGTGCTGAAGATGCTACGTGAATGTTTGCATTTGAGGGAAAAATACGTGTTCAGGGAACATGCTACTCCATGGGCGAAAAATATGGAAAAATCTGATTTAGCAGAGGTCAACAATGACCCATTCGACTTTGTCCCTGTTAAAGCATCTTCTGTGAGTGGCACTTCCTTCCTCATCTGCATTCAAAAGTTGTCAAGTAAATCTTTTATAATATCTCAGCTAATTTATCTGGAATCATTTCTATGATGTGCAAGCAGCATTTCTTCAGAATGGAAGATGGCGTAGTGCATGTTTATGCTAGTGAAAGCGGTAAGCTTTGAGAAGGCTAGTCTTAGACAACATACATAAGCATACATCTCCCTTTGTTTAATGTTATAAAATTCATTCTCCTTCCCATTTTTTTTTTTTTTTTTGGGAATAATTCAGATACTGAGGAACTTTTTCCTGTTGCGAGTTCAACTACTTTTTTCACTGATATGCATCATCTCCTGAAAGTGATGTCCATTGGAAATGTTCGCTCTGCATGCCACCATAGGTTGCGATTTCTTGAGGAAGTAATGTTCTTTAATACCAATTTTTTCTGGCATATTTATTCTGTCATTTTTTTGGATCAGTAATAAATTTTACCTGATTACAGAAATTCCGCCTTCATCTGTTGGTGAATGCGGATAGGGAGTTTGTAGCTCAGAAAAGTGCACCTCATCGTGATTTCTACAATATAAGGAAAGTCGACACCCATGTGCATCATTCTGCTTGTATGAACCAAAAGCATCTTCTCCGGTTTATCAAGTCAAAGTTACGAAAAGAACCAGATGAGGTATTACTCACATGATACTTTTACTCAGATAATGCTTTATGTCTTCAACTGCTGCATACATATTTAAGTCATAGGTGCTATCTTAGTAAGTCTTCTCCCATTGATGCTCCAGTATCTTGCTATTCTTATTCTGTTGCAGGTAGTTATATACCGTGACGGACAGTATCTTACACTGAAAGAAGTCTTCGACAGCTTGGACTTGACAGGGTTTCCTTTTACTTTACCTTTATTCAATCCATATTTTCTCCTGTGGTTATATCTTTTTAATTTGTCATTTTAATGGGCTCACTTAATGCAGGTATGATCTTAATGTAGATTTGTTGGATGTGCATGCTGATAAGAGTACCTTTCATCGATTTGACAAATTCAATCTCAAGTATAATCCTTGTGGACAGAGTAGGCTTAGAGAAATCTTTCTGAAGCAGGATAATCTCATCCAAGGTTTGTTTCACACAGAGCAATGTACACATGCATGCAAAATTGACTTTGAAAGTGATATCTTCTTAATAATATCTGATATATGTGCTGAACTTGTGGGAAATAGTAATAAGCTGAATTTTCTTCCCTCCCTGTCTATGCAACAACTACGGGAACTGTACATCTGTTCAAGATGTATTTTCAAGGCCAATACTTTTTGCTATTTGTATGGAAGTTGCTATTCTCCATGGACCGATATAATCTCTTTTCTTCATATTGCTGTATCTCGATCACCATCATATAATTTGGTTATGATGGTGAAAATGATCATGTAATTTCATCAATATGATGAAGATTAGCATGGCCCTGTAACTTGTTACCTTGATGGTACATTTTAGATTCTTCTTCCATGCTATAGGATGTATCACAAACTATCAGCTAAAATTCAATCCAAATAGTCATGGAATTCTTATATATTATTTTTTGAAAAATAATAAATGAACGAAACAAAAGAAATGGTCTCCAAATGCTTCTTCTTTCTCTCATTTTTAAATTTTGACTAAGGAACATCGCTTCTATACATAAACATGAATTTAAATTCTCAAAATCACAAAATAGAGTCAAATATTTGTTTGCTTCGAAGTCTAGACAATGATAAACTGAATCGTCATCTCTTACCAGGGCGTTTCCTGGCTGAAGTGACAAAGCAGGTTCTATCAGATCTGCAAACAAGTAAATACCAGGTATGGTTGCATGTGCATCTGATTTTATTCTATTTCATGAAATTCGGCCTTTCCCTCAAGTCTGTTCCTCTGTCTATTACGTTGACTTTAGTTTTTTGTACTACTGGCTATCGAATATGTACTAACTTTAGTAATCGCTCGGGAGCTGCAATGAAATTAATAATTGAGGTGGATATTGAATCCATAAAAGCTTCACAGACATAATCGATATGTTTGGTTTCATTGTCCCAAGCATATTTGAGTTTCAGCTTGCAAACATGTTCGTTTTGAACTTTTCTGGAATTTTTCTCTGAAAACAACTTATCTTTAAAGTCTCCGCTCTTAATTCTCAACCCTATTTCCAAAGCCTACACCTTGTTTTTCGAAAGTTGAAACTCTATTTTCAGAAGGCACTCTTTACTTTATATTTAAAACAAATGAACCAAACATGTTATCTCAAAATAAAATATCAAATCAACCTGCCAATGCAATTGGCTAAAAATCTCACTCATCCAACCGCATTTGCATTGTCGCACATTCTCTAAGGGGATCTTGTTAAAACATTTTCAGAATTTTCAAAAATGAAAATGAAAATGAATCCAAGGATAGTGAAAATTTGTTATTTTATCTTGCTGCTCAGTGGTTTTTAAATTGAAGCACACCCTTGGGTTGGTCTTAGTGGCGAATGCATATATGCTCTCTGGAAAACACCTGCTGGTCATTTTTTAGTCTCATAATGACTAAGATGGGTCATGGGTACCTGCTATTTCTTTAAAATCATCCTGAAAGGTAAGGCAAAGGACAATAAAGTACCCTGGGCATAAACTCATTCACTCAGAAATGTGTTTGAAAATGTCTAAAGAATTGATGATAGTTATGGTAATAAAGCTTCTCAGTTAATTGGACTTGGTAAGGCTCACAATGATACATAACTAGGTAATGTTTCACTATTATATGTTTATTTTATGGATAGTATATTGATTAATGGGATTTTTTCAGAGGCCAGAGTTCCACATAAAGAAATGGAAGCATGGTGGTAAAATATTAAACGGAATTTGTTTGCCTTTTGGATGTTTTTCTCAATTAGGGAGATTTCAGTTTTTGTCAATGATGACGAAGAGTGTACTTAGAGTGACCACCCAGAGCAACTATACTTGCAAATAGGGCTATTTTTACTCCCTAGCCAAATTTTAAATATGTCAACATGGTTTGTTTTCCAATAGGAGAGCCCTTCAAAGTCAAAAAGGTGATGGTTGTTGATTTCAGATTACTTAATATCCCTTACTGTTTGCGAATAGAGATATTCTAACTTCACCATGCTCCTTTCTTTCAGCTGGCTGAGTACCGAATTTCAATTTATGGGAGGAAACAGAGTGAATGGGATCAGCTAGCAAGTTGGTTTGTAAACAATGGCATTTATAGTGAAAATGCTGTTTGGTTGATTCAGGTACCTTACAAAACCAATTTTTATCAGTATCATGCCCAACTAACTGAAATTACATTGTTCGCATTCCAGCATTCTTTTTCTTTTAGCATCCCCAATTGGGGGATTTATAATTCAATTTTTCTGCCTCACTCTCTGGGTTTTCTTAAGTTTCACTCTTTAGCGTAAATAGTGGATTGAATGTGAGTCAATTTTTTGGATTTGTTGAACTGTATTGAATATCCATTTTGGCACAGCTAGGTCTTCAGAAGGATGCATAAAGATTATGTATGGTCCTGATGCTTTGGCATCCTGGACCTTCATCCAGTAGTTCTGATAAGTTAACTCACAAAATATTTTGTCAAGGATGCAGATTGATGAAATGGAATTGAAATAGCTATCTTAATATCTCTATGTTTCCAATCCTCATATTCATAGTTTAATTGCTTTATTTTGTTAATTGATTGAGTAGAAATACAACATTGTATTACCAAAGTTTTTCTAGGCTGCTGCATTTTGGTTCCTAGAGGAGCATTCATGCTCTGGTAAGCACGTGTCTCCAAACTTTGAACTTGGCGTTAATTTTTTAGGCAAAAACTGTTGATCCTATGGGTTGTTGAGAAAGGATGATATCTGGTTTGGTTTCTCGATGCTGATCTATCTTCTTTTATTCTGCGTTATAGATGCTACTGAGTTTCATTTATGTGCTCTATTAGTATGTCATATAAGTTTTCTGTGGAAAATTTGCATTAATTTGTCTTGGTTTTGGAGACTTATGTTTCTTTCTCAAACTGTGCAGTTGCCAAGATTATACAATGTCTACAGGAGTATGGGAACAGTAACATCCTTCCAGAACATACTAGACAACGTCTTCATTCCACTTTTTGAAGCCACAGTGGATCCAAATTCCCACCCTCAGTTGCATGTTTTCTTGTTGCAGGTGTGCCTTGGAATTTTAAACATCTTATAAACTCCTATTTTATATGATGTTTTTGGAGCTTTAAGATAATAGTAATGATAACTTGGTAATGGTTAAAATTGTAAAAGTTAGTTAAGATTTTAAAAGTAACTTGGGTACTTCTTATAAGAAATAACTCTCTTTTCCTGAAAAAATTATCACACACTAATGCCATCTTATAAGCTTCAAAACATCTTATAGGATGTCTTGAAGAGCTTATAAACTCATCCAAACACTCTCTTGATCAGCCAGAACTGCTTTCAAAGTTTTTAACCCAAAGTACTAAAGTTCTGTTACTTCCATTTACATGTTGTTTGATAGAAAACCATATTTGTTTGCTTCCCAATTATACGTTCTCTGTGATTTTTATTTCCTCTCATAAGATTTTTTGTGATACAGGTTGTAGGCTTCGACATAGTAGATGATGAAAGTAAACCGGAGAGGCGTCCAACAAAGCACATGCCAACTCCATCAGAGTGGACAAACGAATTCAACCCGGCCTTTTCTTACTATGCTTATTACTGCTATGCAAACTTATATACACTTAACAAGGTCGATATGTTTTTATTATTTAAATGAGTTAAAATGTCACATTGTTGCCAAGACAAACAACAATTTTTACATTAATGGTCTGATGAGCCCACTGAAACCTTTTGTGGAGGATAAATTAGCTAAGGGTGTAGGGAGTAGGGAAATACAGCTAGGTAGAAGGCAGATACAAAATGAGGAAAATGATAATTAGTGTTCCAGTTTCTTTGTTTTTTTCTTCCCCCAACATATTGAGATTGAAAACTCATTGCATTCAAGTTAAATGTTGTGTTTATCTCTAAGGAAATGTGCCTAACAGTTCTGCTACTTTTATTTTCTCATGATGTTCTGTCAGCTCCGTGAATCAAAAGGATTACCAACTATCAGATTTCAGCCTCACTGTGGGGAGGTTGCATTCTGATTCACTTTTCTCTCACATAAACATACTTCTTTTTTCTTTTCTCCAGAATGCTTATAAAAGCTATTTCATGCAGGCTGGCGATGTTGACCATTTAGCTGCTGGGTTTCTTCTGTGTCATAATATATCACATGGAATAAATTTGCGGAAATCCCCAGTCTTGCAGTATCTATATTATCTTGCTCAGGTTTGTTAATCAACTTGATTTGCCTTATCACCTTGCGGAATACGTGGATGCTCAAGTCTGATCTGCAGTGTCATCCATATATTCTGTACTCTAAAACAATAAATTGACATCATGACAGAAGTGAAATATCATATAATTCTTTCTACTGGATAGCCATATCTATATGTCATAAATAAATCATGTGCAAGATAATTATCTGCTAGCTATTAACCATAATTTTAATAAGACAGTTTTGGTGCGATTGTGAGATTGGTTTCTCCTATAATTGCAGATAAATCTTAGGTTTTTTGTTTCTTTATATCTTCTGCATTATAAAATTTACAAATGAATGTTAACTCATTTGACCATTCAGATTGGTTTAGCAATGTCACCCCTGAGCAACAACTCTCTCTTTCTGGATTATCATCGCAACCCACTTCCTATGTTCTTCCAGCGAGGTTTAAATGTCTCGCTGTCAACTGATGATCCTCTACAAATCCATTTAACTAAAGAACCTCTTGTTGAAGAATATAGTGTAGCAGCAAAGGTTTGTCTCTTTCTTCCTCTATTTCTCATTGATATTGTATGTATCTTATATATATATATATATATATTTTTTTTTTTAAGCAGGTATGGAAGCTCAGCTCTTGTGACCTTTGTGAGATAGCTAGAAATTCTGTCTATCAGTCTGGTTTCCCTCATGCTGCCAAGGTTAGAAATGATGATTGTTTTCCTTTAAATGTTACAGTTAACAAGAAATAAATGAAAATAGTCTGAAAGATTTTTCTCCAGTGATAAATGACTTTCAGTTATTAGATTTTAGAAAAAATATAAGTAAAGGAGATGAGTTAATTCTTACATATAGTAGTAATTGAACAGTACTCAAGTTGGATATTCAACTATGTGATCCATCCTACAGTTGCTTTTAGTTTTAAACAAATCCTTTCAGAACTTTAGCTGCTGCCCTCGAGGCTTTCTAAAATCCCTCCGAGCCGGACTTTTAACCTGTTGACTTGAGTGGGCCGGATGGGTTTGCATGCTCAGAAATACGCCAATTTGTTGCATTTTACATAGGTGATGATAAGCTTATGGTTCAAAGAGAAAGCTTTGTTATACTTCCATGCTGATTTCTGCGATACCTAAAAATGCTTTTGGTTTTAGTGCTAAAAAAATTCATTTGCATCGTTTTCGTAGTTGCACTGGCTTGGAGATGAATATTTTAAGAGAGGGCCTAGAGGAAACAATATACACAAGACTAATGTGCCAAACATTCGGATTTCCTTCAGACATGAGGTGAACATTCACATCCTTCTTCTTCTTTTAATAGCTCATAAACACTATATATATATATATATATATTTATAAACACACACATCACAAGTCCGTTAGCGTTCGAACTCCTGACCTCACACTTGGCTTATGGTACACTCTTGCTTCCACCTTTTTTACCTGACCAAATTGGGTATCTTACAGACATGGATGGAAGAGATGCAATACGTGTTTATGGGCAAAGCCAAACTTCCAGAAGAGGTCGACCACTAACAAGAAAGTATCTCCACAAAATTCATACGCAATTTCCTTTTTGATATTTGGGTTTAAATATAGCTCCTAATTCTGGAAATCATAGTATGAATGCTTATAGCTTGAAGGGTTGACTGATATAGAATCGGTCCAAAATCGTGTAAGATGCAGCTCCTTCTTGCTCACGTATTTTTCCAGTAGAAAATGTATCCAAGTAGGCTAGTTTCTTGCTGTATTTCTTCCTCCAATTATGCCCAGCCAGTTTTGATTCTGCATAGAGGTGTCTGGTTTTCCCTGGAATTTGAATTGTATGCAAGAAACTCTGCTTATATAACACCATTTTCAAGGTTATATATGTAATCTGGCAACCTTGATTAAATATTGCTTTTCTTTTTATTTTTCTGGCTGTAATTTATGCTTTCAAATGCACCATTTGTGTATGCATACATGACAGATTTGATCTTTTTGATATGATAATGAGCTTTTTTTTTTTCCAATGAAATATTTATAAAGTTGATTAGAGTAAAATGTAATTGAAAAATTGAATTCATGACTCTTTTGCAAAGTTGGAGAAATCCGATAATTCATGCTTTAAAGTACAGTTATTGCCTAACATGAATAGCAAGTTGCTGTTAACATTGAATGTCATGATGATCTCACTTACATAAAATTATAGAGCTCACTTACATAAAATTATAGAGCAAATGAAACATTCAAATTTAAATTAGAAAAATGTTTTAAAAATAAATTAAAAACATAAAAAATTGGTCACCATACAAAAATAAAGTAAAACTAAAATTATACAACTCTTTAGTATATTTGAAAAATCAAACAATTTACATTTAAGAATTGGTTGACTACATGAATTTGTACATACATTCAAATTATTTAATAAAAAATACTTGCGTATTACATTTATACTTGCACAGTATCACTTATATTGTAATTAAAATTCCACATTGCTAAATGAAAAGAAGTTTTTGTTAAGGGTATATATTATTTTAGCATTATGTCATATGTATAAATGATGACATATGTATGAAAAAGTATAACTTTCAATTAAGTGAAAATTATATCAATAATATCATAAATATAGAGCATATTGTTACGCACTTATTCCTTACAAGCTACAGTGCAGGCTCTTAGCCCCTCATTTGTCCTCTTACGACACTAGCTAAGTCAGTCTCACCCTTTCTTGTTCAATTGTTGTGTGTGTTAAGTGAGTTAGCCAAACATTAAGAACAAGAGAGTTGAGAGAAAATCCAATGAGACTTTGTATTACTTAGTTTGTACTTTGTTTACACTTCGTTCTCTACTTGGTTCTCACTTGGTTACATTACAAATGAATTCATAACCTATTTATACTATTCTCCTCTCGAATGACGGAGGAGATCGACTCAATTCTATGGTCTAGATTACAACTCCAAAAGCTTTCTAAAACTAGAAATTTTCAGAACCTACACTAGAAACTTCTACACAACTTCTACGACTTTCTACACGTATGTACAAGATTTTAAAGTTCTCTTGGACAGGCTTTAACCTCTACCGTCCTGCTTCCTTGCATGTCTATGGTCGGGGCGTGACAATATGTACTTCAAATCAGATAATACCGTTCAACAATATTTTCAAAATATATTTACAACTTTTGCTTACTAAGCGAATTTAGTATATTCTAACTAAAATTTTTCAGCCCACTCATACATGGCTGGGGTATAATAAAGTTCAAAATTAAGTTTGAAATATATATAAATTGATTAGAAGTCAACAAAATTCTAAAATTAAATTAGACATCTTTAGCAAATTTGAGAAATCTAAAATCGATGCAATAAAGTGTCAAAAGTTTGCTTTAATAATTGTACTGGTTGTCTGTAAGATACTGTTGAATGTTTGTCGTTTGTCCAGCGTTGTATTTTCACAGTCGATTCTCCCTCTATATAAGGGATGAATTTTCTTTAGTTTGTATCAGAAGTTGGAGTGGAATAATAATCTGTTACTTTCTATCTTAGAAGGAATTCTTCTCTTTTTTCTTATTATCATCTAACTTATACTTCTTTTATCTTTACGTATTATCGCTTATGTCCGCTACTTTGTTCTTCCGCCATCATCTCCTAATTAATATATCAAGTATGCTCTGCAGTTGCCTGTAATAAGGATCCTCTGCATCAGAAAGATTATTAATTTTCTTACAAAGATTTTTCTTCTTTAAGTTTAGTTTTCTGGCTTTGTTTAGTTTTCTAGCCTAGCTTTGATCCTGACCGAAGCATGCATCTTAGCATAAAAAGACACGCCCTTGTTGTTGCCCACTGTTGATATGGTATTGTGGCTTGATATATGGAAGAAAGTAAGACTTAAACCTAAGACCTTCTGGTTTAGGAACTACTTTCTTTTCCCAAAGAAGTTTTATAAGATCAAACCCAATAATAATATCTCTGCCAGGTAAGGAAGATCCAAGAAATTTATAAGTAAAGGATAATTCAGGAAAAAATTGAATTCTTACAGGCTTGCTAATTAATCCAATTGACAAAGTTTCACTATTAGCAACCTGGAAAACTTCATGGTGTTTTTTCCAAAAGGTAGCAGGAAGAATTCTTGGATTGAGAATAGAACTAGAAACACCTGTATCAAGCAAACCAACCACATTAATAGGATTATTAAACTTTTGAGGAATGGTCTGTACCTAAACAAATGGTACAGCAAGAGCAAGACCAATCATCTGTATTCCAAAGATAGGAAGTTGATCTTCTTTAATCTCGCCATCTGAAGAAGAATCATCATCAGAAACATTTTCAAGGGCAAATAAAGTCTGCTCAGAGGGCTCATCTTCCTTAGAAAAGAATGACTCCAAATCTTCATTCTCCAAGTCACACTGAGTTAACTGAAGTATCTGCTTAAAAAAGAGTAACTCCAAATCTTCATTCTCCAAGTCACACTGAGTTAACTGAAGTATTTGCTTAAGAATCTTGTCCCTCCTTTTGTTCGGACAATTTTTAGCCCAGTGTCCTCTCTTATGGCAAATGTGACACATGTCTCCCTTGTGCTTTGAAAACTTTCTTTTAAATAATCTCCTTCTCCTCCTTGGTCTCCATTATTGGTGATGCTTTTTAAATCTTCTAGGATGCATGTGGGTTTTCTCCGGACAATGACACTTCTCTGACTTGCATTTGATCTGAAGGTCCTTCCTTTCACATTCCTTAGAAAACTTTTTCCCTGTCTCCTGGAACTCCTTGAAAAACTTCCAATTGTTGCACAGTTTTTCCAAGGCTTTGAAGACAAACTGATAGATTTCTCCAAGGGTAACATTTTCAAGTGTACTTACCATTAGTTCAATTAGTCTTAAAGCTTCTTGACCAATGGATTCAGGAATGGAATTGAGGTAGGCCTGCTTCAAGTTTGGATTGTCCATCCCACCAAGAATATAGAATTTTTGCGACATCCTCTGGAAATGTTTCTCTAAATCCTTTCGTTTGAAAGAGCAACATTTCATTTTGAAGAATTCATCCCTAGCAGCACCGAAATTATTTTGATGTTGTCCAAGAAACTCAACATAAATGTAATTCATGAAAGTATCTATGTTTGGTGAGTTTCTAGCCTGGATCTGCCGATATTCTCCAAGAGCATACCGCCATTCTTTTAATGTACCAGTCATCCTCGCAGTAAAACCATTAATAACCCCAGCAAGAGTAGCGTTTGGTTTTTGAAGTTCAGTAACACACCAAGACATCATTTCATGAATTCTATCCTTCCATCTAGAAGGAGGAATGTCATCAAAGGTGAATAGATGTCTAGAGTTACTGCCAAAAGAATCTTCTGGTTCATGAACATGGGGCTGGTTTCTCTGTTGTCCTTGTTGACTGGTTTCCGGTTCATCATCTACAACAGGTTCTTGTGGAGTCTCTGGGGGTTGATTCATAAAGAGCAAAGGAACATGCTCTGAGAGATCTTATGCATCACTGATGTCTTCTGTTGTAAATATCGGCCATGGTCTGTTTGGTTTGCTGTCTTCAGAGTCAGACGCCTTTTTAAGAAAATCCGTCAATGGATTGGATGACGAAACTTTGCATCATGAACTGCTGAGAATCATTGGACTTTGAAACCACTGGTCCAGAACTTGACTTCGGCATCTGAAGAGGCTTACTCTTTTTCTTGTATTCTTCTGGAGAGAAAAATGAAGAAGAATCTCCAAACATCTTTTTGAAATTGTCCAGTCCATGAAGAGATTGAGAAACAACAGGATAAGGAGATAGTGAGGTATCAGGTTTACTCCAAATAGAATCTCTCTGGTACTGATCTTCAAGAGATTTTAATTGGGTTTTGAGTGACCTGATCTCCTGTTCCTTATGGCTGAACGGTTGAGAATTTTGGAGGAGTCTCATGATCTCATTGTGAACAGTATCAATCTTCTTCTTTAAGGATTGAATTAATACTGCAATTTGACTCTCCATCTTGGCTTCAAGTCTCTCCTGGCTTTTGACAATCTTCTGCAGCATATGATTTTGAACTACTGCATTTTCTGATTGCCAGTTGATCGTTGCTTCTGCAGCAGTGATATCTATAGTAGATCCATCCAACTTCCTTGTTGTTGGATTCTTTATCTTCCACGAGTGCTTATATTCAGACGTCTGAACTTCCTTTGGAGGGAAATTCAGTTGTTGTAAGGAAGAGGAAGAAGGTCCAAACATCATAATTTGCTGTGGGAGAGGTTCTGTATGAAGAGTGCTATTCAAGGGATAGACTTCATCATCATCATTTTGGGAATCTTCATCATCGTTACATCCCTCATCTTCTCCCCATCCAGTATGAGTTGTAGGCCACGATGTTGGAGTTGGTGGAGTATACTTAACCAGGTAATCAAACTTTCCCGATGGTTGCCCCAAAGTATCAACAAAAGGATCATCCTTAGATATTCTTTTCGGTCTTTGTCTAGGAACAATATTCTCCGGTGGTGCGAAAATAGGACATCCATAACCATCAAATCCACTAATTGGCATAGTAGATTGAATAGTATGCAGAGACTTAAAACAGCTTGGAACTCTGGTATTTTCCTTCTGCTTTTTGAACTTGATTTCTACTGTTCCATCTTGATTTTTATAAAAAGATGGTTCAGTAGACTGGATTGGCTTGTATTCCTTTGTTGCCTTGATGGGTTTGTTCATAGGCAATAATCCACGAGTCAGGAATCAGCTTCTGCAACTCATCTCTTGGTAATTGTTTGGGGACATAAGTATAGCTGGGTATGTGCTTGGTGTCCACCGAAATTAATAGAGAATCGTCTGTCTCCTAAGGAAAAGCAAAATCAATTGAATGATTTTGAATCCTATACACCATCTGGTAATGGAGTGTTGCAGAGTAGGTAACAGCAGTAGGAACAGCTCCACATATCTGGATCTGAAGCTTAAGCGCCGACCTTAAACATGGATATGATATTGGCATGTTGAAATTAGGAAACATAGTAACAAGTATTGTTCCAACATTCAAGGTTGTTTGAACTGTGACAATACAAGCATGTTGGTAGTCTGAAAATCGGGTATCCATGAGAGCAATCCTAGAGGTAGTTGGAAGACCTTTTCGTCCATGAAGGGTAAGTGCAAACCTTATGGCTCCAAAATGGATATGGGTATATCCTTCTGAAAGCCAGACTTCAGGCAGATGAGAGGGTAACTCAATAGAAACCATCTGCTCCTTCTCAGTGGCTGGTAGAAAGTGTTGATCAAAGGCAGAAGCTTGGACATATTTTTTCACCTGCATCTTTGAAGGCATGATAAGACGCTTGACGGTTTTAGTAAAAGAGGTCTTTGGTTTGGTGAAAGCATTATATGGATTAATGAGAGGTAAGTTGGTAAGTGGAACCTTTTCATTATCAGGAAGGTAGGTAATCTCATATAGGGAATCTATTTTTGAAGCATTAAACTGATGAAAACTAGAACTAGGAGTGAGGGTAGAGCAAGAAGAAGAGGTAGAGGGCCTGGGTATTAAACTATCCATGGCTCCGATACCAACTTTATTGTAAACAAAATTAATGGTAGTCGTCATTGGTCATAAAATGATGGGGTTGACTACATGAATTGATACATAATAGTCAATTTTGTTTTAACTAAATTGAAATTAATTTATTACATTTATACTATTTAGCGTTATTTATTTTTTTAAATTTAATGGTGCTGAATAGAAGATCTTTTTTTTTTTAAATTAAGTTGATATATTATTTTAGCATTATTCACAATATAACAAATTGATAGTCTCATGAAGAATTTTTTATTAATAGTATATAAATTTTAATTTAGTGAAGAATATATTAATTTAGTATTACATACATAATTGACTAGATACAACAAAATTAAAAATTAAATTGTAAAAACATTATAATTGATTAGAATCCAACATGTTCAAATTTGTGTTTAAAAAATTTCAATATAAAAAAATGATTAGAATGCAATGAAATTCAAAAATTAAATTTATAAAATTTATAAAATTGATTAAAATAAATTTATAGAATTTTTTATCAGGGTCTAAAAATTCAATAATTTTATGCAATAAATCGCGATTATTACCTAAATCAGATAATAAATTATTATTAAACTTTAATGTCATGCCGATTATAATAATAGCCATCACTTTCCATAAAATTATAGGGTGAATCAAAAGAATTTATACTTAGCATTTAAAACTTTATTTAAGCAAAATAAAATTACTTATTCGATTTATCTAATTTAGCACTAATAAAGTTTAATTACAAAATTTAATAATATCCTTTATTTCAAAAAATAATAATTACAAAATTTGGACTACAAAATTAAAATCGTTAAAATAATTGACTTGCATTGACCCCACCACCACGACAGAACTGAAAACATTTAAAAAAGATCCCACTCATCAAGTTACTCTTTCCCTCTCTCCACCGCTTCTTCTGCTTCACAAAAACCCTCCGCCGAACTACACCTCCTCCGCCGTCTCGGTGGCCTAAACCCTAGACTCTCTTGTATCTTCTCTATACATCCCCACCACTCACCACAAATGGCGGCGGCAGCCTCCTCTTCTTCTGAGATCACCAATGACGGCCCTGTCCTGAGTCTAATCAACAAGCGCCTCCGTGCTTTGCGCAAAAAGCTGAACCGCATAACCCAAATGGAGGAATCTATCTCCCAAGGAAAAACCCTCAACAAAGAGCAGGAGGAAACCCTACTCTTGAAACCGTCTGTTGTTGCCGGGATAGACGAGTTGGAAAAACTCCGCCAACCCCTCTTGCAGGCCGTGACTCAAGAGATTGAATTGGCATTGGAGAAAGTTCAGCACAGCCCCGAAACCCCATCTGAAGAAAGGACGGATGAGGAAGGAACCGTCGGGCATGATGCCAGTGGGGAAGACAAGGTGATTTTCTCTGTTTCCGATTTGCTGAGTTTGGTGTATTTTGCGAGCATTTTTGATGTGAAAACTCTAATGAGGGCAAATGACAACATGCTGACGAGGGCGCATGAGAGGAACTGTTGTCTTACGTACGATTACGTGACGGATGATGACTCTGTAGGCGATCCTTTGAAAGAGTGGGATTTGGATTTAATTGCCATGATGGGGGGTTTATTGATTTCGCGACCGGTGAATTCAAGCTTGTCGCACAAGGATTCATTGCAAAAGTGTGTGGAGCATGCAAAGCTATGGCTTGGAAATGTGGAGCAGCCGATCGAGTCCAATTCAAGTATCACTTGTATGAAAACTGTGCTATTTCTCTTTAAACTTGAAATTTTTAGTTAATTACATGTGTGGATGTTGCGTATATGATATATCTGCTTCTTTGTTGGTCAAATTGCGTATTGACCTTGTAGATTTTAATTTTATTGAAGTTAGTTTGTTGTGGATTTTCTTGTTTTGAGAAGTTAATTGCCTGTTTAGGGGGAGTAGTAGCCTTGTGTATGAATTTTGCTGCGAATTGTCTACCTAAATTATCTTTCCCGTGTGGCATACTGATATTTATCCATGATTGTGCAATTATGTGTGTGTTAACATATATGTATAATATGGATTTGAATGCATGATTTTGTAGTTTTTGTAATGTCAATCAATATTCTAGTAGCTTGTTATTGCCAGAGATGTATTTGGAAATTATATGTGCTTTATGTAGGCAAAGTACTCATTTGTGCTGTGCAAGTTTCTGTGGTACTGAAGCTTATCTGTACAAGGCAAAAACTATGTCATTTATTTTTGTTTGTACCTGATTTTTTCTATCCATACAAGCATCAATGAGGCATATACTTGGTGTTTTTTGGTGATGATTTAGGATAAAATTGTTTTCTATGTGGATGCTATTTTATCTATTCTTTTTATGTGTGAAAATTTGTATTGTAGGCTAGCTTTTAAGTTTGAGAAGATTGTTTCCTCCTTTTCAGTATTATGACACCTGCATAGGCACTAAAAGGATTTCCGAGATTAGCATGAGTGTGTTCTCCTATGGTTGCTTGCTTTGTCAACATTTAATATTTGTAATCCACAGTTTTGTGAGAAGTTGAATTCTTTGGATATAATTTATTTTTGAATGGGATGTATATTGTCAGGAAGGTTTTTTCATCAATATAATTGTATAAATTTAATTTACTCTGGTTGTGGTTTTCTGTTGCTTTCTTGTAGTTATTTGGTGATGCTTTTCTAAAAGGCTTATTTCTAAGTTTGGACAATGTTGTTATCATGAAGTTTCCCGAAATGTTGGTGACTTTCTTTTATTGCACATCTTTTTCCACTCATGGGGGCCATTTTAGATGCTGGCTTGAGGGAGAAGCTAAACAAAATTATGGCTTCTGAGTACTTCACAACAACTCCAGAGATAAAGGCACCTGTTGAAGTGGCTGCAGCTGTTGGCAATTATAGTTCCTTTCAGGTTCCAGTGCGTGGGTCTATAATTCCTCAGGTTGGTTTGACTGTCCCAGTGAAGGAAGAGTCAGTTGCAGAGTATGACCAAGAGGTAGGGTTATATTTTTATGAATTAATTAAGTTCTTGTGGTTCATTTTGTGATAAGATATGTGGGATTTTGCAAAAAAGCATTACTCCTGCTTATTTCGATGAAAGTTCTTTGCTGATAAATACTTTTCTGTGACCATGGTGGTTGGATCTACATAGATTGGACTGGAAATACTCTTTTTCTAATGTTAATTTACTAGGTCATATGGCGAAGAAGATGGTTCTAACTGGCCCTCAACTCTGCTGCCTGACTATGCATTCGGAAGCTTGAAGTTCCCAGGATGTTAAAGCTTTAATTTATGAGCATTTAGGGAATGGATCATATTGTCAAGTTTCAAGTTCTTTTTTCTTATTTTTTATTGCACATTTCATTGCTTTGGTCGACTACATCAGACTCTATCCAAGCAAATGTTCAAGCCCTCTCTCTTTGCTATGTAGGTAGAGTTCAAAGCCTCAATTATCTCATCTAGGCCTTTTGTACAACTAGATCATGCTTGCAAATCTGTGCGGCAGATGTATTGATGAACCTACATTTGCCGCTATAGCAACTGCAATTAATTGGTCATGCTTCATACTTCTCGTAGGAATTTGCCATGTTCAAAACCTCATCTGCATACTGTGGACTCAAAAATATTCAGACCCCAGAAAATGTTAAAAGAAAGAAAATCATTAACTATGTGGGCTATGGCCACAACTCTATGCCATAGTCTTAAAGGCGCTCGCCTAAAGTGAGAAGTGATAGAGGAGAGGGAAAATTGCCTTTCCCCTTTTCTAGGTGAGGTGCCTCAGCTAGGCACCAGAATGGTGCGCCTTTTGCCCTTTTTACGGCAAGAGGTGTTGGAAAGGTGGGCCTCTCTAGAGTTGGGTGCCTTAAATGGTAGAAAATGCAAAAGCCAAAAAGTTTTCGGAAAAAAAATAAAAAATTAAAAATAAAATATTGAGGGGGGTGGGCGGTGGCCCTAAACAGAGTAACAAAAGTGCTAAATGGAAGAAGCCCTACACAGATTAAGAAAAGTGGTAGTGGTGAAGAGGATGATGTTGATGGAATTGATGATAATGGAGGCAGCCATGATTTATATGATTAGAACTTAGGGTTCTCTTTGGTGGCTTGATATTTGATTAGGAATTATGGATATTTGATGGTTTTTGGCTGTTCTTTTAAGACTCTTTGTTAGTGAGTTGAACTTATTACATTTTAAGACTTTGTTAACCTGTATTTAATTTTATCATGTTATATTCGTTGTATATCTTCCTGGATCTCTAATTAGATTGAAATTTATCACGTATGTATCATACGCTATAAATTCTCATTTTAGCGCATTGCTTCAAATAGGCGGGCGCCTCTCGCCTCTTGCCTCTCGTCTCAAGCACTAGAGGCCTTGTCGCCTCGCATCTCCTTTCGTATTTAACAACTATGCCTTGTGTCGTGGCCCTACCATATTGTTCCATGATGGTTTCTCTACCACTAGCAACTCTGAGGGTAAATTAAGTGACAAATAGTCAAAGACTTTGGGGTCCTACCACAAATTGATGTGGTTGTTTCTTTAAGTACTCACGCCCAACTATCCTACAACTAAACATTCATATACTTCGTATGTAGGTTGGTAGAGATACTTTTAGCATGCGAAGGGACTTAGTAGTCCTCTTGAATTTATGCAAGAAGGGGCTAGATATCTATTGAAAATAAAAAGAGCAACAACAACTCATCTATGGAGAAACAAAGCACATAGTATTCTATAATTGGAAGATAATATATGGATGTTGGCAACTGATATTTTGCATTGAGTTATGGTTCCATTGGGGCTATCTGAGAATAGAGAACTGAGCTAAGGTAGTTGAGGGAGAAGAACTTTGATCGTAATCCTAAATTGTTGAGGATATAAAGTGACAAGGATGGTTAAAATATCTTTGTACGACTTATGTGGCGTAAGCGGTTGATTTTATTTTATTTTTTAAGTCCAAATGTTTGTTATGGGGTTAATCTTATCTGCATCAAACAAAGAGAGTTATTGTGGCCTCTACAAATCTTTAATTTATGGGCCTCTAACACAAGCTATATGCCATTCGCATTTACCTTTTATGTATTATCACAATATAAGCTACTACATTGGAACATGGATATCTTTTGCACTTGCTTTAAAGTGATTTTCAATATTTTGAGTACAAATCCCCTAGTCCGTACATTAAAAATGTCCATGCTGTTGGAGTTTTTGGAGGGGTGAAAATGGAATACTGTGATGGGGTTGGAGCAAACTATGTGTCTAATTGAGTTGGTAGAGGGGCACAGTTGGAAACTGCAATCACTATGAAAACATATTAGGCTTGTTGATGTGGTCCTTAGGACCTTAGCTAAAATTCTCCAATGCTTAAATCAGTTGACCAATTAAGGAAAGAGTATAAATATAAGCTAAGAGAAATTCAAGGTAATAAAAGCGTATTTGTACCATTAACGAGACAAGGTGCTTATGGTAGGTAAAAATTTGTTCGAGAGAGGTCAGAAAGACTGAATTGCCCCCATTCACTATTGTTAAAATGGATTGATTTACTGAGGTTGTAGGGCCTGCTGGGTCATTCGGTTGACCCAGTGGGTGGTGTGTCACGTGGCAGCATTTAATATGTATTAAGACATTCGGTCTAGATTTGTAGAGCATTTACTGCAATAGGGTACTAGGGTTGAATTTGCCCATTTGTTTGACAAATTCGACTTCGAGATGTTGGATAAATGCGGAAATATCGTCATACATGGGTTTTTGTGAGTTGAGGTTGGATATTGACATAAAGGCATTGGTAGTCGACCTAAATACTATTTCAGCACATTTGGCCTAGATGCGGCCATGAATGTGTGGGGTTGGTTGTTGATGTTTTAGCTCCGGCGATTGATCTAAAGTTTGTTGACCCTAATGTAATTCTCCTACTAAAGCCCCAAGCATAAGTTGGACGCCGTTCCTAGAGCTATTGCGGCGCAATTGATGAAGTCCGAGTGCAGAAATGCCATCGAGCCACGGGGGGCTTCGAAGCTCATATGATCTCTCCCTTATCGGCTATCGCAAGTGTCTCCTATTTTTGCCCTTTTGCCTTCCAGGACTATTTTTTCTTCCCAGACATGTCACTTATCACAGCTTGAACTGCATTGATCACTGCAGTTCATGGACATGAAACACTGATTCTGTTGCCAAGTGAGGAATTGTGTGCTACAGTAAATTACGTAGGATTTCATGCCAAAGAACATTTCCTAGTACTATAACTCTCTGTAAGGATAAGATAAGAATGCCTACTTCAGCCCAAGACCATACCAAGCAGACCCAGCTTCAAGCGAGATCACCCTATGGACCTTGCTGAACTAGATTCCCTGCTAGCGAGAGCGGCTTAGAAAGATAAAGCAGCACAAACAAGGGTATCAACTTACTGTGTTGGCTGCATCTTATCTTCTAGAAGAACTTAAGCTCTGAAAGTTATGGTCTTTATATTGCCAAAGTTCTTCAGTCATTAGGCTTTGGTATTGCTTGGTAATTGTCCACCATTTGTCTTTCTCCTTGTTATTCTGTTTGGCATGGATGTGTTCTTCAAGCTTTGTCTTATTCATTTGCATAGAGAGAGAGATGCTGTTTGCTACAGAACATTTGGTTTGCTGGCAACAAATATATGATCACAATGCTTTTACAGTTACAAGATCTTTTGCTGAAAATATGACATTATTGATTATTCCCAAAACTAAACATGAAGTAGGAAGGGCAATATTAAAGTCTCAAGCATCATTAGGAAAAAAGTTTCGCAGATGATTATTGCTGCTGGATCACCTTTTCTGTTGAATGTTGTGTAATCAAGGAGGTGTTAATCCTATAATTTGCTGGCCCTAATTGGCAATATATAGTTTGAGGCGTCATGGTTGTTGAATGTAATGGAATATGTTAAATTGAACGGACAAGAGTATCAGATTCCAATTTTGGACTGCTATAATTATCATATCTTGTTTTATCTTGTTCATTTATTTTTTTCACGAGTATGTTTATGATTCAAGCAGATGAAACTACAATTTGTGGTGCATCAGTACCTGGCTTTATAAGTTCATATTCCCCATAAATTGTAACATCATTTACCTACTCTAGGGAGATAACATATAACTAAGTCTACTCTAGGTAGACAACTTTTGGCTTGAGGTTCTTAATAACCTAACAGTTATTTAACCAGACAAGTTCATCTTTTATTGTAGTTAATATTTTCCTTTCATCCTACTCCTTGCCTATCAAATGCTAGTTTTATGATTTATTCATTTCTCATGATTATCCCATGTGTTCAGCTAACAATTTATTGTGTTAATTTCTTATGTTTATTGATGGAAACTTTATAGGTGATTCCTTAGTTGGTTTGGCAGCCAATTAGAGCTGCATGTACATATTGTTCTCCAAAAACTTCTATATTCATCATTTACTTGACTCTTCCTTTAGGTCTAGGAAATATGTGCTTAGACTAGATTATTCTGAATGTCATTTTGTCTATGCATTGCGATATCTTCCTTCAATTTCAAAATTCTTGAATGTCTTTTCTTGCAGGAAGAAGAATCCCCAAATTCCAATGGCAATGAAATCTATGATGATGAAACTGGCCTCGCCAAAGAACATCATCAGGTATTTATTTTTGTTTTCTTAAAGGCAGATTATGGTCAAATGACGATTCCGGAATCTGCTTTTCTTTATTCTCTTTGTTTGTTATGAATAGGTTTGCCAACCATATGTTTTCATCTTGGTTTTAGCGAGAACCAGAGGTAGCAAGTGTATCAGAACTCGCTCTGATAGAGATGGGAATACCTGATACAGAAGTTGATCAAAACTCAAGGGATGTGGACTTGAAGGAGCAACAATATGCCAACCGGAGACCATATCAAAACTATATAGGTGGTCGTGGTGGGGGTGGCCGCAGAGGATATGCTAATGGCCGTGGAGGGCGAGGCATTAATAGGGGAGGCTACCAAAACGGGCGCAACCAATTTTATGATCAGCCTGGCGGTTATTACCCAAGGAACAACTACAGAGGACGAGGAGGCAGAGGTATGGGTGGCAACTACAATTACAATGCTCCTGCTAGTCATGCTAGACCCGTTGAAGCAGCATCGTGATATTGTGTTTGGGGTGCTTATTGATTGTGGGGGTAGTTTGAAGTCTTGCTTATGAACCGAGGACATTATGGTGGTTCTCATGGAAATAGGAGTAGCCCTTTTTGTAGTTTAATGAATGGGTCAGAAAGAAATGAAATCTTTTTGAACTGCAATACTTGAGCATCTCCATTTTTTTTGCCTTTTCTTATCAGCCCCACTTTTTCATTTGTTTCTTTGCTTATGAGTTGTGGGTTAAATTTTGGGCTCCATTTGGTGGGATGCAGCGTTACTTCATACTTTTAGTAGTTTGTTCCATGCTGAATTTGATCGATAACAAGTGATCTTATAGGATGGCGTTTGGGAATGTTTGGTTATGTTTTTTGTGTGATTTTATTATGTGTTTCGGGAGAATGAATTATTGAAAAATGTGAAAGTTATATTTTGGTGTGTTTATTTATGTTTTGGGGGAGAGATACTTTACTGTAGTAGTCAAATCAATATTTTTTGTTGGGTTTTTTGGGTGAAAATAGAATTCAGTGATTTTTTTTTATTGTTAGAATGATAATAAAATATATATAATGTATATATATATAATATATATATATGCATATATTGGAAAATGGAAGTTTTGGAGGGAAAATGAGGATATGTTTGGTTATGTTTCCTCAAAAACAATTTTTTTTTTGGGAAAACATAACCAAACATTCCTTTGTTTTTCAATATTGCTAAACCATAGAAGTTTGTATTGATGCTTGGGGAATGACCTTGTTTTTACTATTTGGCTGAACCGATATAAAGTCTAGACGACATTACTGGTCACATTTCATGGGGTCTTTCCTTCTGTATGGAGCTTCTGTTCTTTTCTTTGTACATTGAGCTTCTGTTCGAGGTAATGCCTAAATTGTCATAGTTTTTATGAGGGTCAAAATTTTCTTTATAAGAAATTTCGCTATCTTATGGTCACTGTAGCTACATCAAGTTAAAAGACTTTCTTGACCTTTTGATATTAGATAGGTTTCAGTTTTCATATTTGATATTGCGACTCTGCAGGGATATAATTTTGCAATTTAATGGAGACTTATATTTTTGATAAACAGTTATCCGTGGTGGATCACTGCAAGATCCTACTATTATTATATGTCGAATTGCACTTTTGTTTTTGTCTGTAGATCATATGTGCTTGTATTCAAGAGTTTGCCTTCTGAGTTCTTTCACCTTTTTCTCTATAGAGTTCGACCTTTTTTTGTTCATTGTGATTTGTGAAATTGTAAATATCGCATGCAAATCATATGTGTGGCTTGGGAACTAATTTAGATAGTATTTAAAAATTTTAAAAATAGTATGAATCATGCATACTTATAAATACACAATTACATATATAAATGAATAAAAAGTAAAAATTAAATGACATACTTTTAAAATATAAATATTCAAAAAGTGAAACAAACTTTACAAATACCAAAACCAAAAAATAGATCTTATCCTATAAAATTATAAACTCAGATAAACAAAAATAAGAGAATTTAATAAACAAAAAGTGAAGAAAAAGAGGCACACAAAGAGATAGAGGGGAAAAAATGCTAGGAAATAAAAAGGCACACAAAGAATAGCGTGGAAAAAAAAATACTAGAAGTTGAGAGTATTAATAAAATGATTTTCAAAACACTCTATATATAGTGATGTAGATATAAATTAATTATTAAAAATAAGAGAAAATTATGAAAAACTTATCAAACTATAGAATTCAAATGATCCAAGTATCTTCCACATATTGAGAATAGAGATGAAAGAGATTTTGTAGATAAAATGAAATAATTTTTTTGGTATTTGAGATAAACAAGGAATAATTTGTTCTAATCAATAAATGATTTCAAAAATTTAGATATCTTTAAAAGGAATAAATACTTTCAATTTAATTATCAAAAATTAATTTTTAAATTTAATTAAAAAGCTCAAAATTCTAAGAATTTAGAATTTGATCAAAATCGTACAATTATTGTCCCACGCTGTTATGCTATAAAATAATTGTGGAATAATAAAATTTATATATAAAATAAATAAAATATTTATCTATTAATCTTGTGATATATTGAATTTATAAGATATAATTTTGTGACAAGAGTACTTAAAATGATGATTATAAAATATTTTTTAAATTATAAACTTATTTAGTGAGATAAAAATATGATCATACATATTTTTTGAATTATGTTATGAGATAGAAATCTATATCACAATTTTGGATAGACACAACATGATATTACTAAGAATTTGACATTTAGCCAAAATTGGAAAATTAGAATCAAAATTACATAATTGTGGGTCCCATATCATTGTGTTATGCACAGATCTTTAAAATTACTATATATTAATTTAATTATTGAATTATAAATATAATTAAAAATAACAATATAGAAATAAAAATATCCCAAAAATGTTCAAGTAATTAGTAAAATTAAATATTACTTTTCAAAATGGTCAAGTAAAATTAAATTTAAAACTTTAAAATTTAGTATTTAAAAGTTTGGAATATATAAAGACATCTCATACATGTATGGCATCATGAAAAATAAATTTCAAGATTATTCAGCGAGAAATTAAAAAAAAATCAAAACTTTCAAAAGATAAAAGTCTATAAATATGATTATATACTTTATTAAAAAGAAGAAAATATTATGCAATAAAAAATTACTTGCTTTAAAAAATAAAAATATATGAGAAGGATATAGGACACAAGATTATGGTTTAAAAGTTGTTTGGAAAAAACTGAAAAAATCATAATACTTTAAGATTACTTTAAACTTAAAAGATAAAGAGTATAAATTAAGTTAAAATTTGAAATATAAAGTATTAAATGATATATTATTTGGCGAGAATTTAAAAAGTCTTATTTAATTTTAATTTTTGATTCAAAATTAATTAAGCCAAGATAAAACTACGATAGTGAAGATAAAAAAAAAAGTTAAAAATCAAACTAAATATATAAAATAATTATAAAGGTGAAATCAATATTAGTATATAAGTTAATAGAAACCTTTTAATTTGACTGATAAATTAATTATTGAATAATTAAGTGAAGAAAAGAGTTTGACATTACTAATGCAAAGTTAAAATTATAGTAAATTGAAAGTAATTATAAACTCAAAATTGATCTTAAATTAGGAATTAGTAACATCATATGGGAATGAAATTGGAATGTATAATAAAACATAGAAAAAATAAATTATTATGTTCATTCTTAAATTTTTTGTATAAATATAATTGGATCTTCATATCATATTTCGAAAATAGCATAAAAAGGTGAATAGCGAAAAAGTTGTTAATCTAACAATTCTCAAACAATCAAAATTAAAAAATAAAAATAATAAAATTGGATACATGTTTTGATGGATTAAATAATGATGAATGTTATAAATTTAAAAAATTAATGGGTGTATGTTTTATTGAAATAACCATCTTTAATTTTTTGTAAATAGATCAAAAAAGATCCAAGAATATATATATATATATATATATATATATTGATAAGGTAATATATAAATTTTTTAAAAAGAGTTCGAATTATACATACTTAGGCATACAAAATTACATATATATATGAATAAAAAATAAAAATTAAATGACATACTTTTAGAATTATAAATATTCAAAACATAAAATAATTTTTAAAAATATTAAAACCAAAGAATAGATCTCATCCTATAAAATTATAAACTTAGATGAACGAGAGAGAGAGAGAGAGAGAGAGAGAGAGAGAGAGAGAGAGAGAGAGAGAGAGACTTTAAAAATAAATTACAAAACTCAACAAATAAATTAATGACTTGATTCAAAGAATGAGTAAAAAGATACTAAATGTATAAAAATTTAAATAAAATAAAAATCAAAACGAAAAAATTTATCAATAATTAAATAGAAAAATGTAACTAATAAAAATGAAATAAAATTTAAAAATATTACAAGCGATTAATATATCTTATCTTGTAAAATAATAAAATTAAATAAACAAAAAAAGAAATTAAAAATTAAAAAATTAAATAAATGAACCGATAACTTAAACTAAGTAATAAACAAAAAAGATATAAAAGTTTACAAATTTAATAGGAATAAAAGCTAAATGATATACTTTATTTATTGTTAAAAAGAAAATTATAGCATTAAAATTCAAAAAATCTCTCCCATCGTTTGACATAATTAAAATAAACAAAATAAAAAATAAAAAAGTGAACAATAAACTTGAAGAATGAAATAAAGAGGCACACAAAATGATAGAGAAAAAATGCTAGAAAGTAAGGAAGCACACAATGAATATAGTGAAAAAAATGCTAGAAACTAAGAATATTAATGAAATGACTTTCGAAACACTCTACATATAGTGATATAGATATAAATTAGTGACTAAAGATAATAGAAAAATAATGAAAAACTTATCAAATTATAGAGTTAAAGTGATCAAGGAATCTTCCACGTATTGAGAGTAAAGATGAAAGAGATTTTGTAAATAATATGCAATCATTTTTTGATATTAGAAATAAACAAAGAATAATTTTTTCTAATAAAAAATAATTTAAAAAATTTACATATCTTTAAAAGGAATAAATAATATCAAATTAATAGCCCAAAATTAATTTTAAAATTTAAGTAAAAACTCAAAATTCTAAGAATTCAGAATTTTATTAAAATTGTATAATTGTGGGTCCCACACCATTGTATTATATAATATATATATATATATATATATAAAGAAAAATAGAATCCAACAATCAATAAAACACCAAGTATGAGATATTAAATGAGTAATGAAGGTGTTTGGTTAATAATTAATTATTGCATAACTAAACTATGAGTCAATGAAAGGTTTACCTTATATACTAATATGATTTTAACTTTATAATTATTTTATATATTTATTTTATTTTTGGAATTTTTTTTTCTTTACTATCATAGTTTTGTCTTGACTTAATTGATTTTTATCCAAAAATTAAAATTAAATAAGAATTTTTTTAAATTCTTGGTAGCCAATATATTATCTAATTATTTATATTTTAAATTTTAACTTAATATATACTCATTGTCTTTGAAGTCTAATGTAATTTTAAAGTATTAAAATTTTAAATTTTTTTCCAACTTTTAAGCTAGCAATCTTGTGTTTTATATCCTTCTCATATACTTTTATTTTTTAATGCAACTATCTATCAGTTTTTGGTTGCATATTATTTTTTTCTTTTTAATAAAACATGTAATCATATTCATAGACTTTTATTTTTGGAAGCTTAGAACATTTTTTTAACTTCTCACTGAATAATCTTAAATTTACTTTTTACTAATTATTTGACCATTTTTTTTTGTGATAATTTTATTTTTATATTGTTATTTTTAATTATATTTATAATTCAATAATTACATTAATATATAATAATTTTAAAGAATCCATGCATAGCACGGGAATAATGCTAGTATATATATACGCATTAAAAATTCCTTAGGATTTGAACTTTGCATTTTATATTGTGAGGACAATATTACTGGATCAATTAGTTTCTCAATATTTTTTATTCTATTCTTTGGATGCATGATGTAATACAAATGCAAAGCACCCCAAAATTTTGATCAACCACTAAGATAACGATTGGTATGCAGGAATAAAATTGGGTGGGAATTGAATGGTTTTATGAATGGATTGAACTTGGAAAACGGATAATGATAGAATTAGTTATTCTATGCTTGATATGATGAGAAATAAGAAAGGAATGAAATTGTCATTTACTCATTTCTTACTTGATTCCAGTATCATGATTGGTATTAGACAATGATAGTTAGAGATAGGAATGGAATGAAAGTATCTTACATGACCAAATTACCCTTTTTATAAAATTATTAAAATAAAATATTTTATTCATAAATTGTTTAAATCATATAATTTTATGTTTTTATCATACAATTTTTAATTTTTTATTTCATAAAAATGTATTACAAAGATTATATATTGAGATATAAAATTAACTTTTTTGGGTAAAAATAAAAGAGATGCGGTACTTGATTAATTTTTCTTTTACTAGAGTTTGAAAATTGTGGGAGAAATCCATGTTAAGAAAAAGATACCATCAAGAAAATATATACTAGAGTATTTGTGATAGTTTAAAGCTCTTTTATGTTAGAGGATAATTTTGTCAAATACAAAAATACTAGCATGTGCTCGGTGCGATGCTCCAAAATAATTTTAATATTAAAATATTTTTGAAATAATTTTAATATTTTAATATTGAATATATAAACTTGAAATAATTTTATTTTAATATTGAAATTATTTTTGATGCGTCGCACCGAGGGCATGCTCGTTATAATATTAATTAAAGTAAGTATTTATATTTAAAATTAAATTGATATAAAATATAAATAAAAAATTCATATTTTTTTCAAATAAATTAATAATAAAGTATGCTTCAAATAAGTTCTAAGGATAAAAAAATCCACCTGATTGCTACTACTCATCATCCTTACTCACTATATACTCTAGTAAATATCTTTATCAAAATGTGGTTAGAATCATCAACTTTCATTGATATATACAAATAATTCCCCACTTATTTACATCTATTAATATTTAAATAAATTTTTTTCTTGATTATCACAATAAAGTGAATAATCATAAAATGGACGAACATAATCGAATATGATGTTTAGATAATAAAAAAATATTATTATAATTGAGTAAACTGTCTATTCCATAAAGCTCATAAATTAAATATGTGAAAAGATAATATCTTTAAATAATGAAAAAAGAACTAACCTCGTGATTCTTACGTAAATTGATCCCAAATATTCAATGTTTTTCTTGATTCTCTTAATATCCCTTTTATCCCGCACATAAATTACATTAATACCGAAAGTCAATCAATTTCATATAACGAACAAAACATACAATTAAAACCTCAACAACAAAATTAATGGAAAAAAATACTAAAAAACAATATCTTTTTCTTTACTTATATAGAAAAATTCTTATAGAGATACCTAGTAATTTCTCTTCTTCAAGATATGAAATTGGAAGATTGAATAAGAGTTATTTGAGACTTGTATGTGTTTTCATTTTTTAAATTGTAGTTAGATATATAAAGTATAAGAGTTTTAATACATCTAAATATATATATATATATATAATATCATATAGATAATATCAAATCCTCTACCAGATAAAGATCATGAAATATAATCAAATACATTTTGATTTTGGATGAAAGAAAATTAGAAATAAGATACAATTATATCGGTTAGACATAATAATTAACAACTAATAATTTTTTTTAATTGAATTAAAATACTCAAAATTCTAAGAATTTAACATTTGACAAAAATTGCACAATTAGATCAAAATTTTACAATTAGATAAGTAGAAAACTGTATTATATAAAATAGTATAGATGTTCATTCCAGATAAATTAGGAATAGCCAAATTTAAGGAGGGAAACAATGACTAAACCCATACATTTTGAAATGGAGATTCCTAAGGGAATGAGAATTTTCATTCTTTAATTATACCAAGCATAGATGTAGGAATATATTTGGGAATGATTATTCGATTTTCATCCCATTGGCCATTCCTCCATACCAATCATACCCTAAGGTGGCGATTGGTATATAGAAATAGAATTAGGTGGGAATGAAATGATTTTAAGAATGAAATGAAGTTGGGAATAGAATGATGTTGGGAATGGAATGATGTTAGTATAGTTTATCCTATGATTTATTATAAAAATTGAGATGCGCATAAATTATTCTTATTTTTATTTTTTATTATTTTTTTAATTTTGATAATATTACTAAAAAATATATGAATAAAATATATAATTAAAAAAAAACATATAGCAATCAAATAAGTTGGAATATAATGTCAAATATTTACAAAGTGAAGATTTCTTTTTTTTAAATATAAAAATATTTTGTTAAATTATGGAGTGTTATTTTGTTAAATATATATATATATATATATATATATATATAGGTTCATTCTCGATGGATTGGAAATAGCTAAACCCATAAGGGAAGGAGGAAATGGACTTGGGAATTCCCATCTCTAAATTATATCAATCATGGGTATAAAAATGGACTTGAAAATGTCCATTCCATTCTCATCTCATTCCTGCGTGCCAATCATTCCATAAGAATCTAGTTTAATATCATTGTTAGATGCTCCAAATATCGTCTTATCAATTATTAAAAGTATGATTAAGATAGTCACTAACAGATTTTTTTGTAATCCTATTTGAAGAATGTCAAAATAAATATAGGTGGCAGCTCACGTCCAACACAACATCTTACAGTAGTACCTTTAGTAAAGCCAACATCTGAGATAGATTCTTAAATTCGAACCTTTTTGTGCAAAGTGCAAGAGAACCAATTTCAGTAAACAATTGTTAGATTTGGACAGTAAATGTGGTTAACTCATCACATTTCTGAAATGGACCATTTGCAAAGACATCGGATTCAGTATGAACTGGAATAAAGCAATGGTGACATTGATATTCATGCGAATAGTTTTCTAGATTCTTGCTAAGTAATAGGGTTAGACTGCCTAATGTCATGACTATTGGATTCTATTTGAGCTCACACTCGATTTGATTCAACTTGACTTGAAAAGGATGGAGGTCTGCAATGCATACGGTCCACAATATATTGCTGTATTTCATCATTCACCTCTTCTCAATTCAACGATTTTGATTGGATCAAATACATTATATACGGTCCAACCAAAAACAGCACATAAACCTCAAAGCTTATTTTATGAATTTTGAGCCAATCTAAGTTTATTGACAGTTGTAATTAATAAGTACAAAATGATGAAAAGATAGGTTGTGTAAAGAATATGTAGAACTTTATTCCGCATAAGAAAAATAAGAAAGTTTTGTTACGTTTAATACACGTAGAGATCTTTATGAATTTAATTAACAATTAGCAAACAAGGTACATACAATTTTCTTTTTCCGTCTTTGATTCTTCATATTTATCTTTACAGATCATAGACAACTTCTAATGAAAAACTCTTCAAGCTGTCGCTTGCAGAATTTGGTGATTTTGTGTATTATAAAGGTACAAATCTTTTCCAAAAGAAAGATAGTACTATCACAAATCACAGTAAATCTATATTTATCATTACAAATTATACACAAGTATTGAAGATAAAAGCTCTTTAAGATTGTTGTTTTCAGACTTCGTATCTTTATTATATTTTAAGAGTGAATTGTCTTAACAAATATGTCGGCATAGAAAAATAGTATCGTCACAACTCAAAATCACATTCAGTTCTCCGTCATAAAACAATATGCTGGAGTGCATAAGCCGAGTCATTGAGAATCTAAATGAAGCAACTTTTGTGCACTTTGAACGATGGTGCTGAGAAGTGGGACCAGTGCCAGAAATTCTCTTGCTTTTTCAGTATATTATCAGTAAAAAAATGTGCAAATTTCGGCGCGGAATTGCGAACTCTGCTCCAAAGGGCTGCTAAGAAACCAGAAATGTGGACAAGTTCTGCCAATCAATGTTTGAGAAATCGGATCGGTAATCGAACCGGTGACTTTATTGGTTACTGATTTAATCGGTTCAACCGATTTAACCACTAGTTCAACCAGTATGACGTCATAATTATATTAATATTATAATATATTAAAAATATAAAAAATGTAAATATATATATGTAAAGAGAAAAAAATAAAAATTACCTAATATCTTAAAACTTTTTCCACTCTACTCCATAATAATATTCATACATAAATTTAAAATATCAATTCATAAAATAAGACTTGTTAGAAACTATCGTTATAGAATCCATTACAACTTATAAAAAAGTAAAACACCAATTCAAACATCATAAAAGTTTCAAATATAAATAAAAAATATTTATTTAATTAATTTTAAATTTTTATTTAAAAAAAAATAACTAAAAACCGATTTTCTTGAAAAATCGGTTCATCGATTTTTTAACCAACTGGTTTTATATATCAAATCGGACCGGAACCTTGGCCGGTTCCCAGTTGAACCGGTCGATCCGGTCCGGTCCGGTTTTTTAATCATTGCTGCCAATCACAAAGCTGAATTCAGACACAAAACCAACGTGAACTACCAGTTCAGAGAACATTCTGCTTTATCTCATGCTATAAAGGCAATACTAAAAAAACTTTTCTCTCATTCATCCTATACCTTTGACGTCACTTCAAAATTCAAATTCAATTTCAATCTTGATAAGGCGCCGTACGATGCCAAGAGGATCTAGTCTTTACTCTTTTTTGTTGATATATGCTGGGGCAATAAAATACTTGGGCTCCACTTGGTTGCGTTTTTACTTTCAATTTATGATTTGGATTGAATTCTGATGTGTGTTTGTTTTATTATTGTTTTGCAAGTCAGAATGAAATATGATTGGATTAATAAAGTACGGGTTTTGAAAAGTGTTGATTTAAAATAATATTTTAATATCATAGTATTAAATATTTTGATATAATAATAATATTATTTTTTTGTGTCTTTTTAATTAAATTAAGTTGACTAAGAAATTGTTATTTGATTTAGTGTGGGTTCAATGTCTTGGGAGGAGAGAGAATATTCTAATTTAATTAATTAATGAATTATATTGAAGTAAGAAGTTATTAGTAAATATAGAGTGGGACGCTTATCATGTGATGATGTAAAAAGAAATTATTATTTAATTAATTAGTGAATTTTAATTACTTTTTAAATAGTAGGTATTTTAAGTTTGAAAATAATAGACATAGATGAAAATGAAAAAAACAAAAAACAAAAAAGGGTGATATTTCTACTAAAAATGAGCTTAAATAATCATACTTTTTTGGAAAATAAATAAATAATGGAGTAGTATAAAAATGAAAATGGCCAATCAGGGCCTTATTCTCTTCGCTCTAACAAAAAAATGAAGGTGTGGCTCCAAAATGAGTTGTTGGGATTTTCTTCTAATATAAATCTAATATCCTCTTTAGATTAGGACTTGAAAATAAAGACGTCTTAGATTGTTGGGGATTACTCAACAAAAATCCTCCAAAGTTCAAGTAGGTTTATGTAGCAACTAAAATATTGAAAATCAAAATGCAATTAGTTATTATTAGTAATTGATCTAGCATGCATACAAAGTGTGATAGTACATTTATTCATAAGAACAACAATCAAAATGGTTAGTGGGCCATGTGGCTTGATCCAGACTTATCTATCACTAAAATTTAACAATCAAACAAGTGTTGCACAAATATCGCCTCAGATGAATGAATGAACTTCGAGATTATGAGCTCGGATCTTACTCTATAATGTAATTTTCAGCAAAGGGCACATTTAGGATACCACGCCAAGTTCATTTCATAGTTTTTGTGGTAGAAAAAGAAAATCCCAATCCATAATTCTTTGCCTGAGGCAGCATGTTATAATGGCAATTATCATGCAGTTAATAAAATGGGCTAATTCCCATCTTTCGCTTTCAGAACATGAAACCTGCACCTGAAATTGGCTACAATAAGATGACAATAGGACCAAAATATTTGATGCTTTACTTAATTTTTGTTGAAAATTTGATGGCATCAGACGTACCATGACTAAATTGTAAGCATACTATGGTACCAGGAATATTAGAATAAAGTTAGCAAAAGTTCATGAAACTTTGTAATGAGAAATGGTTCCAAAGGTTTCTGTTAGTGATGATTTCTCTGTAGTAATTAGAGTAAATAGCACCAAATCTTTCCATATTTAACACCAGCGGTCGTGGTAATAAAGGGTCCCAACAAGAACATATTCTACACGGTAATGCAATACAAAATACAAGAAAAGAATGCAGCAAAAATCAGTATAAAAGCCATTGCTGCCGAGCCTTAGCTCAACCCAAAAGACATATTCCAAAGACTCGAATTGTAAGGAAAAAAAGACCTGCCAGGTTTACAAAGCCTAGGAAGAAGAAACTAAAGATGGGAGGCAATGTTTCCACTGCTCATGAGACCGCAAAAATGAATGAATCACCAACAAAAGCCAATATTGGATCACCTGCACCATCACCAGCCAAGAAGGGTCAGGTTATTGCGTTTCACTCCTTGTCCAAGTGGAAAATCCATTTTGAAGCCTCAAAACAAACTTCAAAACTGGTTAGTGTTTCATAATTTTCAATTAGTTGGACTCATGTTGTCTAAATTGTCTTCATACCAGCATGATGTTTCTAATGCTTTCTCTTCTTGTTGAAGTTCGTCCTGGACTTCACAGCTTCTTGGTGCGGCCCTTGTCAGTATATTCAGCCCGCAATCAATGAGTTTGCTGAGAAATATCCAGATGTTGAGTTCATCAAGATTGATGTTGATGAGTTGGATGTATGTTTTTTGTTTCTTTTAGATCAAATGATCGTTTGTTCCGACCAATGTTTTTATTTAGTACTGATGATTGGTAATGAACAGGCTGTGGCACAAGAATTTGGAGTGCATGCAATGCCAACTTTCATACTGATAAAGAAAGGAAAAGAAGTTGATAAGGTTGTGGGGGCCAAAAAGGAAGACCTCCAGAAGAAGATTGAGAAGCACAGGGTTCTGATGTAGATTAATAAGGGATGCATTCATATTTGATACCACAAGTGGGCTTTGGCTTTAATCAGAGAACTCGGCAAAGGAAATAGAGTGGAAATAGATTCCCAATATTATATTATGTAGTTCATATTTGGAATAATCTTGCTTGAGAGTTGAGTCATAAACTATGTATCTGTCATGCAATTTTTTACTATTGCTATACTATATCCTCGGAATTAATTGAAACACATGAATGTTCACAAATTTTAACATGCAGTGCCAGGCAGCACATATCTACGAAGCAGCAGATGCTAACAACTTCCATTTTCAATACTAATTGTGAAACAACATGAGCATGTAGATGATGGACGTTCATAATTTAAAGTGAAATTTTTTATTTGCTTGTTCCAAGTCGTAATGGGAAAGAAAGTCATAAATAAGAAAGAAATAGATTATTCCTGAAAGCTTGTCCAGTACTAACAACACAGCAATGCATCTCCTTCACCTGCATGAGAGACTTCTATGCCATCTCGAGATACTGATTCCGTTATGAAACAAATTGGCAATAGACTTTATCTCTGCTAACTACTACATTATACATTATATAGATCGGAAGCTAGAGAGAAAACTAAGGGATAGTACTACTAGGAAAGGCTCTTTCAGGGTAGGCATCTGGACCTACTATGCTCGAGCCACATCCTCGGCACACTATATCCACTAACATCACATACCACTTCATCCCAACTACTGTGTTCTGCTAGCTCCGTAACAATTCAAAACAATAGGAAAGCAAGAAAGAAAAATCCAAGGAGAGCTGGAAGAAAAGCCTTTTGGTAAACAAACACCTCCACAAATATATTTTCCAATACCAATACTAAATTATATAGGATCCACCTCTAATCAAGAGGCATCGATATATTTTACAGATTTCACATTGCAAAAAAGTTTTGTTTGACAGCTGAAATAGCTGCTAAATAGGGAACTAAATACTAGCAAATGTTTGAAAAAAGAGAAATGAACAACCGAACTGGACTTATTTCTCCTACTATGCACAATGACCTTTCTAGTCTGGATAGGTTAAGTATATACACTTAGTTGCACTTCCATAATTAGAGTTAAAGAAATTATAACCATTCTGCTGAACCCAGCATTACTCGGTTGTCCGGCCGAAGACCCTTCTCAAATCCGATTTTTGTTCTGCAGTAAGCCTTGAAGGGAATTTGACATCAAACTTGATCCTCAAGTTTCCATTTTTACCAGGTTCTTTCGATATCGGCATTCCTTCATTTTCAATCACCATTTCCTGGCCTGGTTTGACGATATCCGATAATGTAAGAGGTAGATCTCTTCCATCCAAGGTTGTTATGTTGAGAGTCTTGCCTGTGAGAGCATCCAGTAAGGAGATTTTCTGATTGAGGATTAGATCATTGCCATCCCTCTTAAAATTAGGATGGGGCTTCTCATCCACAACAAAGATGAGGTCCCCTGGGGCAGCACCAGGTTCATGGTCCCCTTTCTCGGGAAAAGTTATCTTTGTACCCTTCTTCCAACCAGGTTTGATCTGTATAGCCAAGACCTCTTCAACAGTTGCAGGCTTGCTGCAAGAATGATTTGCACATCAATACGGACAGAATGATGCATTGACTGATTATTGGAAACCCACTCGTCAACCCACCCAAAATATGTATAAATCCTGACCTTGAAGATAGGGAACATAAAAAGATTTGCAGGAAACTCAACTTGCTGGCATCTGACTCACAACATACACAAATTGAGTTGGTTGACTTTCTTAATGCTCTAGTTATTTTGTGATTAATTAACAATTAAGTCCCTAATATCTTGTAGCACAGAATGTGTAAGCTCAAGAAAATAAAAAAAGTAATGCTAAGTTTTGGACATTTTGTGAAAGAAGAAAAAAGAAAGAAGAGCAGAGAAGCTCAAAAGCAGCATATTCAAGAATTTGTCATACTGCATTTACTAGCAAGAAAAGCTTATCAGAGCAGCAAACCAGCATTTACCGTGTACAGTTGAAAAATAGCTGTGATACATACAAAGCCAGAAACAAATATATCCCATCTGAAAATAGCATAGTAGAAGTTCTGTATTAAGAAATTAGACAAGAAGTTGCAATAGAGATATTGCAGCTCCATGTTACCTAGTCGTCAACCACAGATTATCAACAACTTTACTCATGCAGAAACCATGTATCTGATATTTGGATTGGAATTTAAATGGAAATAAATTTATAGAGTGCCTTTGAGCTCCTGAAAGAGAGAAGCCATAACTTTAAGTTCTAATGTAAAACTTGTAATTTGATGACAAAAAAATCCCTTGATTGTAGGTCATGTTTTATCTCAAATCATTCACATAATATGCAGACAACTTTTGTTTTTTAAGAAACTAAAATTAAACATCACAATTAGGCCCCTTGGTTCGAATAATTAAATATGGAGAAGGAAACTGAATAAATCAGACCTGCAGAGCATTCTTTGTTGAATGTAAAAGCTGTGTCAAAAGCTAAAACCCAATTCATAAATTTAATTGTGAGAGTTTGTCTGTAAGTAGGTGAATCCAAGATACAAATCCCAGATAAGAAGCTAGTTTCAACTCTAATGTTCCAATCGCAAAATTTCCATTAAGCGTTAAATTATGTTGGACATTTGCTAGATGAATTGCAGTTTTTGAGATCAACATGTTCATGAAGCATTAATCATCAAATTATGTTGGACATTTGCTAGATGAACACCAGCTTTGAGATCAACTTGTTTATGAATACAGCATCTTCCATACATATTTGAAATGCTAGGATAATTTTGATTTAGATAGCTGTGGATAAACATTCTTCTCAAGCTTCTTGAGACCATTAAAAATGTTGTGTATTGTATGATGGAAAAACGAGCAAGCTAAGGCATGAAAGCTAACATTGTGACACTAAAATGATGACAATGAGAACTTATTCTACACATCCAATCACAAAATGACATCACCAACTATTGCTACTGCAATACTCTGCTACCAGGATCAGAAATGTATGCTTTGTATAACAAAAAGTGCATATGTAATCCACCCATCAGAATTTCTTTTTTACAAGTATGTGCATACCCAAAAAAGACACTCAATTTTTATATCAATTTGATGATCCAGATTCTAGAGTACCCATCTCTAAGTCTATTCACATACCTAACACATAAAGTGCCACAAATTCATTAGCCACACGCAGAAAAACTAGGAAAATCATACCAAAGCAACAATCATCAAGGCATCTTAAAGCACACGGAAACATAGATGATCACAACCAACCAATCCTCTCAAATTCTGTACCCAAAAAAGAAAAAATAAATATCCTCCGAAATCCCAATCTCATACAAATTCCCACCGCTCAACACAATCTATATGCAAATTAGAGTTGACAAAATATGAAAAGGGGTCAACGAACAAATCAGATTGTAAGAGTATTAGATGTACCTACCCAGAGTCATCAAGAACGACTCTTGATATCTTCATCTTCCTCCTCGACCCCTTATACAACTCCTCCAAGCTACACGGCAACTTAGTCTCCATGGCCGCCGCCTTCTTCAACCTCCCACCGCCACCACCAGTACTCTTCCCCTTACCAACATCAAAAGCAAAAAACTCCTCAAAAATATCCTCCGCATCCCTCTGACTGAACTTATACCCCCTCCCCCCTCCGACATCCCTGTCTTTCGAACTTGGCGGCGGATAAAAACCAGACTTCAGCCCTTCTTCCCCGTACAAATCATAGATCTGCCTCTTCTGTGGATCACTTAACACATCATATGCCTCACTTATCTGCTTGAATTTCGCCTCTGCTTCCTCAGTGTTCACTGCATTCTTATCCGGATGCCATTTCATCGCCAGCCTCTTGTAAGATTTCTTTATATCCCCTTCAGTTGCATTTCTGGAAACTTTCAGTATATTGTAGTAATCAACGCCCATTTTTCACAGAAAGGTTTCTCCTTTTTCCTTTCTTTTGTTTCCTCGCAAAAAGAGAAATGAAGGAGTGCGAGCACAATATGTATATGCAATGGAGGAGGGTTTCTAGAGGGTTCTAGAAGGTTGTGAGAGAGAAGAGAGAGGAAATGGGTGTGGCGAGTTCCGACGAGTAGGGCGGTCGTCAACGTTGGGGAATCCGGATGCGCAGGCTAGCGCAGTGGCGGATGTTGCGCTAAGGTACGCGTATGTAGAGATAATTTTAAGGAGGTTGTTAAAATGACAGGCGTGGAAGATACTCAGATACACTTTGCAAGAAAGTTGGTTGTGATGGAGGCTGGCTGGAGGCGTGAAATCCTAGGGTGTGTTTGGGAATGTTCTTATAGTAAGTAACTCGAGAAAATATACTATACTACTCCATAATTTTATTTTTAAAATCCAACTTTTAATTTATTATAAAATTCAAAATATGTGTATATATATTTTTATTTATACACGCGGACGTTGAGATCACTAGATTCGAATTACCAACCTTACACTTTATATATGAAATTAGTGTTACTAAATCAAAGGCTACTTGACAATATTATATATATATATATATGTGAATATATTATTCCTCAAATTTTTTTGAAAAATAAAATAATTTTAGAGTCATTTAACATTTAGATCTTATCCTAACCTTGAAGTCTTTCATTAGAACACAAAATAATTTTTTTAATTTCCAATAATTATGACCTCAATTAAGTTTGATTGTGTTGAGAAAGATATTTTAATTTAATTAGTAAAAATAAATTCATGTCAACTTAAATAATAATCTCATGTTCCCCACAATTTTTTCAATACTTTTATATATTATAATATTTGATAAAATTTTAGACTAGAGTAAAAACTACATAATTCAAGTCATTTACACAGCCACTAACTATACTTATTATATAATGAATGTACAACTAAAAATGAGTAATATTGAATTATATATTAAATATAAGAATATTTTCATATAATTAATTGAATTTGACGAAATTCAGTCTGATTTTCCCCCCAAATGATTGTGCATACATTTGGCCAAAAATAAGAAAAGATAATTTGATATCTCAACATCCACACAACACAACAAATAAATATTTTTCAAATATTGGAAGGAGATATCTCCCGTGACAATTTCTGGTCACAGGCATGTAACCGAGTCCAAGAACATGGTTCAGAAAAAGGCGAGTAGGAGAGAGGAGTGAACGTGCAGGCGCGTAAAGAACGGGAAAAGCGAGCCGCAGAGAATCTCTTTTGGCGTCGGTTGGTGGCAATTTTGGCGATTCGACGGCTCATACGACGCCGTCCCCCACGCTCGTAAACTACGTCGTTTTTTGTGGCGTTTGGTGGCCGTTGGTTGGAAGAGGGTGGTCAGCCTGTGGGATGAAAGGATAATGTTGGGCCCATTTGTATGGTATTAATGGGTCAATATCAGCTTTTTGTTGGGGTGGCCCAATAATAGTAATTTAGGCTCAATTAAAGAAAAAGGTGGGGGCCCGTTTGAAACTTGGAGGTTTTCTAGGGGGGATACGTAATGCGTTTGCTATGATTGAAACTAAAGGAATGATTCAATTATTTTTGAAGATTTTTTTCAAGGCCCATATCTAGTTATATTAATTAATGCTTGTTCAATATTGTTTGGGGTTCATATGATATGTCGTTATTAATTATTATTGTTTTGGCTAGAAACTTACAATATTGTAGAATTTGCACTTTATGTAAGAAGTTTGTTGTTTTGCAGTATTTGTAAAATTTACTCCTATGTGAGGTAGTAGTGGGGAATTTTTTTGTAATGGACACAAGTTTGAAGAAGAAATGGTGGGATCAGATTCAGCTTGATTAAATATCCTTTTAAACAGTACTAATTATTTTAATGTAATTCCATTATAATAGATAAATGATATTATTATTCCTTTGCTGAATTAATAAATACACAATGTGAAATGGAAAATGTATTGACTCACAGTTAACAAAATAGTATAATTAATGTGGAAATATAATGCGGTCTCTTTTAGTAGAGAATTTCGTAAGAATTAGAGATGAATGTCACGTTCAATATGATTTGATTGGATGATTTGATCTTTGTAAATAGAGAAAATGTCAAAATTCACTTTTTTATAAGTTGGTATGAAGTTCGTATGAATAATAGAAATAAGTATCTATAGACATAAAATTTAGAAGTTAGAAATTACAATCAATATAGTAGAACATATTTCTTATGATTCTTAAATTTTGTTAAGACTTAATATATTGATTAGCTCAATCTAACCCAAATAATTTATTAGACCTAATAATAAGCGTCAAGTTGCATTACCAACTAGTTAATCAAACGGGAACACGTGTGGGGAATCCCTCTTTTTTGCTCCTCAACCTTTGAGGAGTCGTTTACATAATGGGATGATGAGGGATAAAAGCTTATATCCCACATCATCAATTGTTTACAATGAATGATGAGAGTTTGGCAGTGAAGTTGGAACCCTCTTTTGTAGGCATTATTCTTTGGATGCGGCATCAAGTATTTTAGCTGGGATGAAAAATCCTACAAATGCATAGAGGTAGAATGATTGTCCAAATTTCCTATGATGTCCTCATGGGCATTCCAAATTACGATGACATGACAAATCTAAACTCGAACTCAAACCGTTCCGAATGGAATGGATTTGGAGCAACTTAATGGGATATGGGGTCAGGTATGGGGCGGAATTTTTTTAACCCGAATTATTTGGGGCGGGGTATGGTATTTACCGACCTCACCCCACCCATAATAATAATAATAATAATAATAATAATAATAATATTATTATTATTATTATTATTATTATATATAATTTATTTTATATTTTTTCGTTAAAAATAATATCCAACTATGCTCGATGAAGATGAAGATGTTGAAGAATGTGGGATGAGTTAATTTAGATGAGGATTAGAATTATATGGTGAAAGCTTGTTGGACTTAAAAATTTCGAGGTTTTTTGTTTTAATTTATTGTCAAATTCACAATGTATAAAAATTTGGATGTTGTGCTGGTTATTACTTTAATTCTATTTTTATTTCCAATTTACTTCTAGAATTTTATCTTGTTTGCATAGATTTTTTATTTTTGTATTTAAAATTTGAATTTTAATTATTGTCAAGTGAATCTGATTTGATGATTTTATTGTCTTATTTCAATTTTTTTAATTCTTTCTGGGTTGGTGGGTTAAACCGCCAACCCGACGGACGAGGTGGGGCCCTTTTGGGACGAGGCAGGGTATGGGGCGCCCCAAACCCGCCCTACTGCTATCCCTACTCCCCATGTGATCACTTTTTTGAGAAATAAGAGAAATCATTTTTTAAAAAATTTCTGCCACCATTTATTTATTTATTTATTATTATATATTTCTATACCAATCTATTTATATTAAAAACAATTGAAAGATAAATATATATTTGTAATTGAGGTAATGATATTGATGATAAAAAACAAATGTACCCTAGATTCTTTGAATTCAAAATTTGTTTTCATGTGTAAGGATTTTTTGTTGGAATTGAGGAAAATTAATTTCTTTATATTTGGGAAGAAACAAGAATAGTTGGATGTTGTGTTGAAATGGAAGAAAATTAATTTCTTTATACTAAACAGAAAAGCAAATAAAATTTTCAATTAAGGGTATTTTAATCTTCTAAAATTTATATCAATATTATCATCTATTAAAGTAAAACATTCAGTACAATTGTCCGCTTTTATTATTTATATTATCTCATAAAATAAATATAATCTAAAAATTATAAAATTATCCTAATCGTATGCTTCATTTCTCATTTAATTTCATATCACCGAGCAAACAGGATCTCTGAGATTACCCTTTTTGAATTGTTAAATATCAAGGGCAATATTCGCCCAAATTACCAATAATTACATATATTTGTTTGAGGTTGGTCTGTTGAAAGAAATACAAAAAGAGCCCCATATCCAGCCGAGTGGCTTTGAGGGCTTATTGGGCTAAATTGTGCCCCAATAGAATTGGGCCTGCTTAGATGCAGTTAAGTTGTTGAGTCAAATCGATTTCTCTCCGACCGCGGCGAATGCATCTGAAGAATGGCCACGGTTTTGGTGACAACACCACCGGCGGAGCTCCCCACGGTTCCCCGCCACCACCATTACCAACGCCTCCTCCACACCTTAACTCAATCTCCCACCGTTTCCATTCCTCACCTCAAACAAATACATGCGCAAATCCTCCGCACTGCTCCACCACCCCACCACAGTCCAGAAACGCTCTTTCTCTACAGCAGAATCCTCCACTTTTCCTCATTGCAAGACCTGACTTACAGTTTGCAACTCTTCAGCCAAATTCCAAATCCCAATAAGTTCATTTACAACACTCTCATCAGAGCCTATGCTCATAGCAAAGATCACAAACAAGAAGCTTTTAAACTTTTCCAAGAACTGCTGAAACAAGAGAATTTACTTCCTGATAAGCATACATTTCCGTTTGTGCTTAAAGCTTGTGCTTATTTGTTTGCTTTGAGTGAAGGAAAACAAGCTCATGCACACGTTTTGAAGCATGGGTTTGGTGAAGATATTTATGTGAACAACAGTTTGATTCATTTCTATGCCTCTTGCGGGTGCTCCAAAAGTGCGAGAAAAGTGTTTGATAAAATGCCTGAAAGAAGCTTGGTCTCATGGAATGTGATTATTGATGCGCTTGTGCAGATGGGGGAGTTTGATGAAGCGTTGAGAATGTTTATGGAGATGATGCCATCATTTGAGCCGGATGGATACACCGTGCAAAGCGTGATAGATGCTTGTGCTGGTCTGGGGGCATTGTCTATGGGTATGTGGGCTCATGCATATATTTTGAGAAAGTGTGAAATTGATGCTAATTTTGATGTTCTGATAAACAACTCTTTGATAGAGATGTATTGCAAATGTGGGTCGTTGTGTATGGCTCAACAGGTTTTCCAGGGAATGAGTAAACGGGATGTGAATTCTTGGAACGCCATGATTTTAGGATTTGCTGTGCATGGACAGGCAGAGAGAGTGTTTGAACATTTTGGTCGAATGATTTATGAAGAAAAGTTACTGCCTAATTCTATAACAGTTGTGGGCATCTTGAGCGCTTGCAATCATAGAGGTTTGGTTGAAGAGGGTGGTAGATACTTTGATATAATGGTGAATGAGTACAAAGTAGAGCCAGTTTTACAGCACTACGGCTGCCTAATTGACCTTCTCGCAGGAAATGGACGGATTGATGAAGCCCTTGACATCGTATCAAGAATGCCAATGAAGCCTGATGCTGTGATTTGGAGAAGTCTTCTTGATGCTAGTTGCAAGCAAAGTGAAGGCCTTTACCTGAGCGAAGAAATGGTTAGCCAGATAATGGCAGCTGAAGGGGCTGCCACCAGTGGAGTTTACGTTCTTCTTTCAAGAGTATACGCATCTGCCAACCGGTGGAATGAAGTTGGGTTGGTTAGAAAATTGATGACTGAGAAAGGTGTTACTAAAGAGCCTGGTTGTAGTTCAGTTGAAATCAATGGCAATGTTTATGAATTTTTTGCAGGGGATACAACTCATCCACAGACCAAAGAAATTTACCAGTTTTTGGATGTGATTGAAGAAAGACTGAAGTCAGAAGGGTATGTTCCCGACTTCTCACAGGCACCTTTAGTTGATGAAGAAGATGATGGCAAGGGGCGTTCACTCAGACTTCATAGTGAGAGACTGGCAATTGCCTTTGGGCTGTTGAACTCGAGACCAGGGGCCCCAATTCGTGTTTTTAAGAATCTGCGTGTCTGTAGGGATTGCCATAACTTTACCAAATTAATCTCCAAGATTTTCAGTGTGGAGATTATTATGAGAGATCGTTTGCGTTTCCATCATTTTAAACATGGTTCTTGTTCTTGTATGGATTTTTGGTAGAAGCCGTAAAAGTACATGTTTCTATATTTCAATAGCATCATAATTTGGATTGTTGTGAGTAGCGTGGGACTCATGGATGTAAAATTGTCAAAATTTGTTGGGGCGTAGTTGGTAAGATGCAAATTTTCAAACTTCTTTCTTTCTTCATGTAGAAAAAAGAAGAAAAAAGTAGATGACCCATAATTTCTCTACCCACTTCATTTGTTTTGATTCATTAAGATAATGCCAAAAAAGGTCCGAAATCACCCAAAATTTGACTAGTTCTCAGACCATAATACAATGATTTACTACAAAATCAGTTTCAAGAGCCACAGCCCAGAAGAAGAAAAACAGCAGAAGAATAAAGAATGAGAGTAACTATAACAAACTAGCAATTACAACGGTTTGTACCTTCAATCACTTATTTATACAGTACATATATGTACAAATGCTTTATAAAACTGCAAACTCGCTGATGATCAGGCAAGCATAGGGATAAGGCTCCAGCAGGACTTGAGCAAAATTGCTGAGATTCATGAATCTCTCCTAAAATGGCATTCCTGCTTTCTCCAAATCTTGACTTACTGACACAGCAAAACATGAAAACTGGTCAGCCAAACATTTCTTCAGACAATAACATAGTATAACATACAATTCAACATCACCTTGGTTATGTCCAAAAACAACAATACTCACAATAATAGCACACACATCATGCATTACATTAGACATGGAAAAGTCACGAAGGTACCTTGTGATGATGGTGGAACCACAACAATGTGCATGGTGGCATTATTGGGAGGAAGCTGCAAACGGAGAGGATAAAGCTTCCCGTTCAATGGACTTCTGGCACACACGGAAATACCATTGATTCCTAATTCCTCCTCCAGCCTCTTCGTTAATTCATTCACTTCATTGCCCTTGAATGTAATGCAGAGCTCCTCAAAACCCTCGTCTATTTGCCCATATTCATCAGCTATATGGAAATAAATCAACCTTCCGTCGGTGCCCTTTGGTGGCGAGCTTACAAATGAATCATTTGACTGCACAAAAATCCACCAAAATCATGTTATAAGCAAATCAAGAAACATTAATACTAACTGCATAATACTAAAACTTATTTATTTATTTTTTCGCAAATTTTTATAGTTGAGCTGTCTGGGATTTGAATATACTAGTACTTCACACAAATACATTATAAACAGTATCCATCATCCAAATTCCTATAGCCCATTCTTTGAATATGCGATTAGCTTTTTCCCAAATTCGAATTCTACTCTTTGAATATTCTGTTAACTTTCATTCAAATTCGAATTATGTGCTCGGAATATTCGATCGAAATTCAACTGAATCCATCAAATTAGAACACACATTATGTACAAAATAATATTATTTAATTTAGTACCTCTTGTCTAGAAAAGCTAGCATACTTCGAAGAATCGCTCGTAGCCACCGACTCAAATGACTCCTCCTCGGGCGGCACCACCAGCGGCAGCGGCGGCGCCGGTTTCCCAGCCGGCGACTGGGCCACCAGAATCTCCACCACATGCACATCCCAGAAAATCCACTCCTGCGTCGCCGTCCGATGCGGAATATCGTGGGTCACCGAGTTCCTCCACGGCGGCAAGCCCCCATTCGCCCTCAAAAACTGGCCGTACCTCGTCTTCAGCTTAACGGCGCCGTTTTCCCGCACCGGCTCCCACTCGACCGAGCTGTCGACCCGCCTAGGGAGCGTCTGCAGAACTTTTCGGCCCGTCATACCGAGGAGAAAAGGCTGGTTCGACGCCGTGAGGTACTTGCCGTAGCAGCTCTTGAGGCGGATGATGTTGTCGGAGTTTTCGACGAATTCCACTGTCCATTTGGCGGATTTGGAGGATCCGTTGCGGTCTTGGGTGACGGATTCCTCGTCTTCCTCGGCCGTCAAGTACTTGTCGTGGGAGCTCTTCAGACGGACGGCTTTGGCGTTCTGGAATAAATCCATGGCTGTTGTTCTTGAGATTGAAATCAAAGGGCTCTCTGCAAATTTAGAGCAACAAAAGGTATCAACCAGTTCAATTAGTTAAGGATTTTTAATGGGTTTTCTGGTGGGGTTTTGGCTGGCGTAGTGTGTGCTGATAAAGATGGGATTAGATTGACATGGTTTTCGGACAAGTGTTTATATATGACGGATAGAGGAAGTTTCTTAGGACAGCGGTGGAGTAGAATTGGCGCCAGCTATGTTGAGACATCGGATTGGTTCGTGGATTGTCTTAACGCGGTCACGCAATGCTGATGTTTTTGACTTTCACGTGGGTAAAATAATTGATGGAGTGTTCGGTATATTTTCCTAAAAAAACATTATTTTGAAAAAATATAATTAAATATATTCTTTTTTTTTAAATACATATTTTTTAATATATACATACATATATTATATATACATTATATATATTTTTATTATTATTCTAATATAAAAAAAATAATTGAATTTTATTTTCACCCCAAAAACCTAACAAAAAAATATTGATTTAACTGTTACATTAAAAAAATATCTTTCCCAAAATATAAATAAACATATAAAAAAATAACTTTCATATTCTTCAATAATTTATTCTCCCAAAATAGATAATAAACACATAATAAATCATACAAAAAGCATAACCAAACATTCCCTGAGTGTACTAATTATTTAGCTGATAATGTTTTTTTTTTAGTTTATTTTCAAGAATCAAACCTTAAACTTTATAATGTTAATAGTATTACTAAATCAATTGATTATTCAATAAAAACAGTAAGTATGATTCAAATTGATGAAGGGGCACTTATTTAAAAGTACCAAAAGCACTTTCCAATTTCATGTTCAGTCGCCACTTGATTTTTGTTAGAAGAAACTCCCTAGTTTTCTTAAAATTTTAGAGATCACTCCCTACTCACTTAATTTGACAAAAATGCCCTTAATTATAATATTTTTCACTCATTTTTTCTCACTTCTTCTTCATTTACACAAGCAAACAGTAAACCTTATCATACGCTAACAGAAAGAACAGAAAAAATGCAACAAGCTCTACGGTGGGAACGAGAATAATCGTCGGAGCTAACAACCACCAACTTGACATCTGCATTGTCTTCTTCTCCTTTTATTTTCATCATTTTTGGGTTTCTTCTTCTTCTCGGATTCTTCTCAATTGCTTCTGAGTTTCTTGTATTTTTTCGACAATGTCAACCAGTAGTGAAGGAGGAGTGTTCAATCAAGTATTGAAGAGTTGCCGCTACAAATACCAGCTCCATATAATATCATAAATATGGTCTTACTGCATTTGACATTGAAGATGAACATTGTTGACATCCTGGTAAACCGAAAGGATGATCAAGCAGCAGTGCAAAGAAGAGCAATGATGTTTTAAGGTAATACTTCTACAGAATCTAAACTGTACTGCATTTTGTAAAGTTTTGTACTTGAAGTGTTCTGAAATTTTACTATGTTTATTTGAAAATCTTTCTCTGCTTGGAGCGTTCTATATTATACTTCATTACAATTAAATTTGTACTTCATCTCACAAAAATTGTACTCCATTATGTAAGTTTTATACTTCAAGTGTTCTACTAATGGATTATCCAAAATTGTACTACAATTTCTAGCAGTTTATACTTGAAGTGTTCCCAAACTGTACGTCTTCTATCTAAAATTATACTTTTGGTTTTCTGAAATTATACTTCATTTTACCAAAATATGTACTCCATTCATTGAAGTTCTATACTTTAATTATTCTATTTATTGATTATCCAAAACTGTATTGCAATTGCAAGGGTTTTATACTTCCAGTGTTTTGAAATTGTACTTCACTTTATCTAAAATTGTACATCTATTTTATGAAATTATACTTTATTTTATACTTCATTTTACCTAAACTTGTACTCTAATAATTGAAGTTCTATACTTCAAGTGTTCCGAAATTGTACTTCATTTTATCTAAACTTGTACTTCAGTTATCTAAATCTATTATTCAAGTTTTATACTTCAAGTGTTCTACTAATGGATTATCAAAAATTGTATTGTAATTGTTAACGTTTTATACTTCAGGTGCTCTGAAATTGTATTTCACTTTATTTAAAATTGTACTTCATTTTATTTAAACTTATACTTCAATTATCTGAATCTATTATTTAAGTTTTATATTTCAAGTGTTCTACTAATAGATTATCCAAAATCGTACTGCAACTGCTAAGGATTTATACTTCAAGTGTTCTGAAATTGTACTTCTATTTTCTGAAATTATACTTCATTTTACCTAAACATGTACTCTATTCATTGAAGTTCTATACTTCAAGTGTTCTGAAATTATACTTCATTTTATCTAAACTTGTACTTCAGTTATCTGAATCTATTATTTAAGTTTCAAGTGTTCTACTAATGGATTATCCAAAAATTGTACTGTAATTGCTAAGGTTTTATACTTTAAGTGTTCTAAAATTGTTCTTCTTTTTATATAAAATTATACTTAACCTTTTACGTAAAATTGTACTCCATTATTTAAGTTTTATAAAGTTCTATTAATTTTATACTTCATTTTACCTAAAGTTCTATACTTATTGATTATCCAAAATTGTACTGCAATTGATAGCGTTTTATACTTCTATTGTTCTGAAATTGTACTTCGTTTATTTAAAATTACCCGACCATATTGAATTATTCTACATATTGTACTTTATTTTACCTAAAATTGTACTTCATTTGTCAACCTCAAGGGATGCAGTCGAGGAGGAAATTGGTTCGACCAATGCATCGCATAATGAATTAGCTTTAATTAGCAACTCAATTGATGTATGGAGGAATTGCATATATGGAGAGGGTCAGACATTCAAGGATGCTCAGGAGTTCAGAATTATGCTTAAGAACTATGTAGTGTCTACTTTGCGATCATTTAAATACAAAAATTATGTTGTCCGAGATATCAGTTATTTTGTACCATAATCTGGAAAAATTATACTTGATTTCATGATATTTGTACTTCATTTCGGCAATTATGTATTTGATTTAGCGTGAAATTAGTATTTTTCCATGTTATCCGAGATATCAGTTATTTTGCACCCCAATCTGGGAGAATTATACTTGATTTATTGACAATTGTATTTTATTTAGGCAATTATGTATTTTATTTAGCGTGAAATTAGCATTTTTGCATGTTGTCCGAGATATCAGTTATTTTGTACCCCAATTTGGGAGAATTATACTTGATTTCATGATATTTGTACTTCATTTCAGCAATTATGTATTTAATTTAGCGTGAAGTTAGCATTTTTGCATGTTGTCTGAGATATCAATTGTTTTGTTCCCAATCTGGGAGAATTATACTTGATTTCATGACATTTGTACTTCATTTCGGTAATTATATATTTGATTTAGCGTGAAATTAGTATTTTTGCATGTTTTCCAAGATATCAATTATTTTGCACCCCAATCTGAGAGAATTATATTTGATTTTATGACATTTGTATTTCATTTCGGCCATTATGTACTTCATTCCTTAATATTTTTACTAATATTGTTGAATTGAAATTTGTTCCATGATTTTCTTTTTAAGTCTTGGTAATTAATAATCAAACTCTAAAAATGTGTATAATATTTATCATATGAATAAAATAATGTTAAAGTTTTAAAGTGTTAACCACTAGTGTTCAATGAATGAATGTTATCAATTGTAGTAATGTAAATAATATTTATGCTTTCAAAGATGTAAACAAATGAGCATTTGATGATAATACCCACCTTATCACCCATACAAATACGTACTTTGCCTGATTCGATAATATCAAAATATTGTACTTGACCATCACTATAATTATTATAGACTAATTATTCAATTGCAATAAGTGTGCTTCAATATAACACTATTTATACTTTGTTTGTTCTACGTTTGTACTTCATTTCCCTCATATTGTATTCAAATTCACTGCCTAGTTTCAATTTAATTGGAGTGTATTTCAACATAGCACCATTTATACTTTGTTTGTTCTAAGTTGGTACTTCATTTCCCTCATATTGAACTCAAATTCACTGCCCAGTTTCAATTTAATTGAAGTGTACTTCAACATAACACTATTTATGCTTTATTTGTTCTATGTTTGTAATTCATTTTCATCATATTGTACTCAAATTCACTGCCTAGTTTCAATTTAATTGTAGTGTACTTCAACATAACACCATTTATACTTTATTTGTTCTACGTTTGTACTTTATTTTCCTCATATTGTACTCAAACTCACTGCTCAGTTTCAATTTAATTGAAGTGTACTTCAACATAACATCATTTATGCTTCGTTTGTTCTATGCTTGTACTTCATTTCCATCATATTGTACTCAAATTCACTACTCAGTTTCAATTTAATTGCAGTGTACTTCAACATAACACAATTTATACTTTGTTTGTTCTACATTTATACTTTATTTCCCTCACATTGTACTCAAATTCACTGTTCAGTTTCAATTTAATTGAAATGTACTTCAAGATAACACCATTTATACTTTGTTTGTTCTACTTTTGTACTTCATTTTCATCATATTGTACTCAAATTCACTGCCCAATTTTAATTTAATTGAAGTGTACTTCAACATAACACCATTATTGCCCTCGTATTATACTCAAATTCTTTTACCAGAATATGAGCACGACCTCTATAATTAGTTCTCCTTTTATAGGGATCAGGCGATTCAATATTTGAGTTGAGTGGTTCATCTACTACCTGGATTGTGCTTATGTCTTCTGTCTCCTGGGGTACAAAATACCAGCACATTAGATACGAAGTATCAACTATTGAAGTACAAAAGATTAGGACATTAAGTACAAATATCACCAATATGGAGTACAAAATATCAGCACATTAACATGAGGTACAAAATATATTACAAGCTTGAATGTTTTATACTACAATTGCTTCTAAAATATACTGCACTTTCATTTAATATATATTGCAGGATTAAATGTTTTGTACTAAAATTGCTTCTAAAATGTACTGGAGATACACGGACTATATACTACACTTTTAGTTAATGTATACTGCAGGCTTGAATCTTTTTGTACTACAAATGCTTCTAAAATGTACTACAGTTACACAAATTATATATTACATTTTTGCCTAATGTGTACTGCAAGCTTGAATGTTTATACTACATTTGCTTCTAAAATGTACTACAGTTACACAAATTATATACTACAATTTTGCCTAATGTGTACTGCAAGCTTTGATGTTTTGTACTACATATAATATACTACCACTTTCAGATAATTTCACCTTATAATTTTAGGTAAAACGAAGTATAAACCCCAAAAAGGTGAAGTACAACTTTCATGCCTTTCAAATACAAATCAGAAACTTCCCATCTCACAACAAAAATAATATATATATATATGTATATCAAATGAGTTCAAGTGTTTAACAACTAAAAAAGGAATAAAAACCCTAAACATGAGAAAATAGACAAGAAATAAGTCTAACAATGAAAAATTACGGACATTTAAAACTGTAAATGCAGAAAATATACATTTGTTTCTTTTGCTCAGTTCTTTTTGTACATTGCTTCTTGTTGCTGCTATTTCTCCTTCCATTGTCGTAGAAAAATGATAGAATTTTTGGTGTCTTTTTTTTTTCCCCCTCTCTTCTTCTTCTCGCGTCAATGACAGAGGAACGGCTTTGCGCCCTTTTGTTTGGCCGCTTGGAGAAGTCGTCGATTTTAGGAAAAAACAAAAAAAGGAAAGCGTTCTTGAAGAGAAAATGCATTTCTCAAGTATTTTTGTTTTTCTTTCCAACTACAAGGATATATGGGTCTTTTTAAAAGATATGGGGAGTGATTTCTAAGTTTTGTGAAAAAGTGGGGAGTTTAGTGTGTAAAAATTCAAATGGGGACTGATCACTAAAATGAAAGTAGGATTAGGAATTTTTTTTCTAATTAACTGATTGATGAACTCCTATAACCACATTTAAAAAGAATTATATATTATGCTGATCGTTCCTCTTTTATTTTACTTTAGTCATCAATTGTAAGTAATTGAGAGGAAATATAATGAAATAAATTATTAACATCATGTTGCATGATTAATGATTTAAAATAATATTAAATATGTCCTCAATATTGAATGGCACATCATAAAATAATATTGTGAATAAGATAAAGATATGTATTTATTTATTTACAAAAATATTATCTCACTAACTAAAAATAGAAATATGATACCATACATGCTCGATGAATATTTTTGAAGGTAATGTTGACAAAATGCTAATTGCTATTTTTTTTAATTTTTTACTTTTCGTAATTTCTTTTGAAATATATGAGAGGTATGGTTTTGAGACGAAGAAAATATGGTTAATTTTTTAGATCTATTTTGGATAGACAGATAGAGTCCTATTTAAATTATATATTTGAATTTATGTTTCATTTCCTATTCTATTTTATTGATATATGATATGTGTATTAAATAGTTTTTTATAAAAATAATTAATTAAAAATTAAATATATTTGACATATATACATCATGTTAGAATAGAAGATTAAATATGAGATTGAATAAAGAATTCAAAATGGATGAAGACGAATATACAAGATAGAGACAACGCATATTCTCATAGCGATAGTAATCTTTCCATCTCTACCATGCACCAATTTAATGGTACGTATGAAGGTGCAGGTTTAGAGGGGACCGTGACCTAGACAAGTCCCATATTATTATTATTTTAAGAAATAATTTTTTAGACTTTCCAAAAAATATATATCTAAAAAGGAAATAAGAACAAGAAGAAATTGACAAGAATAAAGATAATCTGTACTGACTCATAACAAGATAAATACGATTCGATTTGTAGCACGTCAAATTGGACCAATTGTTTGAACCTTGAAATATTTTAGATTTGTGGTCAGTGATCAGGTGGTCCTTCCATGTACAATATGAAATTAAAGCTAAACTTATCTGGTCAAAGTGAAAGTTGAAATTGGCGGTATAAAAGCAAATGTAAAGTGAAGGGAATAAACTTTATGGGTTGTTGCATTGGGTTTTCGAATTTTTTATTTTATATTATGAATAAATATATTTTTAAAGAAATATTTAAATATGAATTACATTTCATAAAATAATTTAAAATATAAAATACTGATCGATTAGAGATTATAGATAAATGTCAAATGCATAAATTATTTCTTTAAATTCACACTTGAATTTGGATCACATACGCTTGATTTATATTCGTAAATTAAATAGAATAGAAAATAAAATATTGATCAAAATAAACGATTCGAATTCCAAATTTTTTTATATCAATAATACTTTATTTCAATTGATATTTCAATTTTGGCATCCTAGCAAGGTATGACGTCCGCCAAAAATGCCTCAACTCTGGGCAACAACAAGGGCATGTCCTTTTATGTTAAGACACATGCTTCGGTTAGGATCAAAGACATGCTAGAAAACTAAACAAGACCAGAAAACTAAACTTAAAGAAGGAAAAATATTAATGAAGAAAAATCTTGGTAAAAGAATTAAAAATCTTTCTGTTGCAGATGATCCTATTACAGGCAACTGCAGAGCATACTAGATTTTTAATGAGTCGGAGATTGAAGCGGAATAGTAAAGTAGAGATCAGAAGAAGAATTTCTAAAATGGAAAGAAGTATTATTATTCACTTCCAACTTCAGATACAAACTTTGAAACATTTCATTTCTTATATAGAGGAATGAAAGACACAATACTTACAATAGCTGAACTAAAGACAAATACAAAACAGTACACACCCGACAAAAAGTACAATAATTTAAGACACCTTTTGACAATCGGAACCAAAAGGACAATAATTAAAAGAAAAAGCAAAAAGCAAACAGTAACACCACTAAGTTAAAAAGCCAGCAGGATAAGGACCAAAGACCACATTCGATGAATTTTGGGGTGGAGTCTGACTCAGAGGATTATCTAAATTAATAGTAATCCCAGCCTTTTCCAACCGCTGACTTTCCAGCTCATAAGGGTCATGTGAGTCCATCATGGTGTCTTCATCAACTTTCTCTTTTCCTTTGTTTGATGAAGCAGCAACAGGGAATGGAGGGACTACTGGAAACGAACATGGAACAATAGCAGCAACACCTTGGGAAGACTTATTATGAGATAATGAATTCCAGTTAGAATTAAAATAAGTTTTGGAGATTCCCCATATGGATGCCGGAGTAGTCCTATAGAACTCTGTATGGAACTGCTCAAAATATGCCCTAGCATCATTCTGAATTTGAATTGCATAGTCAATAGGCATTTGTTCCCATGGTGCGTCGTCTTCAAACCTGGGCCAAATCTGTGGTGGAATTTCTGAATTCTGCTCTGCCATTTTTCTCTGAAGTTCTCTGATCTCAACTCCATGATCATAGAAATCCTTATTAAGAAGATAAGGAAAAATACCAAATTCTTGAACTGAGTAAAAATATGGTAGGTTATGGATATGAGGAGAACATTGTCTTGAAAGGATAAAAATAACAGAGATTCCTGGGTCAGATTTTCCAGTATGTTTGATCTGAATAACCTTAAACAATCTCATCCAAGTAGATAAGGGATAGAACCATTCAAGAAAAGCTCTAGCACATGGATTATCATCAAAATCGTCAAACCATCCACTGTGTAGTTCAGCAATCCACTTGATAGATTGTTCAATTGGGAATTCCACAGCAATCTTCCATTGTTCAAGCATGTACCAAAGCATACAAAGTAGTTCTTTGGAAAACATGAAATGGAAAGGATTAGAAACACTGAACAATGTAAAGAATGGGTAATCTGGATGAAAACCTAAACCTCCAAAAGTGTGAAGTCCAGTTTTTCTGACAGTGAGAGATTGATATTTCAACATTAGCTCCTTAGCTCTGGACTTAAGGGTTTTGGTTTTGATAAGGTCAAAAAGTTCAGGAGGAAGGGTTTCCAAAGAAAAATCTTGAAAGGTAGGAACATTTGTAGAAGGTGCTGGAGTGAACATACAGATAATGAGAATATGGTTTCTGGGGATTTGAGGAAGTTTGGGTCTGGAAAGAAGATCTGCAAGGATATTATTTTTCCCTTTGATATGATTTACAGTGAAGGAATATTGGGAAAACCATTCTGCTCATCTAAGTAACTGCTGAGGAGGGACGGTATGAGGTTTGAAACTCAGCATTTTAGGGAAGACATTCATATCCATTTCTACAAAGAAATGATGGCTAATAAGATGAAATTGGAACTTTTCAATACCTTTCTTAACAGCCAAAATCTCCTTGTAAGTAGAGTGGTAGTGTTGTTCTGAAGGCTTAAAAGAACCACTCTTGAATCCACACACATTTCTTTTTCCATCCTTCTCTTCAATTAAAACTGCAGCCCAGAAAGTTTCACTAGCATCTGTCTGAAGAATCCTTTTTCCGTCTAAAGGAATTTGCAAAGGAGGAAGCTTATGGATAGCGGCTTTCATAGCAACAACAGCTTTCCTTTGTGCATAAGACCATTGTGGGGGATTTTTCTTTAACATGTCCTGTAGCGGTCTTATGATTGATGCCAGCCTTGGTATAAAATCTGCTGCATAATTGATAACTCCGAGAAACTGCTGAATCTGCTGCTTAGATTCCAAGTCATCAGGAAATTTGAGAAGCTCAGTGGCAATATATGGCTAAAGAGAATACTGTCCATCCTTAATAAACATTCCCAAGAACTCAATTTCATTTTTTGCAATGGTCATCTTCTTTTCTGAAAGCATAATTCCATACTGTCGAACCAACTCCCCAAAACGATGAAGAAGATACGAATGAGTCTGTATATCTTCAGAAAACAAGAGAATATCATCAATATAAATTAAGGAATTTGGGAGCAGTGGCTCAAAGATCTGGACCATAGCTTTCTGGAACAATGACGGTGCTGTTTTTAGACCAAAAGGAATAACAGACCATTGGAAATGAGCATTTGGAATGCAGAATCTTGTTTTGTAGCGATCATCAGGATGAATGCCAATCTGCCAAAATCCTGCTTTGAGATCAAACTTGGAGAATACCTGAGCTTTTTGAGGTTGGAGAATAGGCAATTCCTATTCTGAAGAAGAAACTTCTCATCAGCAAGGAAGTAGTTGAGAGGTTTGTAATTGATCACCAGTCTCATTTTTCCTCTTGCTTGTTCTGACCTTTTATTAACATAAAAGGCTTGACTAGCCCACGAAGAATTTGTAGCTTCAATGAGACCTTCATCTCGAAGCTGGGCTAATTCCTTTGTTGCCAACTCAAGCTGATCAGGAGGCATATCTGGGTGACTAGCCTTAGTGGGGTTTATATTTACATCTTTCTTAAAGGGTAGCTGTACAAAAAACTCTGTATTTTTCCCAAGGGGATTTGTGCATTTATGAAGGAAATCAGAATGAGATTCTGCACAACAATCTCTTATGAGTCTTGTACTAATATCTGGAATAGAATCAATCTGAACAGAGAGATGATATTGTGGTTTGATATAAGGAAGAAAGTAAGACTTAAACCTAAAACCTTCTGGTTTAGGAACTACTTTCTTTTCCCAAAGTTGTTTAATGATATCAAACCCAATAACAACATCCTTCCCAGGTAAAGAAGAACCAAGAAATTTATGAGTGATTGACAGTTCTGGGAAGAATTGTATCTTAACAGGTTTGCTATTTAACCCAATTGTTAAATTTTCACTATTAGCAACCTAGAACACCTCATGATGTTTTTTCCAGAATGAGGCAGGTAATATTCTGGGATTGAGAATAGAACTGGATGCTCCTATATCAATCAAAGCAACCACATTGATAGGATTATCAAATTTCTGAGGAATAATTTGTACCTGGATAAATGGCACAGCAATAGCAAGACCAACAAATTGAATTCCAAAAATAGGTAGGTGGTCTTCTTTCATCTCATCCTTAGAAGAAGAATCATTTTCTGAAACATCCTCCAAAGCGAACAACGTCTGCTCCGAAGGCTCGTCTTCTTCAGAAAAGAGTGATTCCAGATCCTCATTCTCAAGATCACACTGGGTCAATTAAAATATCTGCTTAAGAATCTTGTCCCTTCTTCTGTTAGGACAGTTCTTAGCCCAGTGTCCCTGCTTCTGACAAATATGACACCTGTCTCTTTTGTTTTTCAAGAACTTTCTCCTAAAGAATCTCATTTTTTTCCTTGGTCTCCATTGTTGGTGATGCTGGTGATGATGCCTTTTGAAATTCCTGAAATTCCTGTGGGATTTCTCCGGGCAGTGACATTTCTCTGACTTGCACTTGATCTGAAGATCCTTTCTATCACATTCCTTTGAAAACTTTTTCCCTGTTTCCTGGAACTCCTTGAAAAACTTCAAATTATTACATAATTTTTCCAGGGCCTTAAAAACGAATTGATAAATTTCTCCAAGGGAAACGTTATCAAGAGTTCTCCCTCTGAGCTCAATTAGTCTTAAGGCTTCTTGACCAAGGGATTCAGGAATAGAGTTAAGATAGGCTTGCTTCAGATTTGGATTGTCCATCCCACCAAGAATATAGAACTTTTGAGACATCCGTTGAAAGTGCGTCTCTAAATCTTTTCTCTTGAAGGAACATCATTTCATTTTAAAGAACTCATCCCTAGCAGAATCCAAATTGTTCTGATGTTGACCCAGAAACTCAATGTAAACATAATTCATGAAAGTTTCTATGTTTGGTGAGTTTCTAGCCTGGATCTGCCGATATTCTCCAAGAGCATACCACCATTCTTTCAGTGTACCAGTCATTCTTGCAGTAAAACCATTAATAACTCCTGTCAGTGTAGCGCCTGGTTTTTGTAATTCAGTAACACACCAAGACATCATCTCATGAATTCTATCTTTCCAGATAGAAGGAGGAATATCATCAAAGGTGAATAGATGCCTTGAATTACTGGTAAAAGAATCATCAGGCTGCTGGGCATAGGGATTTCGCTGTTGACCCTGTTGACTGGTTTCTGGTTCATCATCTACAACATGTTCTTGTGGAGTTTTTGGAGGTCTATCTTCTGGAGGCTGATTCATAAAGAGTAACGGAACATCTTCCGCAACTTCCTCTGCATCACTGATATCTTCTGTTGTAAACACTGGCCATGGTCGGTTTGGTTTGTCATTTTCATGGTCAGCTGCCTTTTTTAGAAAGTCAGTGAATGGGTTTGAAGAGGAAGAGCTCTGCATCATGAACTGTTGTGAGTCCCCGGCCTTTGAAACTACTGGTCCAGTGTTTGTGCTTGAGACAGCGGTCTGGGGCTTACTCTTCTTTTTATATTCTTCTGTGACACAACAGGGTATGGAGACACTGAAGATTCTGGCTTGCTCCAAATAGAGTCTCTTTGGTATTGTTCTTCCAGAGACTTTAATTGGGTTTTGAGTGTCTTGATCTCCTGCTCTTTATGACTGAACGACTGAGAGTTATGGAGAAGTCTCATGATTTCATTGTGGACAGTATCAATCCTTTCTTTCAAAGATTGAATTAACACTGCAATTTGACTCTCCATCTTGGCTTCAATTCTCTCCTGGCTTTTAACAATCTTCTGCAGCATGTGATTTTGAACCACTGCATTTTCAGACTGCCAGTTGAGAGTTGCTTCTGCAGCAGTGACATCCACAGTTGAACTGTCTGACTTCCGAGATGTTGGGTTCTTTATCTTCCAAGAGTGATTAAACTCTGAAGTCTGAATTTCCTTTGGGGGAAAATTCAGTTGTTGGAAGTAAGAAGAAAAAGGTCCAAACATCATGATCTGATTTGGGATGGGTTCAGTATCCACATGGTTGTATGAGGGATAGCCATCATCATCGTCGTTGTAGTAATCTTCATATCCCTCCTAAACTCCCCATCCAGTATGAGTCGTTGGGCACGGTGTTAAAGCTCGATGTAAACTGCATATACTTGACATGTATATATTTATAAAATATAACAGAGGATGAAATATTAATAGAAATTCATAAATCTTCTGTTATATTTTATATTTTATTTTTTTATTTTATATTACAAATAAATATCATATGTGTTGACATATTGACACCTTTGAACTGCTTCATGTATTTGAAAGTCATACCAAAATTCTTTTTCATTTTAAGAAATAGTAAACAAAATAATTTGGGTAGAAGGTGACATTTCTGACCTAACTTTGATTATAAGAGATTATTACTATATAATATAGTACTCATAGGGAGCGGAATGGCCACAAATCCCATAATGGAGCTGAATAAGATCACAATTTTTTTAATAAAAAACTTTATGAAAATAGAAGTGTTCCAATTTGATTAATAGACTACTACCAAATAATAAGTCTTTTCTGGTCTCTACAGCAATGATTTGGTCAAGTTTGGACAGAGTACATTTGAGCCAGCTAGTTTGATCAAATCCGATCTAGTGTATCATAATTTAAGTCAAAAGTTGTTTGGAAATACAGCTAACTCTAATCCTATTTTAATCAATCTCCAATTCAGAACTGTAGTGACTAGTGAGCGTGATTTCATAGACTTATTGAAAGCCTTTTATTTTCAATTTTTTTTTTTAAAATTGGCTATACAATCTGGGTTAGGGAACTTTGATCAAAGGTTCCATAGATCTCTCTGAATTTTCCATAGCTCATCTTTTTTTTTTAATTTTTATTTTATTAGATGTTAAGTTACAAAATATCTCGCTAAATTTTCTCTGTGTATTTTATTTTCTAGTTCTCATTATAAATAAAAATTAGTTATATTAAATATTTTTTTAAAATAATTATTTGTAAATTAAATGTACTTGATAGATATTTGTAAAATAAAGATACATTGTAAAATATGAAATAAAATAGAGTATGCTAAATGAAAAAAATCTAAGGATTTATTTGATTTTATTTTGGGTGTTTTTGAAAAATATTTTGCGAGAATAAATTTTGAGGAATAGGTTGGGGAATATGTTGAACTTTTTATTTTCTTTTGAGGGTGGTTAAATTGTCTTGAGAATAGATTAGTGAGAAGAAATTTTGTAATGTAAATTTTAAATCAATATCTCTTTAATATGGGTCATATTCTTGTATGAATATAAAAGGAGAAATTTATTATTTAATTTTTTCTAGTGAAGTTGTCAATTTTAAATTTGTTGAACGTGATATAAACATTAATGATAGTAGCACACTACCTAGGCAAAAAAGAGCTATTTTAGGTTAAAATGAGGGTAAAAGGTGGACATTTTAAATTTCTAAATTTGGTTGAAAAGACTTGAATATCAAAACTGTGTTGATATTTTCAATGAAATTAGTAAAACAATCACACTTTTTGTGGATTAAATGAGAAGGGAGGGGAAAAAAGAATTTAAAATGTAGAATGGTGATTATTTTATATAGACACGAGAATTTAAAAAGAAAATAAGGATATTTTAGGAAACACATTTGAAAACATATTAAAAGAGGGACAAACTCTTTATTAATAATATAGGTAATATAAGGACAATATCATTATACCAATTCACAACTAATCCTGCCAAACTTGAGAAGTTATAAAGCAGTTTAGAAAGCTAGGCCTTGTTTGGTACCAAATTCCTACAATATTTTTTAACTCTCAAAATTTAAATAAATAAATCATCACATTTCTTAATTTCACTTCCTAAGACACACAAGATAATTCCCGGAATACCCTTAAAAATTTACCCTAAAATCCATTCCCAATGCCCTATCTTATGTTCATCATTAAATACATACACATACACCAATCACACAATCTATATATACATATTTATAAATAATATCAAAATATTTATTTCACACCAACAACCCAACAAAAAAGTGACTGATTTGACATTTACAGTAAAATTTATCTTTACCCAAAATACTATCAAATAAATAATTTTCTCCCAAAATATTCTCCATATACTATTCAAATTACAAATAAACAATTATCACATTCCCTAATCCCACTTTCCAAAAACAATTCCCCAAAATATTTTCCACAATTCGCCCTAAAACCTAAATAAACAAGCCGTAGTTTGGAATGTCTTGAAAAGTTATAAAGCAGTTAAGAGATTTTAGGGTTTGGGATGTCATGATATTAACAAGTCAGTGTGTACTCCGCAAATCGATAATATGTGAAGAAAACCGTGAAACCTGAGCTACTGATACTTATCCTGCTTAAATAAAAATTCTTATCCTAGTAAGAATTTATTTTGCTTAAATAGAAATTCTTTGCTTATAAATACCATTTCTCAACTAACTCTCAACTCTTATTTGAGGTTAATTTTAAAAATATACTTAAAAGTTTTATTTTTTTGTTAAACATATTAATAACATAAAATAAAAAATCGACGTAGAAATTTGATTGATTCATTTAAATCGGATTATGCCCATAGATGCGAGGGAATTTTTTTTTAACTATATGAAAAGATGTATAAAATAAAAATATAAAATAATTACTAACATTTATATGCGTGGTGTTTGGATTTTGAGATTTAAAATTTAAAATTTCAATTCTAATAAATTTTTGCGTTTATAAATAAAAAAGGACTATTTATTACTCATGTCTAAAGGTATGTAAATTTACTGATGGAACAACTGAAAAAAGACATCCATAATTTGGTGGTGAACTTTCTTAGGTGCTCATAGGAGAAGACTTTTGAGAATTCAATCATAGAGCAAAACGAAATCATGAACCTTTAGAAAAAGCAATGAAATGAAACAAATTATCAAAATGAGTATAGCACAATACCAACAAATAATCTCTATTGTCACTTTATTTAAAACCCATGATGCATGAAAGAATTAATACGATATGATATGATATGGATACGATGATTTAAAATTTTAAAAATTTTAAGAGTTATTTTTAAAATAAATATGATTTTTTTTACTATATAAGTATTTAATATACATACACATATAAATATGTGATATATAACAAATTTATAAAACCATATATCAATAATAGTTTAGAGAAAAGAAGTTCATGTTGATGGTTACTCTGAATTTTACTAATATGATTTGTGTATTAGGTTTTCACAAAAAATATTTAACTTTAATGTAAAAATATAGTAATTTTAAAGAAGATATATATAATATATTAATATATATATATATATTTGAAGTAACTTACAAATTCTATTGTGCACTTAAATTATTTATTGACAAGTTGTCGAAAGTTTTAATTTTTTTTATTTTTATTTAATTTAATTTATAAACAAGTGATGTATGATAAATTGTGTAATGTATATCCACCAGAGTAAGAACATAAGCAGATCGAATCGACTCGTGAATCTCACGATCAAAGCTCAACTTAAGTTTGACTATTTCAATATTGATCTTTATTTTGAGTTGACATCAAATCGACATTTAATTTAATATTATTTTTTATTTTATTAATAAATATATTATTATTATTATTATTCGATATTGAACTCCAGTTCACAAATGCTCAAAGCTCAATTGAATATTCAAATTTAATTCAATCGAGCATAGTCCATCTTGAGTTTTCATCGAATCAAATTCTTGTTGAGTTTGAGTTTAATATATATATATATATATACATATATTTTGAGTAGGGATGTGAACAAGTCGAGTTTTGACCAATTTTTCAGGCTCGGGCTGACGAACTTAGGAAATTAAGGCTCGAGCTTATATTAAGCTATAGACTCGACTTTGGCTCGGGCTCGAGTTCGAGCTCAAAAAGTTAAACTATTTTATAAAAAATTTTAAAATTACTATTTTTATTTTATTATATTTAAAATTAGCTATAGGGTTGAGTTTGGCTCCGGTTTGAACTTGAAAAATTAAATTATTTTATATATATATATTTTAAAATTAGTATATTTTATTATATTTTTTATATATAAAATTTTTTGTAAATAAAAAATATAAGCTTGCAAGCCGGCTCACGAGCTTGTGAACAAGAATTGTTTGGTTCGAGTTTGAAAATTTTTCGAATTAGCTCGTCAGACTTGCGAGTTGGCTCGATTAGTTTACATCACTAATTTTGAGTTTGAATTTAATTTAAGTTTTTTTTCAAACTCAATTGCATTGTGCAGTGAATACCAACAATATTTTGAAATTTGAGCGACTTATGACCAACGCACTCGCCGAGCCAACAAAGAGAGGGGGGCAAAAATGTGAAAAATAAGCAAGCAATCATCCACGATTCTCTCGGGCCAAATATTTTTCAAATTTCCACACTCCCTCAGTCCTCCTCAGCCACCCAGTCGCCATCTTTTTTGAGGTTTTTTTGTCTTCACCCCATTCTCTTCACGTGAGCTCCCACTTTTACCTCTCCTCGAGACCCCCCCCAACAATCAAAACCCAAGTACCCCACCCAAACTAGATCGAGATTTAGATCTTTCCTCCACTCATTCATGACAGCACTTCCCATTTTGGCTCCGTCACCATGCCACCACCGTCTTCCGCCGCCGCATTCCTCTTTCTCACGGCCCTCCTCCCATTCTTGACCACCCTAGTCTCATCTCACAGCTGCTCAGCGCCGCCACCACCCAAAACACGGACCTTCTGCCCGCCTTTCACCTCTCCGCCGCCGTTTCCATTCTCATTCTCCCCCGGCTGTGGCCATCCGTCCTTCCAAGTCCACTGCTTGCCCTCCGGCGCCGCCATTTCCATCAACAATCTCTCATTCTCCCTCCTCCAGTACGAACCCAACTCGACCTCACTCACTCTCTCACCCGCGCCGCCCCACACCCCACCTCTCCGCCGTAACTGTACTTCAACCACCACCATCTCCGCCCTCAGTAAATCCATTTCCTTTTCTGGATCGCCGTTCCGGGTATCGGATTCTTCATGCTCCCGCCTTTCAGTTCTCAAGCCTTGCCCACCTCCGAATCTTCCCAACTGCAGCCGCTGTTCTTGGGAATGCAAGCTTATAAAAAATCCAATCCACCTCATACACGAATGCGGCGGCTCCTCCACACGCCACCGGGAGGACTTTCAGCCGGAGTGCCAAGGCGATGTTCTTGGAGTTCTTGATAGCATATTGAGGATAGGATTTGAAGTAGAGTGGGATGAAGATGAAGACTCTTATTTTTCTAGCTGCAAATCCTGCAGAACTAGCAATGGATTCTGTGGGTTCAATTCTTCAGACCCTAGGAAGCCCTTCATTTGTTTTCCATCTGAAGCAAGGATCCGGCAGCAAAGCCCAAATAGGATCGCCATTTTGTCGATCATTTCCTTGTTTGTTTGTTTCTTGATTGCTCTCGGTATTGGCTTTGTTATTTTACAATCTAAAAGAAAAGCTCTACTGGATGCAGAGGAAGATCCCACCATAATTTTCCTCCGGCGCCACCGCTCCGCCAGTCTACTGCCGCCAGTCTTCACCTATGAAGAGCTCGACGCAGCCACCAACCGTTTTGATCCTAAACGAAAAATTGGCGATGGAGGATTTGGTTCAGTGTATTTAGGCCAGCTCCAAGACAGCCGATTAGTCGCGGTTAAACACCTTCACAAGCACAATTCCGCCGCAGGTGGTGGAGAAAAGGGGTTCTCAAAAAAGTCTTTTTGCAATGAAATCTTGATATTATCCTCAATTAACCATCCAAATTTGGTTAAGCTTCACGGATATTGCAGTGATCCAAGAGGGCTACTCTTGGTATACGATTATGTGCCTAATGGTACTCTAGCTGATCATCTCCATGGAAAGCAGAGTTTATACAAAAGAGGGGCCTTAACATGGAACACCAGAGTTGATATTGCATTCCAAACGGCCATGGCTATTGAGTATTTACACTTCTCAGTAGTCCCACCAGTAGTTCATAGAGATATTACTTCATCAAACATTTTTGTAGAGAAAGACATGCGAGTGAAAGTTGGGGATTTTGGGCTATCAAGACTCCTAGTATGCTCAGAAACAACAATGGCATCAAGCAATTCTTCTGAGGGTGTTTGGACAGGGCCACAAGGCACTCCGGGATATCTAGATCCTGATTATTATAGGTCATTCAGATTGAATGAAAAGAGCGATATTTACAGCTTTGGAGTTGTGCTGTTGGAACTGATCACAGGAATGAGAGCTGTTGATCAAAACAGGGAGAAAAGGGAAATGACATTGGCTGATATGGTGGTGCCAAGAATTCAAATGGGCTTGTTGCACCAGGTGGTCGACCCTGTTTTAGTAGTAGATGGAGAGGCTATGGAGGGAGTCTGTGCGGTTGCAGAGCTTGCATTCCGGTGCGTTGCAGCTGACAAAGATGACCGGCCAGATGCACGGGAGGTGGCAGCCCAGCTGAGGAGGATAAAGGGCCACGGCCGGGGTGGTGGCAGCAGCGGAGGTGTTGCCGGTGGGATGTTGAGGGGTCCAAATTCTAGCAATGTGGTGGTTCCTGATGGGGTTGGAGGGCTAATGGTCTGAATGGAATTTTGAGATACTTTTGTGATTGGTTGGTCAATGTTAGGAGTTAACCAACTGGAGATGCACACATGTGTGGACTTTGGACTGGGAAAAGGTGTATGTTGTTTTAGTCTTTGGCCTTGGGTGAATAGAATAGCATGTTAATACATCTAATGCTTTTGTTTCTTCACTTGAATTGAACTTCTTTCTTTCCAACTTCTAAGTTTTATGCGACTTCAATAATCTTTTGATTCTCTCTTAGGTTTTTGCAAGCTATGGATTAATATAATGGCTAAATAATAATCCCAAGGCCCATGTCAACTAAGTTAATTAAGCATATACTAGTTACATATGGAAATTTGTACAAGTGAGGGCAATAAGCAAATTAGTATTTTGATAAAAACATGACTCACGTCATATCGTCCTTACTGTGAAATCCAGATCATGATAATATTAGTATTTTACTTTATAGTATTATCATATTTTAATTCAACAATTATGTAGTTAAATTTAGTATTTAGATAAAAAATTTGATATATATCATGCCACTTAGAGATGATGAATTGTTAGATCATAATATTTCATTATTTTACTTTATCATATTATCATATTATTGTATTTTAGTTCTAAATAACATATACATAGCTAAGTTGACGAACATAAAATCATAGTATTTGGATCAAAAACCCTTCTCTTGCCATGCCACTCGTAGTTTATTAATTGTTAGGTTAGAATGATGTTCACATTTTACTTTATAAAAATCATTACATTTTAATCCAACATATATATATATATATATGTATTTATACACACACCTAAGTGGGTGACAAAATCTTCCCGATTGACATGGATTTTAGCAAATATGCATTAAACTTGCTCCAATTGCTATCCCTACTTTTATATCCTAACGCCTTCTTTGTGTACATCATCTATAGCCACCACTTTACAGTATGTAAGTATTTCGACCCTTTATTATTTGTGATTCAAAAGTGAGCATTTAAAGTACTATTATTGCATAGGACCATCAACCCCTTTTCTTCCCCCCTATAAAGGAACTGCTTTCTTAAGCATCTTCTTTTACAGCAGAATCTCTAACGTGAAGAGGACCATATGGGCTAGGGCCAGCATTGTATACATATCATATTTCAAAAGTTAACACTTATCGACAACTATAAATCGGCTCGACAAAAGCCTGGGATTACATAGTGAACCTAGGTGGCTCTTATTTTAACCTCTGTAAGAGCAGAGTACAAATGTCATACTCTGTACTAAGTGAAGTATGTAGCTTCTAACAGCCTGGCTTTCTCACCATAACTTGCTGCTTCCTCCTTTCCTAACATTACATAGGCTTTCTCCTACATTATCAGTTAAACAACTTATGTAAACAAAGTGAACTTGTCTAAAGAGCACCAAACAACATATGCAGATGATGACTGAGGTTACTAGGTAAAAAACATTAAGGTTGAGACTGCGTACCAGGAGACGCCATAAGAACGGTGCACCTTCCCGCTTCTTCAGCTGTTTTTCGATGGCTTTTATAGCTGCAAAGGCCGTATTTATGGTTAGTGGACTGAGCAACCATTAAGGAATCATCAGGACAAAAGTTCGGCCAATACCTTTGTGTGCTTCTCCAGTGTTTAGCAGCAAAGTGATATGTACTTCGATGAAGACATCAAGTTGTTCATCAGATGCTCCAATTATCTAACACAAGAAAGCAGTATCTACATTATTCTGTGGGGAATATGATTAAGAGAAAACTCACATGTTTTTTCTTGATACCTTGTAGTTAGTGGCATCAAATTCATGCCCAAGAAGTTCTACTGCATCCTTATAGTTGCCCTTCCCGTATTCATAGAGACCTTCTGCAAGCTAGAATAGTGAATATATATCATCAAATTTTTTTAAGGAAAATATCCGTTAGCTGTTTGTCTGAGGTGAGTTTCTTGATTTGTAGTTCAACATTAATGTGTACTTGAGCATAATTTACTTGAGAATTCGTGTCCAAGAAGAACATGTTATACAAAAGAGGAAAACAGAAACGAACCAACAAGCCTCTCTGCATTATTTGCTGTTTCTTCTTACTCATCATGGAAATCCTACATCAAAAGAAACATGTTAAAATGAATTGGCCAACAGCTATATGTGATAAAAGCTTGGGAGAGGACAGAAAGATCTCCCCACCTGGATTTCAAGCCCTTGAGTAGGTCTTCTGCTTTATTGAATTCTCTCGTATATGATAAGGCCCACAAGATCAAGATATCCAGGTGCCACTCCAGAAACCAAAAGGCCTGAGCTTTGCAGTTTAAACATGAATCATCAACACCATTTAATTGATTTTCAATAATGACGTAGAAAACACAAGAGAAGATAAAGCAATAGAAACTTGCAGAGTTCATCTATAGAAATTAAGGTACTCAAAAAATGTAATGAAAAACTACACAGGAGAAATTGATAGCTCAAGTTGTATTACATTTTCTGGAAACTCAAAAATGAGAGGACGGCAGATTGCAACTCACTTGATCTCTCAGGCATTTAGCTAAATTCTTTAGACGGTCCTTGAAGAAATAGTCTTCACCTTGTATATACAAACGCAATAACAAACTGATGGCATTTAAATAAACCTGCATGCATAAGATGTGATTAGATAAAATATATTTGGCAAAATGTTTAAAGCAGCTGCTTTAGGAGAAAGGCATTACGATATACCTCTGCCGGCACAGCATCACTTCTTTCCAGTTCTTTAATGATGCATTCGTCATAAATTTCCCTTACTTTTTCCATAGGAGCATGGCCTTCCAAGTAACATAGAGCAACATGCCACCAGTTGTGTGTATACCTAATAAAAATGCCGTCTTCAGCCAGCTAAAAGACGAAAAGAATAATTTGGTTGCTATTATGATATCACTTTTACATGAATATGCACATACATAAAAGATGACAAAGAATTCCATGTTCTTGAACAATTGTTCATGAACTCCACTGCTTCTTTGAAATGACATTCATACTGGTAAACATGGCAAAGCTGCATATGAGAAAGGAAACCATAATAATTAGTCATGGATTACGGATGGAAGTACTTAGCTAATGTTAGATGATAAATTATCAAACTTTGGAATCCAATCATATTTGCAGCAATAAATGTTTTAAGGCAAAAATAACACGCAATATCTACAAAAACAACCAACTTCACATTGCGCCAAAACATTAAAAATTGCCCAGGAAAGTAAAAGGAAACAATTTCAAGGACCATACTTGGTATGTCATGCAAGAAATTGGAATTCCTTTTTATGCCATGAGAAGGAATGAAGGATTGCCCTAAAGTAAAGCAGAAAATTTCATAACATAGTTGAACATTGACAACTTCATATTTAATAAAGAAAAGATCAGTAAAATAAAGTCAAACTCACAGCATGCTGAGACCAAGGATCATCCTTGTTGATTTCATAACCCTTTTTGCCAGCTTTCTCTGCATCTTCCATTCGACCAAGCTCTAGTAAAGGAAATGCAAGCATGCCATAAATAAAATCCTCATGGTAATTTACTGGCAGGACCTGTTGGTTATATGCTATCAGTTAAATTAATCTGCAATAGAAAGATAAAACTTTTATATTTTGTTATACTATTTCAAGAATTATCTGGAAGATTCTGCAAAAATGATTCACAAGTCACTTGAAAAAATCTGCTTCCAAATGACAGAAAGTACCTGTTCTACAAGTTTCAGAGATAGATCTGGCCGGCCCATATAAAAGCACAGCACTTGAGCTCTCTTTAGTGATGCAAGATCTCTAGGGAAATCTTGTAAGAGCTGTAACCAAGTCAATATCCAGAAACTTAGATCATTCCTAGAAATTCTCAAAACCGAAGCATACACACATATATGTTTTTAACAGATCTTTCCATTTTGAGCGGCAGTAAATTTCAAGCATGAATCAAGGTCCACACTCTAACCTTGTCTTCAATTAATGGCCAGTTACATATTTAACAATATCCACAGAAGAACAAAATGTAGCATATATCTAATTTTAGTTTGCTTGAGCATGATTCATGAGAAAGGATCCGAAAGGGTGCAAACTATATAGGTTTGATGATCCCATTGAACAGTCAAATCTGACTTGAATTAAGGCGAAAAATTCTTCCATGAAACAACATATTATGAGCTCAAACAAATAGAAACTTTGAAAATAACCATCGCCGGACAAAAGTATGGATATATTAAATTGCGAAAAATCTTGATGATTGAAAAGGATAATCTAAACTATGACAAGAAAAACTATAAAACTAATCAAGATCAAAATATCACCTTGGAATGCAGCTCCACAGCCAGATCATCATCTCTATCTGGAGAAATTAAATATATGACAGCTTGAAAAACTGCCTTTTCATATGAGCTAGCATGTTCCTGTCCAAATTCCAGAAAATAAAAACTAAAACGAAAAACCAAGAAACACGACAGGTTGAAATTTAAGAACCTAAGACAGAATCACAAAACAAAAAATTTAAAGTAAATGAAGAGAAATTATACGAGACAAGACTTGGCGGAATCGATGAGCAGCTGAGCATGAGGCGAATCGGCTGAGCAGAGAAAATGGGCAGCCAAAATATTGCCCAGAACACATTCTGGATCACTTTTTGGAGCTTCCAAAATTACTGACCTTTTCCTTCCATAACTAAGCACCTAGAACTCAAAAAAGGGCCAAAAAAAAAGGCAAATTCATTCATTTGAACAACCTTGGATAACACTAATCGAACAACTATACAATATTGGATAATGGGTTCTCACAAATTTCAAACAAGAACCAAAGAATACCACCACCAACAACAACAACAAAAAAAATAAATAGCAAATTCATTCATTTCGACAACCTTAAATAACACTAATAATCAGTAAACATCCTTCAAGAAATCAAACAATGCAATAACGGGTACTAAGTTCTCACAAATTTAACCTGAACCAAAAAACGAAGTATCAAGAATCCATTCATTTCAAGAAGAATTTCTACATTAGGCAGAAAAGAAAATGGAACTGGACTGAAAAATTCTACCTGGTGATAGTAGGAGTTAATAGCAGACACGCAAGCATCTGAACAAGTCCTAACTTCATAGCCCCATCTGTCCAATTTCATCTCTCCTTCCATCTCAAGAAAGCGATTTTAACTCTCTGACTTTTTCTTGAATTCTTTTGATTAATGAATGAATATAATGACTATTTATTTGGTTTAAGTTTTTGGATTTATGCCAAGGAAATGATGCCCCGTCCCGCATGGGTTTTTGGAACTTGGAAGGCTCTAAGAGAAACTTCTCTTTGTCGTTTTCAGGTTTCCTGTTTTGAGCTTGGATGTGATCATCACATCAGTTTTGGGGTTAGGCCCGTTTGGTTTCATTTTCATAGTTGATTTTTTTATTTTTTATTATTTTAAAAATGAAATATATTCATTTTTTTACACATTTTCATCTAATATTATTTTTATTTTATTTTTAAAATATATTCTCTAATAATTTATATATCTTATCTCTCTATTCCATTATTTCTATATCTTTTTATTTACAACATATTAAAATCAACATAATTATTACTTTTTCAATAATTTATCCAAATACAAATTCATTTTCATTAACTAACTTTTTAAATTTAAAAATAATAAATATAAGAATTGAAAATGAAAATGAAACCAAACTGGGCTTCTTTCAGACCCTTTCACCATCAAATGCTATTTTTTACATATTACTTTATGTTGTTAGTTTCTAATGCATTTTTTCTTCTCTCTCTCTCTCTCTCTCTCTCTCTCTCTCTCGGTTATTAGAAAATTGATCAATTTAATTAAGAATTACTAACATAACTCTTATACCTCTAAGGGTCTAATGAAAAATTTTCAATAAAAATTATTTAGTTGATTAGAGATTACATTAACAACATATGAAGCGTAATAAAAAATCTCAACTTCATACATAAAATACCCTATTTGAAATTTTATATTAGATAATTGGCTCAATTTTTTTTCTATTTTAAGTGCATGTGTTTTTAATTGGTAGCTATTTTTTTAAAAAAATTTCGCATTTAACTGTCGATGATAATAATTGAGTGCACATCAAAATATTTGTTGTAGTTGCAGATAGCTAGTGATTCATTATATTACTAGAACTTTTGAATTGAAACTTACCAACTTATCATTTTCTCATTTAAAATTCACTTTATTAGTTAGTGCATGATGACAAAACACCTAAAGAAAAGCATTAACTTAGTTTTGAAAAACGAAAGCTTTTATATTTCTTGTATTGATTTTAAAATAGTATTTTGTATTAAAAGTCATGCAAATGTCGGTAGAAGAAAATAAAAAATGATGAAAAGTAAAAATGGAGACAGAGTGTAATAGTATGTTTTGGAGAATATTTTGAAATAAAAATATTTGTAAAAATAGTAAAAATTTGATAATTTTTTTTTTTCTATTGAAATGAAAAAAAAGTGTTTGAAAACAAAATTAAACGGTGCACTTAGAAAGTAGAGTCAAAATCACACAAAAAATGTGATTGCTAGTTGTTGTAGTTAGGTATCAAGGGGAAATTCCACTATGAGAGACTATATAATGATAAACTCTAGGTTTATTAATGATAAACAAAAAAAGACAAAAGAACTTTAGAACTATTGAAGTATTGTGTATTGATTGAGGTAAAAGATTGACACGTTTAAAAAGTAAAATCAAAATTAAATCATAATTGGCGTGGTTGCTTGTTGAAAGAAGGTATAAAGGAATATGTTGGGATTTGACTCGGTTATCGAGAGACTAAGTTTAACTAGAATTATGACTCCTTCTTGCATTGAGTTTCTTAGTTCTGGGTAAAGTAGTCAAGTAATTTTCTATTATAAATAGAGGTGTTTATTTGATTACTAGTGAGAACACTCGTGGAACTCATGATGTGATACACATAGGGTAGTTATTGTGAGTACGAGTGGGGCAATACAAAAGGGTGGAGTGAGTATTTTTTGGGTAGTTATGTTAGTGGTTGTACAAGGGGTTTTTTTGGCTTGAGTTTGGGTATGTCAAATTCAAGGGTTGGCTTGTACTGGTCTATCATAATTGAAGAAAGAAAACTCCTGTAGAGGTAGGCAGAATTTGCTGAACCATATAAATATGTATCTGTTTTATTTTTCTATCTATCGGGTATTAATTTTGTTATTAAATTTGTGAGAGTGATTTTTGAATTCCTGATAAATTAAATCTCATGCCTAAATTATTTCCGCTGTGCTCCAACAAACTGGTATCCAACAAATTATTACCTCAAAATTTTACCTCAAATTTTACCAGTTTGTTGGAGCACAGCGGAAATAATTTAGGCATGAGGTTTAATTTATTAGTAATTCACAAATCACACTCACAAATTTAATGACAAAATTAATACTCGACAGATAGAAAAATAAAACAGACACATATTTACGTGGTTTGGCAAATTCCGCCTACCTCTACGGGAGTTTTCTTTCGTCAATTATGATAGACCAGTACAAGCCAACTCTTGAATTTGACATGCCCAAACTCAAGCCAAAAAAACTCCTTGTACAACCACTAACATAACTACCAAAGAAATGCACACTCCAACAACTATTTTGATATTTCCCACTTCAATACCCATGACTCTCCAAGTAGAATCATCGCACAAAGACAAATTACCTATCTTCCATAATTGAAGTGAATCAAAAATAATTTTTCATGGAGCAAACATGCATTACGCATCCGGAATCCAAAATCCATTGATCTCCACAACATTAATAATAATGTTGTCTGCAATACAAAGTCAAATATTCCCACTATAAATCCTTCATATCTGTTGGCTTCTCCCACCTTTCCTTCAACGTCACTGCTAGGCCCTGTTGAATTAGAGATCCTCCACTCTTTCTTGCCAAAGAGTGAAATTCCCTTTGCCATCAAGTTTTTGAATCGTGAAGTAATTTGCCAATAGCACTGTCCATCACTGATAAATTAAATCTCGACTTGTAGCCCCAACCAAAAGCTCCAATACCAGTTTGTTGGAACTCAGGAGGATCTATTGCAAAAACAATGAAATAATAGTAAAGTAATTCGATGTAAAGTGACAACAAGATTTAATGTGGTTTGGGGATTCGGCGATGTGCCTAATTCACCCAACAAAGAAAATAAATTTTATTGATCAAATCAAAGTGCAAGTACAAACTTGAATTCCACAAATCTCACGAAAACACCTAACACCCTCGTTCTAAACTCCGTCTTGAGAGAATTACTCAAAAGTAGTAAAGAAGCCCTTATGTTATGTTCGTAATACTTTTTTCGAAGCAAAAAACTGATATTTATAGTCAAAAATCGAAGCCCAAGGGCCGTGGGCTTTATTAGATCTCCGGGGCGCACAAAACTTGCACCTCGGCGCACACAAAACTACTTGTGCCAAGAAAAAACCGAACATGGGCAGAAACTTTGAGCTGGGGTGCAAAAAACTTGAGCCTCGGGGAAAAGTTACTGTTCACTACATGCTGGGGCGCAAAAATCTTGCGCCAGGCGCATGATGGGTGTTTTTATGCCTTTTTCGCCCATGTACATGCCTTGGCGCACCTTGCCTTGCGCCCTGGCGTGCAACGTCCTTCTAAGATGCGCTAAGGTGTGTTCTCGAGCCCATTTCGACTACTTTGCTCTGTTTTGCTTCATTTCTTCCGTTCCTTGTTAATTTTACCTCAAATTTCAAGGCAAAATCAACAATTCTCTACCTTGACTTGAAATACCAAGTTAAATCTCATGCCTAAATTATTTCCGCTGTGCTCCAACAGAATATCTTGCAATAGGAAATGATTTTTAGATCAATTACAGTATTATAGCATCATAAATATTTATCATCGATAACTATAACAATGATCGATCAACTAATTTCGAAAACCATAACAACTATAAATCAACCATAACTAGTTTGGAATTAAAGTAGATAAAAGAACTATGATGGAAGTAAACAAAAAAATTCTACATTTGACGAAACTTGAACTTAAGATCTCATAATTTTGGGACTCAGTTTCACTGCTTGAACTAAGAACGTAACTATAGAATCATCGAAATTTCTATTTTATAGTGGTTGATAGTTAAAGTAGGTTAAGCATTTCAAATTCGAAAAAATGGAGACTTGTGAAAGTTTTATATTAGTTATTTAATACATATAAAAAAATTATATATATGTTCTTGTGCACAACATTATTTAAAGACAATCAATTAGTAGCAAAGGTCCCTTTTAACACTTCCACTTAACTTGCCTTAAGAAAAGTTCAATTACTCCAAGAATGTTATTAGATCTGTTCCGACAACTTCCAAGATAATTTATTGGAACCAAAGACAAACAGTTTGATTGAGTTCAAAGTACAAAACAAAATTAACCAAAGATTTATTATCTTATTAGATCAAACATTAGAAGCTTTTGTGGCTTGGACCATCATATAAAACTCTGTAAGTTTGTGAGCCTCTGGGATGATATCCTTAGCAACTTTGTGTGAAAGAAACTTCTCAGCCCATGCTGCCAATCCAGGGGTTTTGGTTTCATCAAACACTTTCAGACCAACTGTCAACTCTGCTACTTTGATCCATCCCAAGTAGCTTCCTAGTACAATATCAATGTAGCCAACATTATCTCCACCAAAAAAGGATTTCCCTTTGCTGCATTTGACAAAAGCCCCCTCCAACAAGACTACACCTTCAAATATTTTCCTTAGAACCTCGGCTCTTGCATCATCCGCTGATGCCTTTTCAAGCTCCTTGAATGAGGGAAACCACTGCAACCATTTCAAGAAATCCCATGAAATTTTGTAGAACTCCATATTTGGGAAGAAATGTATGAACTATGTATGAGCGACGGAATAAAGATTATGGTGGGCATACAACAGACATAATTTAGGTGTGAGATTTGATTTATGAGGAATTCACAAATCACACTAACAAATTTAATGACGAAAATAATACTCGACAAATAAAAAATAAAACTAAAACGATTGCCAAAACCCCCCCATATTCAACGAACTTTTCTTTATTCTACGACGAAAGAATTTCTTATATTTGATATACCTAGACTCAAAACAAAAAATTCCTTGTAGAATTACACTTAAAGCTAATAAATAAATACTCTTAACCTTTTTGTATTGCTCAAATCATAGCTAAAATAAGTTTCTTACGAGAATTACAAGTTTCATGAGTAATTAATAAACACTAACTAAATTACTTGATTGCATGGCCAAGGCCCGTCAGCCTATTTGATGTAAGAATTATCTTCAAACTCACCGAGTGCATCCAAAAGTTGGGCTATAATCAATTTGCCCAAAATGGATATTAAATAGATGCACATGAATTTTTTGGCCAAAACTTATATATTAGTCACTCTTTCAATATTCAGTCCATGTGGGATGGAGTATCACAACTCATTTTAAAATTAAAAAAATATAATATGCGAGGAAATCTTGAATCTATGATACAAAAATAAACAAGATTAAATCCCTTATAAACTAAGACTTCTAGTTAAATTTGATCTCTAAATAATCGAGCGATCAAATTCTTTCTAATGGATAATTAGTTTCCTACTTAAATATAAAGTCACAATGAACATGATTGATATAAACAAACCTAAAAACAGAATTCAATCACTAAACTTATTAAAAAGGCCGCAGGAATTTATTTGTATAGAATGAACAAGATTCATTTGTTGATCATAGTGAAAAAAAGAAACGAAACAATACCTTGTCATCAATATACGCTGCCCAGAAACGAGCTAAGGCACGATCGTAGGGATCAGAAGGAAGGATTGATTGTCCGTTGTTACTAATCCAAACATCATCAATGTATTGAAGAATGATGAGGGATTCACATATGGGCTTCTCATCATGGATTAGAACTGGGATTTTCTTGTGAACTGGATTGGCTTCGAGAAGGCGCTGGCTTTTGTTACTGTGGAAATTCTCTTCAATGAATTCATACCCAATAGACTTGAGATTAAGAGCCATTTGAACCCTGTTTGAGTATGGGCTTGCCCATGATCCCAGCAGCTCAACTCCACTTGTTGCCATAGCCAAGTTCTGATCAAGAACCAAGAATTTCAGTCCCAACTCCAAACAGATCTTATCTCAAGAATATACTAGTACAATAATGCAAATTGTGGGTAATAATAATGGAGGCATCCCTAGCAATATCTGACTTTCCTGCTGGGGATGATCTCAGGCATGGGATTTGGTGAGTAATAAATATTTGCCCATACTTGTGCATAATTTAATATTAGCCAATTGTCACCCTAACTTACGTAGATGTTGTTATTTTATTTTGATAATTCATGTAGACATATAAGTTTGCTCAAGACATTGTCAATGGCAAAGTTGTATGGATTCCCACTTTTATTAGAATTGTATATGAAAATTTCATTTTCGTAGAACTCAAGCAAAACTATCCAAATAAAATAATAGTCGATATTTAATAAAATATTTGAAACTTTTTTACCCCCAATTTAATCGTCTCTAAATCTATGGAAGAAGAAGAAAGAAAAAAAAAATAAATTCAAAAATGGTTCTTTGTAGTCGACTCAATATGTTGCCCCTTTTTGCAGAGATATTTCTTTAGTTAGTATAAGTAAAATCTGTCAACTACCTTACAGAATTATTATTTTTTAGTTTATAAAATTTCATTTTCACTTTTTATTAAGTTTTTCTAAGTAATGAATATGTTTGAAATTATTTTCAACTTATTCTTGTATTTGTTAAAAGGGAAATCTAAAGAAAGGAAAAATTTAAACAATGTAAATGTTAAAGAAAAATGAATAAGATTGAGAAAGTCTTAAATATATAGTTGATAAAAAGGAAAAGAATTAGAAAAAGAAATTAGTCTTTACAAAATCTTTACAAAGTCTATTTAGTTTTTAAATTCATGTAATAAAACCATATATTACTATTAGTGACTTTGGAATTTGGATGAACGTGTGGTTTCGCGGTATGCACCCATTCCTACGAATAAATTATTTGTGGGTTTGGATCTTAACTAAGATAATTGGAAAACTAATTATGATAATTTTTTTAAGAAAAAAAATAAATAATAACATTGTTTACGAAAATGTCATAAAATATTAGAGTCAGAACTAGATCAAAGACAAATCAGAAAAATGAAATCAATTTTTTGTATAAAATCATTATTGTTTATTTAACAGGGGAGATAGATAAATGAGAAATAATTTAAAGATAACTTTTGATAAATTAGGAAAAAAAATATCAATCAATAGCTACACTATTTTTTAGAGAGAAATTATAATTAATCCTATTTATAACTTTTGGCCACCCCGTTGATAATATTTTTTAGTCGGAACTCAGAAGGCAAGTGGCAGAGGGCTGCAGCTTCAAGATAATAAATTAGCAATGAAACAAACAGAATCCCAAGATGAGATTGCAGAAACTGTCCTCTGTCCCATTATGACACTGTTTCCTATGAAAAAAAAAAATCCCGGATAAGATGAGATTTCTAAGATCAGATGCAATATATTCGATTAATTTATAATTATTAAATTTGTGATATTGTGTAGTTTTCCCTATCTGTCCTTACAAATTCATAAACCATGAGGTCCGGTAAGAAGAGTGGCTTATAATTTTACCTGATTGATTTTTAGTTCAAAAAGCCATAAATAATATTGTCCCTATACCTAGATAAGGAAGATCAGAACATTTCACTAAACATAACCCACAAAAAGGAAAAATCATTACTTTATATTTCGATTTGTCCCTCTAAAAGAAATATCAATTCTAACAATTTTGTTACCTTTCACAAGACACGCAGTATAAAATATTCAAACCTTCTAAATGTACACACTAAACATAGATAAGAAAAATTTAATGATATAAAAAAACTAAATATAAGAATGAGGAGTACAAAAAGAAAAGGAAAGAGAGTCATTGAACCTTCCATTATGAGAAGCAGTGTTTTGAAAATCAGATCGGACCAGTGATGGAGGCCAGTTCAATTCGGTTGATGCTTGAAAATCGGTGCCTGTCAAAACGGGTCAAAACTTGTTGAACCGGTACCGGTTCACTCCTTTTCTTTTTTCTTTTTTTTGAAAATTTAAAAATTATTTTTTTATAAAAAAAGTAAAAAAGAAAAAAAAATTATGAGTTGAAAATGATAATTAAAGATTTTGGACATGTAATTTTTTGAAATATAAATTTTTTTTCTTGATATTTAATAAAGTGGTAGTTATATGTGAATGCTTATGTTAATTTGTTATTTTGTTTTGTTTAATCTCTTTTAAATTATGTTGAATATTTAATGTAGAAGAATTTATTTATACTTGGAGTTGAAGCATGAAATGAATGATTACTTATATTAATATGAAACATTTTTTTTTAATTTATAGTTGACTAATTGTGAAATATTATTATTTTCTACAAAATATACTTAAAAATAAGTAAGTTGAAATTTTTTCAAATAATATTCTTTCTATATCAATTGAAAGTTTTATTTTTTGTTAATATTAAAATATTATATATTTTTATAAAATTAAGTATAATTATTACATCATATCGGTCCAACTGATTGAACCAGTAACCAGTAAGGTCACTGGTTCTTTGTCCGGTCCGATTTTGAAAACATTGCTGAGAAGAACATAAGCAAATCAGCTTTACTAATAGCATTGCCATTTACCAAAACAACTAAAGTATGTCAAAAAGAAGTAGAAACATAAAACGCGGTTCTTTATCTGTAAAAGATAGGTGAAAAGGACTCATAAAAAAGTGGGATTCTCATTGGATTGATAAGATGGGATTCTCAAGCGGAAGCAGGTGTGGACATGGCTTGGAACTTCATGAAAGCTTGTAATAACATCTGAGGTTCCAGCACAACTTCCTTAACACAACTGTCTACATATAGTTTCTCGGCCCATCCAACCAAACATGGAATCTTGTTTTTTATCAAGCAGTTTTTCTTGAAGAAGCACTTCTATCACCCTCAGCCATCCAACATAGCTTCCAAGAACAATATCAAGGTATCCAACATTATCTCCACCAAAGAAATCTTTGCCTTTGCTACAACTGATAAAGGCGCCCTCCAACAGGTCCAATCCTTCAGACATCCTCTGCTTAATTGCTTCTCTTTCTTCCTCACCTTTTGCCTCTCTAAGCTGCTGGAATGATGCAAACCACTGCAGCCATATATTTTTCCATTGAAATTAGGTAACAGCTTAGCTGACAAAGTATGACTTTGTTTGATTGCTTTTTCTTTCTTGTTATGCATTTAATGTTCTTGTGTTGGACAAACAACGTAAGGAATTTATGTACGAGTTTTAATTTATCAAGAATCCACAAACCAAACCAGCAAATTCAATCACAAATACCACCGGATGAATATAAACACATACAAACTTGTGGTTTAACAAAATTCATCAATTTTCATAGAGTTATTTTTTTTTCTTCTACTATAACAGAAATTTTATCTATATAATATAACTCTGGATTGCTAAGTGGCCTTTGGCCCAATAACATTAGTCTCACACATAAAGTGTGAAGTTAAGAGTTCGAACTTATCAAACTTCTAAAGTGTGTGTATATAAATATAAAAAAGAAAAATCTCAGAACTTTATATATCCAAACTCAAAACAACATATCCTTAGTATAACTACTTCCATTATTTATTGAAGAACAATATCTCAACACTTTCATATTGACTCACTCATAACAAAAAATGAGAATATGACAAGTAATCAAAAACACTCTTATTCATAAGAATAGATTACTTGATTAATCCTAACTAGGAAACCTAACACAAAAAGGAATCCAAATTTTACGGTACAAAAATAGATTAAAAAAAAATTCTTAGAAATTAAGAAATCTAATATAACTTAATCTCTAAATAACCAAGTCAAATTCTAACATCAGATTATAAAATATGTGAGGAAAATTTTACCTTCTCATCGATATAAGCAACCCAAAAAACGGGCTATGGCACGATCGGATGGATCAGAAGGGAGGATGGAGGGGCCATTATTTGTCCAGGCATCATCAATATATTGAACAATAACTAAGGACTCACAAATAGGCCTGTTATCATGGATCAGAACTGGGACTTTCTTGTGAACAGGATTGGTTTTAAGGAGGAGTTCGGTTTTCTGGTACGCATTTGTCTCGACAAATTCATACTCAATGGATTTTATTGCAAGAGCCATCGCAACCCGGTTAACATAAGGACTTGCCTGAGATCCCAAAAGCTTTACACCACAGCAGGTTGCCATTGCCAATTGCTCGAGCTAAAATTGATTTTCACGTGATGAGTACGCCGACAGACCCTAAGCTAGGCCTTATTAAGTTGATAAACAGGCCAAAGAAAAGTTCATTTTTGCACGTCAAACGGGGTGTCCTATCTCGAACTAAATCCTGGATTGTTTAAAATAATGAACTTTTTTGAAGCAAAAGCCATTTGGGCAAGTTGACTAGGTTGAAGTTTGTCTGTTTTGTCTTTAAAGAATTGCAAGGCGGCTTTGGTTTCATGGTATAAAGAATAATCTCAGACAAATACATTGGATTCCATTGGCCTTGTTCTTGCAGGTCAGTTAAAAATCTCGCACCTTCCGACTAGCTATATATTTTATGAAGCCGGCTAGTTAACTAATAAATTTTCCTAAATTATATTATCAAGTTTGTTTGGTAGTTAAAGAAAACAATGAAGAAAAAATGGAAAGAAGAAAGGTGATGAATATGTTGGAGAAGAAGACATAGCTTAAATAGGCTTTTTTTCTCATTTTTCATCACCATTTTTTAGAAAAACTCAAAAACACTATATTTTTCCTGAAGTTTTCCTTTCTTTAGTATTTTCATTTATCAAAACCAAACAACTAAAATATTTTTCTTGACATTTTCTTTTCTTTTCCACACCAAAATCTTTGAACCAAACATAGTGTATGTCCCTTTGTAAAATAATAAAAGTGCTGCTGTCATTTTATTTCATGATAAACTGCAAAAGTTGTCCAGTCTTGTAGCATAATTACAAGATACAGCAAATGATACCATTTTGGCCTAATTAAGAGGCTCATTATTTGATCCCCAAATACAACAGGAAAGGAAAAATCAAACACCGAAAGAAAGACAGAGGGAAAATCTTTCCCCAAACAACACTGATACATCAAATTATATCTGCAGTTTCAATCAGAAGCAGCTACTGACTCGCCCTGGAACTTCTTGAAAACTTCTAGAAGAGACTGTGTCTCCAGCATAACATCCTTAACAGAACTGTCTGAATAGAGCCTCTCAGCCCATCCTACCAGACGAGGAGTCTTCGTTTCGTCAAGAAACTTAGCTCCAGTCAATATCTCAGACACCCTCGTCCATCCCACGTAACACCCTAGAGCTATATCAAGATATCCAACATTATCTCCACCGAAGAAATCTTTGCCTTTACTGCAATTAACAAAAGCCTCCTCCAACAAGAGCAATCCTTCATATATTTTCTTCATAACGGCCTTTTTCGCCTCCTCTCCTTGTGCCTCCCTAAGCTGCCGGAATAGCGGAAACCACTGAAACCATTGTATATATGTCAGCAAACTTAATACTGTTACATTAAATATTATGTTCAATTCAAATTTTTTCAAAATCTGCACACTCACCATTAAAGAAATTAGGTACTTGCTACAGAATTAATTTTATAGCCATAGCTACAATTATAGCTACAAAAAGTTTCGTAGCAAATGTTATTTTTTGAAATTACAAGTAACAAAAATTATTAGCTATCAATTCGTAGCCTTGTTGTTTGAAGCACAACAGATTAATTATCTATGCATTATCCATAGAAAAATAATTAATACATACATAAAAAGGAGTAATCATAATTAGCGATAGATTAATCATAGCGAGGGTTAGTTACAAGATCATCTACTTCAAATTTGACTAGGTTAATTTAATTCACAGCTAAAATTACAAATTTTTAGCATCAACTACGGATTGGTCAGAGGCTTGGAGCTAATGCCTAGTTTTTTCTAGTGAGCATATCTCATTCTGATCACAAGTAAAATAATAACAAAAATGAGAACACATTAGAATCGTTCCAAAAAATGAAAATAATAACATTTCCAGTCGGGGCGTTTACCTTCTCATCTATGTAAGCTGCCCAAAAACGGGCAATGGCGCGATCATAGGGATCAGAAGGGAGAATGGAGGGGCCATTATTCCAGGCATCATCAATATATTGAACAATGATAAGGGACTCACAAACTGGCTTATCACCATGGATAAGAACTGGAATTTTCTTGTGAATAGGATTGAATTTAAGAAGAAGCTTGCTTTTTTCATATGGATTCGTTTCAACAAGCTCATACTCGACAGATTTTAACTTAAGAGCCATTACTACCCGGTTAGCATATGGGCTTGGCCGTGCCCCTAAAAGCTTTACATCACTTGTTGCCATGATCAATGGATATAGTCTATATATCTTCTAATGTAATGAAAATGATCCTATGAACTATATATATAAACATAGGAAAAGCTTGTTGACTTGGGATTCATCGAGGTTGAAGCTTCCTTGTCATAAAAGCTAAGAATAAAAGGTGAAAATAAAATCCAACCGCTGGCACATCGTGAGATCATCGGTTTCACTAAGGATCATTAATTTGAAGCAAAGGAGCCGGCTACGGATGTCAAATGGGTGGGTTGGGTTGGATGCGGGTTGAATTTTTATGGGTTGAGTTCAAAATAGGTATATATTTATGGGTTCAAAATGAGTTGGGTTGGCCGGGTTGGGTTGAGTTTGGGTGGGTCCAATACAAAAATAAATAAATAAATAAAAATCAATTTTTTTTGCTAAATATATTACTATATTATTCTGTTAAACTATGATTTTTTTATCTTTATTTTACATATGTTAATTAATTATTTTAACAAAAGAAGATAATGAATAAAGTGGAAATCGTAGTGACCTAAATTATTTAGTTGCAATTACAAAATGCAAATGCAACATTCATTTGGCATTATTTATATATTAAAACTTTAGAATAATTAAAAATGAATTCTTAATTCTTATTAATTATTTAGTAATTCTCTTTTATTCCATTATAGTCTAACTCTCATTTTAGTTGAAATTTTTTATACCTCGCTGATATTTGTATCTATACTATAAATTGTGACATGTAATTGAAGTAATTCTAACTCAAATTATATATAAAAATTATGGTTACATACAAAAATTCTTATTGAGAATTTAATAAATGAGTAAGAATATAATAATGAAATGGCATGTTTTATGTCGAATTTTAGGTGAATTGGCTTGGACCATTTACAACTCATTTTTGATCAATCTTCTACCAATTTCACACCCATTTGAACTTATAAATTAATTGAACCCAATTAAACCTAACCCACATTAAAATCATTACAACCCAACCCAACTCAAACCCACTTATATTATTTTAAACCCAACCCAACTCAAAGTTAAGTGGATTGGACTGAAATCATGGTTCTAAATCCAATTTGTCACCCCTAGAGTCGGCAGAGGAAACAAGGTAGTTGACTTCTGATAGGTGTCATAAAGCAAATCCATTTGATTCTGCAAGCTAGTGCCTTGGAAGTATATTAACGGACGACCAAATATAGGCTCTTAAACCTATTGACAAAGTTTTAATTTATACATCACCTCGCTAATCATCTCCAAATGAATAGATGAACTTTGTGTTGAATTGTTTTGATAAATATCTATATGAGGAGGAGAATTAATTTTTTCATTTTGATAGTTTGAGGTTAATTCAAAATTATGAATTATTATTTTTTGATATGTGATTTTTTTTAATTTGTGTATTGATTTTTAATTGTGTATTATATATTGACTTAAAGGATAAATAAAACTGTTACAATTAAATTCTTTAAAGTTTTAATTTAAATAGATAAGGATAGTTAAGCAAATTAATTAACTTAATTATCAATGATTTAGAAAAATTATTTGAACACACGACAACTTTTTAAAAAGTATGGGATATCAAGTAAAATTATGGTTACCCAACCATAGCTAAACCAAAGTTTTAACTTGCATTATTGGAGTTTTCTTATTTTCATAGGAAATAAAATTAAAATTTTAGTCCATCAACTATTGTCTATTTTGATTTTGATCCACTTTGATGTGGTGTTAGCACATGTGATTTATTTTCTATATTTTTTACACATTTGGTTTGTCGGGTTGAAAAATTAATAGTTGAGCTTGCAATTTGCCCAATCAGCTCTAATCAAGCTCAAAATTTTGGCCATTTGTCACGTGAGACTGTGTGCTATCTGCCATGTGTAATGTCACGTCACTGTCATCTGCTATGTCGGAGCCACCTCATTTTAACCCATCAATTAAAAATGTCCAATGAAATCCATCATTAAAAAAATATTAGAAATACATACATATATATATATACACATATAGTATCATATATAAATATATAGATGGATACAAAAACAATACATATACACAATTTTCGTTGGCGAGCCCAACATCGACAAGATTTTTGAACAGCCAAAAAATGGCCATAAACATGGAATTGAACCCGTCGGTGGTTTCTCCTTGCCATGAGGATCATTTTCATATAAGGAACCCCTTGAACCCAAGGCGTATTTCATCAGAAATTGAGGATGTTAGCTAGTGAGCAAGGGTGGTGGTGGTGGTTCCTCCACTTCCAACGGCAGAAACGAGATGGGCCTTGAGGATTTTTGGTTGGAATTACATGGGCAGGCTTTTGGTACTATCAATTTGTGGTTTTAATCAGCGGCAGAGGAAAAATTTCAGTGGTGGCATGGCAGTGATTCGAAGGGTTCTACGATGGTTTAGCAAATTGGCCAGGCTAATGGTAACAAATTCCAAAATTGATTGAGGGTTTGGTTCCCTTGTCAAGGACGCACTTTCAGTGGTGGAATTCGATCTTCGGCGATAGTTGAGGGCAGGGCACGGTAGCCAACAGCGGTACAATCGAACTTTAGTGGTTTGACAAAGTTTACCAATGTTCATAGAGTTTTTTACATTTTCTTTTTTCCCTTCTACTTTAATAGAAAGTTTATCACTATAAGATAACCTCTGAATTGTTGAATGACCTTTAACTCAATAACATTAGTCTCATATATAAAATATAAAGTTAGGAGTTCGAACTTACCAAATTAACTCCTAGAGTATGTGTATATAAATATATATATATAAAAAAACACCTTTAAATTTGATATATCCAAACTCAAAAATAAAAAAAAAAATCCTTGGTACAATCACTTTCAAAATTAATGAAGAACAACATCTCAAGTCTCAACACCTGTGAACTCACTAATAACTCAAAACAAGCATATGCGAGTAATTAGAAAACACTTTTTGCTCATAAATGTAAGGTGCTTTATTACTCCTAATCAATGTTTTTAAAATCGAATCGGACAAAGAACTAGCTACGTTACTGGTTCAACTGATTCGACCGATTGGACTACTTGTTTGATTGGTATGACATCATAATAACATAATAATTATATTTAATTTTATAAATATATAATATTTTAATATTAACAAAAAATAAAACCTCCAACGATATAGAGAGAATATTATTTGAAATTTTTTTAACTTACTTATTTTTAAGTACTTTTTTAAATAAAAAAAAATACTATTTCACAATTAGTCAACTATAAATAAATAAAAAATAATGTTTCACATTAATTTAAGTAATAATTCGTTTCATGTTTTCACTCCAGATAAAAATAAATTCTTCTGCGATAAATATTCAACTTAATCTAAGAGAGATTAAATAAAATAAACTAATAAATTAAACATAAGCATTCACATATAACTACCACTTCATTAAATTTCAAAAAAATAAATTCATGTTTCAAAAAATTACGATTGTGCTTGCTTGTGGGATGGACTCCCATTTTCTTGCCTCTCAGACACAAAATATAAATCAAGGCATGAATAAATGTAAGACCACTTTTTCGTCTTTAGAATTTAAAACTTCTTTGGATTCCGTATTTGAAAATAATGTTGTTGACATATTTGTCTTCTCTCTCATTTTGTTTCCTTTTTGTTTCTTTCTTTCCTTTTTTGTTTGTTTGTTTCATTTTTTTTTTCCTCCTAATATTTTTCATACTTTGTTAATATTAATTTATTACTTTAAATTTTTTTATTTAAATTATAAAAAGATGTGTATTTTTAAATTTATTCAGAATTAGATATTTATTTAAACTTATTATAGATAATTTAAGTATTATTATATTAGTTTAAAATATATCAAGCTTCTCTTTTTACCTACAATTTCTAAATATGAGCCTCACCTCCTTTTTCTTAAGATTTTAGGAATTTATTAATTGATTTATTAATTATTTTTAAATATGAGTGTTTATAAAATTTTCATTTCCAAGGAATGTTTTATGCAATTTAAATATTTAATTAGGTTTTTTTGAAATTTTTATAATTAAATAAAATTACACAAAAGAAAATTAAATTTGAAATTTTTTATTAAATTTGATAAATTATTTCTAAATTTATAATTTTAAAATTCGATTTATTAAATTTATAAATTTTTACAATATTATAAATCTCACACAAACCCATAACACCAAAATTCGATTTATTGATAGACGATCTATTTTTTAAATTAAAAAATTTGATTTATTACATCTATAAATTATTTGTAACTTTTTTATATTATTATCTCAAACAATTCTAAAGCATCAAAATTCAATTTATTAATAGACGATGTATTTTTTTAAAATTACAAAAAAAATACAAGCATATTAAATTTATAAATTATTTATAATTTTTTTTACTCTAAATCACAAACAAAATCAAATACTAAAACTCATAAAACAATTTCATTATTTCAAACAAATCTCTCAAATATATATATAAAAAAAAAATCTCACAAATAATTACAATATCATATCACATCAACCCATCTAATCTCATCTCCAATCACAACCCATATCATAATCATTACATTTTACCTCCCGGCCAATCACAATCTCATATCCAATTCCTATATCTCTAAAACAACATAACATCCCCAAAATCTCTAAAACAGTAAAACATGAGACAATTCTCACAAGCAATCCCAGCCTACATGTCCAAAAATTTTAATCATCATCTTTCACCTCATAATTTCTCTTCTTTTTTTTTTTTTTTAACATTTTTCATTTTCAAAAAAAAAAAAATTTTTAAATTTTCAAAAAAAAAGAAAAAGAAATAAGTGAACGGGTCAAAAATTGGTCAAACCGATACCGATTTAACTAGTTTTTGATCAATTTGATCGTCACTGGTTTTTATGCTTCAACCGGACCGGATTGGCCTCCGGTCACCTGTCCGACTGGCCGGTCCGGTCTAGTCCGATTTTCAAAACATGGCTTCTAACTAGAAAATCTAATACAAAAAAGAATTCTAATTTTACGATACAAAAAATAAATAAAATAAATTTTTTAGAAATTAAGAATTCTAATCTAACTTGATCTCTAATGATAGAGTCAAATCCCAACATCACTAGTGGCAGATATGTGAGAGTAATTATACCTTTTCATTGATATAAGCAGCCCAAAAAATTGGGCTGCGGCACATTAATCCGATGGATCAGAAGGGACGATGGAGGGGACATCATTTATCCAGGCATGATCAATATATTGAACAATGACTAAGGAGTAAGGACTCACAAATAGGCCTGTCATCATGGATCAGAACTGGAACTTTCTTGTGAACAGGATTGGTAGGAGTTCGATTTTCTGGTACACATTTGTCTCAACAAATTCGTACTCAAATGAATTTTATTGCAAGAGTCATCGCAACCCGATTAACATAAGGACTTGCCCAAGATCCCAAAAACTTTACACCACAGCAGGTTGCCATTGCCAATTGCTCAAGAGCTAAAATTGATTTTCTTGTGATGAGTATGCCTACGGACTAAGCTAAGCCTTATGAAGTTTATGCATCAAAAGAGATGTCCTATCTTGAACTAATATCCTGCATTGTTTTATAGTGAACTTTTCTGAAGAGAAAGCCATTTGGGCAAGTTTACTAGGTTGGAATTTGTCTTTCTTGTCTTTAAAGAATTGCAAGACGGCCTTTGGTTCCATGGTACGTGTAAAGAGTAATCTCAGACAAATACATTGGATTCCATTGGCATTGTTCTTGCAAGTAAGTTAAAAAACGGCTAGTTAGCTAATAAAATTTCCCTGTTGAATGGAAACTAAATTAAAGTGCTTCTGTCATTTTATTTCATGATAAACTGCAAATGTTTTTAATCTTGTAGCATAATTACAAGATACATATATATCGTTATGGCCAAAGAGGCTATTTATTTGAAAGAAAGGAAAACCCGAACAAGGAAAGAAAGACGGGGAAAATCTTTCTCCAAACAATACTGATCAAAGCACAATATTTGAATTTTCAATCAGAAGCAGCTGCTGGCTTGGCCTATAGCTTCCTGAGAGCTAGAAGACTCTGAGTATCCATCATAACATCCTTAACAGAACTGTCTGAATAGAGCCTCTTGGCCCATCCCATCAAACGAGGAGTCTGCGTTTCATCAAGAAACTTAGCTCCAATCAATATCTCAGTCACCTTTATCCATCCCACATAACAACCTAGAACTATGTCAAGATATCCAACATTATCTCCCCCGAAGAAATCTTTGCCTTTACTACAATTAACAAAAACCTCCTCCAACAAGGGTAATCCCTCATATATTTTCTCTATAATGGCCTTTTTTGCTTCCTCCCCTTGCGCCACCTTAAGCTGCTTGAATAATGGAAACCACTGAAACCATTTTACGTATGTTAGCAGACTTAATACTATTACATTAAAATATTATTTTCATTTTTTTTTTTTTCCAAAATTTGCACATCCACTACCAAAGAATTAGGTATTTGTTACGAAAAAATTGCTATGAAATTAATTTCATATCTACGACTATAATTATAGCTACAAATTTTTTTTCAGCAAATGTAATTTTTTGAACTAACAAGCAACTAAATTGTTAGCTATATATCAGTTTATAGCCTTACACATTCAAAGCGTAATAAATTAGCTATGTATTATCCATAGAAATATTAACATATATATAAAAAAGATAATTATCAGCTACGAATTAATCATAACAGGGATTAAATAGGAAGTCATTTACTTCGAATTTGGTTAAGTCAACTATGAATTTTTAGCATCAACTATATATGGATTGATTAGAGCTGATGATTTATTTTTTGTATGGTCATTAATCTAATCATATTCTCATCCTCACACGTAAAGTAATAACAAAAATGGAAACACATTAGAAATCATTCGAGGAAATGAAATGAAAACACTTCCAATCAGGGCCCTTACCTTCTCATCTATGTAATCTGCCCAAAAACGGGCAATGGCACGATCGTAGGGATCAGAAGGGAGAATGGAGGGGCCATTATTCCAAGCATCATCAATATATTGAACAATGACAAGGGACTCACAAATCGGCTTGTCGCCATGGATAAGAACTGGGATTTTCTTGTGAATAGGATTGGATTTAAGAAGAAGCTCGCTTTTTTCATGTGGATTCGTTTCAACAAACTCATACTCGACAGATTTTAACTTAAGAGCCATTACAACCCGGTTAACAAATGGGCTTGGCCATAGCCCTAAAAGCTTTACATCACTTGTTGCCATAGCAGATGATCAATGGATATAATCTATATCTTCAAATGTAATGAAAAAGATCCTATGAAGTACTATATATATAAACATAGGAAAAGCTTGTTCACTTGGGATTCATCGAGGTTGAAGCTTTCTCGTCATAAAAGCTAAGAATAAAAGGTGAAAATAAAATCCAACGGCTGATACACCCTGAGATCATCAGTTCTACTAAGGATAATTAATTTGAAGGAAAGGAGCCGGCAGAGGAAACAAGGTAGTTGACTTCTAGATGGGTGTAATTGAGCATATCCATTTGATTCCGCTAGCTAGTGCCTTGGAAGTATGTCAACGGACGATCAAAGATGGGCTCTCAAACCTATCGACAGGTTTAAGTGCAACATTTTAGCTTGCATTATTGGAGTTTTCTTATTTTCACATGAAACTGGCTACTTAGCTAGTCTAGTTTTGCTCCCAAATAGTGCTTCAATTCAAGGATAGGGAAAAGAAAGTGGTTATTGGTGAAAGAATCTCTATGAGACAAACACACAAAGCAACCTAGTTGTCATCCCATAATTTACAAGTACACATTGTGTCAAATCCGTTATGTTATATAGTTTTGATATACTTGAAAATCGGTTTAAATTTTCTATTCCATTTCATGAATATATGACACATGTATTAAATATTATCTTACAAAAATAAGTGATTAAAAATCAGATATAATTGGTACAAGTACAACAAGCTGAAATAGTGGATGGATTAAAGGATCCGAAATGCCCAAAAACACATTAAGCTTACATTGGTCAAAACATCCATAAGTTAAATATAAATTATTACGTTAAGTTGCTAAGCATAGTAAATTCAACCGAACAAATACTCAAACACTATGAATAGCAGCATTTATGACAAAGAAGAGATATTTAATCACATTTGAACTATTTGAGCACTTTTTCAAAACAAATGCGTTTTTAAAGTAGGGACCCGTAGAACTGAACTTCACGAAATCAATTTTCGGAGAAATTCCTGAATCCAGATTTAGATCGTGTTGTAACCCAGGAGGATATATTGCGGAAATAATGAAATAATAGTAAAGTAATTAGACGGAATGTGATAACAAGATTTAACGTGGTTTGGCGATGTGCCTAATCCACCCAACAAAGAAAAATTTTTTTATTGATCTCAAATCAAAATGCAAGTACAAATTTGAATCCCACAAATCTCACGAAAACATCTAACACCCTCGTTCTAAATTTCATCTTGAGAGAATTACTCAAAAGCAGTAAAGAAGCCCTTGTGTTATGTTCGTGATACTTTTTTGAAAGAAAAAACGCTAAATTTATACCCAAAAATAAAGCCCAAGGCCCACAGGCCCGCGCTATGCGAGCCTTTCCAACACGCTCCGGGATGTGTTCTCGAGTCCATTTCGACCACTTTGCTCTGTTTTGCTCTATTTCTTCCATTCCTTGTCAATTTTACCTCAAATTGCAAGGCAAAATCAACAATTCTCCACCTTAACTTGAAATTCTTATTCATCTTCTTTGTCCCTGTCCCCAATAGGGCATGTTATTTGAGTATGCAAACATTAACCAAATCCAAGCAATGCTCGAATTTGATTCCTGGAACAGCCTTAGTCAACATGTCTGTTGGATTATCCTTAGTCCCAACTTTACCAACCAACATGACTCCTTGAGACACTATATCCCGAACAAAGTGATACCTCACATCTATGTGTTTTGTTCTCTCAGAAATGCTTGATTCTTTGACGAGTGTATGGCACTCTGATTGTCACAAAATACCCTAGTGATATCAGAAGTCATACTCATATCATTGATTAGTCCCTTTGGCCAAATGCCTTCCTTGACGCCTTCAGCCAAAGCCATGTACTCAGCTTCTGTTGTGGACAATGCAACTGATGACTGCAAAGCCGCCTTCCAGCTAATAGTACAACTTGATACACAAAACACATAGCCCGTCATGGACCTTCTGCTGTCTAAATCTCATGTATAATCCGCATCCACATAGCCAATAATTCTTGTAGTAGAATTCGATTGACTATACCTCAAACATATGTCTGCAGAGCCTCTCAGATACCTCTGATCCATTTCACAGCTTGCCAATGAGTCTTTCCTGGCTTGTGCATATACCTGCTACAACACTGACTGCATATGAAATGTCTGGCCTAGTGCACATCATGGTGTACATCAAGCTACCCACTGCACTAGCATATGGCACGTTTGACATGTGTTCCACCTTCTCCTCAGTACTCGGTGATAGATCTGATGAGAGCCTAAAATGAGCTACAAGTGGCATACTAACTGGCTTGGACTTATCCATCCCAAATCACTCAAGTACTTTCTCAACAAGCCTGCGTGTCTGTCCCGAATGATCTTCATGCCCAAAATCTTCTTTGCACTGCCCAAATCCTTCATCTCAAATTCTTCACTTAACTGAGCTTTTGAGTGGTTGATCTCTGATATATTTTTAGAGGCAATCAATAGATCATCAACATATAATAGCAAATATACAAGAAAGCTATCACTACAAATTTTATAATATACACAACAATCAAATTTGCTTCTTGCATATCCTATCTTGCTAATAAAACCATCAAACCTTTTATACCACTACGTGGGAGACTGCTTTAGGCCATATAATGACCTCTTCAATAGACATGCTTGATTTTGTTTCCTGGGAACAACGAATCCTTCTGGTTGACTCATGTAAATTTGTTCCTCCAACTCACCATGCAGAAACGCTATTTTCACATCCATTTGCTCCAGCTCCATATCAAATAGAGCAACCATGGCAAGTAGAACACGAATGGAAGTATGTTTTACAATTGGGGAAAATACTTCATAAAAGTCAACTCCCTCTCTCTGAGTAAAACCCTTAGCAACCAATCGTGCCTTGTATCTAGCATCTTCAACACCGGGAATCCCTTCCTTCTTCTTGTAGATCCATTTGCAACCTACAATCTTCTGCCCTTTGGGTACATCAACCAGCTCCCATGTGCTATTCTTGTATAGAGACTTCATCTCTTCACTTATAGGTGCAACCTATTTATCATAATCTGGCTTCAAAATTGCCTCTTTGTATAAGACTGGATCATCTCCTACAAACTCCTCAGCCGAACTCAAAGCATAAGCTACAAGATCTAAGTAAGCATACTGCTGTGGTGGTTTGATCTGCCTCCTCTCCCTATCACGGGCTAAGTGATAATTTTATAGTGGTTCATTTTCCTGCTGTTGATTAGGTGGTAATATGTTCACCAGCTTCATCTACCACCTTCTATTTTCCCTTTGAAATTTGTGGAAGATCAATATGAATCTCCACCTTCTCCTTAACGCCCTATTGACCGCTTTCCTACTGTTCCACTTTTTTCATCATTGCAGACTCATCAAATGTCACGTCCCTACTGATAATCATCTTGGTGCCCTTCTTATCATTACACCACAACCAATAACCTTTGGCTCCATTTGCATAGCCTACAAATATGTACTTCCTAGCTCTTGGCTCAAGCTTCCCATCCCAGACATGAGCATAGGCTGGACACCCCAATACTCTCAAATTTGAGTAATTAGTAGGAGATTTGGACCAAACTTCCATTGGTGTCTTGCAGTCTAAAGTAGTTGATGGTGACCTATTCACCAAATAATATGCAGTGTTAATTGTTTCTGCCCAAAAATCCTTGGACAATCCGGCGTTAAAAAGCATGCATCTATCTCTTTCCAAGATAGTCCTATTCATCCATTCTGCAACTCCATTCTGTTGTGGTGTATGTACAACTGTGCGATGCCTCATAATTCCTTCCTTATCGCAAAATTCCTGAAATTCTTTGTTGTAGAACTCTAATCCATTATCAGTCCTTAAGCGCTTGATCTCCTTTCCTATTTGCTTCTCAATTAAGGTCTTCCATTGCTTGAAGTTGACAAATACCTCATCTTTATGCTTCAACATGTACACCCATACTCTTCGTGAGAAATCATCTATGAATGTCAGCATGTACCTTGCACCTCCTTTTGAAGGAACTTGAGAAGGCCCCTAAAGATTTGAGTGAATGTAATTCAAGGTGCCTTTGGTCCTGTGAACTACAGTGCCAAATTTCACCCTATGATGCTTGCCCAGCACACACTGCTCGCAAAAATCCAGTTCTCCAGTCTTCTCTCCACAAAGCAAACCTCATTTGCTCAGTTCTGACATCCCCCTCTCACTCATATGCCCAACCTGCATATGCCACAATCTTGTAGTATCATTGATTAATGAAGAAACCGCTGCAAACCAGAAACCGTGTTTCCCTACAATATGTAAAGGCCGTTCCATTTTTCTCCCTTCATGATAAGTAATAAGCCTTTGAAAACCAGCAGAACTCCATCTTGAGCTCTGTACTCATAACCATTCTTGTCCAGAGTACCGAGGGATATTAGATTTTTCTTCAGATCTGGAACATGACGCACATTTGTTAGGGTCCTTACTATCCCATCATACATTCTGATACAAACTGAGCCAATTCCTACAACCCCGCAAGAAGTATCGTTTCCCATAAACACTTTACCACTATCGTATTTATGGTATGTGGTAAACCAATCTTCTCTTGGGCACATGTGGTAAGAACAACCACTATCCAAAATTCATTCAGAGCTTAGTAAAGTTTCGGCAATATTGAGAACAAGCCCACAATCAGACTCATCCTTAACAATTCCTGTGACATCATCCCGTTTATGGTCAGAAGTTTCACCTGCATCCTTCACCTTTCTTCATTCCGGACAATTCCATTTTCAATGCCCCTTTCCACCGCACCTAAAACACTTGTCACCATTTTTAGGCTTGGTTTGGAACTTCGATCGGCCTCTACTCCTTCCCCTTTCTCTCGGTCTCCCCTTTGCCACCAATCCTTCCCCACTTTCACCATCGTTGTTGCCCAAGACATGTTTTCGCAACTCGTTGAAATTCATGAGGCCTTCACATCCTCCATTGAAATTATATCTCTGTCGTACAACAAAGTAGTAACTAAGTGCTCAAAAGATTTTGATAGAGAACACAAGAGAATTAAAGCTTGATCTTCATCATCAATTTTGACATCTATACTAGCGAGATCCAGAATCACCTTATTGAAAAAATCAATATGCTGAGTAATAGATGTACCTTCCTTCATCCTCAATGTGTATAATTGCTGTTTCAAATAAAGCCAATTTTTCAGGGACTTCATCATGTATAGACTCACCAGCTTTTTCCATAAATCTGTTGGCGTATTTTCCATGACGATCTCTCTCAGTACGTTATCCGCCAATGATAACACCAGAGTACCATAAGCCTTCGCCATGAATTCGTCATTCACCTCATCTTTCAGCGTTTCTGGCAAGGAATCTCTGCCCTTTAACGCTCTCTGTAAACCTTGTTGACACAAGAGGGCTTGAACCTTCATCTTCCATAGCCCAAAGTCGTTCTTCCCATCGAATTTCTCTACCTCGTACTTCATTCCTAACATCTGATCCAACCTGCTTCGATATCAATTTGTTGAAACCTAGGAGGATCTATTGCGGAAATAATGAAATAACAGTAAAGTAATTCGAAGGAATATGACAACAAGATTTAACATGGTTCGGCGATGTGCCTAATCCACCCAACAAAGAAAATGAATTTTTTTGATCTCAAATCAAAGTGCAAGTACAAATTTGAATCCCACAAATCTCACGAAAACACCTAACACCCTCGTTCTAAACTCCATCTTTAGAGAATTACTCAAAAGTAATAAAGAAGCCCTTGTGTTATGTTCATGATACTTTTCTAGAAGGAAAAAATGCTAAATTTATACCAAAAAATGAAGCCTAAGGCCCATGGGTTTGCGCCGCACGCTGGGGTGCAAAAAACTTGCGCCCTGGCGCAAAGTTATTGTTCACTGCATGCCAGGGCGCATGACGCGTGTTTTCATGCCTTTTTCACCCATGTCCACGCCTTGGCACGCCTTGCCTTGTGCCCCGGTGTGCGGCGTCCTTCCAACATGCACCGGGGTGTGTTCTTGAGCCCATGGGGTGTGTTCATTTATTTTGAGATATTTCTTTTGCTTCATTGCTTTTTGCATTAATGAACTAATTACTATTATTAATTATAAGAATAAAGATCATTATGTTATTTTATTATTAAAAGAATTTAATTTTTACCTATTAAATAAATAGATACCATTAGTGCTTGAAATGAATATTATAGGTTTAGAATGGCATTATAAAATGTTTATTTTTTTAGATTTCTATGACACATTGAAATGTTAGAAAATAATTCCTCTGGGACATTTCTAAGATAACTAAATACAAATATTTTGACAAGTTAAAGTGTCACAAAATTATTTTTTTGAATGCAACAATTTATGAATATTGTGACATTTCAAAGTGTCAACTAAATACATTTTTTATGGCATTTTCATGTGCCACTAATCTACAATTTTGTGGCATGTTAACATGTCATTTAAAATGTCTTTTGTGGCATTTTAGCATATCATTTATTGCATTTTTTATGGCATGTTACTATGTCATGTAAAGAACTTTTTGTGGCATTTTAATATGTCATTTAATATATTTTCTATATCATTTTAGCATGTCATTTAAAGAAACTTTTTGTGGCATTTTAGTGTGTTACTATATGTATATTTTGTGGCATATTAGAATGTCACTTTAACAAAAAATTGTGATATTTTGAGATGTCATTCAATGCACTTATTTTGACATTTTAATATGTCATTTAATGCATTTCTTATTGCATTTTATTAATGCCACAATATAGTTAAAATAGTGACATTTATACCTTTAGCTATACTACTATAAATGGCACTTTTAAAAAATATCATTAAATATAAAATTGCCACTATAACATTCTTTAAGTGACATTTTTTAATGCCACTAAATACGATTTTTCTTCTTGTGCCATTTCGACCATTTTGCTCTGTTTCACTTCATTTCTTCCGTTCCTTGTCAATTTTACCTCAAATTTTAATGCAAAATCAACAAACTGCTCGCGTCAAGTTTCTTTTATTCCTAGCTACACTAAAATAGCTTTCAGCTAGTTTGGTTTGATAACTTCTTCAAGATTTAAGTGGCTATACTATAAAGGATATGGATCAAGTTTTGTCCTTGTCTTAAGTGGAATAATAACATCAAGATTTCGGGATATATAACATTTGACTGAGAAGGGCTAATTATTCTTTTTTTCCTTTTTTTTTTTGGAAAGAAAATGAAAGCAGATCATGAAAGTCGCTGAAAAAAATGACAAAATGTACAGTTTCGGAATTAGATATGTTGCTGATTTATAAATGGGTTTGGCGGTTCTGAGTGTGTTTGTCCAAACTAAGGTTCAGCTTCATTAAAATTTTTACCTGGAATTCGATGGATTGAACATGCTAGATTTATTTTTAAAATTTAAAAAAATATTAAAAATAATATTATAATAACTTTTTATGTGTGAAAAAAATAATATTATTAACTATGAATTAATTATTTAAAAATTTATATATACATATTTTAATTTTTAAAAAATTATAAAGTACTAAAGCTTTTGTTATTTTTATTAATTGTAATGTATAAACTATCTATTACGACAATATTATTACTTTATGATATGGGATGACCCAAGAAGACCAACCCAAGATCTATAAATCCAAGAGCAACATCAAGCCTATTCTATCCTTTGTGGCCCAATCAGATTATCGACCCCATTCAACCGGGATCGACCTCTCGTACAGGGGCCACATTCATTTGACCAGGATGTAGGCTGGAGCCATATGCTTGGCGGGACACCTTCCCACACCAAGGTTGACCCTACGTCCGACTAGGGTGGTCGAGTAGGTGCAGAATCCCCTCGTGGCTGCATTAAATGCCTTGACAGGCAACATGCCTTCGCATTAAAGACGTGTGCCGCCTCAATACCGTCCATGCTACCGCGTCAAGCAGAGGGCGCGCCTGTAGTGTACTATTCTGACAATGAAACATGGAGATGCAACTACCTGGAATAGTACAGAGATGAGAGATGACTTAAAGCCCCTCATGCTAATATTAGAACTCTCTTTGCATGCTGAGGGCATCTCAAACAAATCCCTTGTAGGGAGAAGGCTATAAATACCTCCATTATAGCCTCACCAAAGGTATGCCATTCTCCACTAAAAAAGCCCTCACTCTGTTGCTCATCATCTAGTCGATCTCTTACTGACTTGAGCGTCGGAGTGCCTTAGCCGAGGGCACTTCGGCTAGCCTGATATTCGCTCGTGATTGCAGGACTCAGCCTAACCACTTTGGGAGTTTGATCACTCGACCAAACAGGTCGATTCCTCCGAGTTACCTCCGGATTCAGTTGCAAACAGTCTTTACCCTCATCACTTTTATACAAAATATATATGTAATATGACCGAATAATCAATTAACCCAATAACATCATCACCCTTACACTTATATGTGTAAAGTATAGGATTCGAATCTTAATAAATTTTTTGTGCTCATACGTGTGTGAATAGAAAAAAGACCATATATCTAATATGTACTTTTTTTCATATATTTATATATAATTACATAATACATAGATATAAATAAAACTTACATATAAATTCGTAACGCGACATGTGCGATGCATGCCCTAGTCCAAAAGATAAAATCTAAAATCCACATCAAAAGCTATTTATAGTACCAAAATTTGTCCCATACGAAAATGTCTATGGCGGGTCGAGTTCAAGTGAAATCATTGCCATCCCTATATATGTGGTGGGTATAGCCTATATTAAATATTACGAAAGCAATGGTAGTGGTGGTAAATGGTAATTCACTTTGTCATCTGGAGAGCTGCAATGAAAGTTGCAACTCAATAACCATGAAAATCTTCCATTTTTTCACGTTTTCAAAGTTCTTCTTCTTCTTCTTCTTCTTTGATGCTCATGTTTTCAAAGTTCAAGTTTTTGAGGTGAAGTTAGGGGTGTAAGAGCCAAGCCGAGCCCGAACATAGCAAATTTAAGCTTAGCTCATTGAATAGACAAAGGCTATGGTGCGAGCCTTATTGAGCTCGATTCGTATAAGTTATGATAAACCTGAGCTCGCATAGGTTTATATTAATTCGAGCTCATTTAAGTAAAAAGTAAAATCTATAATTAAAATTTTTTCAAAAAATAACAAACAAAATATTATTATTATTATTATTATTATTATTATTATTATTATTATTATAGATCTTATTATGTATAATTGTATATAAAAAATATATATAAAAAAAAAAAAAAAACTTGTTTAGGCTCACTAGCTTTTTGAGTCGAATATTATTGAGTTCGGCTTAATTCGTTTGACTGACAAGCTCGAACTGTTTGCTAACAGCCTCATCTCATTTACACCCCTAGATAAAGTAAACATTGTATAATATTTCGAATGATATTATCATATTTTGATATTTTAAAAAAACTTTAATTATTGAGTCGAAATGGATTCTGCCAACTCTTATCACTCGACTTAGATTTATTTTATAAATACCACATATATGAGAAATTTTTTTAATTAATTTATATTTTAAAATAGGCAAATTAAATGTTTTTATATCAAATCAAATATCAATCAACACATCAACTTAATTAATTAAATTTTACAATTATAGAATCACTTTTATTTTAAGCCAAAATAGAAAAGAACACAATTCAATATAGGGAGAAATTCTTTTTTAAACTTTACTGCGCTACCTGCTTTGTTTCAACGGAGCAAAGTAACATTCGATTATAATGACAATTTCAACTCACGGACACAATATTTGATAAATAAAAAGTTTTCCTACTAAATACATTGAAAGGCCAAAAAAATGATTTTATATTATTTGATACTATTTGATAGTACGACTTAATTATTTGAAATAATATTTTGATAAAATGATAGCATTTTATCATTCAATATAAAATGACATTAAGGTCAATACTTTTTTTCGTTTTCAACAAAAAACATTCGTTATTTGACAAATGTTTAATGTTAATTAATATATTGAATGAAGTAAAACATATATGAAGCTCTCTAAATTATTAACATCTAATACATGCATCAATATGTAATTATTTTTCTTTCAAGAACTCAACTAATTAAGAGATCTCTAACTTTTGGGGAAAAAAAAAGATGCATTTATTAAATATTAAAAATGAATTATTGATCATTTCAAAGCTCAATTGATCCATTGTATTCCATTGAAGCCACATTCATTTTTAAGAATTACATTTTACAAAAAATTATTTAGTTCAATAATTTTTGTTATTTTGTTTTAATTATAATATAATACCTGCCATTATTTATATTTATAAAAATATTTATATGCATGGGTTATAACTAGAGCTATATGAAGTACCAAAATAATTCATATTGAAGGTGTTACTTAATGTGCCACATCATCTTTATTCTAATTAATAGTACTCTTTGGCAATATTGCTTAACTATATTTTAAAACAATATATTCAAAAAATAATTATATGTCATAGATTAAAATAAAGATATGATTTATTTATAAAGCACAACAAATTAATTATATATTTATAAAATTTTTAATCTAATTAATTAAACGAATATGTCCGGTATAGCATATATATATGGGCTTTATATTAGTGTAAATATGTGTGTGTGTGTGTGTGTGTGTGTGAAAATAGATAGATATAGTAGCTTTGATATTTCTTTGTCAATTTCATATACCAAACAACACATTCAATGGTCCAAATTAAAGCGATGCTCTGTAAAAATGGCTTCAACAACGAAAAATAATTATTCTTAGAATAGAAACTAAAAGTAGACATGACAAAGGATCTGGATAAATAGGATCCCGCCCCCGAACCCGTCCCATTAGGAGTCAAATAAACGAGTTTTGGAACGAATTCTGAGTTTAAGTAAACCCGCCCCGTATAATAAAATATATAATATATGTACATAAAATAATAAAAAGTTAAAATATATAATAGTATATATATTTCATCAAATAAATAATAATTTTGTACTCATTCAATTATCATAAAAATGATGGAGAACATACTAAAATCAATTAATGTGGATATTATATTTTAAATTTAAAAAAAATAGTATTGGAAACTTATTGTATATTGGATTCTAATTTTCTTTACATGTGTACATGTTCTTTGTGTATGTTTATCTTAATTAATTTTGAAAACATATGAGTTGTAAATTTATATATTTTAATTAAAAAAAAGGATTTAACGGGTTGAACCCACTGAGTTATGAGTTTAAAGTGGGGCGGGGCAGGTTTTGAGTCCTTCCAAGCCCGTTCCGTTGCCATCCATAACTAAAAGGAATAATCAAATCAATGCTTTCATAGATTCGATTGTGGCTTGCAATAACAATTTTTCCAACTATAATTCTTTTTTTATTTTTGGACATCATCTTGAGGAAATAAAAGTTGGAAAAGCAATGATTCAAATTCACTCCAATACTCTAATGTAAAATTCCCTTTGAGAAAAAAATAATAATAATAATAAGAGGCGCAATATACCAAAATAGTCATATAACCACCAAAATTTGGTAATCCATTATAATTTATTCTAACTAATTTGAAGAGCTCGAATCAAATTGATATCTCAATACGGTAACATTTTATTTAATAACATTCAACGAACGTTGAATGTGCATATAGTAATATCAGAAAATGAAATTTAATCATAAACAACTCGACCTCATAGCACCCTAGTGGGTGAAATGTTTGCAAACCAATCCTAACAAATCAGTGCCTTCGAGGAGCTTTATATTTAGCAACAAAGATTTTGGCAAACTCCATGAGCTTATCAGTTTCAGGCAAAACATCCTTAACAGCAACATCAGCAGCAAAATCTTGAGCCCATTTGAACAAATTAGGAGTCTTGGATTCGTCAATCAAACTGACATTACTTATTTTCTTAACAACCCTTATCCAGGCCAACAAACTTCCCAATGAAATGTCTAAGTAGCCAATTTTGTCCCCTCCAAAAAACCTTTGCCCTTTGCTGCAATTTCTGAACGCACCCTCTAACAAAGCCAGCAGTTGACTCACTTCCTCTACTGCAGCAGCCTTTTTAGCGTCTTGTCCCTCAGCCATTAAGATTGCCTTAAGCCCCGGAGCCAACTAAAATATGCCAATATTAGACATCATAGTAAATTACACATTGCAACAAATTAAAGCATCAGCTACGATTAATTCGTATCATAAGCTAGGAAATTGACATAGCTAAATTCAAAGTGAATGCTCTCTTAGTTACCCTTCGCTACGACCAATTTGTAGCTAACAATTATGATTTTCTTATGTATATAATTTTTTCTATGGATAATTTGGAATTAATCACTTTTCGTTGGTGAACAAGTCTCATTCGTTTGGCCGGTCCTAAATCAGCATTGAAATCATTTTTGAATGGGCATAGTTTGATTTTGACTTATGAGTAAGAGGCTCTGTTTATCAACTACGGAGGATCAATTAGCATTACCTCACCTGAAATTGGCACATAAAGACTCGAAAGCAAGCCCCCCCGATTGTTCCAGGCTTCTCAGGAAGACCTATCACTTGCCTAAGAGAGGACCCGCGCTAACGATAGCCCGATACCTGACTAACGACTGATAGCTAATAATTTTTGTTGTTTGTTATTTTAAAAACTTAGGCATCAGCTAGCTATGGCTAATTCGTATTCTAAACTATGGAATTGACATAACCAAATTTAAAGTGGATGCTCTCGTAATTAACTTTCACTACGACCAATATGTAGCTAACAACTATGCTTTTCTTATACATATTATTTTTTCTATGGATAATTGGCAATTAATCTATTGTGCTTGTAATGAATATGACTAGCCATTAATAGCTAATAATTTTTGTTGTTTGTTATTTTGAAAACTTAGGGCTTGTTTGTTCAGAAATTCCCAAAAAAATTTCAAACTCTTAAAATATAAATAAACATCTCATCACATTTTTCAATCCTACTCTCCAAAGTACACCAAAAAATTCCCAGAATACCCTCAACTATTCATTTAGCACCCCATTTCCCAATGTCATATTTGTTTCCCCCCCACCCACGCATACTACCAATCATTCAATCTATATATACATATATATATATAATTTTAAAATATTTATTTTATCCCACCAACCCAACAACAAAATTATTGATGTGAGATCTTGTCTCCTCCCGAAACACAATCAAACATATAATTTTCTTCCAAACTATTTTCTACCCACCACCCAAAATACAAACAAACAACTATCACATTTCCCAACCACACTTTCCAAAAACCATTCTCGCAAAATATTTTGGCAAAATACCTTGAAATGTAAACAAACAAGCCCTTACATTTGCTATGGAAAATTTGTGCCAACCATTTGTATTTATAGCTACAAAATTCATTTCATAGGAATATTTTTGCAACGGATGCCTAGTTTTTGGTAGTGACGATAGTAAAATAAATATTGGAATGTGAAATGAAATATTACCTTATCATCAACATAAGCAGACAAGAATCGGGCTATGGCCCGGTCATAGGGATCATGAGGGAGGATTGAGGGCCTGGAAGCCCAAACTTCGTCAATATACTCAAGAATGACGATTGACTCGCAGATGGGCCTGCCGCCATGGATGAGAACTGGGATTTTCTTGTAAATTGGGTTGGATTTCAGAAGGAGATCACTTTTGGACATGAGATTTTCCTCAACCAATTCATACTTGACAGACTTGAGATTCAATGCAATCATGGTCCGAGCCACAAATGGGCTTGGCCATGCGCTTAAGATTTTCACTTGGTCTGAAGCCATTTTTTGCACACAATCTTAAGAATATGAATGCAGAGAGTTTCTCCAAAAGTTTATCAATTGCCAATCAGCTCAAATATGCTGGTGTGTATTTATACACATATATGTGCATGTGTACATATATGCATCCTTACATGTTGATGGGGGCTTGGGATGGTCCAACTGAATCGAAGTTTTATATATTTTTTTTTATTATTAAAAATAAATATTAAGTTTTAAAATATATATTTTTTATTTATATACTTCTACATATATAAAAGTTTGTTAATATTCAAACTCCCAACTCTTACACGTATAATCATGAGGATTATGTCACCAGATAAAATTGCCTACTTGGCATTTTAAATGTGTTACGAAAGCAATGGCAGAAAGAGTGATTACACACTAAAATAAGCCAGGCAAAGCTTGTAATACAAATAACAAGTTAAATTAGTACCTACCTTAGGAGGGCCCTTCCATTTGAGGCTGTCAGCATATGATCTAACCTTCAATAATGGTGTTTGATGCTTCTTGACCGTACCTTGCCAGCCATGCCTTTCTGCAAATTTGCAGCTTCTTTACTGTCAAAACTTAATCCAGCATCCGACCCATCAATGGATTTTCCCGTTAGTGTGTGGACATAAAATTAATTAATTTTCCACCGCTCAACCTTTCCGGTTTGATCGACCAGGAGAGAAAATCAGCACACGTCGGCGGAGGGGATGCCGGAGAGATCATACCAACCTTTCCGGGTTTGATTTCCACCGAAGAATCCTTTTTCAGAGAAGATACGCTCTCGCAAGTGGAGTCAAAGCCGATCGATGGGCCTTAGCGGACTTGCTTGCTAGTCGTTGCAGAGAGCTTGCCATGTTCTTAAATTCGGTTTATAATTTATGATTTTATTTTTTTTAATACACACACATATATCAGGAGCCCGATCGTGCTCGATCTTGGGCCACGAACCACTCGATGGTTTGAATAAATTTTAAAGTCTTGATCTAACCTGAAACCTTATCTAATAGATTATTTTTTATTAAGGCTTCAATTATGTTTTGATAAGAAAAATGGCAAATGTCATAAATAGTCTATAAAGTTTTAGTTTAGAATCACTTTAGTCCTCAAATTTTAAAATTTTATTTTTTAGTCCTTAAAGTTTGGATTTAGTTTCAATCTAGTCCCTAAGTCAACTTTCCAGCAACTTTTTAAGGGCAAAATTGTCAATTTATAGTTGTATGTTTCACTTTAATCCCTATATAAGGTTTTATGTTTCACTTTAGTCCCTGTATAAGATTTTATGTTCCAATTTAGTCCCTATGTTACTTTTTTTCTTTTTATAAATATATGTGCATGTGTATATATATAATTGATACTAATATTATTATTAACATTAAATAATATATTATTGTATATTAATATCATTTGTGATACTATTATAATTAATAATATTAATTGTATGATTAGTGATATATTAACAAATAAAGTAAGATAGGGGCTAAATTGGAACATAAAATCTTATATAGGGACCAAAGTGGAACATAAAACCTTATATAGGGACTAAAGTGTAATATAAAACTAAATTGACAATTTTGCCCTTAAAAAGTTGCCGGAAAGTTGACTTAGGGACTAGATTTATAAATATATGTGCATGTGTATATATATAATTGATACTAATATTATTATTAACATTAAATAATATATTATTGTATATTAATATCATTTGTGATACTATTATAATTAATAATATTAATTGTATGATTAGTGATATATTAACAAATAAAGTAAGATAGGGACTAAATTGGAACATAAAATCTTATATAGGGACCAAAGTGGAACATAAAACCTTATATAGGGACTAAAGTGTAATATAAAACTAAATTGACAATTTTGCCCTTAAAAAGTTGCCGGAAAGTTGACTTAGGGACTAGATTGAAACTAAATCCAAACGTTAGGGACTAAAAAAGGAGGTTTTAAAATTTGAGGACTAAAGTGATTCTAAACTAAAACTTTATGGACCATTTATGACATTATCCCTAAGAAAAATTATAATTTTAGTCCTCAAATATAACCACTTATTCGCTTTTAGTCCTCATACAATCTCGAGTTACACTTTTCATCCTCATACTGTCATTTTTTTAACAATTTTCGTCCTTGCTGTTACTTTAGGCATCAAAACTGATGGAATTGCACGTGATCGGGAAAATTATAATTTTGGTCCTTGAACATAGTCACTTATTCGCTTTTTGTCCTTAAATAATTTCGAGTTACATTTTTTGTCCTCAAACTGCCATTTTTTTAACGAATTCCATCATTACCATTACTTGTGCCGTTAAAGCTGACAGAAAGTGACCATGTGACATGCACATGACCACTCTTGCAGAGAAAACAACAGATTTGTTAGGATTCTTTCAACTTCACCTGTTTACATCTTTACCATCTTTCGATACCTTGTTACAATATACCAACAATTGTCTGGAGACTGAAAAACTTGAAATATCAAGTCTGACTAGTAAGTTATTGTAGAAAAAGATTAAGTCAGGGATAATTAAAAAAGAGAGTGATAGAGAGAAGGCTATGAGTTGATAATAAGCTCAAAGCTAACTCTAGCAAATGGGTACAGAAATGACTTTTACTAAAGTAGACAATGAAAATGAATAAGAGAGAGGCTATATGTGTTGAAAACTTGTCTCTCTGGTAGAAATGGTCAAATGGAGGATCAAAGATCAAAATTCCAAGCTTGGGGAGAAATAAAGAGTCAATTTTATTTGAAATTGGGAAATAAATGAAGTTACCCACTGGTCTGAAGTTTTTTTCATGCAAGAGTGGTCATGTGTGTGTCACATGACAACTTTATGTCAACTTTAACGGCACAAGTAATGGCAATGATGGAATTCGTTAAAAAAATGTAACTCGAAATTATTTAGGGACGAAAAGCAAATAAGTGACTATGTTTAAGGCCAAAATTATAATTTTTCCTATTTTGACATTATATAAACCTGGCTTTCGATATTCTTAAACTTGTAATCAGTCTTAATAAGTCTAGTTAGTCAATAAGTTAGAATCCTCTATTTTATCCTACTTTTCATCTCGGATGGATATTCATGATGTCAGCTGATGGATATATTAAAAAGTTATCTTTTAAGTTTTAATTTGATTTTTTTTTTTATTCAACGGGACAGGCTATACGTAGGCTAGGTTGTATACTGCAATCTGACAATCTAACCCATTCCCATCTCTGATGGATATTCATGATGACAGCTGGATTGAAAGTTGCAACTCATATCAAGATATCTATTCTCATGTTATGTGGTTTCAAGTTTTCACTTGTGATTCACATGAATTCATTATTTTCTCTTCTTTTGTAGCTCTCAAACAACGTCTTACAACTTTTAGAATGCCATCATATTTCGGTCCTTCTGATATTTCCAAAATTGATTTTTTTTCCCTAAAAAAACAAAAAGGATATTTCCAAAATAAAGCTACTAACAAAGGGGTCCAGACAAATTGAGCAAGTTGGACCAATCGCCCTTGATACAGATGGTGGTTTAGAAGTGCAAATAAATATTAAACGAATTGGATACATTATTTTTATATTTATATTCATATAATTTTTTAAATATTTGGATACGGATACGAATTTAACGGATATTTAAAAATAATATCCAAATTCATATCCATCGAATATCGATCGAATTCGAATATATCCGTATTCGATTATAATTATTCATATGCATTCATATTTGAATAAACTTATCCATAATCAAATTATCTTTTTGATATTCACATTCGATGATAATTATTTAAATATCTATTTATGAATATTTAAATACGTAAATCCATGAACCTATAAAGAAAATATATTTTAATTAATAGAAAGAATTATACAATTTCATTAAAAGGAAAGCAGTCAAACAAATACAAAAAATTTTAATTAATAATTGACTTTATAATTGACTATTAGTACTAATTAATATTAATAATGGCATATAAGTATATTAATTATAAAGTCAACTAACAATAACTATGTTTATTAACTTTATTCTTTAATTTTTTTCTCTATATTATAATAATGTTTTAAATTTATTCTTTTTTCTTTGTAATTCTTCAATTATGATATATATATATACATATATGGATTATGAGATTTTTATTAAAAAAAATAAATAATATATTATTTAATAAATATATATTTAGAGTTGATATTAAACGGATCGGATACGTATTTACCACATCCGTATCAATTTATAATCGGACATCTACTAATTCAATACGGATAGTATCCACTTTAAACGGATGCGAATAAATTTTGTATAAACGAATACGAATGCGAATGATAAATGAATTTTTGAATATTCATTTACAGCCCTATGATGGTTGCCCTAGGAAAATAGGAAAGATAATAATTTAGAGAAATCAATTTGTAGGAGAAACTAATTAGTTCCTACATATACAAGGACAGAAGTGTAATTATATATAAAAAGTAATTGCGTCTTATAAATATCTATTATTTCCCATAATAGGTACATTCTGAAAAATTGAAGACTAAAGCTAACCCACATGAATTGATACTAATTTAATTATCACTAGTTAATTGATTGAGTTACGTTCCGCTGTCTCATATTTACAAGTACACGTATGAAGTTTAGGGATCAAGTTCGAATGCCTCAGGTAGTGGCTTGTCTAAATAAAAAAATTACTAACTTGAGCAGACACAAATAATTATGATATTTATTTTATAAATACTGCATCATATTAGAAAATAATTTTTTATTTTAGATTTAAAAATAAATAAATTAAATATTTTTTAAAAATCAAATATTAATCTCGTGTCGACTTATTACTTAAATTTTACTATAGAAATATTACTATTTTAAAACAAAACATAAAAGAATACAATTTAAGTATGACGGTCATTGATTACTTAATCCAATGATATCTTCCTCATACTTCTTATTAGTTTTTAACTTGTGCGTTGCACTAGACAGTAATTTTAAATTTAAAAATTTATTGTATTTAGTGTTAACCATAGTATTGAAATTTTTTTATAAAAAAAATACTAATTAAAAAAATAACATAAACATATTTGGATCGGATCTGCCACATCCGAATCCGAATCCGAATCCAATTAACAAAATTAATATCCGAGTCCGACCCGAAATCATATAGGATCTTTGTTAATCAGTATCATATCCGAATCCGATGGATATCCAAAATTCAATTAAAAAATAAAACCCGATTTATTTTTTTCTTTCTTTTTTTTCCTTTTAAATTTTATAAAAAAATTGTATTTATAAAGTAAATATATGTCATATTGGAATTAATAATTTTTTATTATATATTAATTCAAAGGTTAAATATTTTAATACTAAACTCATTTTTCACATTATATTAATGTATAGATGAACTATTATATGTTATTATATTTGATATTTTATCAATATCTCTCTTATTTTTTAAGTTAAAAACTCAATATTAATAGTATAATATAGACGTTAATATAAATATTAGGTCAATATAATATATATATATACATATTTTATTTTAAAATCTTTATTAATAATATATATAAGAGTATTAATCTAATAAAAAATATTAAGGTTCGGATTCAGATCTTTAACGGATTTGATTGCTTAATTTTATATTCGATCTACTTCTTTTTGGATTTTGAATATTTATAATGGGATATGATCCATTGAATATTTTAATCGGATAAAAATTCTAAAATTTGGATCGAATTCGAATTAAAATCCGATGCATTGACTGCCCTACAAAAACTTTATTGAATACAGTTTAATAATTGAAATAAGTGAAACATAATTAACAATATTTTATAAATGTCAATTGTCATAAGGTCAAACATTCTTGGAGTAGCACCAGGCCCTAGAAATCTTCATGTTTTGCCTACACAAAAAATATATATTAAGAAAAATATCTAAAATAATAAAATCAAATCTTTAACATCTCTAATATAATATATATCATGTATATATTAAAAACATATAACTCACGTTGTATATCTTATATTCGTTAATCGGAATATATCCCATGTGTTATTATATTCTACACACACACACACGCACAATTGATAGCTAATTAAATGTAAATTATTTTATAAATTCAATGAATTATTTATAAAATATAATTACCTCAATATCTCTTTCATATTCATTAAATTTTTTCAAACAATACATTTATAGAAGTACAGTCTTAATTAAATATTTCAAATATTAGACATATAAATGATTTAGTTATATATTAATTACTTCTGCAATAAAAATATATTGAATGTAATAAAATGAAATATACTTTGTCAATCTCATGTGTTTACAACATTCATCAACTTTTTTCCTGAAAAATTTGCAATTGAATGTTTGATCACAATAATTATATAATATAAAAATGAATATCAAATTATCTAACAAAAACTGCCATATATACCTTAAGTTTTGTTATTAAATTTTAGGTTATTAAATTATTAGAGCTTCTTAGTTTTGCTGTTAAATATTCTTTGTTTTAGATTTTTAATTGTTCGGCATTAAGAATGTGTTTTTTCAATTTATTCATTAATAAAAATATCATTTATTTTTAACCATATAACACATATTATGTAGCTTGTCTCGTATTATTCTTAATTTTTTTGCTTGTGGATTGATATCCAAAAACTTAATCTTTGCTCCATTGTCATGTAGTTTAAAGACAATAAGCTTACATAATCTTCTATTAAAACTTAATTGTTTCTCTATTAAAAGTATAAATATTAATAGATGTTGGAAAATACCTCTCTTTCAAGCGCATGTCATAGTGATATGGGATAGCCTAAGTGGCTCGGCCCAAATCACATTGGCCCAAAGACGTAGCGCCAAGCCCATCTTACATCCGAGGCCCATAGGCGCGATCGACCCAAACGACTTCGGTGTTTGTGGGTGTGCCCAGGAATGATCCTTCGAGCAGGACTTGTTCAGGGCTGTGGGTCGATATGTCGACCTGCGCTGCTAAGCCGTTCCCCAGTAAGTTGGTAGGTCGATCTTCCCATCGACCAGAGAGGTCGGAATAGCACAGTACCATATCTGCCACATTAAATGCACTGACAGGCAGCATGCCTCCGCATTAATGGCGCATGCCGCCCCATTATCGCTTGACACAACAGGCACTTCAACAGTGTACTACCTTGTTCCTAGAACCTGGGAAGATAGCCTAATTGCCCCTCATGCGAGGACATTGGCCTTCTTTACACATCAAGGGCATCTCAGACAAATCCCCAAAGAGAGAAAGCTATAAATACCCTCATTCCAACCTTTCAAAGGTATGCTATGATATATAAACAAAGTCCACATTCTGCTGCTCTCATTATCTAGTCGACCCATATTTACTTGAGCATTAGAGTACTTTAGCTGAGGGCTCTTCAGCTAGCCTGACGTTTGCTAAGTGATTGCAGGATTCAGTCCATCTACAACTAAGAGTCGACCGCGAAGGTCAAACCCCATTGAGTTATCCTTTTGATCCAACTTCTAACGGATCGACCCCTCATCATTTGGCGCCGTCTGTGGGAACCTCTGAGTCCTCTATCGAAAAATGGTGAATACCAGGCGAGCCCCCTCAGGAAGGGAAGAAAATAGGAGATCCAGCTCTCCCCCATCCAGACCACAGCAAGAACTGAACGCCCCAGGGTCTAGTGCCTAATCGAAGCTAATAGTCATGCTGACCATGCCCCAATTGATGCAGCTCATTAGTGAGTAGATTTCAACGCAGATTTCAACCCAACTCTCGGCTGCCTTGAATTGACATGCCATTCAACCGGAGCCCGTGGCTAGTGCAACACCACAACCCATAGCCCCGGAGAGAAGGCAACCTAAAGAGAACTCCAAGCGGCCAGAATTTCAAAGGCCCCTGTCGAGACGAGAAATGAGTCCAGGCCGTTTTCCCAGAGAAATGGTTCATCCTATGCCCCGGGAAGAAGTGGCGGATTCTGTCGACCACGGCGTTCGACCCTTTTAAGCCTCGCAGTGCGATAGGGTCGAGCGCTCGAGACCTCGCATGAACAGGAATACATCTCAAGCAGATAAGGAGGAATGCGAGGAGGTATCCCACCAGGTACAGCAGTTGAACTGACGACTGGAGGAGATTTCAAGGAGAAACATGGAAGGGATGCCCCATCAGGAGGGACCGCAGAGGTTCCGTAGGGATAGAGGCTCCCCATTTGTTCAAGAAATCATCGATGAGCGCATTGTTGTCGATGCCAAAATCCCAATCGGATTGTCGAGATACGATGGCTCTATCGATCTGAACAAGCACCTATTGCAGTTCGAGCACATGATGCAGCTGCATGGACACAACGAGTATATCCATGCTAAGATGCTGGTGGCTACTTTTCAGGGGATAGTACTCGACTGGTTTGTGAAACTGAAACTGGCGTCGATATTTTCATATGACCAGCTGTGCGATAAATTTTTGCACCAGTTTGTGAGCAGGAGAAAACCCAAGGTTCCCCACACGCATTTGCACACAGTAAAATAGAACGAGGGAGAATCCCTTCGGGATTTTTTGCCCATTTCAATACGGAAATGTTAAAGATCGACAGCTCGAGAATTGAATTCTTGATCAACGTGTTATTCCTGGGCTTGAAGCACAAGGAATGTGCCAATGCATTAGTTCGCGAGCAGCCTAGGTCAATGGAGGAGCTTCTCAACCTCGCAGAGAGGTACATGACCCAGGAAGAGATGTACAAGCTAAAATACGGTAGCCTGGAGGTCGATAAGAGGAAAAACAAGGAGAAAGATGACCGTCAGGTCAGGGAGGGATGCCGATTCCCTATAAAATGTTTCCATGAGTACACTCCACTTAACCTCCCGAGGAAGGAGGTATTGTTTTCCATTCAGCATGACAATCTACTCAAAAAACCTAGAAAGCTCATGGAGACTGAAGCCATGAAAAAATCAAAAAAGTACTGCCATTTCCATCGACAGAAAGGTCACGACACTAAAGACTGCTTTAACCTGCAGGATGAGATCGAAAGGCTGATCAGGCAGGGCCACTTGAAAAAGTATATCGAAGAGCAGGCCAGGCATAAAGAGGGCAAAGCCGATCAGACTCCCCGTAGAGAAAGTTCGGTCAGCCCGAGGAGAGAAGACAAAGGGAAAAAACCAGCCCAAGACCCCCACCTGGCCATTCAAGGAGTCATCGACATGATCGCAGGAGGTCCCACTGGGGAAGACTCCAAATCCTCGAGGAAGCAGACTCAGCGGAATCTTCAATCGGTCAAATCAGCTAAGGTCGAGTCAGTTTTTCATCTCTTAACTAGTACAAAACCAATCTCTTTCACTGACTCTGACCTCGACCACATGGAGAATAGGGGAGTCGACAGAAAAATAGACTGCCCTATGGTGGTAGCCCTGCAAATAGCCAACTTCAAGGTCAGGAGATATTGGTCGACAATGGCAGCTCCATGAACATAATATTCTTATCTACTTTGAATAGAATGAAGCTTGGGGAACTAAAGTTTGATCAGGTCAGAACGCCGCTGGTCAAATTCGGGGGGTCTGAGATCATTCTAGAAAGATCTATTAATCTTTCCACAACATTCGGACAAGGCCCCTGGAGTAGAACCTTGATGATCAACTACTAGGTGGTCGACACTCCATTCGTCTACAATGTCATCATTGGTCGACCAGCCCTAAATGACTTCAGGGCCATTGTTTCCACATACCATATGAAGTTAAGTTTCCAACCTCAGTAGGTGTAGGAGAGCTTTTGTGCAATCTGCAGGATGCATGGCATTGCTATACCACTTTTGTTGAGGCTAATTAACATAAGAGACGACCTTAGTTGAAGCACTCGGGGGACGCCTCTATAGCGAAACTCGAGGAGGGGCCTGCATCTAAGAAGAGAAAGTTTGAAGACACCAGGGTCGAGCCAGTCGAGGAGTTCAAAACAATCGAGCTGGAGCCACGAAACCCCGACAAGACCACCTAAGTTGGAAGCGATATGGGTGATCGCTTGGAATGCCTCATGGTCGAGTTCCTCCGACGAAACATCGATGTATTCGCTTGGAAAGCGTTCGACCTCCAAGGGATCGACCCAAATGTAATCATCCATCGACTCAATGTCGACTCCACCCATAAATCAGTGAGACAAAAGACCAGAACCTTTAATGCTGAGAGAACCCAAATCATCGAGGAAGATGTCAACAAGCTCTTAGAGGCAGAATATATTGTAGAAATTCAATACCCCTCTTAGCTTTGTAATGTTGTGCTAGTCCCCAAGAATGAGGGAAAATGGCGAATGTGTAATGATTTCACTTATTTGAATAAAGCTTGCCCTAGGGATCCTTACCCCTTGCCTCGTATAGATCTATTAGTGAATTATACTAGTGGATGTGAATTATTGAGCATGATGGATGCCTTCAAGGGCTATTATCAAATATTTATGGCACCTGAAGGCAGGGACAAGACCTCTTTTGTCGTCCCCAATGGTGTATACTATTTTTGGTCATGCTTTTCGGGCTCAAAAACGCGGGGGCAACATACCAAAGATAGGTCAACTTTATGTTCAAAAAAGAATTTGGGAGGTCAATGGAGGCTTACGTCAACAACATGATAGTGAAAACCACGAAGGCCGAAGACCACCTCGCCGACCTTGACCATACATTTTCCATTCTAAGGGCCTTTGGCATGAAACTCAACCCCAATAAGTGCACATTTGGAGTTCGTGGGGGGCAAGTTCCTGGGATATATGGTCAGCCAAAGAAGGATCGAGGCAAACCCGTACAAGATCCAAGCAATATTGGATGTAACCCTTCCCCGCACTGTTCGAGATGTTTAACGGTTGGTAGGTAGGATCATAGCCCTCGGCAGATTCATTGCGAGGCTGGCCGACAAGAGCCTCTCTTTCTTCAAAATACGCAGAAACGCCAAGAAATTGGGGTTTCAATGGACTCAGCAATGAGACCAGGCCTTAGTTGAGCTCAAGCAATACTTGTCTTCGCCGCCTATGCTCGTCAAACCCAACCTCGGAGAAGTGCTGCAACTTGACTGTATCCGCTGATTTGATCAGCTCAGTTTTGACATCGACCAGAGATAAAATCATCGCCCAGTGTATTATTGCAGCAAAGCTTTGCACGCTCCCGAACATTACTATCTTGAGATCGAGAAGTTTGCTCTCGCCCTTGTTACTGCTGCACGAAAGCTTTGACCTTACTTTCAATCACACGCGACCGTGGTGTTGACGAATCAACTATTAAAGCAGGTGTTGTCGAAGCCTGACACTTCAGGTCAACTTACGAAATGGGCCATCGAACTCGAAGAGTTTGACATCACATTCCAACCGCGGACTGCCATAATAGCTCAAGTCCTAGCCAACTTCATTGTCAAAAGACTCGACCTTCCGAGTCAAAAGCTAGAAGATACCGTGATGTAAACACTGCATGTCGATGGTTCAGCAACCATATCAGGTGGCGGCATAGGCGTATCTCTTCGTTCCCCACTCGCCAAGGAGTATGATTTCACGATAAAGCTCGACTTCCCGATCATCAACAACGAAGCAGAATATGAGGCTCTTCCCATAGGAATGCGCATGGCCGCTAATCGTGGCGTCGAGCAGCTTGTAGCGATCACTGATTCCCAGTTGGTCGCGGAACAGATCGGGGGTAATTTCAAAGCCAAAGAGGCTAGGATGACCCAATATTTGGCCGAAGTCAGACAATTGCAGGGATCATTCAAGAATTTCAGCCTAAGCCCTGGGCCAGGTCCTCCGAGCAGAGAATAAATGTGCAGCACATTATCAAAGCTAGCCAACTTGACCAAGGGCACCAGGGAAAGAACCATAACGATCCTAGTCGCCAACAAACCTTGTATCTAAGATGCTGATCATAATCTCGTCGGATCGGTCGAAGAGATAGCTCCGTCTTGGTAACAGCCAATCAAGCTTTACCTCACTCAGGGATCTTTGCCCGACGACGAAAAGGAAGCTCGTAGGCTTAGACGGTTGGCAGCCAAGTTTGCACTCGATGACTATGGACAGCTCTATAGGAGGTCAATATCAGGACCCCCATTGAAGTGCCTAGCACCCGACGATGCAAGCAAGGTGCTACAAGAGATTCACGTTGGCATCTGCGGAAACCATTCCGATGGTCGATCTTTAGCACACAAAGTTATTCGTTACGGTTTATTTTGGCCCACCCTATTGCAAGACTCAATCGACTTCGCCAACATATGCCCGTCATGCCAGATCCACTCGAATATACCGCACCAACCGGCCGCATCAATAGTCGATGTTCAGATAACTTGGCCATTCGACCAGTGGGGGATTGACATAGTCGAATCTCTCCCCAAGACATTTGGTCAACACAAATTCATCATCGTGGCAGTCGAGTACTTTACTAAATGGGTAGAAGCTAAAGCAGTTCCGAAGATCACCGACACAGCTATTAAGAGCTTCATCTGGAAGAACATAATATGTCAATTCGGTTTGCCCAAAGTCCTGATCTCAGATAACAACACTCAGTTCCAAAGTAAGAGCACGAGAAAATGGTGCGACGCCCTAGGAGTCAGCCAACACTTCACGTCGGTAGGAAACCCCTAGGCCAATGGCCAGACAGAGGTCATGAACAGAATAGTTCTGGATCACCTCAACGCTCGAATAACTAGCATAGGAGCTAGTTGGGCAGACAACCTCCCAAGGGTGTTGTAGGCATATAGGACTACACCCCGAGTAGCCACGGGCCATAGCCCGTATAGCTTGGTCTACGGATCTAAAGCAGTAATTTCATCCGAGTTGATCCAACACATAGCTCGAGTAATTCACTATAACCCGGTCAGAAATGCGACGGAGAAAACACTGGACCTAATCACCGTCGACGAGCTACGCCACACAGCCTACAATACAATGCAGCGATACTGGTCGAAAATGATGGAATGTTACAACAAAACAGTACGACCCCGGACATTCAAGGTTGGCGACCTCATCCTCAAGAAAGTGGAAGTATCAAAGAATATAGGAAAACTCGTTTTAAAGTGGGAAGGGCCCTATTCAGTGATCAAAATGTCAAAAAATAATGCATATCGACTAGTAGACGCGGCAAGCAACGACCTGCCATGACCTTGGAATGTTGTAAACCTAAAGAAGTTCTATGTATAAATGACCATTGACCTCCTTTGTACTTTCCACCAGCAATAAAAGTTATAACACACTATGAAAACACAAAATTTGCACAAATTATTTCTTTATCATCGAACCCGTAGTCGACCAAGCAGGCTTTGAGCCGTCAAGTCGAGGCTTCTCAGCCAAGACCAAACAGTCGACCCCATAGTCAACCAAGCAGGCTTCGAGTTGTCAAGTTGAGGCTTTTAAGCCAAGACCAAACAGTCAACCCCATAGTCAACTAAGCAGGCTTCGAACCGTCAAGACGAGGCTTCTCAGCTAAGACCAAACAGTCGACCCCATAGTTGACTAAACAGGCTTCGAGTCGTCAAGTCGAGCCTTCTTAACCAAGAACAAACAGTCGACCCCGTAGTCGACCAAGCTGGCTTCGAGCCTCCAGTCCAGGCTTCTCAGCCACTTCTTCATCGTCGACCACGCCGTCGACCAAACAGGCTTCAAGCCATCAAGTCAAGGCTTCGCAAATAGGCCAAACAATCGACCATGCCAGCTTATAGTTGTTAAGTCGAAGTCTATCAACCCATACCAACTAGTTGGCCTCGTTGCTGTTAAATTATGGGAAGTTTATTATCCATTATTGGATGATTAACCGTGTAGTCGTAGAACTACTTAAAAAATTTATCATCGAGTGATTACTTCACCTAACCACACAATCCATACAACGGTCTGTAATCCTATAAGTTGATAACTTTTTTAATTAAATCGCGCCCACCAAGTGGCAGTTTATCGTCTCATCTTAGTCATATTGTATATTATTTACGATCTACTCGACAAGGTCTTTGAATTAATCCTGGCTAAGTGCTAAAGCTATATATGCAACAAAATAAAGACAATTAAGGTAAAAGGTCAACAAAACTTGCTAAAAGGCGAAAAACATTCGTTTGCACATCATCAAAAGTGGACCAAAGTACAACGCCTCATCGAGGCACTTTCATTATACATCAACAAAGGGAAAAGCTACAATAACTAGGTAGCAACAAGCTCAGCTCGATCCAACACCCTCATCACTACCCGCTCGAGCACCCTCATCAATGGCTTGCTTGAGCACGTCACTCGAGGGAATGGCTATTGGCGCGGGATCTGGCATAGCAACAGCAACAGGCACATCGAAAATTGCTGGTTGAGAGGGACCAACTGCGTCACTGAGGAATCCCATGTCTTGAGGAAGAAAGTATGCCGCTGCGTCGACCACTCCAGCTTGACCTTGAATGCGAAGTTGCCGGCAAACTCAAACTCTTGGGCAATCGCCTTCAACCTTTGCTCGACCTCGGCTCGCCTCCTTTGTTCATCTGTCAAATAGGTCAATAGCGGAGCCTCCGCGACACCTACTGCTACAGTAGCTTCGATGCCCCCATCCTCAGCCCCACTGTCGTCCTCTAGATAAGGCTATAACTGCTCATAAAACAGGTGGCTGAGGCAATGTCTATCTTTCGATCGGAAGGAGTAGCCCAGAAATTGCAGTTGCTTAAGGGCTTATCGAAGGAATTGTGGACGTCGTCGAGAGCGAACATAATGCTCCCATCCTGGAACGCCGGGCTCAACATGAACTGCTGCATACCTCCCTATGCATCAGTAGCAGTATACGGTAGAACTCAACCCGAGCCTCATCCAGACCAGCATTTCGGCCCGCGGTTCGACCAAAATTGAAGGCGACCTGCACATCCAATCGTGCCTTTTTCAACAGCTCATCCATCTTCGTCCTCTCTTGGACGGAATCAACTAGCTGGTCATCCCTCACTTGGAGTTGCCTGTTCAGCTCCTCGACCTGCTTAGTGAGCTCATCGACTCTTATTTGTGATGACTTGAGCAGAGCCTTGAGAGTCTCCACATCTTCACCAACTTCCAGCTGCTCGCGATCGGCCAAGGCCAACTCCGACCGCCTGTAGAAGTTATACCCCAGCTGGCCGACCTGAAAGACAACGTCGTTAGTGAGGATACATGTAATTGACTAGCATTCAGTAACATAATAGACTTGGATAAAACCTTACCATGTTGGCGTGATAAGCCAATGCCCGAAGAGCAGCGTCTTGGCTCAACTCGATCAGTTTTTTCTGGTCGGCCAGGAATTGACCAGCTATAAGCACTTTTAGTGGAGCTACCCCTGCCCGCCCTACCGTCTCCATTGAGAGCGAGTTATGTACAATCATGCTCGACTCAGTTATGAACCTGGGCGAGGGTAATTTCAGCAGCTGGAATAGAATATCGTCCCCGCGATCCCCGAACAAGTCGTCTCCCGTCGGTGAGACCGGCCCCGCGGCCTTCGTTTTCCCCTTGTCGGCAGCGACCCTTTTCGGGGCAGGTCCTGCCTGCTCCAGCATTGCTCTTTTACCCTGACCTGTAAGGCTGTTGCCGGTAGTTGCAACGGGTCAAGCGGGTGATGGCGTTGGTGAAGGTGTAGATGTGGCGGCCTCCTGACGAGGCGCCTCGATCACAGCGGCCACTCAATGAGCCGTAGTAGCCTGATGGTGCTGTTGGTTCCTCTCTGCTCTCGCTAGAGCCTCGGCCCTCGAACGGTTCATGATTTCCTTGCGATCTACCAAACAACAAAATAGCAAAAGTCAAAACCGAGCACAAAGATAGAAAAATAACAAACTAAAAGAAGCATAATCTATCTGGTCGGTCATTCGCAGGCAAATTTAATGGAGCTGGCGATAACCCAGCTAATACCAAATTACTCTCCTCGATAAACACCGAGGCCTCCATTTGGCCAAATTCGACCAGGTCTCGCATAAAGGTATTGGGCCAGGTTAGGGTAAGGTTACCTAGCATCTCGACATGCCCCATCCACCAGCCCCGAGGAATATTGAAACCCCTAGTGACCCGAACAAACAGATAACATTTTTTCCATTCTTGCCCGTAAGAGGAGGCTGGGGTTACAAGGAATTTATGGTGAGGTCGAGCCGTCAAATAGTAGAAGCCTGACTCATCGGTGCTACCCCACTTGCGAGACATGGGAGAATGGAAAGGTTCGAAAAGTTGTCAAAGTTGGCTGGCTGGTCGAATAGGTGCATTAGGACAATGAAGCTATAAATGGTCGAGAAATAATTGGGCAGTAACTAGGTTATACAAACCTGAAGGCCTCTAAGCAAGTCGATCATGTGAGCACTTAAAAGAAACCTAAGGCCACATTTAAAGGCATCCTCAAAAACAGTGATACAGCCGGTTGGAGGACGGTGCATTCGACCAGAAGCCCCAAGAGTCAATAGTTCATATTTGGCAGGAATATGGTATAACTGCCTAATGCGTCTTAAGTCGATAGGGGTGATAGTTGACACAACTTCGCTATAATGGTCGGGGGTGAATAGTCGACCCCGTGAGGGAGGAACCTGACTTGGCCCAGCCTCATCCCCCCGCGGTTGCCACTCGAGCTACTGGAGCTCGAGCTGCTAGAACTGGAATTGTCACTAGATGACTCATTTGACTCCTCGGATAAACCCCCAAGCCTATCAGACTTGGCAGACTCATTATCTTCCCCCCGACTATTCTCCAAACCAGATAAACCCAACATCATGCCAATAAATCCAAAGGACACTGAGGAGAAGGAAAGAAGACACTTACTGAATTGAAGAACTAAGGGCAGAAAGTGTTAGCAGCGAAAACGGTTGACTAGGCGCTCGACCAGATGCTAAAGCAGCAAAAGTGAAAATGTTTATTTTTACAGTGGATATTTATAGGCGTGTAATCACGGGAATCCAAGCGGTTGTAATAATGCTATAACCACCATGCCGCTCCATGCGCACCATGACGTAAACGCTCATTAAATGCGCTAAACCTTAGTCGATTTTCAAAAATCCCGATCGATTTGCAAAAACCCTCATCAATTTGTGCAACTGTCCATCAAGCTACTTCCCAACCCTTCTCGTTGACCCCTCGTTCAGCCTTAGGAAGTGGGGGGGACTCATGGTATGGGATAGCCCAAGTGGCTCAGCCAAAACCACGTTGGCCCAAAGACACAGCGCCAAGCCCATCTTACATCTAAAGCCTATGGGCGCGATCGACCCATGACGACTTTGGTGTTTGTCGGCATGCCCAGAAATGATCATTCGAGGAAGACTCGTTCAGGGCTGCAGGTCGATATGTTGACTTGCACTACTAATCCATTCCCTAGTAAGTTGTCAGGTCGATCTTCCTCTCAACCAGAGAGGTCGGAATAGCACAGTACCATCTTTGCCGCATTAAATGCATTGACAGGCGGCATGCGCCATTACCGCCTTACGCAGTAGGTACTTCAACAGTGTACTACCCTGTCCCTAGAACCTGGGAAGACAGCTACCTGGAATAATACAGGGATGGGAGAGGACTAATTGCCCCTCATGCAAGGACAAGGGCCCTCTCTACACATCAAGGGCATCTCAGACAAATCCCCAAAGAGAGAAGGCTATAAATACTCCCACTCTAGCCTTTCAAAAGTATGCTATGATATCTAAACAAAGTCCACATTCTACTGCTCTCATTATCTAGTCGACTCGTATTGATTTGAGCATCAGAGTGTCTTAGCCGAGGGCTTCTCGGCTAGCCTGACGTTTGATAAGTGATTGTAGGATTCAACCCATCTACAACCAAGAGTCGACCACAGAGGTCGAACCCCATTGAGTTATCCTTTTGATCCAACTTCTAACGGATCGAACCCTCATCACATAGGTTAGTCAAAAAGTATATAATCCACTAACAACGTAGAGAAGGAAAAAAGAAAAATTAGTACCAATACATTGAACCACCAAAATGATAATAATAATAAAAAATCCACCAATAAAAAAATCGATAAAAAATGAAAAATTAATAAATATTTGTAGTAGAAGATAAAATTTTTAACTTACCATAAAATTGGGACTTCAAATTTCTTGTGTAAATTATCTTGATTCATAAGCCTAAAAGCTTATTAATATCATAAAGCATATGAAAATTATAAAATATATGCATATTCAATAAAAAATAAAGTGCAACTCACCAGGTAAATGATCCTATAGAGGTGAAGAAAAAGGGAAAGCAAGTTTTTGTTGTCTTTAAATATAAGTGAATTGTATGTTTAGGTTATTTCTAGTATAAATTATTTATAGAGATTCTAATCTTAGATTAAGAAATTTAACTTAATCAAATTATCTAAATATGGAATAAAAAATAATTCATGGCATATCAAATTAAGATAAGATTTTTCGGACCAACCTTGTTTCCTTTATTTATCATACAAATTTCAATAATAAGGTAAGATTTTTCAGAACAAATATATCTAAAATATCCAAAAATAGAATAAAAGATAATTTATTTTGGTAATATATTAATATGGAGAGTTACAGAAATTAATATGAAAACTAGCTTTTAATCCCAGCATTGCACTGGGCAATAATTTTAAATTTTAAATTTTACTATATTTAATTTAATTATGGTTTAGATATTAATTTTTTTATAAATATTGAAATAAAAAAAAATCATTGTTTTTTCATAAATATTTTACTACACTTATCATGCATCCTTACATAAAATATAATATTATAAATCATTCTTTAAACGAATAAGATCAATCAAAATGAATATAAGAAAAAAGTAGTCTTATGGGCCCTTTGAAAAATAATTTCATAATTATTACTAAATTGCATAAAAATTACTTTTTAAATTTCATAATTATGTAAATTAATGAAATATTCTTGGAACACCGAAAACAAATCACGGGTCAAAAGAAAACCATAATATAAAAAAAGTAAAAAAAAAATCGACCAAAAGCGAAAAATAAATGTAAAATTTTACCACAAATTCAAGACTTTGAATTCCTTTTGTAAATTAACCTGGCTCATAAACATAAGATTTTATTAATATTAGTAATCACATTCAAATTATAAAATACATGCATAATAAAAAAAAATGAGAATTTAACTCACCAAGTGAATGATCCAATAGAGGCGGAAAAAAAATATTTATTTTTGTACCTTTAAATATTAGTGTATCGCATGTTTGTTTATTTTTGGTATGTATTACTGGTAGGGATTATGGGCTTAGATTAAGAAACTTAACTTAATTAAAACAACAAATTATGGAATAGAATATAATTTAGAAAAATATTGAATTAAGGTAAAAATTTTCGAACTAAATATAGAGAGAGTTATAGAAAATCTTACCATTTCAAAATAAAAAAAAATCTCAATAACTACTTTTTAGACTCAATGCTTGAATTTATTAAATAAAAATTTAAATATTTAGCATTAATATATCAATAGCTAAATTTACGTACTCAAATTAGCCATTTATATAATAACTTAATAGTTATTCTTAGATGATCGAAGGCAAAAACAGTTGTATCATATTTGATAAGATTTTAAAATTCCTTAACATATGCAATCTCGAAATTATTATTTTTAAAATAAATTAGCCACTATTTTACTTTATTTGAAATAAATATTTTACCTTAATAACATGGTTTATAATCTAGTTTGAACCAATAATATAAACATAGCTGGTTTATTTGTAAATCATAATTGGATCTATAGAAGTGTAGATATTAAACACATGAAAACTTATAAAATTGCTTTTAAGAAATCAATTGAAAATAATTTTACATGCATAAACTAATATATATGTATATATTAGATCCATACATAAACTAATGTATATACACATATATAGAGAGACATAAACACAAAAATTAATATGGAATATCACACACACACACACATATATATATTGAATACTTATCATTAGATATGGAGTTGCCAAGAAATTAACTAATATAGTGTTGACTTACTAATAATAAAATAGTTCATTTTTATAGTAAATTATGTATGAAAGTTATTGAGATGGTAAAAAGGGATAAAAGTAACTTATCCACATCATTGCCTCATAATAAACATTCTTAAAATAGGGTTGATCGTTATTTTGCTTTATATATATTAGATTTATACATATATTAATGTAAAAATTTACACATATTTTGGTAATATATATATATATAAAGAGAGTTACAAAAGTTAATATAAAAAATCACGCATATACTAATATACGTACATATATATTGAGTACTAAGCAAAATTAAAAAGGAGTTACAAAAATAAATTAATATAGTATTTTTATTTTAATATCTTAATAGCAAATTACATATGAAAATATGTTGACAGGACAAAAAGGAATAAACTTAACTTATTCATATAACGGCCACATAACAAACATAATTAAAGTAGAATTGAGTATCGTTTTACTTTATATATGTGTGTCTGTATTAAATATGTGAGCTTGGAATTCAAACTTAAATGTAGTCTAGCAGTTGTGTAATACTTAAAACGAACAAAATAGCACGGAATTCTTTTTAAAGTTGACTATGCCTCTTGCTTTATTTCAATCGAGCAAAGTAACAAGCGCTATAGTGACAATTTCAACACTTATAGTAGCTTTACTATTTCTTGTCAATTTCACATAACAAATTACAGTCACGTTCCACAGTCTGAACAATTGCATTGTAAAACGGTTCCAACAGTAGAAAGACAGTTATTCCTAAAGTCAAGGCTAAATATGGAAGGAATGTACAAATAAATTAATATTTTCATAGATCACATTGTGGTTTACAATTATAGCTCTGAGTTTATTTCAATTTCAAGAACTCAAATCCATGGGCATATCAATATAGTAAAATTTCATGTAATAACATCCACCGAAACTGTTTAGTATTCGTACATTAATACCATAAAATGAAATCTAATCTTAAACAACTCCACTTCATAGTACTCAAATGTGCAAAATGCTTCCAAACAGTTCAAGCAAATCAATAAGCTTTAAGTTTAGCAACAGAGATTTTAGCAAACTCCATGAGCTTATCAGTTTCAGGCAAATCATCATCAACAGCATCATCAGCAGAAAAATCTTGAGCCCATTTTGAACAAATGAGGAGTCTTGGATTCATCAATCAAACTGACGTTATCCATTTTCTGTATAACCCTCATCCACGCCAAGAAACACCCCAGTGAAATGTCTAAGTAGTCAATTTTGTCACCTCCAAAGAACTTTTGCCCTTTGCTGCAATTTATGAAGGCATCCTCTAACAAAACCAGCATTTTTTTCACTTCCTCTATTGCTGCAGCCTTTTTGGCTTCCTCTCCCTCAGCCTCTATGATTGCCTTAAGGTCCGGAAACAACTGAAAAACATATATCCACTTTTCTAGACATCATAGGAAATTATGAGAAACAAATACTTAGGGGGTGTTTTGGTTTTATTTTCATGGATCATTTTCATATTCATTACAATTTGAAAATAGAAACTATCACTTTCTCATCATTTCATTCAAAACATTCTTATTTTCATTTGCAAATTCTTTTTAAATTTATTTTATCATTTTACTATCACATTAATCAAATTAAATTTTGATTTGATATAAAGTATTCACCATCATTTTAAAATTAATAAAATATGTATATATTTTATAAAAATAAATCTTTTTGTACATAAGAACATATAAATCAATTAACTTTTCAACCTCATACCTCTAACAAAACATCCAAACACAATTTCATTTTTATTTCCAAACTATAATCATGATGACTCTGAAAATACACAGAAGCTGAAGATGAAGATGACTCTGAAAATAAAATCACACGGACTGTTATAGTGTGACGTGGAATAGTTACTTATCATGGGTAAATTGCAAGCACCCCCCCGGGATAAAAGAAATGGGCAAAAAGCTCCCTTGTGAAAAAATAATATACAAAAAACACTCATATTTTGAAAAATCATGCGACAAACACCCCTCAAAGCGTTGGTGTTCCTCACGTGCCCGTGTGTGCGACTGGGTGTGGGTTTTTTTGTCTGTGAAGACGATTATACCCTAACTTATAAGCCGGTGGATTTCATACTTAAGAATCGATGGTCCAGATTAAATCCAGTATATTTTTTTGAAAAAATATTAAAAAAAATTGTTATATATATAATATAATATATATGTATAATATATATAATTTATAAATACATTGCCCCCCCCCCCACCTCCACCACCGGCTACCGGCCCCCCCCCCAACAACCAACATCACCGGCTGCCATGGTTGCCGGCAAACCGACAGCCTAGCCGTTGGGCATGGCAACCTTGGCTGCCGACGGAAACAAAAAGGAAAAAAAAAGAAAAAAAGCAAAAGCAAGCCGTGAAGCTGCCATGGCAGCTGGCCCTCGACAACCAAATGGCTGCCCCAGAAACAAAAGAAAAAAAAACGGCGGCCCTGGCTACATAGCTGCCATGGCCAATCGGCAAGTCGCCGGGCCATGGTAGCCGGCGAAAACAAATGAAAAAAAAAAAGAAAAATGCCGGCGACCGTTTTGCCATGGCGACAAGTGGCCGAATCCGGCCAAATCCGGCCAATACCATAGCTACCATGGCAGCCTGTTAGGGTTTGGGAAGGGGGGGGGGGGAGGAGGGCCTTGGGAGGGGTATATAGTATAGATATTTGTTATATATAATTTTTATATATATGTTTTAGATAAATTTATATATGTATATGTATATTATATATATAAGTATAAAATAAAAAAAATATGTGTGTATATTTATAGATAAATTTATATATGTGTATATATTTTATATATAACTACAAATAAAAAATTTATTGTATATTTTTACAAATATTAAATATTATTTAATTTGTAATGAACTAAAGAAAATTTATATATATGTATACGTATATTATTGGTATAAATAAAAATATATATGTATATATTTATACATGAATTTATAAATAAAAAAGTATATTATAATCCTTATAAATATTAAATATTATTCAATTTGGATAAAATAAAAAATATATACATAAATTTATATATATGTATACATTTATTATATGTATAAATAAAAAGATATGTGTATATTTATATGTGGATTTATAAATAAAAAATATGTTATATATTCTTTTTATAAATATTAAATATATGTTATATATTATATTATACAAATATGTTATAATCTTTTTATAAATATTAAATATTATTTAATTTGGAATGGATAAAAAATAATTAAAAATTGTTAAAAATAATAAGTAAAATAAAAATAAAAATGATATAAATTTTAATTTTACTTAAGGGCAAATCTGTCTTTTTACTACTCAATGGACATCAAATAAAAAGAGGGCGTGGTGAGCATGATTTTCAAAAATATAAAAAGCTTTTCTGTACATTTTTTTTTTACAGGGTGGTATTATGCTCATTTCGAATATCACAGGAGGGATAAATTGCAATTAGCCCTACTTATCATCAATATAAGCAGACCAGAATCGGGCTACGGCCCGTTCATAGGGATCGGAAGGGAGGATTGAGGGCCCGGAAGCCCAAACTTCATCGATATACTGTAGAATGACAAGTGACTCGGAGATAGGCCTGCCGCCATGGATGAGAACTGGGACTTTTTGTGAACTGGGTTGGATTTCAGAAGGAGATCACTGTTGGATATGAGATTTTGCTCAACCAATTCATACTCGACAGACTTGATATTGAATGCAATCACGGCCCGAGCCGCAAATGAGCTTTGCCATGCGCTTAAAACCTTCACTTCGTCTGAAGCCATTTTTGGTACAGAATATGAATGCAGAAAATTTCTCAAAATTTTTATTGACCAATTAAGCACTTAAAATTGTTTGGGCGTACATATATATATATATATGATGCAAAATAAAATCTCACATCAATAAATTCTAAACTAGAATAATAATCAAAATTCTTGAGTAAAGAAAAAGAATATTAGCCTGCGATTGCTTATGGAATTTCATTCCATTTTCCTGACTCTCAAACAAGGAATAAGGAGCAAGGCTTGCTTGAATGTAAGACCATGTTTTGGTCTTTAAGATTTTGAGACAATCTTGAGTTTGTGTCTGAAAATGGTGGGTAGAGTAGGTTGATAGGTGAAGTGCTGACCTATTCCTTTTTCTCTTTCCTTTTGGTTTCTTTTTGGTTTTGTTTGTTTGTTTGTTTCATGTTTTTTTTAAATAATATTGAAATCTTATTGGCCAAACAAAAATTTGAATTAGTTAACAATAATTAACATTAAATGCAAGTTAATTACTTTTACAAAATAAAAAAATTAACAAACTTTTGATTCATTTATTTTTATCATTTTTCAATTAATCCAATGAATTTGAAATTTATTAAAACTAAATTCATGATAGTCTTTAAAAACTTTTTTAGTTGGAATTTAATTTTGCTCAATTTAAAAAATATTTGATTGTCCATTTTATAAAAAAGTATCAAATATATTGAATATATTGATTTATCTTTTTATTTATTTTTGTTAAACATAATTTTTGAAAATAAATTTGCATAACAAAAAAAACCAAAAACAAAATGCCAAAATTATGTGATTTGTGTCTTTTAAATTATTTTATGAATAAATAAAAAATAAAAATTAAATTTCTAACCAATCCGATTAATGAGATTTGTTGAAATTTAATTTTTGACAATATGTGTGTTCGATTTAATTTCATAATTACAAAAAACAAATTTAAAAAATTCCGACTAAACTTTTATAAAGTTATAATTTATTAAAATTTTAAAATATCAATAAATTTTGTCTATATTATAAATCCTAAATAGATTGAATTTTAGCAAAATTTGATGTATTAATACATGACGTATATTTTAAATTTTTAAAAAATATTAATTTAGTGAATTTATAGAATATCTATAAAATTTTCCACAACATAAATCTTAAACAAAATGAAAACCACCAAAAATTGATTTGTTAATACATGATAGGATTTTTTACGTTTAAAAAAATATATATATTTTTAGTTCCACATATTTATAGATTTTTCTTAATTTTTTAATCTATCACTACCAAATAAATGAAAAAAATAAAAATAGATTTATTCATAGACAATATTTTGGTAAGAGTTAAAGGAAAAAATCAATATTAGAATTAAAATATTTATTATAAATTGTTAATTTATTTTAAATCCCAAGCAAACCCAAAAAAATAAATCTCATACAACAATTTTATTATTTCAAATAAATTTATCAAACACATCTCAAAACAACCTCACAACAATTTATAACCTCAAATCACATTAACCCGTCATATCATTATAATCATTACACTTAACCTCACAACCAATCACAACCGCATATCTCATTCCCATATCTCTCAAACACCCAACTATTTTTAAAATCTCTAAAACACAAAAACATGAAACCGAGCTCACAAGCAATCACAGTTTTAGATTCTTAACTGAGAAAAGCTACTAATGACAAAAAAATATATTTCGAATAATAAGAGAATCATCCCCCTTTGTGGATTTTGCATCAATATGCTTGTACACCAAAATCCCTCCTCCCATATTGGAGATGGTTTTTCCCATGTTTTCAACAGCTAGTTCCACTAGCTTGGCTGTAACTACCCATTTATGCGAATATGCCATAAGTGGGAATGTGGCCTTATCTAAGCCTCGCATTAAGTGGAGGCCAAACTGCCTTAGTCACCTATTAGCTCATCTTTCAAAATTCAATTTGAATCCTGCACTATATCAGGTTTCATTTCTACCTATGCTGCATCAGACTTCAACTCGGCTCATCATGCTGTTTTAGGCTTTAGCTCAACTATCATGCTGTTTCAAGCTTCAACTCGACACTACTGGTAATCAGTCTTAGTTGAAATATATATATATTTAAGAATATATGTTGTATGTATACTTATGCATTAATCTTACACACGGTTGGTGGGGGTTGGGGGTTTTCTTTTTTTCCAACTAGTATTCATTGCTCGCATAAATAATTTTTTAAGTGATATATAAAATTATGAATTCACATATTATTCAAATTTTATAGTTGAAGAAGTTTCAAGCAATAAAATTCAAATTGTGTGATTTGTATTTAAGTTATTTAATCAAATTTAGATTTAAATTAGAGCACACGCTTTAATTATAGAGATAATAGCAATATATATGTGTATATTTCATAATATATATTTATAAAATAAGAATATTTAGTATCTAGCACACATTTAATAGCTTTTTAAAAGAGATAGAGTATTTAATAAATATGTTTTAAATAAATTTAATAAACACTATGAAAAGACTAAACATCTCCCTTGAAAAAATTGTTATGAGACTGATTTCATAGTTATAGCTATGAATTTTTATAGTAAATATATAATTTTTATTTATAATCAATAAAAGTTATTGTGTCAATCCGTAGCATTGTACGTTTAGAGCATAATAAATTAGCCATGCATTATTTATAGGAAGATTAATTTATAGAAGGAAAAGAATGAGGATCAGTCAAGGATTGGTCGTAGTGAGAGTTAGTTATGAGAGCATCAACTTTGAATTTGGCTAAAATAATTTTGTAGTCAAAAATACAAATTTTTAGTATCATCTAAAGATTGATCGTAATTAATGTCCTAATTTTTTATAATAAAATAAGTAAATTAACAACAAGTGTAAGACTAATAAGGAGGACCTAGTATAAAAGGATTCAGTCTTCCAAACTAGAGAAATATCCCAAAGCCGTAGAGTTAATAAGTATAATTACAAATTCATGCACGAAATGGAATAATATATTTGACAATAGAGGGGAGAATACAAATTAAAAAAATTATGCGTAATTATTGTCTTTCTCAAGTAAAAAGAAATTCAGTAAAGGAGAGTGAGTTATTTGGGCAATCTACACACTATAAGAGAATGCGGGCAGTTGTTAGTAGGACTAATATTTTTTTATCATTTTTCTTTTATTATAATGCTTTATTTTCATATTAAGTGAGGAGAGTGGTATTTTTAGAAGATTTAAAATTGTATCATAACTATCTAAAAAATATTATGTGAATTTTTTGGGTTAAAAGATAACGTGTACTTAAACTTTTACACAAAAGGATTTTTAAGGAAAAAGCGGAAAGAATTGGTGCAATAGCAGCTATTTTGGAGGTAAAACTAGGTTCCTTTTTCACAGCATCGAGGAGTCAAATCACATGGTCTATTTTGATTAATATTTTATTTTATTTCATATTATAAATAAAAATTAAATATACCAGATTTTTTAAATAAATATTTAAATATAAATTAAATATACTTATAAGCATTGATAAAATAAAATGAAAGATGAAATATCACTTAAAGTAGAAACTATAGAATGACTAAAAAGTGGGGTTAATTTCAAGCTAGTTTTAATTACTTCATCACTTAACATAGTATAAAATGAGGATATCCCGTTTCAACCATTATTTCCAAAAACAATAGTATCAAAATACATAAATTTTTATTTTTTTTCAAAATTTTACGTCAGATCAAATTGAATTTAGAAAATAATATATATATATATATATATTTGATTCCTCTAGTCAAAGCCTTTGCTTCGTCGTTGTACAGCGGAAAATTGAAAAGCAATGGCGTGGGAAGGGGGGCATGCATGCTTTTAAGTGTCTGTGGGACATTACATATACTGAAAGCCATATCAATTTGTTGACTTTAAGTAAAGCTTGTGTGAATAAATTAGTTCCGTCAAGCACACTATTTGAATTTTGAATAACAATAAATATTGAACTTTCACGCACCACCAAAGATTTGAATATTTGCTGCGGAAAAATTGTTACAAATTTAATTTCGTTGTTATTCATATAAATTATAACTACAAATTTTTATAATAAATATAATTATAATTTACAAAAAATATTAATTATTAATTTTTAGTTTTATATACTCGAAGGGTAACAAAGTGGTTATGTATTATGTGTAAAAAAATTAACACGTATCTAAAATAATAATAATTATAAGCTATGGATTGATCGTAATTAGATTAGTTACGCGAACATCTGCTTCAAATTTTGTTAGGATAATTTCATAATGAAAGCTATGAATTTTTTGTATCAGTTGTGAATTAATTGTAATTGATGTCTTAATTTTTTTTGTAGTGGCGTCATTTTAATCAATTTTGGTATCCATGATTCAAAGAATAAAGAAGAAACAGAATTTTAGGTATATGGGTGGAGATTAATTTGATATAATGATATTATATATGACGTTCGTAGTTTAAATGTTAAATTTTTTTATGTACGTATGTGTAATATAATTTTAAATATATGTGAAAAAAGACAATTTTAAGTATATGTAAACGCATAAAGTAGTATAATTTTTCTAATTACTAACGTTGATAACATAAATGAAAACTCACATGTCGTTAGTGGGGCTAACTTATTGGTGGCAATAAAGCATGCCACGTATCCTTTTTTTTTTTTTCGTCCCCCAAAAGACATGCCATGGGCATCCTTTTGAAAAAAAATAATAATAATTAGGAAAAATATCTACCGTGTTATGAATATATTAATTGTGGATGTCCATTTACATTCTCAACTCACATTCATCCCCCTTGAATTCCTTGATCTTCGTAATTCATAAATAAAATTTGTTGAACTATGTGATTCAATTTATGATCATTTATGAATCCCCCATTTTGTAACTCTATAAATTGAGGGTTTTGGAACCTCATTTGGAAGTAAGAAATACAAAAACTTATCAGAAGCTAATCAAAAGGCTTATTGAATTCCTACCTATATCTCTTTGTCTTATTCTCTTTTATTATATTTCATATTTTCATCAGTCAAGTTTAATTATCTTGGCATTATTTTACAACACGTTATCAGCACGACTCTACCTTCGTGAAATATAGTAAAAGTTGAAGACCCTGCTGTTTAAGCAATTCAAGATAATATTAAGGTAAGGCTGTTTATTTCTTTCCTTATGACTAATCTGACTAAATTTGAATTTGTACCTCTTGACATTTCTGGAAAGAATTATCTATCATTGGTTGTTGATGTTAAAATGCATCTTAATGCTATGGGTCTCGGAAACACAATTGTGGAGAAAAATGAGGCTACTGTCCAAAACCGTGCAAAAGCAATGATTTTTCTTCGTCATCATCTTGATGAGAGTTTGAAAATTGAATATCTCACAGTTAAAGATCATGTAGATCTACGGAAAAATTTGAAGGAAAGATATGACCACCTGAAGTTGGTTGTTCTTCCTAAGGCCCGATATGATTGGTTACATTTGCGGCTACAAGATTTCAAATTAATAAGCGAGTATAACTCTGCTATGTTTAAGATCACATCCCAATTGAAACTATGTGGGGAAAATATTTTCGATGAAGATATGTTAGAGAAAACTTTCTCTACCTTCCATGCATAGAATTTGCTCCTGCAGCAGCAATATCGAGAGAAGGGATTTAAAAAATATTCTGAATTGATCTCATGTCTTCTTGTAGCTGAACAAAATAATGAACTATTGATGAAAAATCATGAGAGCCGACCAACTGGCTCTAGTCCATTCCCTGAAGTGAATGCAACTAATTTTTCTAATTCTGGTCGCACTCATGGTCGTAGTCGTGGCCATGGTCATAGCCGTGGTCGTGGCCGACACAACTATCGAAATTACAACAATGGTAACCGTGGGTCATTTTATCATAAAGGCAAGGAAGTCCTCCAGAAGAAGGAAGATTTTCATGAGAAAAAACTTGAAAAATCCTCGAAGGATTTTGATAATTCTTGTTTTCGGTGCGGTGCTAAAGGACATTGGTCTCGTATTTGTAGAACCCCAAAGCATCTTGTTGAACTATATCAAGCATCATTGAAAAAGAAAAATAAAAGTGTTGAGGTGAATTTCACTAATTCAATTGATGATTTTGATAATGATACTAATGATATTGATATAGCTCATCTTGATGTGGCTGATTTCTTTGAAGACCCAGAAGGAAAAATTGACCATTTGATTGGTAACGTTCAAAATAACTAGATCTCTAGTTAGATTTATTATCTAAAAGTTTGTTTTTCAGTCTCTTATTATATTTGTATTTTCATTTAAGTGATGTACTTTTAATTTTTGGTACTTTTGTTATGAAATACAGTTTTTAATTATCTTTTCATTTATCTTCCTGAAGAAGATATGGAAATTGCCAAATATTTGGAATCGACAAAAGGGGAAAAAGATATATGCCTTATTGATAGTGGTACTACCCATACAATACTAAAAGATATGAATTATTTTTCCCACCTGAAGTTGGGAGAAACAAATGTTAATACCATAAGTGGTAGTGCAAAATTAATTGAAGGCTCTGGTAGAGCAAATATATGGCTCCCTGAAGGAACAAAATTGGTTATAGATAATGCACTATTTTCTTCTAAGTCCCAAAAAAATTTGTTAAGTTTTAAAGATATCCGCAGAAATGGATATCATATTGAGACTATGAATGACTCGAATGTTGAATATTTGTGCATTACTAAGAACCAACATGTGGTAGAAAAATTCCCCACTTTTTCATATGGCCTATATTGCACCAAGATTTATGCAATTGAGATGTATCATTTAGTAAACCAGAAGTTTACTGATTCCAAAGATTTTATAATTTGGCATGATCGTCTAGGGCATCCTGGGTCAATAATGATGAGAAGAATAATTGAAAATTCACATGGCCATTCTTTGAAGAATCAAAAGGTATTGAAACCAAATGAATTTACATGTGTTGCTTGTTCTCAAGGAAAATTTATCACGAGATCTTCACCAATTAAAGTGGGGGCTGAATCCCCAGGATTTCTGGAAAGGATCCACGGTGACATATGTGGACCTATTCATCCAACATGTGGACCTTTTAGATATTTTATGGTGTTAATTGATGCATCTACAAGGTGGTCACATGTTTGTTTGTTATCAACTCGCAACCTGGCGTTTGCGAGATTACTTGCTTAAATTATCAAATTAAGAGCACAGTTTCCAGAATATCCAATAAAGAAAATCCGATTAGATAATGCTGGTGAATATTCGTCTCGTGCTTTTGATGACTATTGCATGTCAATCGGTATTAGTGTTGAACATCCTGTAGCTTATGTTCACACACAAAATGGTTTAGCTGAATCATTGATCAAACGCTTGCAATTAATTGCTAGACCATTGTTAATGAGAACCAAACTCCCTATATCTGCTTGGGGACATGCTATTTTACATGCAGCAACACTTATTCGATTAAGGCCGACAAATTATCATACCTACTCCCCTCTACAGTTGGCTTTTGGTTTTGAGCCAAATATATCCCATTTGAGAATTTTTGGATGTGCAGTTTATGTCCCTGTAGAGACACCACAACGCACTAAAATGGGACCTCAGAGAAGATTGGGAATATATATTGGGGGGACCTCAGCACCACACTTGCATCCTGAAAGGCGGGGCTCACCATGAACTGTTGCACCGCCTCCTTGCGGACCTCCAGAACTACCCGCTCGAACTCTGTCTTGGCCTCGACCAGGGGCTCGTCTCGGCCAGCCACCCGACCATATTCATAGGCGACATGGATATCCAGTTCGAGTTTTTTCAGCTTCGCATCCATCTTTGTCTGCTCAGTCACCGCCAGCAAGACTTGCTGGTCTTTCGTCTCCATTTCTTCGGCGTATTTGGCATTCTCTTCTACACTTCCTCAAGCCGCAGTTTGGCTGACTCAAGCTGGGCCTTCAATGTCTCAGCATCGCTGCCAGCGTCCAACTGCTCATGATCAGTGAGCGCCAGCTCGGAGCGGCGGTAAAAATTGTAGGCGATTTGCCCGACTTGAAACATAAAAGTCATTACTATCCATGCAGGAAAAATCGATTACACAAGCTTACAGCTTACGAGATCTTACCATGTTCGCGTGATACGCGAGCTCACAAAGCGCCCCGGGCTGACTCAGGCCCATTATCCTCTTCTCGTCAGCCAGGAACTGACCAGCCAACAACCATTTCAAAGGGTCGACCCCAGTTGGCCCAGATCCATGCATATAGGACGAGTCATCCAAAAGTAGGCCGGGGTCCGACCCGAACCGAGGAGACGAGAACTTTCTCAGGCTGAATAAGGTCTCCGCACCTCGATCCCTGAAGAGATCGTTTCCCGTCGGCATCCCCGACCCCGCGCTCTTCGATTTTCCTTTTTCCCTTCCAACAGCAATCTTTTTAGGCTGGGGCCCACTCTGCTCGCACATGGTTCTTTTTCCCCGACCCGCGACCCTCTCGACCGCTTCTGCTCAACCAGGCGAGGGGGTCGGGGATGGCGTTGGGGCCGCAGCCTGCCGACGTGGCTCGTCGGCTCCAGTCGACCCTTGTCGAGACGCAGTGCCTTGTCTGCGTTGCTAGTTCCTTTCGACGCGAGCCATTGCATTAATTCTTGCTCGATTTATGATTTCGTCCCGATCTGCAAAGAATAAACACAATAGATGTCAAATACATAAATGAACGCAGCTAAAGAACAAAGCATGGCACACATTTCATCTACCTATCTCATAATCATCTGGAAAGTTTAGAGAGGCTGGCGACAACCCAGCCAGCACTAACTGCTTCTCCTTGAGGAATACAGTGGCCTCCATGGGACCAAACTCGATCAGATCCCTCACGAAGGTGTTTGGCCAAGTGGGGGTGCGATTCCCTAGTATCTCGACCTGACCCCCCAACTACTCTCGAGGAATGTCAAACCCCCCATTCACTCGAACGAAGAAGTAACGTTTCTTCCACTCCTACCCATATGAAGAGGAGGGAGCCACAAGAAACTTGCGATGAGGTCGAGCAGTCAGATAATAAAAGCCCAACTCGTCGGAACTACCAGATTTTTGTGACATGCAGAGATAGAACAAGTTGGAGAAATTTTTGAAGTTGGGGGGCTGGTCGAACAGACGCATCAAAACTAGGAAACTACAGAGGGTGGCAAAGCAGTTGGGTAATAGTTGAGTTATGCACACTCGAAGACCCCTAAGCAAGCCTATCATACTATCACTTAAGGGGAACCTCAACCCACATTTGAGTGCGTCCTCGAACATTGTTATGCAACCGGCGGGAGCACGGTGCATTCGACCAAGAGGCCCAGGGGTTAATAGTTGGTATTCGGGAGGAATATGGTAAAGCTCCTTCAGGCGCACCAAATCCATAGGGATCATTGTTGAAATTATCTCACTATAGTGGTTTGGGGTGAATAATCGCCAGCGAGAAGGGAGTACCCGGCTGGGCCTAGCTTCTCCACCGCGCGGGCTACTCGAGCTCCAGAAAGCTCGAGCCGCTCGAACCAGAACCACCGCTAGACAACCCAATTTGGAGAAACGAAGAAGTGGAGGAGCACTTACTGGATATGAAGGTTAAGCCCACAAAATTTGCGAAGCGAACGCAAAGTTTAGGCAGTCTTGCAGTGAAAGATATCTCCTAAATGCTCTCGAAAATTCTGAAGCGGTAAAAGTAAAATGGGCAGAATTACATTAAGCATTTATAGGAAGGGGGCGCGGTTACCCAAGCATTCGGGCGCGGTTACCCAAGCGTCCGCAATAATGGGTGAAGCCGTCACGCCGCCCTACGCGCGCTACGATGTAACCGCTCGGCAAATGCGCAATACTCTGGTCGATTTTCAAAAACCCTGGTCGATGGTCACTAATATTCGCTACTTCCCAACGCCGCTCATCGATTCTTTGTTCGGCCTTGCGAAGTGGGGGGACTCATGATATAGGATGGCCCAAAATAGCCCAAATCAGCAAGGCTCAACATTCAATCAACGGCCCAAGACCCAAGTGACTCGTCGACCCTATTCGATCAATCCACCTCAAGCCTAGACAGGTGCTCCATGGCCCTCAGAGCTACTCAATCTGTGTCGACCTGTCCAGGTCGATCCGAAAAGTCGAGCCCCGCACAGTACTTTGCCACCGCATTAAATGCGTTGACTGGCAGCACGCCTCCGCATTAATGGCGCATGCCCTCCCCTTACCGTCTAACACAGCAGGCGCCGCAATAGTGCACCATCTTGTCCTGCAGCATGAAAGGACATCCAGCTGGCAATATTCAAACGGGGGAATTGACCAATTACCCCCGGCAGGAGGCTGGAGACCCCTTGGGTAAGCCAAGGGCTTCCCTGACATTTCCTACAAGGGAGAGGAGTATCAAAACCCTCAACCTTGCCTCTCACAGGTATGACTCATACACCCTAAAGCCCTTACGTTCCGCTACTCAATTTCAGAGGTCGAATTATATACTGACTTGAGCGTCGGAGGGCTTAAGCCGAGGGCCACTCAGCTAGCCTAATGTTCGCTGTGATTGCAGGATTTCAATCCCAAACCAATCCAGAATATCAATACCGCGGATCGTGATTCAAACCAGATCCCTATTCATTATCGAAATCGAACCCTCATTAATATCCTAAAACAACTTGTTGTCCATATTCTTATGGATGCAACATCTTTTTCCACAAGAAAAATAATGTTTGATTGATATTTAAATTTTAAATTCAAAAAACTTTTGGCATGTAATGGAATTTAAGTTTGAACTTTTGAATGTGATGTACTTTAAATTTGGTAGATTTTAAATACTTAAGATATAAGTTTTAAACTACAATATTATTATTATGCTTTAGGCATTTGTTCAATTTAATATTTGAAATTTGTAGTCTTTTTTTGTGGTTTTATTTAGTTAATATTTGAGTAACATCAAGTTTACCTTTAAATATTATAAAAAAATAATAATAATAAAATTAAAAAAAACAATTACGGGTACCCGCAAGTTATCCGTTATCTATTCTCATGGGTAATGGGTCCCCTATCTCGTACACATTAAAAAACCTGTAGGTAAATTTACCCAACCCGTTGGTACCCGTAATTGGGTTACCCATGGGTACCCAATTGCCAGGTCTAATTGTACTATCCAAAGTTGTGTGGGACACATGGAATCATCTTATCCTTTCCTTACAACTTTAATGCAATAGGCCAATGGAGAACAACGAATTCCTTCAATCTTGGAAATTTTGATACATGATTCTCTTTGTATTTACTTCCTCCGTATTGCTCGACCTCAATCTCACCAACTAAGTTAGGCATCATAGAGTTATTAACTAGAACCTAGGGGAAATTCTACTCCACACTAGGTTTGGTCAAACTACCAAATGATATTATGCCACATGGAAATCAATTTTTTAATTAAAGAATGGCCAAATTTGATTACCTAGCCAAACCATGGTTAACTCAACCTTCTTCTTAATTGGAATATCAATATTTATATGGAAAGAAGAGAAAATTTAGGAATAAATCCCAAATTGCAGAAACTCCAAATCTTAACTTTCCAATTGAGTGCTTTGTTTTTTCATCTTCACCATGTTATTTCAATTTGACTCATAATCCTCTTCATTTTTCCTTAAAATTTGGAACTATTTCTAAGGTTTCTCCTCTTTCGAAATATGAGTTTTGGTATTCCATGTAAGAAGAAGGTTCGTTTAATGGTGGTTTGGCTAATTAACCAAATTTGGCCATAGTTTGTATTGAAACTCGGGAAGATCTATTTTGGAAACAATGAAATAACAGTAAAGTAATTCAATGGAATATGACAACAAGTTTTAACGTGGTTCGGCGATGTACCTAATCCACCAAAAAAAGAAAAGGAATTTTAGTGATCTCAAATCAAAGTGCAAGTACAAACTTGAATCCCACAAAATCTCACGAAAATACCTAATACTCTCGTTCGAAATTCCATCTTGAGAGAATTACTCAAAAGCAGTAAAGAAGCCCTTGTATTTTCTTTGTGATACTTTTTTCGAAAGAAAAAAAACATGATATTTATACTCGAAAATCAAAAAACAAAGCCCATGGACTTGCGCCGCGCGCCGAGGCGCACACATCTTGTGCCATGGTGCGCGGTGCCCCTATTTTTGCTGAGTTGCAGGTGCCCTAGCGCAACCATCTTGCACCAGGGCACGAGATTCCAGTAGGTGCTGCACCAAGGCACATGGATGTTGCACCCTGGCTCGGCCTTGTTGTCAGCTTGGGCGAGAAACCTGTGCACGGGCGCAGTCTTCCAGTGCGACGCACCCCCCAGCATGGTATCCTTGCACCAGGGAGCGGTTCAAATGAAGCTTGCGCCCAGGCGCATGTCGCAACCTAACTAGCCCGTCTGTGCATCTCTGCGTGTCCATTTCAACCCCTTGCTCCATTTCGCTCCGTTCTTCTTCCAATTCTTGTCAATTCAGCCCAAATTTCAAGGTAAAATCAACAGTTTGATTAAAAAAATTGATTTTCCAAGTGGCATAATATCATTCGTTGGTTTGGCCAAGCCTAGTGTGGCATAGAATTTTCAAGAACCTAGCCAACGATCATCTGAGTGTGTGGTACCTATGAATTAAAATTTTAAGTTGTCAGCATTGACAATTGATTAGTGGTACATCTGTAATGACAATTGACAAGATTTTTATTTGTTAGTAGGCTGTCATTATAGGTATTTTATTAATTGTCAATAGTACAGCTTAATTTATGACAATATTTTCATTATTGTCATTAGGTTGTTATTATAAATGTGTCACTAATTATCAACATCATACTTGAACATTATTTTTGTCACTACTAAGTTTGTACAAATTGTTAGGGTGATAAAGCTAAAATTTATTGTCACTTAATCTATATAATATTTTGCATTGTCACTTATTATTTTTTAATAATTTTTTTCTTATAGTGTATGTCTTATGTTTAAAATAATTTTTTTTTAAATATTTGAATAAAATAAATTTTTTTGAGTTATAACATATTAGTACTAGTACTTCTATAGTTAATATGTTTAAAATAAATCAAGACTTCCTTATTGTTTTTTTTTTTTTTTTGAAAAAAAATCTTATAAGACCTTATAAGTTAATCTTTGGAACATTTCATCAAAAATTTTATAATCTCACACAAATTATCAAACATTTCATGAAATATTTCGAAAAAGATTTATAAACTCATTCAGAAACATATCCTATTTCAATTCAAAAAAGTTGTAGAATACTATACGGAGATATCGCCAAATAGTCTTCTACGCCCAAACAATGCAAGTCTGTCTATTGTCAAATCACGTGCAAAAATTTGAAACCACAGAAGAAGGAAAAGTACGAATTTGCGTCGTATTTCTCAACTTGCCAACTTTCCACATATCCACCAGCATAATTCCTTTGCAACGTGAATCACGACGTACACGTAAGATGATCCAACAACATGCATAAGTTAATCCACCAATTAAGTATGCAAGTTAACCCACCAATTAAGTATGGAAATAGGTTAGGCTATGTTCACTAGCATTTTGAAAAAAATTTTCCAACTCTCAAAACAATCTTAAAAAACATACATATTCTCAAAGTATTTTTCCAAAACATAAAAAATTATACCCAAAAAATTCTCAAAATTAAAACTCAAAAAGACTCTATACACTACCCTAACCCTACCTCAACTCTACCTAACACTCAAGTATATATATATACACACACCATCAAAGTATATATATATATACACATTACATAAAAAAAAATAATTTCTTCCTACAAATCCAACAAAAAAGTAATTGATTTGACATCTACAGTAAAATTTGCCCCCCACCAAAATATTAATAAACAAACAACTTATTCTCAATCTATTTTCTCTATTTTCCCAAAACATAAACAATCACTTGACACTTTTTTCAAGTTTTCTCACAAAAACTCATTCTAGAAATTGACCAAAATGCCAGTGAACAAGCCCTTAGGTTTTGATTTAAATAGGTCAAGCTTGTGATGCAAATTACTAGTTTGAGTCTAACTTATTATTTATGATAGACTTTTTTTTTTTTCTTTCAAGTTAGGTCTAACATTTTTAACAAATTCTAAAACCTCAGCTTGACTTGAAAGTCTACCTAAAAGATTATTTTCTACTAAGACTTCAGTTAAGTCTAAACATCCTATAAATCTAAATTTTTTATATTCTCAAATTTGTAATAAATCTTGATAAGATATAATCAAAATGATAAATACTAAGGCTGTGTTCACTTGCATTTTGGACATTTTTTAGAAAAAATTGTAGAAGAATGAGTTTTTGGGAGAAAATTGAAAAAGTGACAACCGTTTGTTTTTGTTTTGGGAAAATAGGGAAAATGGTTTGATAATGATTTATTTGTTTGTTAATATTTGGGTGGGGGATAAATTTTACTGTAAATGTCAAATCAGTTACTTTTTAATTGAGTTTGTAGAGGAAAAATTAATTTTTTTTATGTAATATATGTATGCACATTTATAATTTGATGATGTGTGTGTATGTATATATATTTTATGATTGGTAGATAAAATATTTAGTAATAAACACAATAAGTATTTAAAATTAATTTATTATAATATTAAATTTTATATGTAATAGATTATTAAATTAAATAGATTATTAGAATATTTAATTACATATATAATATTTTTTTGTATAAAACATAATTTATATAAATATAATAATTCATTTATTTAATTAACAATTTTTTTTTATTAATATAATATGTTATCTAACTAACTTAAAACATTAAATAATTAAGACGTTATTTGATAGATAAATTATTTATTAATAAACAAAATAATTATTTAAAATTAATTTATTAAATTAAATAGATTATTGTGTTAATATTAGACGATATTAATAAGTTAATTAATTTTATACGTTATTTAATAAATAAATTATTTACTTATAATATAAAAACACTTAATTAAATTTATTTAATTTTTCCAAAAATTAGTTTAATTAAATTTGCAAATGTAAATTTTAGAATTTTTTTAACTGCTAAAATTTAATTTTTTTCATCTATATAAGATATATATAGATATATATTATATATGAGTGAAGTGAGAGAGTGATAAATGAATGAGTGTTGTAAAAGGTGGAGTGAGAAAATGAGTGGGTATGTATGATTTTTATGGTGCAGGAATTTTTGGGATTGAATTGGGAGGGATTTTTTGAGTATAAAATTTTGGTATTTTGGAAAAAGGATTGGAGAATGTACCTGCTTTTTGAGATTGTTTTGGGGGTTGGCAAAAATTCCCCCAAAATGCAAGTGAAAATGCATAATTATAAAAACTCAAAGTTAAATATAATTAAATAATATCACTTTAACAAAAAGCAATACTAAATAACATAATAGATTCCATAAATGACTAATTAAAGAAATCAAATACAATTGACCATTTAATATTACATCACTATTATTGTATTTTTTATCTAAAAATGTGTAAACGGGCTGATCTATTTGGTTTTACAAGTTTTTAAAAGAGCCTAGTCTAGCATATTTAGTTAAAAAGAATATTTTTTAAGTTTTGTCTTGGCCTTTTTATTAAATAGATTATGCCAAATTAGACCATAAGTAGATTAGGTCATAAACCTGATGAGTAGCCTGACCTATTCCAATTCCTACCACCAATAAATCTATATATCCTCGAAAATTTAAGGTTTTTCAGCACCTAATTTGGTTCTGCTTTGGGTGCTCTTAAAAAACTTGTTCTTTTCTTTTTTCCCAGGTTTATCCGATTGTAGTAGGGGAACAATGACCGGTTCCGGTGAAGTGAAATTATTAGGTGCCTGGTCAAGCCCATATGCATTACGGGCTAGAATTGCACTCAACATCAAATCCGTAGAGTATGAGTTTCAACAGGAAAATGTTCTCATTGCCAAAAGTGATCTCCTTTTGAAATCCAACCCAGTTTACAAGAAAATCCCAGTTCTCATCCATGGCGGCCGGCCAATCTGTGAATCTCTCGTCATTGTTCAGTACATTGACCAAGTTTGGGCTTCCGGGCCCTCAATCCTCCCTTCTGATCCCTATGATCGGGCCATAGCCCGATTCTGGTCTGCTTATATTGATGACAAGGTAATTTTCACTTAAAAAATAATATTCTTTTAGTGACGGGAAGTTTGTCACAATCAAAGATCAATGACAGTTGCGATGAATTTTTGATAAATTAAATTTAAAGAGAAACAAAAAGCTTATATTACATATAGCACTTATGACAAAGATGAAAAGTGTGTGTTGATATAAAGAGTCCGTCGTAAATTCCATACCTATAAACTTTGCAGTCAAATAATTTTTCGATCCAAAACAAAAATTACATGCAAAATTAATTTTGTGACGTACTTTATTTTCATTAAGAAACTAATCAATAAACAAAACATATACTATCAGATTGTAAAATAAATTCATTACAGGATCACATTTTCTGATAGATTTCACTAAATTTGTCACGGATTTTTCCGTTAGTGAAGTAGTGTTTTCATTTCACATTCTAATTATTTAATTGCATTCTCATAATTTTCTATGATGCTTAAAGTGGATATATATGTTTTTTTCAGTTGTTTCCAGGCATTAAGGCAATCTTAATGTCCGAGGGAGAGGAAGTTAAAAGGGTTGCTGCAGTAGAGGAAGTGAGTCAAGTGCTGAGGTTGGTAGAGGGTGCCTTCACAGAGTGCAGCAAAGGACAAAAGTTCTTTGGAGGTGACAGAATTGGCTACTTAGACATTGCATTTGGGGGTTTCTTGGCATGGATAAGGGTGGTGGAAAAGACCTGGAATCTGAGTCTGATTGATGAATCGAAGACTCCTAAGTTGTTCAAATGGGCTCAAGTGTTTTCTGCTGATGTTGCTGTTAAGAATGTCATTCCTGATACCAACAAACTCTATGAGTTCTCCAAATTCCTTATTTCTGTAAGGAAGGGTACTAAAACCAATTAATTAATTAATTGGCTAAAACCCTGATGGATTTTGCATTCAATAATGTGTAATTAAGGTCCCTGATGAACTAACGTTAATTAGTTCACAAGTGACCGTCTGTACTTGTTTGGTGGTGTCAATCTTCTATTTCAATTAATTATTGCATGTTATCCAGTAACGTGTTTTTATATATTATACAAATTTGCAAACATTAATTATACGCCAAAATTTTTATGGTATATATATAATTAAATAAATAGTTTTTCTACTTGACACTAACTTTTTAAATGATTTCAACATTTTTATCTAAATTTTTATATAAATAATAAAAAAAAATAATGATAAAATCGTAATGCTTGGGTATAGTTATAAGTGAGTTGTAAATTATAGTTTTTTTTTATTTACACATACACACGTGTATCCAGGATTTGTTAGGTTCGAACTTTAGATCACACGTATACAAATGTGAGGGTAATGCCACTTAACTAATTGACCGGCGGTGTATCAGAAATGATAGTAGTATCTGCATAATTTTTTTCTTTTTAACTGTACTTTTGTAGTTACTTCTATAGTATCCTTACAGTGAAAAACACTTGCCAAATATTGGTTATTAGTATAATGTTGAAAATAATTTAGGTGAAAGTATGATCTTTAGATTAAGTCTGAAGAATTAAAAGGAGTGGCGAGGTCATAACTTTTGCAGACTTTCGAGATATGTGAATGGGATGTTAGTATATATGTCCTTGCAACATTAAATTGTTCGGAGTGGAACGATGAATTTAATTATTTTTTCATCTCTTTATAATACACCAAAATAGTAGAAAATTATCCATCACATTACAACACTGGTACAGCTGACTCATATGATATGAACATGAACAAATGTGAATAACATAGGGAAAACATCTGTCCCAAACAAGGTAACAAAGATAAAGGCATAATCAGGCAACCTTTGCAACTTACAGTTATAAGTCACGACATATTACAATTAGTTAGTATAAAGTACGTGGATCTCGCCAGACAAGTTTAATGAATTCGAACCTAAATTTTTTAGATGTGTTACGCAAGAAAGACTATTCTAATCATTTGAGACTTTAATCCCTTTCATTGCCCTTGTGAAAGAGGCAGACACAGCCTCAAATAGAACTTCTATACTTGTTATGGAATTGATTAAGAAGGTATTGTCTAAATTTATTTTAAAAAATTTATAATATATTTTTGAAACTTATAAGGTATTACATGAAAAAAAAAAGTTTTTGAAGTGTTTGAATAAAATAAAAATTTGAATTTATATACTAATAATTAATAGTAATTTTGTACATTCATATATTTAAAGCAACAGGAGTTTGTTAACATCTTTAAAATAATTAACTAGGAATTCCATACTGTTTTGAACATATGTTACATATAATCTTATTATCTTATTATGGGAGCTTAAAACTTTTTTAGACAGAAACTTTACCACATCTTGTAAGTACTAAAAAAATCTTATAACAGTAAAAAAAAAATTAATGACAAAATGGTATTAAGTGACAATCCAAAAGTTGTCACCATTAGATATATTAATCAACAAAGAATTTTATTTTTTCACTATTTTAATAATTTTTACAAACTTAGTAATTAATAGTAACAAGAATAGTATTTAAGTTGTCAGTATTAACATTAGTGCAGACACAGTTGTATAATAACCTAATGTTTTTTTTTTATACTGAAAATAAGATTTATTCATTGAAATCACCACACAACGTTGTTACAATAAAATTTGAGGGAGAATCTTCCCAAATTCCACGATCAGACAAAAAAATCAATGTCCTTGTAATAGCATGAGCCACCGAATTCGCGAATTGTTTAACAAAAGAGATTTGAAGAGAAACAAATATAATGACCTAGCTAGTGATAAATGAAAATCTTGTCATAAATTACTGACAATTGTATAGGCATAGATGTGACTAATTATCAATTGTGACAATTTAAATTATTATTTCTTGTACTCACTATTAAATCATATGGTGATAAAATTAAAATTATTATCACTTAAAAGTATCATTAGTAACAAGATAAAATTTATTGTCACTTAATATATATTATTCGTGACCCTTTTTATATTGTCATTTATTTTTGTGTTATTCATATTATGTTTTTTATGTAGTATAAGATATTTTGAAAAAATTTATACATAACTTCAGACAAATACGTCTAATTCCAATATGAAACTTTGTAATTATTATTGGAAATGTTAAGTGGGGCACTTGACCTCTAAAGCCAACTAAATCACAAGCCAAAATTAGAAAAACCACAAAACCAAGAGAAAATACGGATTGCGTTTGTATATTTATACTATCTAATATGATAGAATTTTTGAAAAATGTCTTTTAATTACTTTTTAAATATTTACTAAGCATTTAATGTATTAAATTTTAAAATTTGAATTAACAACTTGTTGTATAATTAATATTAACTTATTGTAGAAAAATATATTTTTTTTAATTTAATAATATCTCATATGAGATAAATATTAGCATATTTCACCATAAATATGCCCAATTTACATTAAAAAAGAACAATAATTCATAGTCGATCTGCTTTTGAGAAATAATTGAATGGCGTGAAAAAAAAGCTGTACCTGTACTATGACAAACGTGTTGTCAAGCACAATGTATGTACTATAACATGTCATTTCTTTGTTGAAATTTATCTACATCCCACAAGACAAACTGAAAAAGGACACCCCAATTTGAATATATGATGATCAACAAGTGAATAAAAAAGATAATTATATCTAATAAAAGATTTTCTATTTCTTACAAGTAATTTACACGCTAAGTGTATATATATATACACTAAATCCACAAAAAATTTAAATCGATACGTGTTAATACATGAATTAAATATAATTACATAAAAATAAGTGTAACATGAAAAACAACCAGCCACGATTCTATTAAAAAAAAAAAAATATATATATATATATAACATAAAAAACACGAAAAAAAATTGTTTCTATAGCCGCCACGATACATTATTGAAACAAATTGAATTTGAATTTCACTTTCCTAAGTTCTAACATGCATAAAAAGAACAAGGAGTGTTCAAAAGTAACTTTTTATCAACAAAGTGGACCACGCAACTTGACAAGTCTATCCTCTAATTTTTAACCATTTCCCCTATTCCCACCTATGGCATCTTCCTATAAATTTGGACATTGCATAGTGGGTTAGTAGATGACCCTCTTCCTTGCAAGAACAGAAAGAAAAGGAAAAGTCCATCTTTTTTCGTGCAACGTGAATCACGACCACTACAATTGCTTTCGTACTATATCCTATACTCATCACAAACCTTAAAACTGTGCAGTTTTCCAGCAACTTTAATTTCCACATTTATAACATTCTTAAAGAATCTGTTTTAATTCTCGTCGGTTGTTCGAGTGCGCAGCAATGGCTTCTGGCGAAGTGAAATTGTTGGGTTCCTGGCAAAGCCCGTATGCTTTTCGGGCTAGAGTTGCACTCAATATCAAATCTGTTGAGCATGAGTTTCAACAGGAAAATGTTCTCATTGCCAAAAGTGATCTCCTTTTGAAATCCAACCCAGTTTACCAGAAAATCCCAGTTCTCATCCATGGCGGCAAGCCCATCTGTGAGTCACTCGTCATTGTTCAGTATATTGATGAAGTTTGGGCTTCCGGGCCCTCGATCCTCCCTTCTGATCCCTATGATCGGGCCACAGCCCGATTCTGGGCTGCTTATGTTGATGATAAGGTAAGGCTTTATTTTTCCTCTTTTATGGATTTATATGCAATTAACATCCAAATTTATGTAAATCTTTGTCCAATTTTGGAGGTGAGTTTTTTTCTTTTTATTTACACACGCGCACGCTAAGGGATTAAGGGATTATCAGGATTCGAACTCTAAACCTTTCATGTGCAAATATAATAACAATACTACTAGACTAGTTGGACACTTGGCAGAATCTTGGATGTGAGATAGGTTTCTTTAGTTTTAATAGTTAGGTTTCTTTAGTTTTAATCCTATAATTAAACACAGTGTTTGTTGAGGATAGACTTATAAATTTCAACCCAATCTGCATATATCCGTCCCACACACTCTGTACGAGGCGAATTGAAAACCCGTTTCGTATGAGGCTGTGTGGATTTTAATATGAATTTCAAGCGGGACGGGTTTAGGCTCAAGCCCAACCTACCGCACTCAGCCCGATTGAGTACTTATTTAATTATAATGTATAATATATTATATAATTGTATGATTGGATATTTTTATATTTTATTTTTAATTTGATTCATTTGAATATTATCATGTTGAATTTATTTTGTTAATATTTATATTTTTGTTTTTAATTGATACATTTAAATATTATTATATTGATTGAACGTTTTTTGTATTAAATTTTATAAGATTATAATTAAATTATCAAATTATGATTAATTAGATAGATTTTTTTGTAAAAAGATTGATAGGTGCGGGGCGGGATGGAACGGGTGTGGATTTTATATATTTAATGAAAGACATATTAAAAATTTTAAATCTAAAACCCATGGAACGGAGTAAGACGAATTTTAAAATATTTTTTCAAGATGGGGCAGGTTTAAGTTTAAGAAAAACCCACCCCAACCTGCCCTGTGCCAAGCCTAGTTGAGGATTGACCATCTAACCACGGTTCTTGTTCAAGTCAGTAAAAGAAATAGAAGGTAAAAGTTGAAGGATAAATGCAATAAAAGGTATATTTGTAAATTATGACAAATAAGAGTATTATTGAATAATGCCACTTGATATATTTCCAAAGATTAAAACGTGGCCTCATTTGGACCATCCAATCCTAAAGATCTGATGATCTTCGTTAGGTGGATTTAGATCAAATTGGGTCAAACACAACCAACCCGATTCTTGAAGGATGCATATCCAAAAATAACTAAAGAATGTTTCATTCTTATAAATACATTTTTGTTAATGCCATATCAACATAAGTAACCTAATTTATGATCATATCCAAATATGGATGTGCTCCAGTGGGCTCGATGCCAATGGCCAATCTTACTGGCAGATGGAGAGGAAGCTAAACTTGTACCAGCTGTGGATGAAGCAACTCAGGTGCTGGGCGTGCTAGAGGATGCCTTCACAAAGTGCAGCAAAGGCCAAAAATTCTTTGGAGGTGACAAAATTGGCTACGTAGACATTGCATTTGGGGGCTTCTTGGCATGGATTAGGGTGGTAGAAAAGGGCTGGAATCTCAGTCTGATTGATGAATCGAGGACTCCTAAATTGCACAAATGGGCTCAACATTTTTCCGCTGATGTTGCTGTTAAGGATGTCATCCCCGACACTGATAAGCTCTATGAGTTCTCTAAATTTTTTATTTCTTTAAGTAAGGGTTTTGGAACTAAATAATTGGCCAAAACCCTGATGGATTTTGCATTGAACAATGTTTTAGGTCCTTGAACTACATTAATTAGTTCTTGAGTGACCACTTTTTGTTTTGCAGTACAAATTTAAGAATAAACTTTTTCAAGTATTATCAAATTATTCATAGTCACCAAAATACCTCATCCTTCAGTTATTATGCATACAAAGTCATTTTTAGTTGTGGGCTGATATTCATATAATATCACTTATAATATTATAAAATATGTTATAACATATAAATAGACTACCCAAAATAGTAAATTCCTAGTTGTTTTAACTTATCGCAAATTATAATAATATATGTTTTAGGAATAAAATTAAAGAAGAAGTATAAATTAAAATATAGAATAGTACTAGAATTCACGTATGAAGTAAATGCAGTAGTATGTTGATTTTAATTGTGATGTGTTTATATATTAAAAAAAAATTAAGAAAAAAAAGATGATAAAAGTACCTAATTATTCAATGTTAATGAAACGCCTTTGAAATTTTAAATTTATTTCAAGAGATAACAGATAAAAATTTATGTTACAATTATGGTTGTCAAGTTAACTTAATCATAGTCAAATTAAAAATCCCATTCCTTTTATATAATGGGATGGATATGTGAACGTATACGTACTATATAAAGTATATTAATGATGTGTGATTGAATTATTATGCGAATAAGATCTAATTAAATATTTAAATGAGACATTTGATTCTAGTCTATGATATATGCAAATTGCTAGAGGGCATTTGGATATTGCAATAAAACTCCGCCAGTAGACCTTGAATAAGAGAATTAAATGCTAAAATTAAAAACAGTGGAAGAAAGTACATATAAATAATGGTAATAGGGTGTAGGGCTGCGGTTTTATTTATATGCCCGCCATCGCTAATATTTTGTTAGGTGTTAAAGACTTATCAGGTTCTAGACACCAAACTGATTCACAAATAAAAGTTTGAAAGCAATATTATCAGGTCAACTAACTATTTGATTGGGATGCAGTAGAATGTATGTGTTATGGCATTCATCTCATCTGTTATGTTGGAATTTAGGAGGATTTATTGCTAAAATTATGAAATAACAGTAAAGTAATTCAATGTAAAGTAACAATGAGATTTAACGTGATTCAGCGATGTGTCTAATCCACCCGACAAAGAAAAGAATTTATTGATCTCAAATCAAAGTTCAAGTACAAACTTGAATCCTATAAATCTCACGAGAACACCCAACACCCTCATTCTAAACTCCGTCTCGAGAAACTATCTCAAAAGCAGTTAGAATCTATCGTGTATGTGTCTCATTTGTTTGTCCCAAAAGAAAACTGATTAAATACCCGCGAAGTGGGCATCCGCCGAGCGCGGGGGCTCGAATGACTTGCGCCCCGGCGTGCACAAACTAACTTGTGCCAAGAAAACCCAATGTTGGGCAAAAAGTTTGCGCTGGGGCGCAAAAGACTTGCGCCCTGGTGCAAAGTTACTATTCACTATGCGCGGGGACACGCGAAGAGTGTTTTGATGCCTTTTTTGCTACGTACGTGCCTTGGCGTACCATGCCTCACACCACCGCGCGCGGCGTCCTGCCAATGCGCACCGGGGTGTGTTCTCAAGCCCATTTCAATCGCTTTGCTCCATTTTGCTCCATTTATTCCGTTTCTCGTCAATTTAACTCAAATTTCAAGGCAAAATCAACAATTCTCCACCTTGACTTGAAATTCACCATCCTTCTTCTTTGTCCCTGCACCCAAAAGAGCCTGTCATTTGAGTTTATAAACATTAACCAAATCCAAGCAATGCTCGAATTTGATTTTTGGAACAGCCTTAGTCAACATGTCTGTCGGATTATCCTTAGTTCCAACCTTATCAACTTGAATGACACTTTGAGACACCATATCCCAGACAAAGTGATACCTTATGTCAATGTGCTTTGTTCTCTCATAAAAAGCTTGATTCTTTGACAAGTGTATGATACTCTGACTCTCACAAAATATAGAAGTAATCTCAGAATCCATACCCATATCCTCAATCAACCCCTTTAGCCAAATGCTTTCCTTCACGCCTTCAGCTAAAGCCATGTACTCAGCTTCTATTGTGAACAATGCAATTGATGATTGCAAAGTCGCCTTCCAACATAACGTATAACTCGAAACACAAAACACATTCCCAGTCATGGACCTTTTGCTGTCCAAATCTCCAACGTAATCCGCATCTACATAGCCAATAATCCTAGTAGTAGAATTAAATTGACTATACCTCAAACATCTGTCTGCAGAACCTTTCAGATACCTTATAATCCATTTCACAGTCTGCCAATGAGTCTTTCCTAGCTTATGTATGTACTTGCTCACAACACTGACTGCGTGGGAAATATCTAGCCTAGTGCACACCATGGCGTACATTAAGCTACCAACTGCATTAGCATATGGCACATTAGACATGTGCTCTACCTCCTCCTCAGTACTTAGTGCTAGATCTGATGAAAGCATGAAATAAGCTGCAAGTGGCGTACAATTGGCTTGGACTTATCCATCCTAAATCGCTTAAGTACTTTCTCAATGTAATGCTGTTGAGACAAGTACAACAATCCTGTGTGTCTGTCCCAGATGATCTCCATGCCCAAAATCTTTCATCTTAAATTCTTCACTTAACTGAGCTTTTAATCGGTTGATCTCAAATATGTTTCTAAAGGCACTCAACATATCATCAACGTACAACATCAAATATACGAGAAGGCTTTCACTACAAATTTTATAATATATGCAATAATCAAATTTGTTTCTTGTATATCCTATCTTGGTAATAAAGCATCAAACTTTTTATACCACTGCTTGGGAAACTGGTTCAAGCCATATAATGATCTCTTCAAAAGACATGCTTGATTTTATTTCCTAAAAACAACGAATCCTTTTAGTTGACTCATATAGATTTGTTCCTCCAACTCACCATACAGAAACAATATTTTCATATCCATCTACTCCAACTTCATATCAAACAGCAACCATGGCAAGTAAAACACGAATGGAAATATGTTTTACAACTGGGGAGAATACTTCATGAAAATCAACTCCCTCTCTCTGAGGAAAACCCCTAGCAACCAATCGTACCTTATATCCAGCATCTTCAACTCTGGGAATCCCTTCCCTTTTCTTGTAGATCCATTTGCAACCTACAATCTTCTGCCCTTTGGGTACATCAACCAGCTCCTAAGTGCCATTCTTGTGTAGAGACTCCATCTCTTCACTCATAACTGCAATCCATTTATTAGAATCTGGCCTGGAAATTGCCTCTTTGTATGAGATTAGATCATCTCCTGCAAACTCCTCGACTGAACTCAAAGCATAAGCTACTAGATCTGAGTAAGCAAACTACTGCGGTGGTTTGATCTGCTTCCTCTCCCTATCGCGAGCCAAGCAATAATTTTATAGTGGTTCATTTTCCTATTGTCGATTAGGTAATAATGTGCTCTCACCAGCTTCATCTACCACCTTCTGTTTTCTTTTTGAAACTTGTAGAGGATCAATATGAATCTCTACCTTCTCTTTAATGCCTTGTTGACCGCTTTCCTGCTTCTCCACCTTTTTCATCATTGCAGACTCATCAAATATCACATCCCTACTGATAATCATCTTAGAGCCTTTGTCATCAATACACCACAAATGATAACCTTTAACTCCATCTGCATAGTCTAGAAATATGCACTTCCTAGTCATTGACTCAAGCTTCCCATCCCAGATATGAGCATAGGATGGACACCCAAATACTCACATATTTGAGTAATCAGCAGGAGACCCAAACTAAATCTCCATTGGTGTCTTGCAGTCCAAAGTAGTTGATGGTGACCTATTCACAAAATAACACGCAATGTTAATCGTTTCTGCTCAAAAATCCTTGGACAATCTGGCATCATGCATCTAATTTTTTCCAAGATAGTCTTGTTCATCCGTTCTGCAACTCCATTCTGCTGTGGTGTACGTACAATTGTGCAATGCCTCACAATTCTTTCCTTGTCGTGGAATTCCTGAAATTCCTTGTTGCAGAACTCCAATCCGTTGTCAGTCCTCAAGTGCTTGACTCTTTTCCTATCTACTTTTCAATTAAGGTCTTCCATTACTTGAAGTTTACAAACACCTTATCTTTTTGCTTCAGCATGTACACCCATACTCTCTGTGAGAAATCATCTATGAATGTCAGCATGTACCTTGCACTTTCCTTTGAAGGAACCTGAGAAGGTCCCGAAAGATCTAAGTGAATGTAATCCAAGGTGTCCTTGGTCATGTGAACTGCAGTACCAAATTTCACCCTATATTGCTTGCCTAGCGCACACTGCTTGCAGAAATCCAGTTCTCCAGTCTTCTCTCCACATAGCAAACCTCATTTACTCAATTCTGACATGTCCTTCTCGCTCATATGCCCAAGCTGCATATGCCACAGTCTCATAGTATTGTTAATTGATGAATGTGGAACCATTCTTGTCTAGAGTACCCAACAATATTAGAATTTTCTTCAAATGTGAAACATGACACACATCTGTTAAAGTCCTTACTATCCCATCATGCATTCTGATACAAAATCCAACTTAGGTAGAATTCCACTTTTAGCTAGTTTACTTAAAGTACCAAAATTTACATGCCCTAGTTTATGATGCCATAAATCTAGAGATTCCAACAAGAAGCCAAATTTACTTTATTTCCGTTAATAACAACTTTTGGTACATTTTTGGGTATGATGGTCATTAAATTCATTTTAAAAAGACCATCATAGAAATATCCTTTTCCGACATACACACCATTTCTATTAAGCACAAATTTGTCGGATTCAAAAACTAGTTTAAATCCATTCTTGCTAAGCATAGGACTTGACACTAAATTTCTTCTTATATCTGGCACATGAAGCATACTGTTGAGAGTCAGCTCCTTCCCAGAGGTCATTTTGAGCACCACTTTTCCAATTCCGTGCACTTTGGAAGTTGATGAGTTTTCCATAAACAAATTCCCATCCTTGACATTCTCATATATTGAAAACATGCTTCTATCTGAGCACACATGTCGAGTGGCGTCAGTATCCACCCACCACTACTTAGGATTTTTAGTGAGATTCACCTCAGAAACCATGACTGTTAGGTTCAAAGTCACTAACATCATCTGACAGATTATCTACTTCTGTAACATTAGTATAGGCAGTCTTTCTCTTCTTTGAAGGCCCGCCTTTTTTAGGAGTCCCTCCTTCTTGACAGTTTCGACAGTCTTTGGCCTTATGCCCTGCTTTGCCACGAACATAGTTGTTGCCTTCAAACTTCTTTTTCTTTTTCCCACTTTTTTGGCCGGGTGAGTCTCTTTTTTGCTTGTTTAGTGGCTCTTGCTCCACTCCATTTGCTTTGCTCTCATAAGCATTGCCACCAATTCTCTTTTTAGGAAGTCGGTTGTCTTCCTCTATCCTCAGCCTAAAAATCAATTCCTTAAGGTTCATTTCCTTGCGCTTGTGTTTGAGGTAATTTTTGAAGTCTTTCCATCCCGAGGGTAATTTCTCAATCAAGGCCGCCACTTGGAATGCCTCTCTAAGCATCATTCCTTCGACAGCCAACTCATGTAGTATCATCTTATATTCGTTCACCTGAGACATCATAGATTTGGAATCAACCATTAAAAATTTAAGGAACTTACCAACAATGAATTTTTTCGTGTTGGTGTCCTCCATCTTATATTTTTTCTCAAGTGATTCCCAAAGTTCTTTTGCCATAGCAATTGGACTGTATACATTATATAGTGCATTATCCAACCCATTGAGTATGCAATTTTTGCATAGGAAATCCCCATGACTCCATGCATCAACAGCCGCTACGGTCGGCATATTCGGATCTTCCCCCCGATAGTGGACATTCTTCCAGCAAGAACCTCACAAGGTTCAAAGTGGTGAGATAAAATAGCATTTTTTGTTGCCATCTCTTAAAATCTTTTTCATTGAATTTTTTTGGTTTATGCACTTGTCCAACTGTGACAGCGGAAACTGAAGGCAGTGCAACAAGAGCATTTGGTTTTCCACTACCGTTGCCCACCACGTTGGGCTCATTAGGAACATTTAGCACACATTGTTTAAAGCCATAATGAATTTCTACAAGTAATAAGAAAATAATAAATAGGACAGAAACACTCAAAATTCTACAAATTAATTTGAAATAGTATTTGGCAGATTGTTTTTCGAAACACAAGGTGAAAATCTGCTCAGAAACTTGCAAGATAATGTATGTCAAGAAACAGATTTATATTACCTTAAATCTACCACTGAGTTGTTAGGCACTTTATTTTGACAATTTCTTTGATGATTGAAACCAAACTTAAAAATAGATGTAACAATTAATCAACATTCACACATAAGAAAATAAATACACCTTCCACAGAATTATATATATATAGAGAGAGAGAGAGAAAGAGAGAGGTAGATTGAGAAGCATTCATTACAATTAATAGCAAATAAAGTATGACTAATAGAATGTAAACAAGACAATTTTGATTTAAATAATGAAGATTCCAGTATCCAGTTATTAATACTTATGCTTTGGAAAATGAAGTCAGAACCTATGTTTTCCTCTCAGACAAAGCACACACGCATACATATATATATATATATATATATATTTATATATTAAAGCACTTAATCCAACAATGGTATTCAAAGATTAATCTTCTGCTAGTAGCTTGACAAAGCAAACACAGACACAAATTCTCATGTATGCTACCGATATTAAATTCATACAGAAAAGATGTTCAGACCTTAAAATTGTTAGAATATTGTAACAATGTAATCATGACAACACACAACTGATTTTCATACCAAATTACATTTAACAATAAAGTCGCGCAACCTTAGCGCACAATTTGAAGGCAAAATTAAAATCAAGATAGAAGCATAAAATTCAGAATTTGTGGTGAGACATCAGGCAATACATTACTACGTTACTTAATTATGTAAACAGAGTGAAGACTAAAACCTTAAGTATGTTAGAGTTTTAATGTATGTGCACCAGTATATTTTATTTATTATAGTAGCATAATCTTAGTATTAAGAAATCAATATAAACATGTATAGAATAAAATTATAAAACTATTTTTAAATTGTTAAAGGATTCACACCGGATGCAAGAACTGAGAACCGAATAAATATCGAGTTGAGGTCTACACGAGCATAGCTTCCTTAAGGTTTTATTCGCCTCCCACTGGTGCCCGATGACTACTGACGAACAACCTCCCAAGATACAACGACTCCTAACAACCAAAGGTAGTACGCCTATTGGCCGAACCTGCAAACCGAACTGACTTGAACCTTTTGTGCTTAATGAAAAATGTGTATGTATGTATGTGAGAATGAATGCCTAGAGTGCTAGAATGCTTGTGTATGTTTTCTATATGATGACACTAGACAGCAACTCTATTTATAGGACTTAAGTGCCAATTCCTATAAGACATGTCCATTACTCTGTCAGACTAAATAAAGGTTGTGACCTTTATTTTAAATTTTAAAAGACATGGGTTGCAACTCTTTAAGGAATTAGACATGACTATTGGAAGAATTAATTTCGGTCTCAAAACCCAAAATTTAAAATAATCCAAATTATATAGAATAATTATTATTATTATTTCTGGATTATTATTAGACACTATCCACCCACTCCCATGTCTTATGTAAATATTAGCTCATAGCTCACTCTTTAGCTCAATTTGCTCATTCAATATTTTAATAATTTTGGCGTTCAACTACACTAAAATATCTTCTCAACGAGACAAATTAATTTATTTAGGTGCCAAAATTCTAACATTTTCTTATTTCTTGAGTCATTTTTTTCTTGCTTCCTCCCTTCTTGTCCGCCTTGGGTGGAAGAACCTGGATGATATATTGATATGCATAGAAATACAAATGCATGTTAACAGATTAAATAAAACAATATTAAAACTATTTAGCTATAAACACTTTTACCTTCTCTTTTTTTTCTGTAGTTCACACTTTTTTGAGTGTTCACGGCCATCTTGAATTGTCATTTTCACTTCCTCACCGCAGATGGTGCACTTCCTGTAGGTTGGTGAGCTTCCAGGTTTCTTGTGTTTTCCCATCCTAAGTATACATACAATTAATTTTACATATAGGCAAATGAAGTTGATGCATATCTTTCAAGTCCTAAACATGCATGCACATGTTGTAGTGTCTGTGTGTGTTTGACAAATCGCTAGGTGTAAATATTTGTACTTCCAAGTTTTACTTGTCTGATTGACTCTCTCTGTCTCTCTCTCTCTCTCTCTCTTCGTATATATGCATCCATAATCTTTCTTTATTTTTTAATTTTACAATTCTAGTTTATATGCATGGAAACCTCTTTTTGAATCAAACAACATAAATCTACGCAAATTTAAATTACTTAAAATTATACAATAACATCAAAAGAATGAAAAAAAATACAACAAGATCATATAATTAGATTGTCCTCATTTAACAAGAAAAAATTGACATAAAACTAGTAATTCTGCTGAAGTTCATGCAGCTCATCTCTTCAGAATAGGGGTAACCTTTGGTTTGCTGCACATTCTGTACCATATTCACAAGCTTGGTCTCCAGCAAGCAATTCCATCTATGGTGCTTAAATAGTTTTGAAGGTTTAAATTTTAAATTATATGTTTAGCTTTTACTTGTACTATAACTAGGATAGCAAGAATCAAGCTGCTGGATGGATACAAAATTATTAGAGTGCATAGTCCATACACCTTGGGAAGGGGAAGGATTAATATTGCAAACTGTCTGGAGATTGTGGAAATTTTTTGGAGGCTACTGCATTGGAGGACATTACAAACTATTGGAGATGGTGGACAGATTAACATTAGGTGGTTGATTTAAGGGCACATAATCTTGTAATTTTGCTTACCTAGATGATAATTAAATTAAGGAGACAATCCATCCACTAACCTTCTAATCATGTGTATAAAAACAAACCAATGCTAAATAACAACATTTCATCATCTATTTGGTCTAAAAAAAAGTATCAATAACTCTCTTCATCTTGGAAAGAAAAGTGTCGGTAACTTCCTTCATTAATAGCATAAAACCTCATTGCAATAAAATATAACTAGCAACCAACACAATATAACTACTCTAAGTGGTCCACTATGAAACATAAGGCTTATAAAAAGTTCCACAAAATGTAATATATAAACTAATAAAATCAAACTAGTATTTATAAACAAACATAAATACTTACCAATGATCAACAAAGGTTTGCTTGCTTTTGCAAATATAAAAAGTTCACTAAAGAAAATTACAATGATGATGTTGCTTCCTTCCTAGTAAAGGAAGTGATTATTACTAATCCGAATTAAGACTCTCTACCATAAGCAACAATAATCCAAGAAAATTTTAAAAATTAAATCTCCTAAAGAAAGTTACACATAGTAACTAATTAGAACGAGTCAAAAACAGCTGTATTTCTATCCATCCCGGAAATAAATAGAACAAAGTTAGTGTTATTTCTATCCACCAAGCTTTGTTTTATAAAAGTGGTTATATTCTATCTTCATCGTTTTTCTTGCTTTCTTCTTACTGTTTATGTTGTGAATTTGAGCTGCTTTTTGGTAGAAGAAGATCGACAGGTTAGTTACATCTACAAGTCTTGTTTAGTGATCTTTAGCCTATTTTTTATCTATTGGGATATAGCATAGTCCTGATACAGTGCGATAGGAATTAGGAACCTCTTATTGAAAGAGTCTAATGATTGAATCTCACAGCTTTATAGAGAGGTTTATTCAGCTACAGAACAGATATTTTGATATGTGTATGTGAAAAATTTTGCCTTAGGGCCATGATATGAAACTGATGTACCCTCCATACAAGCCTTTAAGGATTATCATTGGTTCCTTTATGCTTTACATCATTCCTAATGCACCAGATCATCCAGAAAATTAACATAAGGATCAGAGTTTTAATATGAATTTAGTACCAGCTGGTCCACTGTTCTTCAATGTCTGAAAGATGAGTAAGATCTTTGTAGTGATCATAGGGCAAGATGTTCCAAGCTTGTTTAGTGGACATAATGTTAATTAGGGTGCAATTGTCTCCGCAATAGGACAAATTTTATGTATTTATGTTCCTTTCTACATGATAGCACTTTCTCTAGGTGGTGGTAAGGGCGTAGTACATGCCGGTACTTTTTCTAGGGTGGTGGGGTGGTGGGGGAGTACATGTTATCTTTTTCTTGATTCAGTTTTTCTTTTTCCCGCCCTTCTTGTTTTTCTTGGGTGGAAGAACCTGGATGATATGCATAGAAATATAAGATTAATACAAATGCATTTTAACAAGGTTAAAATAATATTAAAGGTTATATTTGCCAAAATATAATCAAACATATCAAAATTTTCTCTCCAAAATGTCAAATTATATTTCCCAAAACATACTCTTCTATATTTCATTATCCCCAAAACTTTCCTATTTTTCAATATATGCATACATATATTATATATATATATATAGCCCCAAAACTTCCCCATTGAGAGAGAAACTCAAAGAGGCTTCTATTACTTGGTTTTCACTTGATTGCTACTTCTTGGTTTTCTAGTTCTACTTGGTTTGTTACAAATGAGCTCCTAACCTATTTATACTAGTGTCTCCCGAATGGATGGTGGAGATTGTTTCAATCCTACGGTCTAAATTACAACTCAAAACTTTTCCTAAACTAGAATCTTCCAGAAACTACTGTAGAACATTCCACACAATTTCTATAAGTTCCCTACAATTATGTACAAAGTTTCAGAGTCTTCCAGGGCCAGCGTTAACCTCAGTCGTCTAGCTTCCTTGCAAGTCTTTGTCCGGGGCGTGACATTAAGCTCTTCTAGGTTTATTTATAATGGGATCTAGGTAACGTCTCTAAATAAAGTAATGACTTTAGTAGATTATGTCTTTTTTTATGGGCTGCAATCTAGCTATGGTTTTTGAAGTTTTGTTCTTTGCAAATTGGTCCATGGTAGCATCTTCAACTTTCTGCCAATTTCCCAAACATTCTGTAAAGTGATCGAAAGTCCACTACATCAAATGCCAAATTCTAGTGAACATGTATTTTTCTACCAACAATTAAGAGAAGTGAATTTGAATCAAAACCTTATAAAACAAGGACAACGGAAGATATCACCAAGACTATTGTCCAAGTCAGTTGTAACAAAAAGAGTGCTCCATATATAATAAAAACTTAATTTAGAGCAAAATCCAAGACTTCAAAAATTGAGTATCACTTTTAATACATGGTTTTATGAGAGTTTTGCTTCGATCCTCAATATCATACGCATAGAGGTTTTATGAGAGTTTCGATAATGATGGAGAAATTCATGAGTATTAATATGGTAGAAGTGGACGGAGAAATATGGGTTGTTTTTGTTATAAATGATGAGAGATGAGTTAGTGTTGGAAAGTTCGATTTAGCCGAGCAGTTGGAGCAAGCTTGGAGAGTTTGGGGAACAAATGTTTGTATGTTAGTCCAGTAGGATCATTTGCTGAGACTTGTACTATTGATAGGATGGCTAATAAAATTTTCTTCAATAAATTTCATGGCAAGACTAGGGTAGTGTACTCCTTGACCAGCCGGATATACCACTCAAGTGCGGGAGATTTTTCCAGCAAGAAAGCTTATGGGTTAATTGAAGTAGACTTTGATACTTGAATTAAACCTACCATTGATTAAATGTGATAGGATGGATGCCAAAAACTGCAGTGCATCTCAATGGTGAGATGATGGATGGATCAATGAATTCATTTTTCTATAGAAAAAAGAGGGGCAAAGATTACAGGTATATTACACAGTTTTATTTTCTACTTTTTGTTTTCTGATTAGCATTTGATTCCCTAATATAATATTTTATTTACACTTTTTTTTTTCAGAATTATGATGTTGAAATCTGCTCCAGTTGATGATATTCCATGTACTCATGTTTTCTTAATAAATTGGTGGTGTTAAGTTTGTTACTATTTGGGCCGCTCATAACCTTGCAAAATGGGCAGTAATATAACCAGTCATCAAAGGCCATGAGACTCATGCGTGTATTCATAAATCATAACCAGTCTTAAAAAAGGAAACCTATAGATTTGTGGTGAAAATGATTTATTTTCCCGAAAATTTCACAGAAATTTTCACTTTTATATGATTTATTTTACTTAAACAGATTATGAAAGACTGATGATGAAATTATGGACGAACCCAAATCATTTTGCCCAATTACTCAATGAATATTAAGGTAAATTTAGTATTTCAATTTAAATTTTAATTAATCAAGTATTGAATGACGAAATGTTTAATTTTATGTAGCTATTACTTTTATTATTATGCAAATTATGCTACATAAAAAAGAGCTAGAATAAAAACTTAAAACCACCCAATAATAATATCTATATACGTGTGTGTGTGTGTGTGTGTGAGAGAGAGAGAGAGAGAGAGAGAGATATGAAGGTTGTGATTGCTTGTGCCCTCATTTCTCATTTCTCATTTTTGAGAGAAAATAGTGAGATTTTTTTGTCTATGAAACTGAAAAAAAAATTATGAGAGAGTGATTATTTATAAGGTAAAAGTCTAATGATTATAATTGATGTGATGAGTGAGAGTTATGACGCAGTGATTGTTTGTGAAAGTTTTTGTGAGAAAAAATTGTGAGAAAGTGTGATTGTGAGATTTTTTTTGAGGGAATTTTTTGGAGTGGTGATTGACTGTAAGAATTTGTATAAGAAAATTTTTAAGAGATGGTGATTGGTTATGAGTTTTGTTTATTTGAATACTAAAATATGTGTAAATATAATTAAATATTATGAAAATAATTTTATTTAAATATTAAAATATATATGTAAATATAATTATAAATTAGGAAAATAATTTTATCTATATATTAATATATATGTAAATATATTTATATATTATGAAAATAATTTTGTAGAAATATTAAAATTACCTATAACTATAATAATATATTAGAAAAATAATTTTATTTAGATATGAAAATATTACGTGTAATTATAATTTTATAGTATCAAACGAATTTTTTTATATATAAAATATTATGTATAAGTATAATTATATATTGTTAAAATAATTTTATAGGAATATTAAAATATACATCAAATATAATAATATATTATCAAAATAACTTTATTTTAATATCAAAATATTATGTATAAATATAATTATATATTATAAAAATAATTTTTATTTAGATATTAAAATATTACGTATAAATATAATTATGTATTATGAAATAATTTTATTTAAATATTAAAGTATACATGCAAATGTATTTGGAGGAGAATTCAAGAAAAAAAATGTGGAGAATAGGGAGAGAGGTAGAGAATTTTTTTAAGAGGAAGGCAGAGAACTTTTTTGAGAGGGGGAGTGAAAAATCTTGAGTAGTCTTTTTCTTTTGAAGTGTGGTTATGAGATGTATTTATAAGGTGAGAAAAAATTTCTCACATCCAGTCACATGTTTCAAGCAAAAAAGTACTTGAGAGGCTTGCTTGTGATAAATTTTCTCACAAGCAAGCACAACCAAAATTTTCTATATTCACTGTAAAGGAATGAGTTGAGTTGGGTTGGATATGGGTTGAGTCCTTTTAGGTTGAGTTCAAAATGAGTTGAGCTTAAAGCGAGTTTATATTTATGGGTTAAAATGGGTTAGATTGAAAACGAATTTGGTCGGGTCTCGGTGAGTTCAATACAAAAAAGGAAGAAAAATTGTAAACTTTTTTGCTAAATACATTGTTATATTATTTTATTAAATTATAATCTTTTTATCTTTATTTGACGTATGTTAATTAATTATTATTAAATCCTTATTAATCACATAAAATCAAATCAAATTAAGTAAACATATAATGTACTTATTATGTTATAATATTTATATTTTTTTCTTTTAATAAAAAATAACAATATTGCTTAATGAATAAAATCAATATGCTGAGTAATAGATGTACATTCCTTTATTCTTAGTGTGTATAACCGTTGTTTCAAATACTACTGATTTGTCAGGAACTTAGTCATATATAGACTCTCCAACTTTGACCATAATCCTGCTGGCATACTTTCCGTGGCAACCTCTCTCAGTATGTTATCCGCCAATGATAACACCAGAGTGTCATAAGCCTTCGCCATGAATTCGTTCTTCTCCTCGTTGGTCAGTATTTCTGGCAAGGAATCTCTGCCCTTTTAACGCTATCCGTAAACCTTGTTGACACAGGAAGGCGTGAACCTTCATCTTCCACAGTCCAAAGTCCTTCTTCCCATTGAATTTCTCTATCTCGTACTTCATTCCTGACATCTGATCCAACCTGCTCTGATACCAATTGTTGGAACCCAGGATGATCTATTGTTAAAACTATGAAATAACAGTAAAATAATTCAACGTAAAGTAACAATGAGATTTAACGTGGTTCGGCGATGTGTCTAATCCATCTGACAAAAAAAAGAATTTATTGATCTCAAATCAAAGTTCAAGTACAAACTTGAATCCCACAAATCTCACGAGAACACCCAACACCCTTGTTTTAAACTCCGTATCAAAAAACTATCTCAAAAGCAGTTAGAATCTATCATGTATGTGTCTCATCTATTTGTCCCGGAAGAAAACTAATTAAATACCTATGAAGTAGAGTCAAGTGAAGTGGGCATCTGCTGGGCGCGAATGACTTGCGCCCCAGCACGCACAAAACTGACTTGTGCCAAGACAACCCAATGTTGGGCAGAAAGTTTGCGTCGGGGCATGCGACATGTGATTTAATGCCTTTTCCACCCACGTCCATGCCTTGGCGCACCGTGCCTCGCACCCCAGCGCACAACATCTTGTCAAGGCACATCGGGGTTTGTTCTCGAGCCCATTTCAACTGATTTGCTCTGTTTTGCTCCATTTCTTCCATTTCTCGTCAATTTAGCCCAAATTTTAAGGCAAAATCAACATGTTAAAAAACTACAATGTCATTCTTGAACAACGATTTTATTACATATTGTATGTATTTATAAATTTTATACTTATATGCATATTATATATATATATTATACATAGAAATTGTTAATTTCCATCAATAAAGTCAACAATTTACTATAAATAGGAACGTAAATAATTTTTCTAATTATGAGTAGAAACCCAATAAAATTTGCAGCAAACTGCCCATGCAGTCCATTGCTCAGCCTAGTGGTGTTTTTACACAATTACACATTTTCTAAAGGCATATGAAATTTCATTGACCTTTTATCTGCAGGAGGAACATTTTTTTGGCTTTTCTCAGCCCCTTAATACTAGAAATTACACATAATGTTGTTTTTATTTTTCAACAAAGAAAAATTAAGCATGACTACGTAATAAATATATATACAATTAAACAAGTAAAAGTTAATTTTTTTTATTTATTAGTTCTTAATTACGTAATTTTAAATGTACCAAATTAGTCAAAATAATTTATGCTCTACTATTCTATCCTTACAATCTTATATCTATGGGATAAAATTGGCAGTGTAGAACACGTGAATCTTGCCACACAAGTGTAATGAATTTTCCAAACCAAAATAAAAAAAAGAAAAAACAAGAACTATTGTGGTTCTCATGTTGCAACCTTCAATCCACTTCTTTGTGATGAAAAAAGAAATCAGAACCAATGCCATTTCTTACAAGCATTTATAAATCCAGCAACATACAATCAAATCCCGAACCTGTACATTTTTTCAGCAACTTTAATCCTGCTTTCATATTCTTGAAACTTTGTTTTCCTTTCTAGGTTGTCTGAGTGAAATTATATATTAAAAGAAAAATGGCTTCTGGTGATGTGAAATTGTTGGGTTCCTGGCAAAGCCCGTATGTGTTACGGGCAAGGATTGCCCTCAACATCAAATCCATTGAGTACGAGTTTCAACAAGAAGATCTCTTCGGTGGAAAAAGTGATCTCCTTCTAAAATCCAACCCAGTTCACAAGAAAATCCCAGTTCTCATACATGGCGGCAGGCCAGTCTGTGAATCACTCGTCATTGTTCAATATATTGACGAAGTTTGGGCTTCCGGGCCCGCAATCCTCCCCTCCGATCCCTATGATCGGGCCACAGCCCGATTCTGGTCTTCTTATATTGATGATACGGTAATACAATTTATGTATTTAGGATGCAAACTAGTCAAATCGAGTCGAGTTGAGCTCTGAGCATTTTTTTGAGCTCGAATTGGAGCTCGAATCATTTATTAAATGAATCGAGATCAAGCACGAGCTCAACGAGTTGAAGAAATTAAGGCTCAAGCTTTTATTTGGGCTCGACTCAACTTGGTTCAATTTGTTAGGCTCGATCTTATGATCAAGTTGTAGCCTCGAGTTCAGACCCGAACTCGAAAAATAAAATCATTTTATAATATATATAAAATGTTTTAAAAAAACTATAGGCTCATGAATCTAAAAATGAAAGTTATTTGGTTCGACCTTGACTCGAAACCTATATGAACTTGACTCAAAATCAGATCGAGCTCCAATTCTCGAATTCGAGCTCAAACACTTTTCGAAGCAACTTGTTTCGCTTGTGAACTAGCTCAGTTCATTTACATCCTTAATATAGTTGCATCCCTAATATAGTTAAGGTTTCATCTTCCTCTTGCCTGGCATTGTATTTAAAATTCAAATTTATGTAACCTCAAAATGGATGTTTTCAGTGGTTTCCACACATGAAGGCAACCTTACTGTCCGAAGGAGAGGAAGCTAGGAATGCATCGGCGGAGCAAGTGATTCAAGGCCTGGTTTTGTTAGAGGATGCCTTCACAAAGTGCAGCAAAGGCCAAAAGTTCTTTGGAGGGGACAAAATTGGCTACATAGACATTGCTCTGGGGGGTTTCTTGGCGTGGATGAGGGTGCTACAGAATGCGTATACTAATGTTAGATTAATTGATGAATCCAAGACTCCTAAGTTGTTCAAATGGGCTCAAGATTTTTCTGATGATGTTGCTGTTAAGGATGTTATTCCTGATACTGATAAGCTTTATGATTTTTCTAAGTTTCTTGTATCTGTGCATAAGTCTGAAGGCCATTAATCGGCTAAACCCTGCTGGAGTTTGTATTCAAGAATGTTTGAGCCCCTCGCGGCCATATTATATTTAGTTTACAAGTGATTGTGATTTGTGTGTTGTTTTGCAATACAATTCTTGTATTTAGATGTGTTGTTTCCTCATATATTTCACATTATATATGCAGACTAAATGGTGTTTGACTAAATTTATTTAAAAGATCTTATATTTTTTAAGTTTATAAGATATTAAATCTTATTTTTAAAATAAATTATTGAGATGTTTGATAAAATAAATTCTTGAAATATATGAATTGGATAAGATTTGGGAGCTTATAGATAAGATGTTAATAATGATTGTTTTATAAATAATATAATTAAAATAAGGGAGTTTTTTAAATTTTAAAAATTTTTTTTTTTTTTTTACTTTTCTAAAAAGAGTTTATAAGATGTTAACATCTTACTTTAAAATTTTCAAACTTCATTTTAAAGAAATTTACCAAACACTTTGTGACACTTATAAGTTCACCCAAACACCTTCTAAGAGGATATTTTAAACTTGTAAATTTCTACTTTTTTTAAAATATTTGCTAAACTTATAAAACGTTATATCTTATTTATAAATAAGTACTCAAAATATTTGATAAAATAAGATTTGATTCTTATTTCTTTATTTATACACTGGAATACACCTCACCCCCAAAGAACTCAGGAATCTCCTTGTTTTTTGCCCTGGAGTTTATTCTGTGGGGCCTGGACTCTATAGAGAATTAATATTCTGTGGAAGCTTTAACTTTAGCAACAAGGTATTTAGCAAACTCCAAGAGCTTATGGCTATGTTGTTTAGCATTTTTTGCAAAATATTTTTTAATTCCCAAAATAAATATAAAAAATGTACACATTCTTTAATCATTTTTTCAAAATACAAATTTTTTTTTTGTCCAAAAAACTCCTTCCAAAACAATCTCAAAGTATCTTACATCCTACACACCATGCCTACTCCCTCATTTTCTCATTATACCTTTCACATCACTCATTCATTTATCTCTTACTTCACTCATTCATAAATATATATATATATACACATACATACATACATATGTAAAAATATTAAAATTTTACTAGTTATAAAATTCTAAAACTCATGTTTACAAATTTAATTAAATTAATTATCAAAAAAATAATTAAATTTAATTAAATACTATTTATATTATTACTAAATAATTTATTTACTAAATAACATATGAAATTAATTAAATTACTTATTAATTAAATAATATTTTAGTTATATTTAATATTTAAACAAAAAATATTTTAATTTGATATTATAATAAATTAATCTTCTTCAAAAAATTAATCTTCATTAAATATTAATCTTCACATTTATTTAAGATTATAATAAAAAATTTAATTGTAGTGTGATACTTATTTAATAATCTATCATGTTTAATAAATCAATATTAATATATTTAAAGTAATTGTCGAGAAAATTAATTAAATTTAAGTAAAAATTATTTGACTCTTCCTAAATAATGTATAATCAAATAATGAGTTACAGTAATTAAATAACATATTAAATTAATTAAATTAATTTATTTGATTATTTAATTAACTTGTTATTTATATATTAATTATGTTTCTTATTTCAAGTATAATTGAATATTATATTTATTTATTTAATAAATAATTTAAATGACTTAACTTCATATAATATAAAATTATTTATTTATTTAATTTGATGAATTGTTATTAAGTATTACATAAAAATTATTAAATAAATTATTTTATTTAAATCAATAACTAAGTTTATTTATACATAAATCATAAATAATAAATAGATAAATAATTATAGTTTATTTAATAAATAGTAATTAATTAGTTTATAATTAATGTGCAATAATTAATTTTTTTATATAAGCCGATATTATCAATTATGATGTAAGTCGATTTTTTATATTTAAGATATAATTATGATTTTGTAAATAATTAATATTTGTTATTAAATATTTTCTTCCAAATAATACATCATTTATTAATGTTAAATTTATAAAAATATAAATTTTAAAATAAATTACCAATTAAATTAATTACACATCATTTTATTACAACCATATATCAATCATTACCCACATATATATACACACACACATACCCAACTATAAATATACACACACACACACACAAAAAAAAAATTACTTTTATTGTACAGACTAAACAAAAGATTAATTGATTTGATATTTACAGTAAAGTTTGTCTTTTTCCGAAACACAAAAAAACAAACAACTCATTTTCAATTCATTTTTCATGTTTCCCCAAAATACAAAAGAACGCTTGATACATTCTTCAAATTTTCTCTCAAAAATCCATTCTCTCAAAATATTTTTCAGAAAATACCTAAAATACAAAAGAACAGGCCCTTCGACTTTCAGGCACGACATCCTTAACAGCAACATCAGCAGAAAATTCTTGATCCCATTTGGACAACTTAGGAGCTTTCTATTCATCAATCAGATTGATATTCCACTGTTTTTCTACCACTCTTTTTCATGCCAAGAAATTGTTAAGAATAAATTGAAATCTGTATAGGAGAACTTATATTTTATTCAGCTGGAACTAGCCTTTATATAGGCTGCACGTGAAGCAAGAAAACAAATACATGAACAACGACCTCCTTCAAATCTGCCACTAACGAACAGAATCAGAAATTTGAGATAAACATTATCTGATTTAGTTTCTAAAAGTCAGCAACCATATCAACTAGTCTAAATTAAATAAGCCTGTAAATGGGTAAAGTATTGCCCTCTCCAAACCCATATCCTAATATAATCAAATAATTATATCTTATATTCATCCTATCCTACTTAATTATGGACCCAATTAAACTCATACCGTAAAATATCCAAATAATACACCCTAAATTAGATCATACCCTATCAAACCCAAGACTCAGTGGGTTTAGTTTATTAGATCCAATTTTTGAATTATGTTTTGATTTGACAAATTTTTTCATCTTTTCCTAATGTTCTTATGGTATAATTGGTATGCAAGAATGAGGTAGGAATGAAATAGACATTCCCAAGTCCATTCTCAAACCATTATTGGTATAATTTAGAGATAAGAATGCTCATTCCCATCGGAATCCCCATTCCCAAAAGAATGGGTTTAGCAATTCCCTCCCTTTCCCATGGGTTTAGCTACTCTCAATCCATCGGGAATGAACATATATCACTCGAAAATTTAACAAAATACTTTTAAATCTAAGAAAAAAAATCTTCACTTTGTAAATATTTGATATTATATTCCAATTCATTTAATTGCTACGTTTTTATTTAATTATATATTTTATTAATATATTTTTTAGCAATATTATATAAATTATTGTAAATTATTATAAAAATAAAAATAATAAAAATAAGAATAATGATGTGCATCTCAATTTTTATAATAAAAAAAGTAAAAGTATCATCGACTTGGTCCATACTAATGAAATATATAGTTTAAAATATTATTTATATATGCATATCTTCGAATGATTAAAAATATATATATAAATTAATAAATAAAAAGTTGTCCATTCTATCTACAACTTTTCAAATTAAACTTATAAAATAATACAAAAAATCATTCTCTTATTACAAAAAAAGTAAAGCACTCTAGTTATAAAGTATTTTATAATTTTTTTAATTATATTTTATTAAAAAATTCGAAAGAGCTTGCTAAATTATAAATTTAAAAATAATAATTTTAAAGAAATTATGTTTATACTTTTTTGCATAAGCATATATAACTTGTTGATAACATATAAAATGCATATATTTATTGATGTAATTCGAACAATATTAAAAGTGATGTTAAAACTGCATAATTATAGGCTCACTCAAAAAAAAATATATCTATGGTAATATATAAAAAATATTTTACTAATAAATACTTTTATTTTAATAATTTTTTACAAAAGGATAATTTGATCATTTAAAAAATTCATTCCATTCTTAGCGGTCATTCCCATTTACCAATCATTAGAATGAAATCAGGAAGGTAATAACAATTTCATTCCTTTTTCGTTCCTTGTACGTACCAATCATAGGATAAACTATACCAACATCATTTCTTTCCCAACTTCATTCCATTCCTAAAGTCATTTCATTCTCACCTAATTTCATTCATGCATACTAATTACTACCTTATTGTCAATTAAAATGCTAAAACTACTTAATATTTGAATGTTAGAATAATTTATTGATATTGATTAATTTTTTCGGTATATTTTAATAAAGTTAACTCGATTTTTTAAATTAAAAAAAGAGTATACATTTAACTTTAGTTGATTAATTTAGTTTAGTTAATTTATATATTTAATTTTTTGTATATTAAATAAATAAGAACCACAAGAGTAAGTATCGCCTTTTTTCTCTCATTCCCATTTTATGTTTTTTTCTCTATTTTTTCTCTATTTTTCCTTTCTTTAACTTTATTCTTTTCATTATTTTTTTTGAAATATTATTATTTCATCTAATATATTCAATCAAATATATGTAAATAGTAGAAATTTTTAATTTTATGTTACTGAAAATTTGAATATGTAGCACCAAAATATAAAAATCTTTCTTTCTCCATTGTCCAAAGCTATTGAAAATAAATAAACTCAAAATAATTTTAATTTTTTTATTTTATATATATTAAAAATTTAAATATACACTTCAACTATGCCATGATTATTATTATAAATTTAATTTTGATATAAATAATTTGGGTTAACTAGTTAAATTTGAGTATTTGGATAATGAGTAATTTTGAGGTAGGCCTATGAATGGATCGAATTTTAATTCGAATCCGATCTGAATTTGATTCGAATTTTAGAATTTCTATCCAATTATAATATTTGATGATCAGATCTGATTATAAATATTCAAAATTCAAAATTAATTATTTTTAATGTATTTTTGGGTTTAGATTTGACAAAAATAGTAACTAAATAAATTTTTATGAGTGAAAAAAATTTAAGTTGGGAAGAAGGGAATTGAAATATGGATATTTGATATTGAGTAATTTTTAGGTATTGGGTATTTGGGTATTTTATGAACATAGACCCTACTCTTACCAATTTCATTTTTTTTTAATAGGTTTGGGTAGGGTTTGAGTCTCATATTTATTTATTGAATATGGGTATAGGTATTGTATTATTATTGTGGGCTTGGGTAAGGTAAAACCCTATCCATTGACATGCCTAACTCTAAAGACCTGGTCTAAACTTCCAATTATTCTCAGCAATCCCTCCCTAAACTGAAGTTCCCAACTCAGTTTATAAGGATATATATTCTGCAGATGAACAAACTCCAAGCATGCCTCTGAACTTTAAAAAATTCTCTTTCTTCAAGGCTTTTGTAAAGATGTCTGCTACTTGATTTTGGCTCTTGCAATAGAGTAATTCAATCACACCACAATGTGTAAATCTGTTAGGAAGTGATACCCTACATCAATATGTTTGCTTCTCCCGTGAAATACTGGATTTTTTGACAATTTTATTGTTGAACTATTATCACAATAAATAAGAGTAGCCCATGTTTGCTTATCTTCAATTTCCTCAAGCAATTTCTTAAGTCAAATGGTCTGACATGCACACGCTGTAGCTGCAACGTATTCGGCTTCTGAAGTGCATAGTGTCACTATTGGCTGCTTTTTAGAAGACCATGAAATTGCATTTAATCCTAGCATGAACACAAAACCAGTAGTACTTTTTCCTGAAATCTCGATCCCCTGCACAATTTCGAGTTTTCTCATTTTCTATACCATAAACCATGACTAGTTGTCCCATACAAGTATCTCAATGTGCGCTTTGCCACTAATAAGTGTGATTGCTTTGGCTTGTCCATGCATCCGCTAATTAAACTAACTGCATACATTATGTCAGGCCTAGTTGTTGTGAGATACATTAAGTTTCCTAATTCCTACCATCTACTTGTAGTAGGTCCCATCAACATCTTTTCCTTCAGGATCTTTATCTAGTTTTATGCTTGGATCAACAGGCGTACAAACTGAATTGCACTTCTCCATCTACAATTTAGTCAGAATTTCTTGCACATATTTTTTTCTCAGAAACAAAAATTCCTCTAATATTGTACTGAACTACCTCAAGTTCAAGGAAATATGTAATTTTCCCAAGTCAGTTATATCAAATTCCTTCATCATGGAGGACTTAAACTTGTCAAACATAATCTCACTATTTCCAATAAAGATCAAGTCATCCACATATAAACAAACAATAAGAATATTACCTTCATCATACCTGATGTAAAGAGTTTGTTCGTATGGATACTTTTGAAATCACTCTTTTGCAAAATAAGCATCGATGTGGTTATACCAAGCCCTTGGAACTTGTTTCAGTCCATATAAAGCCTTATTCAATCTATACACCATGTGCTCTTCACCAGGTCTAATATATCCAAGAGGTTGATCAACATACACTTCCTCTTGTAACTTGCCATGTAAAAATGCTGACTTTACATCCAGCTGATATATTAGCCATTCATTTTGAGCTGCCAATCCTAAAATCGTTCTAATTGTGTCATGCTTTGCCACTGGTGCTAAAACTTCCTCAAAATCAACTCCAAATCTCTATTTGTACCCTTTTGCCACAAGCCTGACCTTATGTTTGCCGATCTCTCCATTTTCTTTTAGCTTTGTCTTAAACACCCATTTAACTCCAATGCTTTTCTATCCTTTTAGCAAAGCTGTCAGCTCCCAAGCATTGTTTTTGTTGATGGTTGATATCTCCTCATCCATTACTTTAATCCATTTTGGTTCTTTGATAGCTTCCTCAAAGCAAACTGGATCACATCTGTATACAGACAAAAAATGAGCTAAAGTATCATCAATTTTCCTAATTCCACTTACCTCAGAGTCTGCCATCCAGGTAGGCCCTTTCATAATCTCTGAATTCTTGAGCTTTGCTCAATATGCTCAGTCTCCACAGCTTGCTCCACATTTTGCCAATTTGTTCTATCATTAATTTGCTCATCTTCATCAAAACTTGTAGGTATAAGTTGTTCTCTTCTTTCTTCATTCCATTCCCAAACTTTTTCTTCATTAAATAACACATCCTTGCTAACTATGATCTTCTTTGTAGTGGGATTATACAATTTGTAAGCTTCAGAATCATTTGCTATCCCAAGAAACACACACCTTTCCCCTTTGTTGTCCAACTTCTTCTTTTTTTCATCTGGAACATGTGCATAACAAATACAACCAAATATTTTAAATTGACTTACATTTGGTTTTCTCCCATTCTAAGCTTCTTCAGGTGTCATGTTCCGCACGGCCAATGTTGGGCTTCTGTTCAAAATGTGCACACTCCAATTTGCTGCTTCAAGCCAAAATTCCTTTGGTACTTTGCTTCAAACCAGCATGCTTCTCACCATGTTCATAATCATTATGTTCTTTCTCTCGCAAACTCCATTTTGTTGTGTTGTGGAGTGTAGACAGTAATTTATGTCTTTTTATACCATGTATATTAGAAAATTTTGAGAGCTCTTGTGAGCAATACCCTCCACCTTTGACTATATGCAACACCTTAATTGTCCTTCCTGCTTCATTCTCTACCATTGCCTTAAACTTCTTGAAGATCTCAAGAACTTCAGATTTTTCTACAAGAAAAAATACAAAGTTTTCCTACTGAAATCATCTATAAAGGATATAAAATACCTTCTGCCTCCATTTGCAACAGGGTTGATAGGCCCACATATGTCTGAATGGACCATCTCCAATGCTTCTTTTGCTCTTAAAGTTCTCCCTTTCTAAAAAGGTTTCCTATGTTGCTTTCTTATAACACATTCTTCACAAATACTTGAAGGATTTTGAAAAGAACATTTACCATATTTTTTCGCTGTAATGTTTGTAGCCCTCCAAAATTCAAGCAGCCATATCTAAAATGCCACAACCAGGCTGTCTCTTTCAGTTGAACTGTAAATTATGTATGCTCAATATGATTAATATTAATTGTGAACATTCTATTAGCAGTCATGTTTACCTAGGCTATCAAGCCATGCTTAGCATTTTGGATTCTGCACATGCCATCCTTGATAATTACTTCATAGACTTTCTTTTGTAACTGCCCAATGCTAAGCAGGTTAGTCTTTAAACTTGGTACAAAGAGTACATTGGAGATTGTCTGAATTGCTTCTGCTTTTGCCTTAATTTTGATTTGTCCTTTCCCCGTAACTGAAACTTTTGAGTTGTCTCCAAACTTTACGCTATCTCTGAATGTTTCATCTAAGCTTGAGAAGACCTCCTTGTTACCGCACATATGATTGTTGTATCCTGTGTCTAAATACCACATATTCTTATTAGTCTCCTCCTTCGCATTACAGACCATCAACAAAGATATCTTTTCTCCTTGATCTTCCTCCTTTTCTACGAAGTTAGATTCTTCTCTATATCCTTCAGATAAATTTGTTTGACATTTAGATTTATAATGGCCATATCTGTGGCACCTGTGACATTATATATTGGACTTGTAATGGCTCCCTCATCCTTTTCCTTTTCCTTGGAACTGGTTTTCTTAGCGTTGATTTTCACTATTGTTGTTACCTCTTCCTTGACCTCTACCTTTGTCTCTACCATTATATCTGCCAATGACTCTACCTCGTCCTCCATCTCCTCGACTTGATTTGGGATGATTTTCTGTTGAGGCTTTTAAAGCTAGCTCCTCCTTTTCTTGATGATTAATTTTCTACTTATGAACCAACAAAGAACTCTGCAATTCATCTATTGACAATGCATCAATATCATTAGATTCTTCAATAGCACAAACAACAAAATTAAATTTTGGTGTCATAGTTTGAAGGATCTTCTCAATAATAGTGACATCTTATGACCTGTCACCATTAACACGTATTTTATTGACTATTGCCATCACCCTTGACTCTCCAGATTTCATTCGAAGCATCTCAAACCCCAAACAAAGTGCTTGAAGCTACTGCCTCTTTGCCCTTACTAATCCTTGATATTTCTTTTTCATGGATTCCTATATATCCTTGGAGGTGTCTTTGCAAAGAATTGTCTCCAAGATTGAATGATCTATAGCTTGAAACAAATAGTTTTTGGCTTTTAGATCTTTCAATTTCAGTGCCTCTGCTGCAACTTTCTGTGCTTCTGTTGCATCTACAGTCAATGATGGTATACCTTATGAGACTAATTTCTAGTATTCTTTTGATCTCAGAAAATTTTCTATCAGCATACTCCAACAATCGTAATGTCCATCAAATCGTGCAATGGAGGGTTGAACAAAGTTTTCAGATGCCATGAAGAGGATTGAAAAGTTTATAGAAAAGTAGCTGCTACAAGATTTTCTAAACACTCCAAACTAGGCTCCGGTACCAGATCTAAAGAATAAATTGAAAATTGTAGAGGAGAACTTATATTTTATTCAGCTGGAACTAGCCTTTTATATGGGTTGTACGTGAAACAAGCAAAACAAATACATGAACAACTACCCCCTAGAAATATGCCACAAACCAACAAAATCAAAAAATTGAGCTAAACATTATCTAATTTAGTTTCTAAAAATTAGCAACCATATCAACTACTCTAAAGACCTGGTCTAAACTTCCAATTATTCTCAGCAGAAACCCCAAATACAATGGGCTTATTTGTTTAGGTTTTGGGGTGTTTGGGGGAAATATTTTGGGGGGAATGGTTTTTGGAAAGTGGGGTTATGGAATGTGATGGTTGTTTGTTAGTAGCACCTTGTGCTCGAACATTGACTTGGGACATTTTCTCTACCCTTTCTATATGGCCAAGGAGAAAAGGCGCTTGGCCTAAACCATTAGATTCAATCAGATTCGAGAAATAGGTGAAAAATATTTTAGAAGAAAATTATTTGTTTGGTAGAATTTTAGGAGGAGACAAAATGCCGCATCAATAACTTTTTTGTTTGGTTGGTAAAGTAAAATGAATATTTTAAAATTATTTATGAATGTCATATATATATATATATATATATATGCGTGGGTGGGACAAAATATGATATGGGGCATACATTGGGAAATAAAGTAGAGAATGAATAGTTAAGGTATTTTGGGGATTTTTTATTTATTTTGGGGAGTGAAATTGGGGAACATGATGACATGTTTGTTTAAATTTTGGGAATTGAAATTTTTCATGAGAATTTCTAAACAAACAAGCCCAACGTCTGCGTAGCCAATTTTGCCACCTCCAAAAAGCTTTTGCCCTTTGCTGAATTTGTTAAAAGCATCCTCTAATTACACATATTAAGTGATAAAAGATTTAATTTTACCACCTAATGATTTTTACAAATTTAATAGTGATAAGAATAATTTTTAAATTGTCTCCATGCAGCATTAGTGACACACTTATAGTAATAATATAGTGACAATAAAGATCTTGTCACATATTATAATGATAATTTTTATTGTCACTACAAATGTGTAACTAATTATTAATAACGACAACTTAAAATATCAATTCTCATCACTATTAAAATATAATATAACAAAACAAAAATTGTTGTTGCATAAAAAATATCATTAAAGGCAAAATTGTCACTTAATATACGTCACTAGTGATCATTTTTATACTATTGTTTATATTTTGGTTACTAAATATTATAATTATCTTTTGTAATGAATGATAAATGATTCACACATGGGCCTGTCGCCATGGATCGGAAGCCGTTTTTGCACTAAAGAATGGTGGGTGTTGACACCAATATAAACAGAGAAAAAATGACAAAATCTTCTATGGTTTTGCAATAAGGTACGTTGATATATAAATGCAGGTTGGTGATAAGTATGGGCTATGGACGTGAATGGATTTTTGGCCCTACCCCTTTCAATGCCTAATTAAGTAAAAGAACGGTGTGGGAGGACTTTTGGATAGGTATGAAGAGAATTGCTTAAGATGCTACCAATTTAGCTTTAATTTCAAGAACCATATATATTTATTAGAAATAATAGGGTGTTTGGCTAAATTTATTTATAAAAGTTTTATAAACTCTTATATTTTATAAAATATATTTGAAATTTATAAGATATTAAGTTTTATTTTAAAGATATATTTTTTTAAAATGTTTGGATAAAATAAAATTTTAAAGTCTGTAAGATATTTGCAACAATAACTTTGTAATTAATATAGTTAAAATTAAAAGAGATTATTAATATTTTAAATATAATTCGGTACTCCTTTTTTTTTTAAAGAATTTGTACAATTCTAAAAAAAATTAAGAAACTAATCAACTCCTTTTTTAATGAAAAAAATTACTAGATGCTTGATGACATCATATATAATTCTCAAATATTTTATAAAAAATTTTGAAAAGTTTATAAGTAAAGCCCAAACACTCACCAAGTAGATAATTTGGCGGTAAGCCTCTACAATTGTTCACATATCAAGAATGTGCACTTATGGGGGGTGGTTTTGGATTTGAGCTCTATAAAATGCAAATTTTCTTATTATACACAAATATACGCACCTAAATTTATTCGAATTCATACTTTGGATCATAAAGTAAATGTAAGGACGATGTCATTTGGTAATTAACCACTACTCATATAATATAATTGAAGAATCAACAACGATTATATTCCTCTTTAAAAAACAAGAAATAAATAAATAACCATGTATATTATTGAAAAAACATTATTGCACTCCTTTTGGACCAAATTTGGATCAACCATGGTGCTTTTGGAATAACCATGGTGCTTTTGGAATTAGGATTATGGGATTTTATCCGAGGTAGACTCCATGTGGCCCAAATTTGGTTCAGATAATTAGATATTATTTTATTGATTCTTCTGGATACGATGTGACCCATCTACTGACGCACTTGTATTTCCAGATTTTAGCTGTTAGACTATTCATACAAAAGAAGAAGTCTTATCTGACAGGTAACACATGAATGTGGCTGTCCATTTCTTGGTTTTTTCTGGTTGCTTTCAAGTCTAATAATAGAAAATCTGTGTCCTCATAAAAATTGCATGCCATAAAATCAACTCCAAAGTCCAAATCTCTTTTAATGAGCTTTTGTCGATTTGGTCCCGACAATCAAATCAATCTTACCATGATTTAATAAGGTAAACTATAATTCAATATTTCAAACTAAAGATCTCATGAGCGTTATTCATTTGTTCAGACAAGTAGATCAGTTTATGATGATTTAATAAAATGAACTATAATTCAATAAAACTAAAAAGATTTTAGGGAGGGAGAGGATGTTATGTTGTTATCATATATGTTTTGGTTAATATGTTTTTTTTTTTTTTTTGTTTGGATAACATCTAAATAAATTGGACTTGATATTAATCATGTAACGCGCTTACAAATAGGTCTATTTCATACTTTATTTTATAAAATCGAAAATAAAATTTGTATGTTTTTCTATCCTCTTGAATTTCTTCAGTTTCATTTATCTCCTTTGGATTCGCATTTCTTCCGAAAAGAAAAAAGAAGGAAAAGAAGTATACCTGGCAAATGAGTACCCGTGAATAGGGGTGGGCAAGGGTCGGTGGGGGTACCCGCACGAGGGCTCGGGTATCATTTTTTGATACCCGAGTCCCGACCCCCATTTTATGGGGGTACCCCCTTAAGGTCAAGTACCCTATGGGGTACCCCCAAAACCCCCAATAATTTTTTTTCTTCATATTTTTAAAAAATGAAAATAAAAATTTTGTTAATTCATTATTTATTTTCGTCATGAATTAATTAATAACACTACAATTCATTATTCACAAGTTCTAAATCTCACATAATATATAATTTTAGGGGGTACCCCAAAACCTCCACTAAATTTTTTTCATATTTTTAATAAAAAAAATTAAAATTTTGTTCATTTATTATTTATTTTCGTCGTAAACCAATTGATAGCATTACAATTCATTATTTACAAGGTCTAAAACTCACCTAATATATAATTTTATGGGGTACACCCAAAATCCCCACTAATTTTTTTTCTTCATATTTTTAATAAATAAAAATAAAAAATTTGTTAATTCACAATTTATTTCGTCATGAACCAATTAATAGCACTATAATTTATTATTCACAAGTTCTAAATTCCACCTAATATGTAGTGTTAAAACTTAAATATAAACATTGATATCCAATATATGATATAAATCACATATTGATACTTTAATTAAATATATAATAGTTAATAATATAATTATTTTTTTATAAAAAAAATTAATGGGGGTACCCGATCGGGTATCGGGTACCCTAAGTCAATACCCAATACCCGACCCCCAAAAATTCGGGTATCCCCATAAATACCCGTTCGGGTTTGAGGACTAAAAATACCCCACTCGAAATACCCGATCGGATCGGGTCTGGTGCCCCCAAACCCGAACCCATTGCCCACCCCTACCCGTGGGTAACTAAAGAGCGAGTAAGAATGGATTGAGTAAATTTACCCACGGGTAAAATTAACTACTTTTTATTGGGTACAAGATAGTGGACCCATTATTCGTGAATATGGGTAATGGGTAACCTACGGGTACCCGTACTATTTTTTTTTAATATTTACAGAAAAATTAGTATTTTTTCAATTTACATAATATTATTTAAATGTTACCTAAATAAAATTAATAAAAGCGGCTACAAATTTCTAATATTATATTGAACAAATATTTTAAAGCATGTCAAATGTTTTAGTTTGAAAACTACAACTTAAATATTTAACCATATATTAAATTTAAGTTATATTACATTTTGAAGTTTAAATTTAAATTTCATTATATATCAAAAGTTTTTTGAACTAAAAATTTAAACACCACTTAAATATTGTTGATATCATTAACAAAAAAAAGTGTTGTACCTTCCAAAATAGTTGCAAAAATTAGAGAAAAATTAAAAATTAAAATATAAATAATTATTCATGGGTTACAAGTGGGTACCCATGAGTTGGGCCAAAAAAGGCGGATAATTAGACAGCAGGTAAAATTACCCGTATTTTATTGAGTACAAAAAATGAGACCCATTATCCGTATTTTTTTGGGTACCAGTGGATTTGGATAATTTTTTGTCAGGTCTAAAAAGAAGGAACCCTTCCATCTCAAATCATGTGGGAATGTTTATACGCCATAACGGGTTATTTTGATGGGGTACAAGTTTCTAAATTTAATACTTTTAAATATTTTTTTAAAATATTGACGATAGTAAATAGTAAAAAAAATAATATATATTTTTATTTAGGTTGCTTTTCTTAACTTCAAAATACGTCAATGATCAATGACACAAATGCACATCAGTGTGAAAAAATATATGAGATAAATTTGTTGAAATATGTATATATTGGAAAAAAAAAAAAATTCTTGAATACGGTAGCTGTTGAAATTTCAGATTGTGTTCAACCTTAGTCCTCATAACTCTCGTTCACATTGAAAAAAGTCTCGCATCTTTAAAGGGCAAGAAAATATTGGCATTATGTCCATTGCTTTTTAGGCCTTTTGAAATCTTGACTTCAAAAATAAAAAAATGGAGAAGGATGAAAAGCAAAGAGTGGAAGAAAGACCAATAAATGACAAAGTGTGCATTTAGTGTCACCAACAATCACCCAACTTATTGTTTATCTTATTACATTATCAATATTGTTCAAACACTATTGCTTTACCTTTTTAACCACTTGCATCCACTGGGATTTTGTGCAAATGGACAAGTCAACCAAAAACCCTGAAATAATATGAGTGGAAAGTCCATATTCCATTTATATCAAACACACCTTTCAGGTTTAACTGCACCAATCCGTGGCCCAAATGACAAGAAATTCCAATGAGAGAGAGTTTCTTTTCCAAAGGGATATGAAAAGTTCAATGGCTTCTGGATATCCATATGTATATTTTATTTTATTTTTTTCTTATTCAGCAATTTGTTTAGAAGATAAAGGCGTTTGGTGATTCAGTGGTTGCTGCATGTAATTATTGTCCAGTACTCAATCTCAGGAAAAATGGAGAAAATTGTGAAAATTTTCAACTTGTTGAGTCTGCTGCTCTTGTTCCCTTTTCCTTCTTCTTCATTTCCCTTGTGCACTGACTTGAGTAAGTGTGTGTCGTGTGTATTTTTTTAGTGATTCTTGGACCTTTCAGTGATTTTTTAGTGTGTGTTAGCGTGTTTTTTCTAGTGATTCTTGTAAGCGTGTTTGCCATTTTTCTTGGGTTTATGTGGTTCTCTTTGTGTTGAAATATGCAGGGGCACCAACAAGCCCAAAGCGGCGTCTGGCCTTCTGTCCATACAATGGGAAAGTATGCTGCAGTCCCTCAGAAGATTTGCAATTGCAGAAGCGTTTTCTGGCCATGAACATATCTGATTCTGCCTGTGCTGCTGCTGTGAAATCAATTCTCTGTGCAGTGAGTTTTTGAAGTTCTGAATGAATCATCATTTTTTTGAAAACTGGGATGCTTGGTTTGGGCTTCTTTTTTATTTTGAGGAATCCCATGAAAGTCTTTTTTCCGAAATCCCATGATTCCGGGAATTTTATATTCCAGTGTCACAGACAAACAAATCCATCGACAAACATGTAGGTAGTTTCAATCTAGGCATTATTCCATTGATACACATTTGTAGGGGATTTTATTCTAAAAAGGGCGATTTTAAACATTTTGAGACAGTTTATAAGTTGTGGGTGTCTTTTCGGGACAAAACTCCACAAATACATCTTCAAACATGAAGTAGTACCAATCCTAGGCATTGTCAGCTGACACTTATTGGTAGGGGATTTTGTCTGTAAAGGGAGTGCATTTTGAGACAATTTATGAGTTATAAGTACTTTTTCAGTTAAAACTCCACCAAGCACATGTCAGTGATATAATGTCTCGGTGCGACTGCCTTCAAGTTTAACGATAGATTTGATCATCATCACATTTCATTAGAAAGAATTCTTTAGTGCTTCTTGTAACATGTATGTTTGGATTGAATGAAATATATCTTTGTGAGAATATCCCTCTTTCAAAATGATTCATTCAATCTTTATCTCACCAGACTTGTGATCCATTCGCGGCAAAACTATTCAATGTCGATTCAGAGCCTCGACCAGTTCCAATACTTTGCAATTCTACTGCTGGCTCAGCAGTGTCATCCTTGTCAAGCCAGACAAATAACAGCTTCTGCTCAACCGTATGGCAATCTTGTCAAAATGTGCTGATTTCAAATTCTCCCTTTGCCCCAGCGCTGCAAAATAAGGCCGGAGCTCCACAGAACACCACCGTTTCCAAGTTAACTGACCTCTGGCAATCAGAATCCGACTTCTGCAATGCATTTGGCGGTGCCTCAGATGAAAACTCTCTTTGCTTTGACGGCCAACAAGTTTCAATTGACAAAACAGATACATTGCCTCCCCCAAAAGGAATGTGTCTTGAGAAAGTTGCCAATGGTTCTTACATAAATATGGCTGCTCATCCTGATGGATCAAACCGGGCTTTCTTCTCCAACCTGGCCGGCAAAATCTGGATGGCCACTATTCCAGAACAAGATTCAGGGGAAGCATTAGGACTTGATGAATCAAGCCCTTTTGTCGACTTGACAGATCAAGTTTATCTTGATACTACTTTCGGGATGTTGGGGATGGCGTTTCATCCAAACTTTGCAACAAACGGACGGTTCTTTGCATCCTTCAACTGTGACAAAGAGAAGTCTCCCAGCTGTGGTGGGAGGTGTGCTTGTAATTCAGATGTCTCTTGTGATCCATCACAGTTAGGTTCGGATGTCTGCAAGTATCATACCGTCATTGCTGAGTATACTGCCAATGGAACTGCTTCAAGCCCATCAACGGTAAATCTTTTTTGTGTTACACATTAATGTTTGATTCGAAATGGACTTTTGGATAACGTTTGGATAAGGAAATGGGATACTTTAGAGTGTGAGTTGCATATGATTTACAGGCAGAAAGGGCGAGACCCCAAGAAGTAAGAAGGATTTTCACATTGGGGCTACCCTTCACAGCAAATCATGGTGGCCAAATTCTTTTTGGTCCGGCCGATGGATACCTGTATATCATGTTGGGCGATGGAGGAAGTAAAGGCGATCCCTATAATTTTGCCCAGAGTAAGAAGTCACTGCTTGGAAAAATTATGAGGGTTGATGTAGACAATATACCAAGTGAGTATTCACAGCATAAACCCTTGTAATGCTCACGTTTTCTTGTCTGCTTATTGATGAAATTTGCTCATTATTAAAGTTTATATTTCTTATGATCTCAGTTTTTGATGAATCTTGTTTAACAACTGTGGGGTTCTACTCAGGTGAAGAGGAAATAGTTAAGCTTGACCTATGGGGAAACTACTCTGTCCCTCAAGACAACCCTTATTCTGAAGATAAAGAAATGGAACCAGAAATATGGGCTTATGGTTTGAGAAACCCTTGGCGTTGCAGCTTTGATTCAGAAAGGCCTTCTTATTTTCTCTGTGCTGATGTTGGACAGGTAAATTATGTTTAGTAAGATGGTTTAAATCACACAAATCCTAGGAATAGGATACGGTCAGAAATAAATATATATTTTATAATTTAACTAATAACTGAGAGGTAAAATGAGACCCAATAGCTGGAACTGAAACTTTTATCCGACACCTACAATTTCGTATCGAGACATTTCAAAGCATAGGCCGCCTTCATCGTAAGGGACATTTTACTAGTCCAAATATGACAATATATCAAACATTTCGTACAAAGTAAACATGCCCCAATTTGAGTCTTTCCAGGATCAATATGAAGAAGTTGATATCATCTCCAAGGGGGGAAACTATGGATGGCGAGTCTATGAAGGTCCTCTTGTTTTCCAGCCTCAAAAAACTCCAGGAGGCAACACTTCCGCTGATTCCATAGACCCAATCTTCCCAGTGTTGGGATATAGCCATGCCCAGATCAACAAACTTGGCTCTGCAGCAATATCAGGTGGATACTTCTATCGTGCCCAAACCGATCCATGCACCTATGGAAGGTAAAAACACAAAGAAACCATTGTTCCATCTTCATATAATCTACACGAAAGATCCTTTTTGGCATTATGTCTCGTACGGATAAGAGGGTGATGCTACAGTTGACCGACTGCATCATCACCGTTGGATTAGGGGAACCACCAACTCCACCCTAACCCAACCGTCTTGGTTGGACCAAGTGCAACACACCCAGTCAACAAGAATAACACCCCTTGGAGGTCTTTCTCCACCGGCATATTTTTCCAGAAAAATTTATTTATTCTGTTTGGGTTGTGGATGTCGGAGAGGCCTATATATTTTTTTCTTTTAGCCTGTCGAATCAAGCTAAATGTGCCTTTGCCTCAATATGTTGTCTGCAGTTACTTGTATGGAGATCTGTATGCAAATCATATTTGGGCAGCATCAGAAAACCCCAGAAACAGTGGAAACTTTACAACCAGCGACATTCCTTTCAGCTGCGCACCAGATTCTCCCATCAAGTGTGACCCAGTGCCCAACAGCAATCTTCCTGCTTTAGAGTACATATATTCCTTTGGACAAGATAACAGGAAAGATGTTTACATTTTAACACAGAGTGGTGTGTACAGAGTAGTTCGTCCAAGCCGATGTAATTATGCCTGCTCAAAGGAAGTTGTGACATCTACAAACTCACCTCCGGCTGCTCCTTCTACCGGATACCTTGTTCGTTCAGATTCAGTAATCATGCTTTTTGTTCCTGCAGTTTTGCTTTTCCTGGAATTGTTCTTGTAATATCCAAGGTTTCTTGTACTGTGACTGAGAAGATACTAATCAATAATAGGTCTCCACTGTGATATTCAGCAGTGTTTCCCAGTGCTGATACACAGAGAAAGAGAAAAGGAGGACCAAAAGCAACTCCTCTAACAATAACAGTCGTCTCCGCCTGATCACTATACCTCCTTTTTGGGGAGGCACCCCTTCCCCCACAAAGAAAGAGGCCATCTCATAGTTTTTGGTATTGGTAGGTGATCCATTTTGTTTTCCCATTGAGGACAAACCTAAACCCTGTGCTCGAGTCATCATATATGCCATCTTTACCTATAAGGCATCATGGAAATCGTATCCAGCCCTCAAGAAGACACTGTTCAAGTTTTCAATATGCTTATGAATGGAATCTTCCTGCCTCCAAGGATTCCACCAATTTCCTGCATCGCATGGTAATAGAATGAGCAATGCAAAGGGCAGGCACTACAAATTCTTACAAACGAATTAACATACCCTGGTCCAAATATGGGCATAGTGAAAACTTTAATCTGATGCAACCATGTCATCGTTCTTCCAGTTCAAGCAGCCTTGGGAAAGCAACAAAATATATATTAAAAGGAAGTAAGAAATTCCAATCGGCAAGCAAAACAATAGAAATGCTGATAAAGCATCACATGATAACTTAGGAAGGTGGATCGGAACAAGTTATGCATTCTCTTATAGCATTGTGTAATGACTTACTATTGGTAAAATTGAAATCAGAAAAGCCACAAAAGGATTCAGTCATTTAAACAAATTGCAAATTAGCCACTTTTCAAGCAATTATATAATAAATCAATTTTAACAAGAAAAAAGGCATAAAAAGCAGAACTTACCAAAGTTCTCCGACACCCTATCAACAGTAGCTCAACCCATGCAGAGTGAAGATGAAATCCAGAAAGATCAAAACCAAACTACAAAAGTCTTGTCCTTCCACCTTTGTTATCATTAGTGAGACACTTCTCTACCGCTTCATCACAAAGGACCAAAGTCAAATCAATGTTCCCCTCCTCATAGCTCATCTCTGCAAAGGTGCAGTATATTTCTTTATCTGCAGATAATTCTTTTTTTCTCATCTCTTCAAAAAGTTCTTTGGCTTCCACGAACTTCTTCCTTTTTATAAAACCCTTAATTAGTGCATTATAAGTCTCAACTGTAAGAACATATCCCTTCTCAACCATTTCCTTATGCAAAAACCCCGCTTCCTTCATATTCCTTGCTTTGCAATGCCCTCGTATTAGTATATTATAGGTATTTTCATCCGGCACCACTCCCTGATGATGTATACCTCTGTAAATTTCAGTGGCTGCACGCATATCATTTCTAATACAGTGTTGTTTAATAAGAGAATTGTAAGTGGTGGCATTAGGCGTTATACCCTTCTCCAACATCCAGTTTAGCAGCTTCTGGCCATCTTCTAGCATTCCTGACATACAAAACCCATTCATCAGAACATTGAATGTAACAACAGTTGGTTTAGTCCCCCTCTGTAACATCTCATGAAGCAGCTGGTGCGCCATAACCATTTCCCCAGATTTGCAATAAGCATCCATTAGAGTAGTATAGGTAAAAGCATCAGGCTGTATCCCAGCTACCTCCATATCTTTCATTAAGTTCACTGCTTGCACTATATTCCCAGATTTACAGAGACCGTTGAGCAACGCATTGCATGTATAAATATTAAGAGCAAGCCCTTTTTCACACATCTCATGAAGAAGTTCGTTTGCTGTATCAACCTCCCCTTGTTTACAGAGCCCATCAACCAGTGCAGTGTAGGTGACCACATTTGGAATCAGCCCCATCTGAACCATCTCATTGTGACGAGAAAATGCCATTTTAATTTCACCCGCTTTGCAGTAACCGTCAATGAGCGTTGTGTAAGTAAATTCATCTGCTTTTAACCCAATACTAAGCATTTCATGAAAGAGCTGGTCTGCTTCTCCTACTTTTCCATTCTGACAAAGGCCACAAATCAGAGCAGTATATGTGATAAAATCAGGAAGAATATTCTGACTTCGCATTTCCTCATACATTCTGAATGCAGAAGCAACATTTCCAATTTTACTAAAACCATCAATGAGAGTTGTGTAGACTACATTATCAGGAAAAATTCCCTGAGAAATCATCTCCCTCAAAACCTTCTCTGCTTCTACCAGTTTACCAGCTTTGCACAGAAGAAGGATTATACTGTTAAAGGTAAATGCATTTGGCTTCAAACCTTTCTGGTGCATATTTTCAAAAACTTTTAGCACCGACGGAAGTTCTCCCTGATTACAATATCCATTGATTATTGTACTGTAACTTACCGCATCAGGAAGGCAACCTCTTAACTCCATTTGCAGAAGTAAGTTATGAGCTTCTTTAATGTTACTTGATTGACAAAGTGAGTGTATCACTATGTTATATGACATGGTATTCCACTGAATACCCACTTCAGAAAATTCACTGAAAACCTTTAATGACATTTTTGGACCATCAATTTCCTTTGACAGTCTGGAAAGGAGCAGGTTACATGAATCAAGAGAGAGAACCACACCATAATTCAACATCTTATCAAAGACCTTTCTTGCATCATCAAGGTGTCCATTATCAATAAGAGCTTGGAAGAAAATGTCAAAAACATAAGGATTTGAACCCCAATCCTTGTAAGTGTATATCAACTTTTCAAGAAACTGGGAGACCGAGGCATTGCCATCAGTAATGGGTTTTGTCCAGAACTCAAGACAAAGTTTTTGAGCCATCTTTAGATGTTTTGCAGCAGCAGCAATTTGTATAAGGATGCATCGAGCCTCAAGTGATGGGTCCCTTCTAATGCATGACCAGTCAAATAAATTCACAACTAGTCTATAATCATTTTTTATCTCCATGAGAACCCAAATGAGATGGTCAGGCCTGAATTTGGATTCAAATGGCCTCAGAATTCGGCGAAAGGGTTCACGGCGGCGGTGTTTGATGATAGTTGAGATATGGTGGACAAGTTCGGAGTCCTTTATAGAAGGTTTCTTTGGTGAATAATCAGGAAAAGATCTCACACCAGATGACCCGAGCATAGAAGAACTTGAAAAGCATACGAATGAGAGATGACCTCTGCTACAACTTGGGTGTAAATATCTGGAAAACAATTGATGACAGTATATGATGGGATGCCTCTTCATGCTGGGGGAAGAGATCCATCAATACAGATTTAAAAAATCACATGTCTGATTTGAAGTGGCTCTCCTGCAGGCTTGCTATTCACTCCATAACCTAATAGACAAAACATTGGTGCTTTAATCATGAATATCTTTACATCATTAACAAAGTTAATTAAGTGAAGACTCAATATTCAATTCCAGAACACACTATCATGCACATAAACACAGACTCAGAAGCAAACCTTTAGTCCCTTAGACAAAGACCAAGCATTGATATGTCTTAAAAATCCGTTCTGACCAATTACCTCATCTTATATTTTCAAATTTTACTCAAAATTCAAAGTATACCAGACCAATGACTAAATGCCAGGAGCATCAAGAGATCACATTCATGCATAACCCTCACATCAAACTCAATCTTCCATAAAGAAACAAATCGACATTGGCTGTAGTTCGACATTGTCCATATGCTAACTTTGAATCCATTCATAATCAAAGCAGGACTCAAGTATGCTATTGCTCCACAATTCCCTTTAACAGTTCCAGTAGGTCAATCAGCTACACAAGAATGTCTCTTTAATCTAACTACAAAACAAACAATTTCATATCTTCTACAGCTTTAACAATGATTGTTGATTAAACCCAAACATCAAATTAGATTAAAGCCCACAACCATTAGATGGTTGCTAATTCATGCATTTCAGACCAAATGCATATACATATACAGGAATATATCGGGCACAAAAGTAGAAATAAGTAAAAACAATTCATCAAATATGTAATGAGCATACACTGTAATGCATTTCACAGCAACCACTAACGATTGAACCACCAGAAATACTTAAACTTCTTATATAAAATCACAGAAAATAATTAAACCAACATGGTAAAAGTTCAGTCTTCATCACAATCTTCCTGGAAAAAAAAAAAGGAAGAAGAAGAAAGAAAGAAATCTTTCAACATAGGAAGTCGAGCAAAAATAGCAAAAGAAAACCCACGAGAATTATAAATTTATAAAATAAAAAATGAAAACCCAACTTATTATTATTCAATCCGAAAATCAAAGGATTTTCTGAGGCAACCTGCAGGAGAAGAAAGTGTTGAAGAAGGCGACCTTCAGGTTTGGACAGTTTCAACTTTCAATCTTCGGAATTTTTGCGTATTTTTGGTTATTTTATGCACTCCTTTTGACTTATGGGCTTTTGCTACAGCCCAGATCTTTGGGCTTTTAACTTGAAAATTGAATTTGGGCTGTGGCCCATATAATTGGGCCTGTGTGAGAAACTAAATTTGGGCTGAATTGAAAGATTTATTGGTTTATGGATCCAAAAAGTATGCAGGTTCCACGTGGGTCCGATTGAAAAACACTAAATTAAAATAAAATAATAATAAGTTGTATTAGACTTGTAAAATTCATCCAACATCCTAAGGCAAGGCATAATAAAAAATTATGAATACATAAAACACGATTTATTTAAATGAATAAAAGCATCTTTAGAATAGAGAATAGCGACTTCTTTATCAACTTGTTGGATGTGGACTATAGATCCCACACACTCTAATTTTTGTATATATAATTCAAAAGTGAACATTGATACATTATTATATAGTGCATGATCAATAAATTATGGAACCAAATACTAAAGCAAAATTGAAAAGAAAGATAACATTTAGATTTTCACTTAAATTATGTGGATAATATAAATTGTTTTTAAAATGAAATAACCTACTGCTTGTCCCCTACTAGGTGAGTTGTTGAGTACAATTGGAATAAATTTAGTGGATTTGGGGAATAATGAAATTAAAGACCACCATATATCAGTAGAATCCCTTCTCAAATATTTTGAGTCATTTATTTTAAGTAGTTACATGTACATGTCAAATATGTACTTTATGTGCAAATATTTTATATATTTAATATTTATTTATGATATAAAATAAAACAATAGAATATCAATTAAATAAAGAATTTAATTGTTTTCGTGTATCAGAAATTAGATGTGCAAATTAGTCGAATCAATTCGTGGATCTCACGGGCCGAACTCCAACTGTTCTGAGTTCAATTTTATTCTGAATCAGTGTCAAGATGTATGTATCTAGGCTTCAAGCTCCTGATATGGTATATAATTAAATATTATTTTTATATTATTACTAAATATATATATATATATTATATTACTAGTATTTTATTTTGAGTTCAAACTCAAACTCACAATTATTTCAGCTAACTTGATATATCGAATTTAATTGAATCAAACTGAATTGAGTTTCAATTTTATCGAGTCAAATTCAAACTAAAAATATTAAATTTATGGACCTCAAATTTAAAAATTTTCTTCAAATTCCATTAGACCTAATAATATGTCCATCTTGACATTGGGATTTTTGGACAAGTAGCAGGGATAGCTGATATAGCACCACATTTCTGAATTCAAAATTTACCTTTTCATCATATTAGAATAATTAATAAAACTTATTAACATTAATTAATACTAGGAAAAAAAATTTGAATAGGATACTTCCAAGGGAGCAATTCATGCACCGACAAATGCGAAGATCTGAAAATCATGTGGAGTGATTGACAACTGAACACTCATCTTGATTATCTATGGAAAAATATATAGGTTACTTAATAAAAATAAATAAATAACAATATGGAAATATTAGTTCATAACATATTCTTGTTTTTGCATCAATATTTCTACTACTGTATTGGGATCTTAACCTTGTCATATAAATTGCCAGCCGATATGAAAGTAAGAATTTTTCTTGCAATTTGTGCAAATTTATGAAAGCAAAACATCAAAGAGTATTGAGATTGGTGAACTCAAAAGGTAGCAATCCTTAAACTTTTGGTAAACCTAAAAATCAATCCCCATAAATAAATTTTTAAATCTTTTTGTAATTAAATATTTATAAACCAATACAAGTTTAGATCATTCAAAATTGACACGCATTTATCCAAAATATTTTTGTTAAGTGTTTTTCTTCTCATATAACAAAATCAATATAAAATTCAGAAAAGAACCAAACGTAAAAAAAATGTACATAGGATTTTAATCAATGAATTTCAATAATTTTAATAATGAAAAAGTTTGTTTCAATGGCAAAATATAACTTGCCAACTCCATTTTTATAGTAAAATTTTCTCGCTTGATTGATACGTGAAAGCTCCATGCTAGAACCAATTCGTCCCAAATTACTATAGTTTAGGAAATCCTTATAGGTCCATCTAAAAATACATACACACACACATTTATGGGTTGGCTTGTAATTTATGTGAACTTTCTATACTCTAGCATGATATAACAATTGTTGATAAATTGACTTAATGTACACAATATTCTTAAAAGGAAAAAAGAGGTCCTTTGAACATATCTACTAGAGTTATAAGTAACACCAATATATGGAACCAAGGGCAAATGTGGAAAATTAGAACCATGTGTCACATCTATATATTTCAAGCCTACTCTAACTTCTCTTCCCACCCCACTCTTTCACTAGTATTCATTCATTCACAATGAAGCCCAAGAACTCATCCATCACTTTAGTTTCCTCATTCTTGATCATATTTCTTCCCTCTTTAATCTTATCACAGACCTGCCAAAAAACCTGTGGCAAACTCCCAATCAAGTATCCCTTTGGCACCGGCCCGGGCTGTGGCGATCCACGCTTCCAACCATACATAACCTGCAGCCAGCAGCAGCTCACATTCACCACCCACACTGGCTGCTACACCATAACATCCATAGACTATAACAGCCAAGTTATTTACATTTCTGATCCGTCCATGTCGACTTGCTACTGCACACAGCCCAGCAGAGGCTTTGGCCTAGACTGGAACGCCCCTTTCAGTTTCCATGATGATACCGTTTTTGCTCTACTTGACTGCTCAACAGATTCTTCACCAATCTATAGAGCTAACGGTGGAGGAAATAATTCAACTTTCCCTATGTGTGATTCTCAGGGCGGCTCCATCTGCAGCTGCTTGTATTCTTGTGAACCAATCAGCAGGCTTAGTCTCCCTATATCCACTTGTTGTGTTTATACACCGGTGGATCTTGGCCCTTCGTTTGAAATGGACTTGCAGAAACTTCATTGCACATCTTACTCAGCCTTGTATGGATTCAACGGCCAAGAATCCAATCCTGTTGGATGGGAATATGGGATTGCAATTAAGTATAAGTTCAATTTCAACAACGATTATCCAGCATTGTGTGCTAGCTGTGAGAAAAGTAATGGAGTCTGTGGATTCAATAGTGATCCGTATAAGTCATTTGCTTGTAATTGTCCTGGTGGGTTGAATACAACAACAGATTGTTTATATGGAGACTCCTGGAGCTATGGTTCAAGATTTCTCCCATGGAAACCTGGTAAGTGAAAGAATTTTTACCTCAAAATTTCCTGCATTTGTTGTTTCTGAGGTTGTTTCTTTGAAATCTGACATAATGTTTTGCTTGTAGGAACTCTTCCGTCTTCTCCTTCACATGGTTCATCCTGTTGGCCTTCTTTATGTAGGCTGAGAAGGAAAATTTAGCAAAAATTCATTCAGTTAGTTTCAAATATGTGACGAGTCACATGATCTTGAATAGCTCTTGACAAGTTTCTGCATTGAGGAAAATCATGTTATCCTCTCTCCGATGTATATCGTGGATATTGTCTTCCTAAAGTAAAAAGATCATTCAAATGCAGAGATTGAATTCCTTGTTCCTATTTGTCCATTAGTTGAAATCTTGTACTGCTATCAATCAAGAAGAATGGAACTTGTTCTATGTGTTATCAGTGACTTGATAATCAATGAACCAGAAGACTATAGTAGACCTAACTTAATATGTCCATTGTTTCCCCGAGGTGAATCAACATGTGATCAAGCATATTGGATGCCAAAGGACATCCATTATATCTTAGACGAACCTGGCGAACTTTGATCATTCCATCTGTTTGGAAAGCATAAACTTTTTGTTGAATAACTTTATCTCACAAGTCATAGCCATCCAGATTCAAGTTCTCACAAGCCCGTGGGTCAAGAAGTTAAGCTAAGTATGTGATACAGCTTGAAAAAGTAGACCTTTGAAGCCTCAAGGAATCAGCTGCATAAAAAAATAGAAGGAACAATAATACCTCATGGAATATGTTCCTTCTTTAAAGCACCTCCACTCAAAGAGAACCCACTTTCCTTACAAAAATGTTCTTTCTTTATCCCAGATACCATCGGAAGCTTCAGATAGCGAAATGTATAGTTATCATTTGCATCCCCACTACACCCTCAGTCTCTAGACAATCCTGAAAATCCTCCACCTGTGACTTTGAGCAAAAGTGGAAAAACAAAGACGATGATAATGAAGATATCAATCATCAAGTGTAAAACAGGTTTAAGCTGTAAAAGTGTATGAAAGAAAACAAGAGCTTTCAGAGTATTTCACTAAAATGAAAAGTTGCCCAAAAATTTAAGCGCATCTGGAGCAAGGTTTTGCAGCAGATTGTCATACCAACAATTCAGTAAAGACCCCAGAAGTAAAAATTTCAGCAGATATCACAGGTGAAAGCCTGCTGCCAGTTCCAAGAATATTATATGCTTTCCTGTTTAATCTCTCTACCAAAATAAAATCAATATGACATATGTTAGTTCAACTTCTGCAATGGCTATCTACTTTGACAACTTAATCCGATCTTAGTTGAAGATACCTCTTGCCATATATAAGTAAGGAAAATAGAAATTGGAAAGAGGACATTAGTGGAATAAGAGAATAATCAGCATTCAAATATTGCTGTTAAAAACTCTTGATATCGACCTCAAGAGTAGTTGAACAGTAACATAATCTGAAGAGTAAACAAATTCCTAGCATCTGTGAGCCATCAGAGTAACAAAAATGGGGCCCCAAAAAGAGGTGGGGTTCAAAAAATGAATGAACTAGAAAAATAATCAAAATGCCCCAGAGGCCCAGCTACTCGAACTATGTACAATCTAACAAAGAATCTTCTTTCTTGTTTTGTGCGCTCGAATTCTCCAACTTCATCACAAGCAGTCATCTCATGTTGCAGCATTGGGGTTTCCCAGTAAGTCGCAATTTCTCCCATAAGCAGGTCATCTGTCTAGGAGACTGGTAATGTGCTGTATAATAACCCTCAACACATCCAAACTGACAGAATTTCAAGCTATGCATGTACTCAACCGGCCTTGACCTGTTGAACTGTTCCACCCACATTCCCATGCTAACATCTTCCATCTTGAATAACTGAATCATCGGAAAAGAGAATCTCAATTTGGTCAGCAAAAACAACCTAGTTAAAACTAGCAACATCAAAACTCAAACCACCACCACACCCCGGGGGTGGGGGTTAAATCAATGGGAAGGACTTACTCTTAGTTTATGTTTCTCAAACTCAGATACAGCATAGTGTGCTATGTCAGATGATACAATATAACCAGGCCCATTTGCGTACGGTGGATAGACCTCCTCCGGCCATTCCTGCAGACCCACAGGAAGAAAATGACAGTGATCAATGCCATGTAAAGGACTTGTTTTAGACTTCCGACAAAATTATTGAAAAGGCCAGAACATTTAAGATAAGCAATCTTGGATTCTCTTCAACTTCCTTCACCCGCATGGTTATCATATTGGAAGAATAGAGGTAGAAAGTTTCTGGAGTAATGAATTCAACTCAACACGACAAGCTCACGGTTACTTCTTAACATATGTGTGTGTATTGAGAACTTTTGTTATATGCAGCAAACGATAGCATACCTCATGCATAGTCTTGACCAAAAACAAGATGGAAGAATTTCTATGAAATCCTTAGACCTTAAAATGAATTTTTATATCAGAAACAATTCATGACAAAAATATTTCAGCTTAAGAACCCATTTAACCATCATTTCACCCCCCCAAAAAACTGCAATAGTTAATTCTTAAAACTTAGGCAGTTAAGATTTTGCATTGTTGGACTGAATTATCCTTTGACGACTTAGTATAAAAATTACTGAATTGGGTTTCATTTCAGTTATAGAATTAGACAGGAACTTAAAATTAAAGAATATTTTTTGGATGCATTCGACACTACAACATTTACTTTGAACGACAAACTTATAAGGCCAGAATATTTATTAATTTAATAAAAAATGAATCTTTTTAAACTTTCACATGATTAAATTCTAATTAAGATATAATTTCACGTTTAGCTTAACTACTACACAATTAAAGTTTCATAGATATATTTCAATGAATTTTAAATTTTACTATCAATCAGTTACAATTTTATTTATTCAATATTTGTAAAAGATTTCAACAGAATTTAATTTAATGGACTTGAAAAGAAATAATATTTTTTAATTCATTCAAAAGAAAAAATCAGTTTTCTCTTCAATATAATTTATCTACCCGAAAGTGCAGGAAAAACTACCTCTATCTTAAAAGCGATATTGAAAATGAATTTCACAGGATTTTTGTATAGAAGAATTTATATCAAAGTTCTTCTTCTTCCTTTCATTTTTTTTTTTTTTAGGGTTTAATTAATATTCAGAACTAAGTTCTACCACATGACCTTTTTCTTTGTCTAATTTCTCATGACATAAGTACATAATTGGTAATGCAAAACCTAAATAACATGAATATTTTTTTCATGCAAATTTGCAACTTAGCCAGTTTTATGTTACTATGTATCGCATCTCAATATTGTAATAACTGGCAATTAACAACTACACCTCAAATTTGAAACAAGTAGCAAATAGTGACATCTGCACATTTAGTAGATGAAAATCTCATGTGTAAAAAGATCTAATGCATGAACCTTTAAATGTGTTGGCAGGTTCAGCTGATTAACTTAAACTAAAACATGTCTTGCCACAGAATTATGATCAGCTTTGGCCCCAGGGCACAAAAGACGAAATATACCACGCAAAGCCACTAAGTTGTCCAAGTAATTACTTAAAGTAAATGGCACAAACAAAATTATATACAATTTACCCCTAGGGAATAAAAGAGATTTATACAGAGAAGCAATAACATTAGAAACGATAAAATAAAATAATCCAACAAAAAAGATTGGAAGACAAAGAGATCTAAGAGATCATACCTCATAAGTGACTGCCCATTTACCATGTCGTAGAGGCCTGTGATAGTAGTTGATATTTCCAATATAGAAACTTCTACCACTTTGAATTTTGTTCACTTCCATCATCACAGCATCTATCCTTACAAACGTATCATCATCACATTTCATAATATACTTAGCTGCTACTGTGCGAACCTAAAACAAATAGACACATGAATGCTAAAGGAAGATTATGGCAATATGCAAAGAATCTGAAATCTTGATCTAGCACGGATGACTCACCCCATACTCACAGATTGCAATAGTCTTCAGAACAACAAGGTCATAGTTATCCATGTAAGGCACTATAACAATATCACCAAAATAGTCTGCTTCTTTCATGAGTTCCATGTTCACTTCCTTTCTAGCGTGCTGCCAAATGCAAATCAAAGAAATAAAATGGACATTAAAATCAAGGCTTTCAAATAGGTTGGAGTTTCAACTGACATTTCCCATCTGTTATAGAGTCTAACCATTGCTACAAAGAAACGAGTGACAACATTTGAAGACTTGACTGTATCATACTGCATCCAGGATTTTCTAACTGCCATCCGCTCGGCAAAATGATTGCCAGCAGAGAGGATGCCAATAAAGAGCTCCACAGGTCCAGTGGGGAGATTTGCAGCTTTCCACTTGGAAGACAGTTCCAGATGCCTCCGTGGAGCAGTACTTGGATGTGAAGTAGGCAAAGACGCAGCAACAATAGAATGAACGTCAACATCCCCATCCAAAAACAGTCCCGTGGCATCCTCAAGAGTAAAACCCTGTCAACATCAGATGAACATTCAGATGTCAACATATGTTACAACTTCTCCATACAAGAGTTACTACAGAAGTACTCACAGGACGATATGGAAAGGACGAAATATGTCTCCCATCTGTATTGATATGATACCCTTCCAACCCAGCAATAAGTGTAAGTACAAACAACTTGTTCTCTGCAAATGGAAACGGCCAATCAACAGTAACCTTCTTTGTCCTCCCAATCAGCCTTTTCAACCACCATGTGGCCTTTGATTCTTCAGACCCACTATCATCACGTATCCATTTCTCACATTTCACCTGTCCATCAACTTCATACAATCGAAAAGGTTAAAAGAACACATTATTTCCAGGACAAAAATACAACTGAAACACCCAAAAAATAATTTAGTTTACATACATAAACAGGTAAAATCATGTCAGCTTACACTAGATAACTTTTACAATTTACTTACAGCAAGGAAGTTTTTGGATTCCTAAGGCAACTCATTAACTGAACAGTTGAAAACTAATAGGAGCTACCTTACTATACATGCAACAACAAATCTAGGTTGTGAAAGTAATCCAATATATCATAGACAAGCAATAGTCAATTACTACTCCAGAATTTTAAAGAAACAGAAAAAATCAAGTTCTCAGATAATCAAACAGTTTACAAGCATTCGACATTTCATCCACTACCATTGACTCAAAACTCCATTCCATAGAGCATCAAAAACTGAAATCAGACATCCACATATATAATTAACAGCCATTAACAATAATAAAGCTACGTCAGATATTTTTCTCAAACAGTAAAGTCATGCAAAGTTACACCAAAATATAGTATGGTTTTAACTAGCACATGAACTCAGAGTACTGAAGCCCCTCACCAGTTTCCTCGTCAGCCCTTGACTTCCACCCTTCACACCGCTGAGCGGAACCCCACTGCATCCTATAACAGGTATTTTGCTCGATCACTGGACGCCCACCCCAATCCCCCTTTAACCTGGGATTGAAATGCAGTATCCTAGGTGGTTCCTCCCCATCTACAGCCCTCAACCCCTGCAACTCCATGATAAACTGGGACACCATCTTTCTCACACCACCCATCTTCGCCAGCGTTATCATCTTTGACTCATTATCCAAATGGGCCCGCCGTGGCCTCCCAACCACCGTTATGTGGGACCCCAACGACAAACCACACGGTATCACCATCATTTTCCCTTTCCTCACAAATTCATCCCCAGTGAAGACCACCGAATTTGGGCAGGGCTCCTCTGCCCTCTTCATCGTCACGTTCTCCACCTCATTCTGCAATTTCCCTGACTTCAGATCCTCCAATACTTTCTTACCTGATGCAAATGCATCCCTAACTATCCTATGCAACTCAGAAAATTCATCTTTACTCACACTATTAAATGCATTATCATCAAAAATGAGGCCCGAAATCTTCTTAAATTCTCCCATTTTCCTCTCCTGCGTCCTAAAGACCGGCTTTTCTTTCTCTTTGGTTGAAAACTGATTATCATTTTGGGTTCTGATTATTGGATGGGAGATAAGGGGTAAGGTGGGCTCTCCCTCGGGGATTCTAACCCTAACCCAGCTCTCAAAACCACAGGAATCTCAAAGCTAATAAAAGTTAAATACAAAAACAGCAAACCAGTCAACACCTGAATCGATCGGAGCCGACTCAGTGAGATCAGCGAGTCGAACTTTGCTCGCTTATTCGAACCCATTTCAGAAAAGGAAAAAACAAATAAAACCCCAAAAAAAATCTGGGCTTTTTGAGTCCTCAAGAGGATACAATCGCAGATCAAGGACTTGTTTTTCGATTAAAGAACGGTTCTTCTTTTTGTCCCTAAAAAAGATGAGGTTAGTTCATCAGCCCAGATGAACTAACACACAAATATATTTATACATATTAACAAGAAAGAGAAAGAAAAAATTTGCTCTTATTTAGATAACCGAAAGCGGAAACTGATGAACCCAATGCTGACGGTTGGAATGCGTTTCAAGGTGAAGGTTTTTTGAGGCGTATCAGATCAGGTGCGGTTGGGAGGAAATTTTTAAAAAGAGGAAAACGTCGCGTCAGGACTCAGGCTCTGATGAATCATGAAGACAAGGCAAACGATGTCGTTCAGCTGTCATCAATATATATATTTTATTCAATGTGTAATTAATTAACAATTAAATGTAGATTAAAATTTAATGTTTATTGTAAGAAAGACAAGTGGCCATGGAATGAAACATTTTTCAATTTCCATTTAAGGCAAAAGAGTGGGTGAACTGTCTGTCAATAGTCTTTCTTGTTAATGACTTAATGTCAATTAATCTGGATTTTAATTAATGGATTAATATGAATATATAATGTACAATAAAACAAGGTTTTAATGTGAGATTAATGGGGCTTTACTGCTGATTTTTCCTTTTTTTCCCTCATTTTGATGTTTAAAAAAAATTTTGAAAAGATGAAACGTGCATTAATAAAGGGTTTAGTTTATAGGTGCAAATTTACATTTATTTTTTAAAATTAACATAGCTCAATTGTTAATTACCTAAGCTAGAAGTTTATTACTGCCTTCGTTCAAATTAATTCTTTTTATTATTGATCATGGATATGATGAAATAATTAAAAGACTTTTTTACCCTTGGATTTAAGTCAAAATATCGTTTTAGGAATAAGGTCCATGTCTTTTTATTTGGATAGACCCCAACCCAAGTGATGATCTGTTGTACAACCCATTTTCTTGATCGTCAAATAGGAATGTGTTGAATAATCATAGCACTTCATTCAACCTCGATGTAATAAGTCCATATAATCCCTAACCTATAAATCTTCCATAATTAAGAAGAGTGAGAACTTTTAAATAATATATTTCATTCTCTATTACATCTCATATTTCGTTTCATAAATATATGACACGTGTATTAATTATTTTTTATAAAAATAATTGATTGAAAATTAGATATACTTGGTATAAATACAAAAAGTTGGAGTAGAAAATACAATAGATGATCTAAAGACTTTGCTACAAGTATTGCTTCTTTATTTAACGACTTCGACATTTGATTTGGTTTAAGTATTGGAGGAATATAGTTGGGATCCTCCCAGCAACCTCTTATGATCTGATTCTGTGGTTCAATTTTAGGTTTCATAATTCGATTAGTCATAGCAACAAAGAGAATAGTATTTAATCTAAGTAACTTATTGACGATCCTAAATCAATCAGTCAATTTAATTTTTCTCAATAAAAATTTTATGAAGATCTCGCAATTGTTGGTTTGAACGACTTCATTTATGAAAAGCCCAAACAAGTATGAAGTTCCAAACGCAGACCACCATTTCTAAATTCGTGTTGGCCCATTTGTTTGATGTAGGGTTGTTCAAAGTTGGAAGTTAATTTAAAATTGATTGTCGAGTGGTCTATGGTCTAGTGGTATAGGTCTTCCACTTAATGTAGAAGATTAGGAATTCGAGTTCGAATGAGCTCTTGATATAGGTACATATGTATAAATAAAAAAATTAAAATTGATTTGAATTCGATTGACTTTTAAAAATTTTATTCTATTAAAATAATTGACTAATCAAATTTGATTATAAATGTTTCTAATTTAAAATAAGTTGTCTAAACATGGAACTAAACAATTAGATCCATAAAAATCCATATGCAAATTTTAGTGATATGTTTATTAAATTAATAATTTTATATATGTTTGTAATACTAATAAATATTTTAAATAAAATGAAATATATTATGTCGGCCTTAAATTTATGTTTTGCTATTAATATATATTGAGGATTACCCTTAAAAATATTAGTTAAAAAAAATAGGATTGCTAAAAAATGAAAATAAATGTTAAAGGTAATCATATATGAACATTTACTTATGGCCAATATATAATGTGAAATAAGGGTTATGGTCCAAATATTAACTTATGATCAATATATGGCAAAAAATTGTCAAAAACTTAAGTTTGATTTAAATAATTTTGCGAAGGTTATATATTACATAAAACTCAAAGAAAAAAATAAAAATAAATAGAAAAATATTTACTGAGATTAAAAAAAAAAAATATCACATTTCGAATGCTCGACAAACCCAAATATAATATTAACAGACAAAAATCCTATCTGATATAAGGTGAGATTTGGTTATACAAACTGATGGGAGGATTTGAGTTAATAGACATAAATCCTATATGATATCTCAAATGCTATTCAATGTATACATCTAGTTTAGTTATTTAATTTAATTTTTAGTATATTAAACAAACAAAAAATCAACTCTCTCTTCTACCTCATGCTATAAGTTTTCTTCATCTCTATCTTTTCTCTAATTATATTATTTACTCTCTCTTTAATTTTATTCTTTTTATTTTTTTAAACAGTACCATTTTATATTATATATTCAAGCAAATATATATATATATAAACTAGTTGAGAATTTTTATTATTATATAAAGATCAATAAGTATTTTTAGTTTTATATATTAAGACTTTAAAGGCACACATCGAGATGGGGGCTGTTTGGTTTCATTTCAACACTCCATTTTCATATTTTTACTATTTTAAAAATAAAACACATAATTTTTTACACATTTTCAATCAGCATCATTTTTATTTTTATTTTCAAAACATATTTTTCAATAGCCCATATATTTTCTCCTAATAACCTATATATTATTTTTTTTTATTCTATTATTTCTATTTCTCTCCGCCTACAACCTATTAAAACCAACATAATAATTACTTTTCCAACAATCTATTCAAATACAAATTCATTTTCAATTCATTTCCACTAACTAACTTTTCAAATTTTAGAAATGATGGAAATGAAAATTGAAAATGGAAATAAAACCAAACAGGCCCTTAATTTTCAAAACTTTTCAAAATTTCAATGCATGTAACTTGTATTAATCAATAAATATGGATATTTAAAATAATAGGTATATCTTAGGTATAAAATATATAGGTATCTTTTGAATATAAATCCTGCTCAAACTCATTTTATTATTTTTAAAGAATTAAATATAATAAACATTATTTGCACCTAAATATAGATATTTTTTTCTCCTCTCTCTCTTAATTTGTTGCATTTCTTAAATTTCCCTTATTACTCCGCAGGGCAAAGGGATATTTGCCTACTATCTCTTCTTCTTTATTGTTGTTGTTATTATTATTTATTTGGTTATTTATTTATTAAATTTTGGACAAAGCGAGAAGAAAAGGATAAGGCGTGCATGCACGGAGTGACTTTATCCTTTAGCCTACGAAACTTGAAGCAATTAATAGGTTTACTACACTTGTCTAAGAAACACTATCCAAAGTTATGCTGTTCCATCCCTTAGTCAAACTCTGCAGGTTTCACGATTCCGATGCTTTTAATAATATTCAACCTCAGATTGTGAAAAAGTCTTCTGCTAAAGTTCAGAAAATACATTTTTCCAACGTCCATATGTATAATATTTGGAAAAAAGTTTGGGGAATGTTTGATTATATTTTTTTGTTTGATTTTATTATGTATTTTGGGAGAATAAATTATTAAAAAATGCAAAAGATATTTTTTGGTATGTTTGTTTATGTTTTTTGGGAGACATTTTTTACTGTAACAGTCAAATTAATATTTTTTTTGTTGGATTTTTGGAATAAAAATAAAATTGAGTGATTTTTTTAATGTTAGAATAATAATAAAATATATATATATTATGTATATATATATTGAAGAATGTGCGTTTTGGAGGGTAAATTGAGATATGTTTTGATTATATTTTCCCAAAATGATATTATTTTTGGAAAACATAACCAAACACTCCCTTGATTTTCATCAAATTCTCAAACTATGAAATGATATAAATCACACCGGCTGAGTTGTCAATTGGTTTTAGTAACATCTCCTTTGTACATATATGTGTGGAGTTCAGAATTCAAACTCTAATGAGTCATAAATATGCGTACATGTATAAATATTAAAAAAAAAACTAGAAATCATATTGTATTAACATAATATAAATTTTATTATCCACGTGGGACTAGAAAGTATGTGCAATTTATTGTGGTAACACAATGAAAATGTAATTGATGTGATATTTATTGTAAAAATTATTTCTCTTAGAATATTTTCAAAACATACAATTGTCTCTCAAAATATTAAAATAAAAATAAATAAATAACGCATTCCCGAATCAACTATTAAAAATCCATTCTCTCAAAACAAATCTCCTAGAAACACCAAATCACAAAAAGAAAGACCCAAATCACTCTCATATGATATAAACCTAGCTAAAAGCTCAAAATCACCCAAAGAAAAAGCTTTCACAAACACCCTTTTTAAACTTTTTGTATTTAATAATTTCACATCTAATATGTATAAAAAAAAATATACAAGAAGCAAAATAGCACTGTGAACTATATGGAACCAACGGTTCATAAATTAAAAAAATGGATTCAAATTACTCATATATATATATATATATATACTATAGTATTAAATAAAATTTGTACCATAGTACGTAGTCTGGTGCAAATTAAAGGAATAAATGCGTCTAGCCGTCGATTACATTTCCTTCTTAACATATCCTTCAAACTCAAAGTGAGATAACATAAACAATGTTCCTGCAAAAATACTAATACGGTATTTTTTATTTTTTTTTTCCTAATTTTATGTTGGGGAAAAGTTCATGCAAATGTTATATTCACTAAGAATGTCTGTTTTGTCGTTGCACACATGTATTGCATTACAAATGCTATAACTATGGAGCACATTTCAAAACGTTTTAAAGCATACATAACATGTATTACATTACAAATGCTACAACTAAGGAGCACATTCCAAAACGTTTTAAAGCATATACAACGAGAATAGAACAAGAAACTACGATCTTCCCTAAGAAACCAATCATCAATCATCAATAGAAAATTAAAAAACAAGAAATGGCCGAACTCCAGAAGTTGTCAATTCCAATAGTAAAACCAGACGCCAACCATTAATGCCATCATCGTTCTTATAGACCCAAAAGCCTCCATTTTTTGTCCCGTTATCAACCAACACTCTTCAATGCCAGATTCCTCCGCATTATATATATGATCAGATCATCTGTAACTTAACTCAAATGACGAATTCTTTGGATAAAGATCAAGAAACATAGAATTCCCTTTAGGTAGAAAGAATATTTTCCTCTTTTTTCGAAGCGATAATACGTGATAATGGCGAGTTTTCCTAGAGTCAACGATTGCCCGTCGATCGGGAGAGAAAAGGATACGGTTGTGGCGGCCATGGACGGAACTTTGCTGATAGAAAGAAGCTCATTTCCGTACTTTGCGTTGGTTGCTTTCGAAGTTGGCGGGATTCTACGGCTTATGTTCTTACTCCTCCTTGCGCCGCTGGCCGGAATTTTGTACTACTTCGTCTCCGAGTCCGCCGGAATCCGCGTGCTCATTTTCTCGACTTTCGCCGGAATGCGTGTTTCGGACATAGAAACGGTCGCGCGTGCCGTGCTGCCTAAGTTTTACACCAGCGGCCTTCACCCGGAGACGTGGCGCGTGTTCTCGTCGTGCGGGAAGCCGTGCGTGCTGACGGCGAATCCCCGGATTATGGTGGAGGCGTTTTTGAAGGAATTTTTGGGGGCGGATTTGGTGGTGGGAACTGAGGTTTCGACGTATGGAGGAAGAGCGACGGGGTTTGTGAAGGGGCCGGGGGTTATGGTGGGGAAGAGTAAAGCCAACGCGGTCAAGGCGGCGTTTGGGGAGGAAGCGCCGCAGATTGGGTTAGGGGACAGGCGTATGGATTTTCCCTTCATGACTTTGTGCAAGGTTTGTGATTAGTACTATTTTTGTTAACATAGCTCTACAGTTTTACATTTATTGTTATTATTTGATTGATTAAAGAAATTAATTTGTTGGTCTATAATCATTTGAAATTGTTTATAATTGGTGTCCAATCGAAATTAATTGGATATAATTCTTGAATAAGAATGGAGATTCTATGTTTTATGATGGATGATCTAAAAACAAAATAAATATCTGGAAAGAAATTTTTCTTTGTATATAGGTGCATGCGAATATGAAATATGTAGTACAGAGTCTAATTAAAGTCAATGAATTTAAATTGATGAAAATATTATAAATTGATATATAATAAAATTTGAAAATCTCATCAAATCTAACACTCTTTTATACTTAGATAATTACAAACGTAATATCAAATCGATAAAAAAAAATAGAAATAATTTTAGAAAGCCAGACATTTTTATTTGAAAAGTATTTGTGTAGCATTTGAGATAATAAAATCATATATTGACAAAGTGCCTAAAGTGCAACATATATAGAGCATTCACTTCTTACTCTTTTTAAATTATAAATTAAACAAATAAGTAATTTACTCATATAAATAAGAAATATATATATATATCTATATGTGATTTCTAAATTTATTTATTTTTGGACATATTTAAATTTTAAAATTAAATGCAGGAAAGTTACATTGTGCCGCCAAAACCAGAAGTGAAGCCCGTTGCAATTGACAAGCTTCCGAAGCCCATCATATTCCACGATGGCCGCCTCGTCCAGAAGCCTACCCCTTTCCTCGCTTTGCTCACCATCCTCTGGATCCCAGTCGGCTTCCTCCTCGCCTGCCTCCGCATCGCCGCTGGCGCCCTCCTCCCTATGCCACTTGTCTACTACGCTTTCTGGGCTCTCGGAGTCCGCGTCACCGTCAAGGGCACCCCTCCGCCGCCTGTCAACAAGTCCTCCGGTCAATCCGGCGTCCTCTTCATCTGCTCCCACCGTACCCTCCTCGATCCCATCTTTCTCTCCACCGCCCTCGGCCGCCCCATCCCTGCCGTCACCTACTCCGTCTCCCGCCTCTCCGAGATCATCTCTCCCATCAAGACTGTCCGCCTCAGCCGGGACCGTGCCACCGACGCCGCCATGATAAGAAAACTTCTACAAGAAGGCGACCTCGCCATTTGCCCCGAGGGTACCACTTGCCGTGAGCCGTTCCTCCTCCGATTCTCCTCTCTGTTCGCCGAGTTAACCGATGAGTTAGTGCCGGTCGCGATGGTGAACCGGATGAACATGTTTCACGGCACGACGGCGCGTGGGTGGAAGGGGATGGACCCATTTTACTTCTTCATGAACCCGAGCCCGGCTTATGAGGTGACGTTCCTGAGCAAGCTGCCGCGCGAGCTGACTTGTGGAGCCGGGAAGTCGAGCCACGAAGTAGCGAATTATATACAGAGACTAATAGCAGCCACACTTTCGTATGAGTGCACGACTTTTACGAGGAAAGATAAGTATCGGGCGTTGGCCGGAAACGATGGCACGGTGGTGGAGAAGCCGCGGCTCAAGCCGAAGCAAGTCATGGGATGCTGATTAACTTTGAGCAACTGGGTAATAGAGTGTATATATACACACACACTTAATCAATGTCTGGAATTGACTGAGTTCCAAGAATCCCATAGTTTTGGATGTAAAATAGAATAAATAGTAGGATTTTGGTTACTGCCCAATATAGAAAAAATATTTAGATCACGTTTGGATGTGTTTTCAAAAACTATTTTTAGCTTAAATTTAGAGAATTAGAAACACAAATTAAAGAATAAAACACTTTCATCTTACTTAAAATCTAACTAAAAGCTAAAATAATTTTTGCAAACATCCTTAGTTCTCTTTATTTAGTACTTTTCCCAAAAGATGCGTATAAGAATTTTTCTGTATTATCTCATAATCCACAAAAGAGAAAGTAAAATTCAAAGCAAATATGGCATTATGTATAATATATAATCGACACTTCATAAATAGAAACAAGAAAAGATTATATTCAAATTACTAGGTCGTATATAAAAAAAATAGTATTTGATAAAATTTCTGCAGCACCCAATTTAAAATAAGGATATAAACAAATGAATCTGTCGTATATATTACACTTCCTTGTTAATGCATACTTTAAGAGGCATATATATCACACATATTATTCATGCAAATATACTATGTAACACTCCAACATTTCAGACAATAAATGTTAGAATACAAAAATTTGGCCTTAATTTAAAATAAATTATACTAATTGGGGCTGAACGTGATTACTAAAACTCAAAGGGATTGAATTAAAAACAGAGAAGGGGGCCTAATTGCTCGAAATTCAAATGTTGGGGGTTGAAAAGATGAAAATCAAAAGTTTAATAGCCTAATTGAAAGTTTAAGGGGTGAATGTGAGGCACTAAAGAGCAGAAGGGCTTTATTGAAGCAGTGGAAGAATTAGGGGTCAATTTGACATTTTGAAAACTTGAGCTCGATATAAGAGTGGCCCAGCATTATATCAAATTTTCACTAACGGACCCAGCTCCATTCTTCCACCACATCCTCTCTAACTGCAACCGAAACCGAAAGCTAAGCCAACCAACACCTTCCTCTCGGCGAAAGGAACACAGTGGTACCAAGCTGGTCGTGAAACAGCCGACAGAATGCCAGAAATTCGAGCTCCACAGTGGCAGATTTCGAAGGTGTTGCTTCTATGGCGGCAAGCAACGAAAATAGGAAATTGAGTAGTGTCGATCGATGGATTTGCTAAGGTGGAGCTTTTGGTAGCTTCAACTGAAAGAGATGGCGGACGGTGGTGGTGATTTGAAGAAGCAACGCCAGTGGTAGTTCGGGGTGGTGGGTTTCGTTGTTTCGGCCACTAGATCAAGAAATTATTTGGATGGTTTTGACGGGCTCGACCAGAAGAGTTTAATGGTGGTTTCAATTTCGTGATTTGATCACCAGAAGAGGAGAATTGAACGCGGCGGTGGCGGTTCTTAGCTTAATTGATCGGCAGGACAACGAGATACCCAGAAATTGATGAGGGCTTTGCTTCTACGCGTTGAAACACACCTGCTGGTGGTGGCAGACCTCAACTCCAACGGCAGCGGCGGGAGGTGGCGCTCCGACGACTTTTAAGGCAGAAAATTGAAAATCTCATTCCTGGCACATGTGGACCAATTTCAGTCCTTGAATTGACTCCAAACTTGGGCAATTTGGTAAAAATCTATTTAATCAATAAATGATTCCTGATTTGGTTCGATTGAATTGTCAAGCTTATTTTCATTGTAAATTTAAGTTAATTGAACCAAAAATTATGATTATAGACTGAAATAATCGGATAGAAATTCAATTGTAAGTATGTGTGGACCCAAATTCGATAATTAGAGACTAATTATTATTTAATTAAATTAATTGATACATTTGGAAAGTCAATTTATGAAACGATAATGAAATTTACTCGTACATGGAGATATATTAAATTCGTGGATAGAGGTTAAATTAGTTAGCTATGGACTAAAAATATTAATTTAATTATTAGTTATGAAAGTGAAATATTGGCCCGAAATTCATAAAAAAATGTAAATGACAATGTTTGACCAAAATAGCATGTTTAGAAAGCCAAATGGTAAATTGGATTCAAAATAAGACACTGGATCATTGAACGAGCTAGAGGTATAGCGAATATAGCAATATGAAATAATTAGCCAAGGAAAAATAGATTATATATTTAAATGCCTCAGTGCAAAGATTGAAATGAACTAATATGACCAGAACACTTAAATAACCATAAATAATGTTAGTAAATTCTATTGTGATTAATATTGATTCATTCTCTCGATTTAAAATAGGCAACGAGGATCCAAGCATCTCAAACTAGTAAGAGGCTTTTGGCGAAACTAGGACTCGAGGAGAGGTCTATACTCAATAGTACGAGATATATTCTTGCTGGGGAAAGAACTTGCATATAGTAAATATATATTTTTAGCCTAAGCCTTCCTTCCTGAATGTGAGATTGATTCATTTCTTCGTGTCATTTTGATTGTGAATAACACGTTTTCGAACTCATGCGTTGAACTCTAGATATTAGTTAAATGTTCCATATCACTCCCTCATCCAATGTTCCTATCCGAAACATGTCAATTGAGATTTCATGCTTACTGATATTTTCATTTGAAATGAACTTGAAAATCTTTTAATCGAACTACAAAACTTTCAAAAACATCAAAATTGTTAAAGTATGATTTGATTGATTCGTCTTTTAGTCAATCGCCATATTTTGTAATGTCATTGCGAGCCATTCTTGATTCATACTAGATATGAGGTCGTCATGTCGATTGATCGATACTGTTTGTTTATTTAACTTCCTTGAATTCCCATAAAGTTCTTTTTAAAAATTATCTTGCTTTAAATAGCGATTGTGGCATGTTTTGTGTTGGCTGCTAGAACTTCCGTATGTATATATCATATTATCTTACCCTTGGGGAATTTTGGGCCCATAAGATTGGTTGGCAAGACGATCGTGATGGCATCAGGCCGTCGGTGGCTGGTCTACCAACTAGGACCTGATTTGCGATCCTGACTTTGCGAAAGTCGAAGGTTGGCTACTGCTCGAGGCTCGATCGGCGAGGGATCCATCCTACCTATTCATATTACGATGATTGGAAAGTTAGCCACATGTCGAGGCGATATAAGGTAGTAATACGCAGATTTTTGGGAGTCATAAGGTTGGTAAACATCCCATAGTTGGTTTTACGAAATACTTCAACCCAACATGTTTCATGAATTTGATTAAGTTCTAGAATTTGAAGTCTGAATCTTTTATGAAACACATTATTCACTTGGTTCTTTAAAACTAATCCTGTTTATGAGTTTTGAGATTTTCTATGAAATACAATTAAAATTTGAGATGACTTTTCGTTATTATGGGACAACGGCATTGAGTCAACTCATTAAGTGTTGTTTAAGAAGTACTGGTCTCTAGTCCAATTTTGTGAATTCCGTAAAATCTTTCAATTCCCCAATATCTAACTATTTTAGCCTGTGCTTTTAGGTATCCATATTTGGAATGAATGTTCTTCTTTAAATGTATATTGCATTTCATTTCATTTGATTCTTCCCATTAGGGGTGTTCAAAAAAAATCAAAACCGACCGAACCGATTGAAAACAGAAAAAATTGAATCGAACCTAGATCGGTTTGGTTTTCTTGGTTTTTTTATTCAGTTAACTGAAATCGAACCGAAAAATCAAAAAAACTAGTTCGGTTAACCCAATCGAAAAAACCAAAATCTTTTTATTTTTATTTTTTTTATATACAAAATTTTATTATTCAATTACTACTAGTTTTTGTTTTATTTCACATTTTTTATTAAATTTTTTAAGTCTAAGATAAATAAATATAAATTTTTAAATAATGTAGATGTTAATGTATTTTTAAATTTTTGGGATAAATAAAAAAATTGATAAGGTGAAATAATTGAGAAAAAAAGAAGTAAATAATATATCAAAATAGTTATTAAAAACCTTATGTTTTATAAATAATATAGATATTAATATATGACATATAAAAACATGAATAGTTGAAATACAAAGAGAAAAAAATGATATTTTTTTCTAAACTCAAATGGTACAATTGCATAATTTTTTTATTATATGAACTAATACACGTTACATATAAAAAAAATAGATGATTATGATTTAAACAGCAAAAAATGTTATATTAAAAGAAAATTAATTAATTAATTAAACTTATATATATTATAAGGTATGTTGATGAGAAAAATTGAAATTTCAAGTTAAATTGCAAACTAAGGGATTGAATCCTATTCGACTATTCATATGGTAGTACTAATAGTATATTGCATCTATTGACCAATAAAGATTTTATCTATATTATTATAAAAACAAAGATCGTTTTGTATCTAAAATAGAAGTTATTTTTGTCATTTACATAATTTGTCCTTCTAATTATTTCAACAACAAAAATTGACAATATAGTTTTAAGGATAAATTGGAGAATTCAACATAAAAAAGATAGTTTGGATACAAATTTTATCAATATTTCATAATTATCTTTTAGAAATGATGATTTAATAAGTTTATAATTGTATTTTTCACAAAATTTACAAATCCGTAATCTATATTATGATGTCATTAGATCAATTAGCTATTTAATTTTAGTAGATTGAATTTAAGATTTAATTCGTTGTTCGATCTTAGCAGTTAAGGTTTGAATATACAAAAATCGCGTGCATTTGCCTTGGCGATTATAAGCTAGCAATTTTAGCATACTCAATGTGTATACTAAAATTTTTATAACATAAAATAATTAAAATATTTATTTATCTTCTTAAATTTATAATATTTTAAAAGTATTTGTTTAGAATAGATAAATTATAATTTTATCAAAACTAATATTTTCAATATAGAAAAAAAGTAATCTAAATCAATATTTTTCACCTAAAAACAAATATTTTTATCAATATACTTTTATCGAATAAATTTTTTGGTACTAAAAGAATAAGTTACCCAATTCAAATTTTTAATTAAACTAACTTACTTTTATCAAACAAACTTTTATAACACTTTCTTGGTAAAAAAATAAGTTTTTCTTTCTTTCTTCTTCTTCTTTTTTTTTTTCCAGTTCAAAAAAGCGAAAAAAATGGAAAAACGAAAAAAAAAACCAAAAAAAATGGAAAACCAAAAAAAAAACCAAAAAAGGGTTTAGTACTGAACCAATTTTTTTAGTTATGATTTTGGAAAAACTGAACGCCCCTACTTCCCATACATGTAATCGCTTGCCTTACTGAGTTATTCGGATTGGCCCTCTTCGTGTTGTTCTTTCCGTTCTTTACCCAGATTGAAGAAATGGAAGGCACCCTGAGCTGGGCTACCTTTTGCATTGTGTAAATATTGTTACCACGATATCTATAAACGGTAAGGATACGATATGTTATGTTTGTAATGTAAAAAGTGGGTGTAGGTCATTGGGTTAGTGTCCTTTTCTACCATAAAGTGTAATAGGTTAGAGTTCCTGGCAAATGATGTTGGAGTTTGATTAAATCGTGAGCCTTTGGCAATCATGATTAGTTATGGGAATTCAGGTTTTGCATGTTGTTTTCAGTATGACTAGGATCCATCTCAAGTTTGCTTATTATCTTGGATGGTTGGAGGAATTTAGGTTTTGCTTGTCGTTTTCAGTATGACTAGGATCCATCTTGAATTTGCTTATTATCTTGGGTGGTTGGAGATTGTTTAAAAATTTTAAGGTTGTGGAAATGTGTGTGGAGTTCCCATTTTAAGATTTGGTTAGAGCATTTATTCATTCCGCAATGTTATGGAATTACTTAAGATGAATTTTTTTTTGAAGGTGTATATTTTGTTTTTTGAAAATTTTTAGAAAATCGATTAGAGTAGCACCTCGATTTGAAGCAGGCACCCCTCGGACGGAGCACTACGTACTAGTATGGTTTTTTTTTTTTTTTTTCATGTTGCATAAAAACTCATGCAAATGTTATATTCACTAGGAAATTATGTTTTGTCCAACTCTCAACTTTCCTTTTATATATTTTAAATAAGTTGAACTCTTTTGTAATTGACAAATAAAATACAAATTATAAATAAAAAAATATATAAAAGCACAATTTTTAATTGTTCTTTCTACTCTTTTTCTTCTCTTTCTAGTTAAAACTTCATTTTTCATTTCTTTTCTTTCCAAACAATTCCTTGGTAATTAAATGTATAAACACTACTAAAAAAACTGCTTCTTGCGATGGATTTTGCGACAGAAAAAATCCATCGCAAAATCTTTGGTTACAAAAATTTGTGACGAATTTTTCTGTCGCAAAATCTGCGACTACAATTTTCATCGCAAATTTGCGACGGATTAGTTTTACAATGGATTTTTCCATCGCAAATAGTAATTATGATTAAAAAAATAAATTTTGCAACGGAAATTTCCATCGCAAAATTTTAAAAAGTTTTTTTAAAAAAAAATATACACATCCTATCAAATTAAAACCTATAATTACCCAATATCAATAATTCTTTGCATTACATACTAATCATCCCATACACCAATATTTAAATATTATTTTACATAAAATCACAATAATTTTATATCACAATAAAAATCAAGCCCAATAATATAAAATTGTTCAATATATAAATCAAGCCCTAACTAAATTAATATAAAATTTACAAAATAATGCCAAAAAAATTATCTTGCAAGACTTATACTAAATTTCAATGTCTTGAGATATCCAAGCCTGCAATATTAAAACAAAAACAAAATTACAATAATGAAAAATAGAAACATAAATTAATTAAACTAATAGACAATTCAACATAATAAACCAATATATAAATTCAATACATAACCAAATCATAATCAAGTACATAATTCATAAAATATAAATTCAAATCATAATCAAACATATAATTCACAAAATATAAATCTAACAAAATCTAACAAATAATTCAATGTAAATGCATAATATAACGCATGTAAATCTAACACATTATTCAGTATAACCGAACATACATCTCATTATAAACCAACATATAATTTAATATATGTCCAACATATAACTCAAATCCTAATCAAACATAGAATTCACAAAATATAAATCTAACAAAATCTAACACATAATTCAATGTAAATGCATAATTTTAACACATATAAATCTAATACATAATTTAATATAATCAAACATGCATCTCATCATAAACCAACATATAATTTAATAAAAGTCCAACATATAACTCAAATCCTAATCAAACATATAATTCACAAAATATAAATCTAACAAAATTTAACACATATTCAATGTAAATGCACAATCTTGACATATATAAATCTAATACATAATTCAATAGAATCAAACATATATCTCATCATAAACCAACATATAATTTAATATAAGTCCAACATATAACTCAAATCCTAATCAAACATATAATTCACAAAATATAAATCTAACAAAATCTAACACATAAGTCAATATAAATGTATAATCTAACATATGTAAATCTAACACATTATTCAATATAACCAAACATACATCTCATTAAAACCAACATATAATTTAATATAATTAGTCCAACATATAACTCAAATCCGAATCAAACATATAATTCACAAAATATAAATCTAACAAAATCTAACACATATTCAATGTAAATGCATAATCTTAACACATAAATCTAATATATAATTCAATAGAATCAAACATATATCTCATCATAAACCAACGTATAATTTAATATAAATCCAACATATAATTCAAATCATAATCAAACATATAATTCACAAAATATAAATCTAACAAAATCTAACAAATAATTCAATGTAAATGCATAATATAACGCATGTAAATCTAACACATTATTCAGTATAACCAAACATACATCTCATTATAAACCAAAATAAAATTTAATATATGTCCAACATATAACTCAAATCCTAATCAAACATATAATTCACAAAATATAAATCTAACAAAATCTAACACATAATTCAATGTAAATGCATAATTTTAACACATATAAATCTAATACATAATTTAATATAATCAAACATGCATCTCATCATAAACCAACATATAATTTAATAAAAGTCCAACATATAACTCAAACCTAATCAAACATATAATTCACAAAATATAAATCTAACAAAATTTAACACATAATTCAATGTAAATGCATAATCTTAACACATATAAATCTAATACATAATTTAATATAATCAAACATGCATCTCATCATAAACCAACATATAATTTAATATACGTCCAACATATAACTCAAATCCTAATCAAACATATAATTCACAAAATTTAAATCTACCAAAATCTAACACATATTCAATGTAAATGCATAATCTTAACACATATAAGTCTAATATATAATTCAATAGAATCAAACATATATCTCATCATAAACCAACGTATAATTTAATATAACTCCAACATATAATTCAAATCATAATCAAACATATAATTCACAAATATAAATCTAACAAAATCTAACACATGATTCAATATAAATGTATAATCTAACACATTATTCAATATAACCAAACATACATCTCATTATAAACCAACATATAATTTAGTATAAATCAAACATATAATTCAAATCCTAATCTTACATATAACTCAAAAAATATAAATCTAAGAACATCTAACATATAATTCAATATAAATGCATAATATATCTTAACACATATAAATATAATACATAATTCAATATAATCAAACATATATCTCATCATAAACCAACATATAATTTAAAATAAGTCCAACATATAACTCAAATCCTAATCGAACATATAATTTACAAAATGTAAATCTAACACATAATTCAATATAAATGCATAATCTAACACATAAATCTAGAAACAACCATAAAGATTGCAACTTTTCATTTTGATGGTCAAAGACATGACTTTACTTTTGTGAAATTTTTAGAATATCTAGAAAGAATTATAGTGTGTGCATGAAGTGATAATTCCCTTGACGTGATGTGGATTGGACCTACTGAGCAAGCATTATACAATGTTATTAGTTTTAATATTATTTTATTCTTGCTCGATAGAGAAGAGGGTTGCACTTCACACATGGAATTCTTTACATATAAGGTTCCTAATGACATAAGGCCACAAAATTGGATAACAGAACCACTTGAATTTTAGTTTCCCCAAATAATAATCTTGCTATGATTTTTAATATTTGACAATGAGGGTAAAACTTTTAGCTCTTCAAATCCAATTATTTATCCATGAATGCCCGGTCAAATCTTTCACAACCCTAAGTATGACATGATTTAACTTAGGAGACTTATATTGTTGTTTTTGGATATGTAAATTTGGATTTTTATTATCAAAAAAATTATGAAAAGAATAAGTTATTTTGTCTTTAGCTATTTTTGTATTCATTGCAATGTTCCCAAATCGCTATCATGGGCTTCTATAAAAATGTCCGATAAACATATATTTACCTTCCATAAAATTCAAATTGCCCAAAAAAGAAGACTTAACTTAATGAGGAGCATCATTTCAATTGAAAACAATTAATAATATTTGTAAATACATAATGGCATATAAATACTCCCCCTTATGCCCATCATCATCATGTAAGCAATTCAAAACCAATCAACAACAAATGAGAAGGCTCCACCCCTTCACTCAACATCCCATCCTCCTTCCGAATTCCACCAATTCTAAATATTTCTAATGTATTATACTAAAAAAATATATAAAATCAAAATAAGGTAGGCAAACTTACTTCTAAATGCTCCACACAACTCAACACTCACAGAAGGTATCCACCACAATCGAGATAGTCTGCATCATTAGTTGTGAGAGTTACCTTAATTAATGGAGATAGAGCAGAATATAAATTCTCCAAACCTAAAACATTAAACAAACAATAATATTAGGATTTTTAAAAATTAAAACTAATTTTTCAAAATAAATAAAAATAATATTCTAGATTTGGCCTGCGGCCAGTATGCTGGTGGCCGCAGCCGCTTGTACTAGCAGACCAGCTGGGCGCACCAGCTAGCGCGCGATTGGTTGGTGTGGACTAGCTGGCCGGCCATTTCAACATTTAAAGAAAAAAAAAAGGAAAAGAAGAAGAAGAAAACCTTTTGCTTTACAAAAATGTGTCTGGGTGGGGAAATAGGGAAGGTAAGGCTTTAATTCCCCCACCCAATAAGTGAAAGATTTTTTAATTTTAATTTTATTTTTTTCACTTTTGCAATGGATACAATCCGTTGCAAAATTCATGAATTTTGAGACGGATTCAAATTCATCACAAAACTTGACATTTGCGACGGATTTTTCCATCGCAAAACAACAGAAAATTCATGAATTTTGCAATGGATTTTTCCGTCGCAAATGTCGTAGTTTTGCGACGAATTCAAATATATCGCAAAACTGTGACATTTGACACGGGTTTCCATCGCAAATATTTTATTTATTTATTTTTATTTTTTTAACTTTTTGCAACCGATTTTGTGACGGAACTTGTTGTGACGGATTTTCTATTGCAAAAAATAGTTTTTTTAGTAGTGAAACACAATTAACTTAAATAAGAAGCATGAAAAATAAATGCATTTTATTTTGGATTTCTTGATGAGTCCCTAATATTTATTTCCAGCAATTTAAATAAGACAAAGACAAGAAAAAACAAAAATAAAAATTAAACATTTCTTTTAACATAAGTATTTCTTTGGGTTTTAGATTTTATAATTCAGTTTTAATCTTTTTCGTACTAATTTTAATCTATTATTTTTCATAGAATATTTTGTTGATTTTTTTATTTTCATTTTCCTTATTTAACGTAGATTGTTAATGTTTATGAATTTAATCTCTACAAAATAAAGAAGAACTATATAGCTATTAATATTATAATAAATTTGAAGGAAAATAAAGTAATAATAAATGTAAAAGAAAATTGGATAAGTACTACTCCAATTTATTTGTCAAAAAAAGAAAATAGATTATAGAGGAGAAATAGGAAGGTAATGTTGGATAGAAAATGTAAGTAATTTTGGAGGAAAATTATGGTAAAAATGTTAAGAGGAAAATTCGAGGGATTGGAAGTACTAAAATTTTAGAGGGAAAGAAATTTAATTGTGATAAAAAAAATAAGTACAAAATTTTTTGTTACATATTTATTTAGTTGTAAGGAAATTTTTTTGGTTACATACTCCATAGAAGATTCGTTACAAAATATTCGAATTAAGTGAAGATTTTAAATGTGAAACTTCGTACTTTAGATGATGATTTTCTAATATATATAGTTATCAAGCATGAACAGTCATAACTTATGTCTATTATTGACTTAATAATTTCAAAATTCGTATTCAATCAATAAATTAATTTTGAAAATTATATATAGCTGTAGAGAAATAATTTAAAGAATTTTAAATTAAATTTTTATTGTTGAACCAATTAGTCAAAACCAAGAAAAAGCATGTTTTAGTGTTTAGAAAGGACGGGAACAAATGGAAAAAAATTCAAAAATAAAATATTTCAACTTAATATACGAAGTATAAGTTATTAAAAGAGTTGGGACATGAGTCCTGCTGATTATTTTAAATTGAAATTATAAAATAAATAGTTAATTTTTTATTTTTTATTTATTTTTAAATATAGACATGCCCTTTTCAATTTTAAAAAAAATTATTTATTTATTTATTTTTAATTAAGTAGGGACATGTCTCGACTCTTGATTTGCTGGGGAATCGAGAAGGAGGGCATCAAAGTCTTTTTATTTTATTTTATTTTTTTGGTTTTTTATTTTTGGGTGGGGGAGTTAAATTAAATATTTATTAATTTCATGAGTTTTAGTTTTTAAAAGTCATGATTTCTTACCTCTATTTTTAAAATTTTATGTTTCCAATTTTATATTTTAAACTTTTTATAACTAATTTACAAAAATCGAGTCTAAAAGTTTGTTAAATTTCCTAATTCCTATTACAAATTAAACAGATAAAATAAAAAAGAGAAACATAAAATATTAAAAAGATAAAGTAAAAAGTATTGTAAAATTGTTAGAATTCCTATTAAAAGCTAAAAAAAAATTGCTTATGTTATATTTTCGTAAATTATATTCTCTATCTTACATTATCTTAAATCATATTATTATCTACATTTGCAATCACCATAACTATAGAAACTCAGAAATTTGAAGTCTCTCAACCAATAATTATCACGTACGATTTTAAATACTAGAATGGGCTAGATTGAAGTCCCAGCTATTCTATATTTTTATTATAAATATTAATATCTTAAATTAATAATTTAAAATATATAAACTAATTCAAAAAAAGAATTTTTCCAGCGCTATTTTTATCTTACGGACGCATTTTGATATCCTCGACTAGCCACCATAGCACCCTCCAATAACACATTGTCACTTATTTAATACGTGATATAATGAAAACGAATCTGCTCACATTTATTGATCAACCCGCAACTATAGCCCCGATTGGGCGTTATTAAAGCAGCGGGGGTTGGGGTGCAATAAAATAATAGCACCCCATTGGGCAATTCTAATTGACAGCAATTTCTCATTCTTGCCCTTCAATCTGTAGTGCTATCTTACGCTTTTACCCCTCGTTCAATTGAAATTGGCCAAGCCCCCTCTCCCCCTATGTGCAGCACGAAATTGCAATTTCCCTTTCTGGTTCCTCCCCTTTACTAATTGTTGGACAATTTTTGGAAATATTTTACTCTTGGAATTTTTTTCTTTTTATGCCGAGTCTAATGTAAATTTCAAAAAACAAAAAAAAAGAAAAAGTCAAATCCAAATTGAATGGATATTTGGTGTTATTGCACTGACCAATTATTTTTTGTGGAATTTCAAATAGTTTAATGAATTTATTCATTTATGTTATAATTTATTAATTAATTTATTTGAAAAATATTTGTGCTCAATTAAATTTTCAGTTATTATTGTTGATCAATTAAAGTGATATTTTAGTAAGATTAAATTAAATATTTTATTTTATTTTATGAAAAATATATATTTTGATCATAACAAATAATATAGAAAGTACCATATCTAACAAATAATAGATAATATGTATTTAGTTTTAAAGTCATCCCAAATATAAAATTATTAATTATATATTCTTAATTTTTAAATTTTTTTAGTTTTTATGTATATAATATTAGAATTATTTTATATGATTTAATTTTTTAAAAGAATTTTTTATGTGGTTTTTTTTTTTTATTACAAAAGGGTTTCATGCTCATTTCGATTTTTACTGGGGTGTAAATTGCAATTCACCCCAAGAAAATAATATTTGAAATGTGGGTTATTAAGCATACTATAACATGGACAAATTAGTAAAGACAATGATAGTAGTGAGTACCAAACACATCACATGAGATTACTAAAACTTTGAATAGTGTCTAATGTAAATATCAATTTCTTCTATCAAAAAGATTAATAAAATAATTCAATTTTACATAATTACACATTAGTATTATAATAGCCATTATTATCTAAATTCTACGTGAAATATGGCCTTACACTATTGGACAAAATATGGGGGTACCGTGTCCTTTCAATTTTCATGCTACCCATGGGATGTGGATTGCGGATTTTTACTCGCAATTAAAGCCTATCGAACTATAGCCACCCCCCACAATTGAGAAATACTTTAAAAGTAGGTACATTCAACATTTATTGATCCCCTAAAAGGTATGTCCGCTAACAACTCTAGGAATAGTGGGAAAGAAACAACTATTGGATTTTGGAGTATAAATAGCAATGCAATGTTTGGTTATGTTTTCCCCTAGTAAAATTATTTTGGTTATATTTTTATTTTGAAAAAATATAATTAAATATATATTTAATTTTTCTTTAAAATGTTAAAATACTTTTTTTTTCAAAAAAAAGTACTCTTCTGTCCTTCATTATTCCTAAATTTTTTCTATTTTTCAATATATACACATCTATATATCATATATAATATATATTTTATTATTATTCTTATAATAAAAAATTACTCAATTTCATTTTTATCTCTAAAAACCAGCAAAAAAGCATTAATTGACTGTTACAGTAAAAAATATCTCTTTCCAAAATATAAACAAATATCTCAACACTCTCCATAACAAATTTCTTAAGGCCAATTTGGTTATGTTTTATTTTCATTTTCAACTATTTTTTTTTATTATTTGAAAATAAATTATCAACAACTTATCATCATTTTTTATCAATATTCCAACTCATTTTTACCTCAAAAGACATTTCCCAATAACCTACATATATTCTCCCCATAAGGCAATAACATATTCTCTTTACCTACAACTTACTAAATCATATATAATCATTACTTTCCCAACATATAATCCAAATACAAATATATTTTCAGCTCATTTACTCTAACTAACTTTTCAAATTTTAAAAATATTAAAAATGAAAACACAACCAAATTAGCTATTCCTCAAAAAAAACAAAAATCCATAACATTCCCGAACACAACTTTCACATGTTCCAACCCCACTCCCAATATTCATTCTCTCAAAACACATATCATAATCAAACATAAAACAATACCAATGTAATTCTTATGAGAAGGATGATGAACAATTTTCATAAAAAAATTATTTATTGCGTCATCTACTTCAACGCATATTTTTAATGTGTTCGGTTCTGTTTAGTTTTGTTGGTGTGTTTTCAGTCACACCACTACTTTTAGTATTCAAAATAGTGAAATCAGAATTTAAGACCTCTGCACGGAATATTTGAAACTCAATCCGGCAACAAATGTACTAGGTTTAGAGTATCAAAATTTTCCTCGGAATATCTTAAATTCAATCCCGGCAATAAATTCACTACATTGATTAGTTTAGAATAATAAAAATTTTGCACTATAAAACAGAGGGTGGAAAAAAGCCACCCACCAACTATAACTCCTTTCAGGTTAGAGAAATTAACACCCCAAGAATCAAAACTCCTATCAAAATCGGTATCAAATAATTTCGACGTGAAAAATTTCTCTAGGGGACTGTGTGGTTATATTTCTTTAAAATAATTTTATTTTGAGAAAATATAATCAAACATGCACTCAGGGACGGATCGGGGAGGGGGGGGGGGGAAGCAAGGGCCATTGCCCCCGGGTTTATTACAATATACATATATATATATATATATATTTTAGTATAATTCATTTAAAGAATATATTAAAAAGAAAAAAGTTATTTAATATTAATTAAAAGTAACTAATTTTAATTTTCATTCATTAACTTTTTTAAAAATCTTTTATATGGGCCTTAAATTAAAAATTATTTTTCTAAATTTATTGAATTGAATTGAATTGAATTTATTTCTAATTAAAGAAAAAAAATTAAAATCAATTAATGAAATATCTACCTATTTTATTTTTTAAAATACAAACCAATTCTTAGGTTCATACTTACAATCTAGTAATTAAGTGAAAACTATTAAATAGGCTAGTTAAGGCATTTCTATTTTATTTGTTTGAAAAAATATTATGGGAGTTTAGTTGATTAAATTTTAAGGGACTTGCAAACAATTAAAATATCTCGTTTTGATTTTAATAAGATTGAGATAAGAATAAATATGAGTGGATATTTTTCTCTGTGTTTCAACAACTACAGATAGAAGAACTTAACTTTTTTTATTATGAATATTATCAAGAACGTGTTTCATAATAAGATGAAAGCATGTTTTAGAATTTTTTCTTCGACATTTTAGTTACTTATATTGAAAAAATTATTACTAGAAATTTTGATATTGATTTCATTCATTTACAAATTTTTTGATATAAAAGAGTCTCGCACTCAATTTTGACAAAAATGTGTATTTTGAATTCACAAATATGAAATTATACTTCCACTTTTAGGCTTTATAATTTTGGCCCCCTCACACTCTTATTTCTGGATTCGTCCCTGCATGCACTCATTTTTCTTTCAAAATACTAAAATAGGTTTTCTCAAAATATCCTCTCATATCCTTCATTATTCCAAAAACCTCCCCATTTTCCGATATATATCATATATATTGTATATATCTTATTGTTATTCTTACAATAAAAAAATTACTTTATTTCATTTTCATCCAAACATTCAACAAAAAAATATTGATTTGACTGATACAATAAAAAATGTCCCCCTCCAAAATAGAAACAATCATACCAAAACTCTCCAAAATAAGATTTAGTTATTCCCCAGAACATAACTACAAATTCATTACATTTTCCAACACAACTTTCACACTCTTCAATCCCACTTACAACATTCATTCCCTCAAAACATATATTAAAATCAAACATAAAACATAATCAAAGTTACCTAACTATTTTTCTACAAAACAAAATAAAATAGGGAAAAAAAAATCTTGTCTTAAAGATCTTTATACTTTTACTAAAACACCCAAAAAAAAAAAATAAAATAAAATCCCGGCGAATCAAGATTTTGTCCCATCCTCATTAAATTTTTCGCTAGAAAGGCGAATGAATACCCGTCGTGAAAAATAGATCCTCGTGGATATATTTGTGGGTATTTATTAAAAATTTAAAACATAAAAATATTTTAATTACACTTTGAAAATTATGATATAAATATTACATTAAATTTGAAATGAACAATAATAAAATAACCCTAATAAAAACATCAATTTCAATATAAAAGAAAAAATCAACGTAATTAAACAAATATAGAATTTAAAAATACAACACTACAAACAGATTTTGCCTTGTTATGTAAAAGTACTTAGATACTCTGTACCATATGGTGAACAGAAAGGAAAAAAAATTCCATCTCTATTAGAGATGCAAACAAGTCGAGTCAAGCCGAGTTTTGATCATTTTTTCATGCTCAAGTTCGAGTTCGACGAGCTTAGGAAATTGAGGCTCGAGCTTGGCTAGGTTTGACTCGATTCATTAGGCTCGAACTCATAATCAACCTATAAGCTCGAGTTTGGCTCGAGCTCGCGTTCGAAAAGTTAAATTATTTTATAAAAAATTTTAAAATTACTATATTTTATTTTATTATATTTAAAATTAGCTATAAACTAAAGTTCGGCTCGGGTTTAAGCTCGAAAAGTTAAATTATTTTATAAAAAAAATTTAAAATTAATATATTTTATTATATTTTTTTATATATAAATATTTTTTTAAATAAAAAATATAGGCTTGCAAGCCGACTCGTGAGCTTGCGAACAATAATTATTTGGCTCGAACTCAAACACTTTTCAAGCTAGCTCGTCATGCTCACAAACTAGCTCAATTCATTTGCATCCCTAGTCTCTACTTCACGTATAGAACATCGGTCTCCATACACATTATAAATGAATAAATGCTTAAATTGATAAAGTTGTCATCCCTAATTGAAGTTGGTTTCTAATTGATTTCCCTAGAAATAAATAAATGTTGATACGATAATTGGTAAATGTGATTTTCATTGAGAAAGCATTTGACACTACAAAATTTGAAATGATACAGGCAAAATACATAGGGGAAAAAAAAGCGCTATTTAGTAAAGTCCGACAACTAATTTTTCTTTTAATAATTGTTTAATAGTCAATGTCCTAAAATGCCATCTCATGAAGTCATGATTCCACTTGCACCTTGCAATGCCTGCCTGAATTAAAGGGCAAAGTTTACAATTTTCCCTATATAATCACCATTTTTTACTTACTTTCAAACAACGACTTCATCAAGAAACGAGAATTAATTTCTTTAGACAGAAAAATCTTTTTTTCTCTATTGTAAAAGCAATAATACGTAATAATGGCGATTTTTCCCAGCGTCTATGATTGCCCGTCGATCGGGAGAGAAAAGGATACGGTTGTCGCGGACATGGACGGAACTTTGCTGATAGGAAGAGCTCATTTCCTTACTTTGCGTTGGTTGCTTTCGAAGTTGGCGGGATTCTGCGGCTTCTGTTCTTACTCCTCCTTACGCCGCTGACCGTAATTTCGGACTACTTCGTCTCCGAGTCCACCGGATTCCGCGTGCTAATCTTTGCGACCTTCGCCGGATGAGGATTTCAGATATAGAATCGGCTGCACGAGCCGTGCTGCCAAAGTTTTACTCCGGCGACCTTCACCGGAGACGTGGCGCGTGTTCTCGTCGTGCGGGAAGCGGTGCGTGCTGACGGAGAATCCCCGGATTATGGTGGAGGCGTTTTTTAAGGAGTTTTTGAGGGCGGATTTGGTGGTGGGAACTGAGGTTTCGACGTATGGAGGAAGAGCAACGGGGTTTGTCAAGGAGCCGGGGGTGTTGGTAGGGAAGAATAAGGCGGACGCGCTCAAGGCGCAGTTTGGGGAGGAAGCGCTGGACGTTGGGTTGGGGGACAGGCGTACGGATTTTCCCTTATGAGTTTGTGCAAGGTTTGTGATTTTACTACACAAAAAAAATAAAAAAAAATAAATTGGTAACAAAATAGTTAGTGACAATGTAGAGATTGTCACTAATTATTTATATATAAGGTTACAAAAAATTTAATTTTGTCATCTTAATAATTTTTACAAACTAAATAGTAATAAAAATTGTATTATAGTTGTTACCATAAACAATTAGTGACACACCTATGGTAACAATGAAAATCTTGTCACAAATTGTAGTGACAATTTTTATTGTCACTATAGTGGTGTCACTAATTGTTAATGCGGACTATTTAAGACATTAATTTTTGTCACTATTGAGTCATTTTATGACAAGATAAAAATTTTTGTTTCTTAAAAATTATCATTAATGATAAGATAAAAATTATTGCCACTTAATGTATGTTATTAGTAATAATTTTTACTTTATTACTTATTATTTTGTTACTAATATTATATTTTTTTAGCTGGTAGCTATTTTGTTGACATAATTCTAAAGTTTTAGGGATAAAGAGAGATAAAGAGTACTATATATCATCACCATATTATCATCGTCATTGTGATCATCATCAATTTTATTATTTATTATTTGATTAATTAAAAGTGACATTGAGAAAAGTTTCAAATGATATTTTTACCTCTACAACGACAAAAATTACTCAAATAGCGCAAAGATTGAAGCATTTTGATCGTGGTTCTCCAACACATGTACCAACTCATTATAAGTCCCGAAATTGTGTCTATATATATTTGCTTGGAGTATGTGAGATCATCTTGCTCATCAGTACAACTTTGATGTAACGGGCCAATATCAGTTATAAATGACCCATGTTCCAAATTGATGTGGTATTCTATTTACTCGTTTGATTTTGATCTTGATATCTAATTTTATCAAAAAGTTATCAGTTGGGAGCTTTTGAATGATTCTCTGATATATTTCGTATTTTAGGTTCTAAATCCTATTATTCAATTTAATCTTGAGAATATGAGAATAAAAATAAATTGTTCTGTCATGATAAAAGAAAATTTAATTTGTCTAATAATCATTTCAAATCATTTATAATTGATGTTGAAATTAGAATTCATTAAAGATCATTCAAGAGAGAACCACATTTTATGATGAACGATTGTTAAATAAATAGGCAAAAAAATACTGTATATAGCTCTGTATATGAGTATGAAATCGTAGAATATCTTTTAAGACGATATGCAAATCTTAATATGGGGTGAATATAATTTTTTCTTAAAATATCTTTTAAAATGTAACATGAGTCTTAATCTTAATATGGGGTCAATAAATTCTTTTCAAAGCGTCCATGTCAAGTTAGAAAATGGTCAATAATCACAAATTTAATTGATGTTGAAATAATTTGTGTTGAAGACAAGAAAAATATATTTAATTTAGTTTAACAATAAACTATAATTAAGTTAAAACCGGTGTTTTGAAATTGGACCAGATCGACCAGTCCGACAGGTGACCGGAAGCCATTCTGGTCCAGTTGAAGCCTCAAAATCGATGGTGGTCAAAACTGGTGAAAATCAGTCAAAAATCAGTTCAACCGGTTCTTTTTTTTTTTTTTTGAAAATTTTATTTTAAAAAAAAAAGAGAAATTATGAGTTGAGGATGATGATTAAAGATTTTGGACATATAATTTTTTAAAACATGAATTTATTTTCTTGAAATTTAATAAAGTGGTAGTTATATGTGAATACTTATGTTTAATTTATTATTTTATTTTGTTTAACCTTTCTTAAATTATGTTGAATATTTAGGTAGAATAGTTTATTTTTACTTGAAGTTGAAGTATGAAACAAATTATTACTTAAATTAATGTGAAATATTATTTTTTATTTATTTATTTATAGTTGTCTAATTATGAAGTAGTATTATTTTCTTAAAGACGTACTTAAAAATAAGTAAGTTGAATTTTTTTTTCAAATAATATTCTTTCTATATCAATTGAAAAGTTTTATTTTTTGATAATATTAAAATATTATATATTTACAAAATTAAATATAATTATTATGTCATTATGGCATCATACCGGTTCAACCAGTGGTCGAACTGGTTGAACCAGTAACCAATAGTATCACCGATTCATTGTCCGGTCCGATTTGAAAACATTGGGTAAAACAAGTTGCCCAAAGTACAACCATAAAGCATTGTGACTTTTTACTTTCCTAAATTATGAAAACAAACAATTTGTGGCATATAAATAAGAAAATATATATTTCTTCTACATTCATATATTTTTGAATTTATTAAAAGTTTAACATTAAATGCAGGAAGGTTACACTGTGCCGCCAAAACCAGAAGTGGAGCCCGTTACAATTGACAAGCTCCCCAAGCCTATCATATTCCACGACGGCCGTCTCCGCCGTCTCGTCCAGAAACCCACCCCATTCCTCGCTTTGCTCACCATTCTCTGGATCCCAGCAGGATTCCTCCTCGCCTGCCTCCGCATCGCCGCCGGCTGCCTCCTCCCCATGCCACTTGTCTACTACGCTTTGTGGGCTCTCGGCGTCGGCGTCACAATCAAGGGCACCCCTCCTCCGGCTGTCAACAAGTCCTCCTGCCAAAGCGGCGTCCTCTTTGTCTGCTCCCACCGTACCCCCCTTGATCCCATCTTTCTCTCCATCGCCCTCGGCCGCCCCATCCCCGCCGTCACCTACTCCATCCCCGCTTCTCCGAGATCATCGCCCCCATCAAGACTGTCCGCCTCAGCTGCGACCGAGCCACCGACACTGCCATAATAAAGAAACTCTTACGAGAAGGCGACTTTGTTATTTGCCCCGAGGGTACCACCTGTCGTGAGCCGTTCCTCCTCCGATTCTCCTCTCTCTTCGCTGAGTTAACCGATGAGTTAGTGCCTGTCGCAATGATGAATCGGATGAACATGTTTCACGGCACGACGGTGCGTGGGTGGAAGGGGATGGACCCGTTTTACTTCTTAATGAATCCGAACCCGGCTTATGAGGTAACGTTTCTGAACAAGCTGCAGCATGAACTGACTTATGGAGCCGGGAAGTCGAGCCATGAAGTGGCGAATTATATACAGAGGCTGTTAGCCACCACGCTTTCGTATGAGTGTACGACTTTTACGAGGAGAGATAAGTATCCAGCGCTAGCTGGAAATGACGGCATCGTGGTGGAGAAGACGCGGTTCAAGCCGAAGCAGGTCAGGGATGCTGATTAACTTTGAGGAGCTGGGTAATTCATAAATATACTTGATCAATGTTTGGAATTAACTGGCTGAGTTCCAAGAATACCAACTACCAAGTATGTATTGGATATGGAACTGAGTAATTTGTAAGATTTTGTTTATTGTCCAAGTAAGGAAAATTAGTTAGATTATGTTTGAATTTATTATTAGAAGATGTTTTAAATGGAAATGTGTTCCAAACATTAAGGTAATGTTTGCTTATGTTTTATGTTTGATTTTAGGGTGAATTACGGCCATCATCCCTGAGGTTTGATTTAATTACGAAACATTCCTTATATTTTTAAAAATTATAAAAAACCCCTTGAGGTTTGACGCATCTAACAATTTAATCTAGCCCTTACATGTCATTAGGGTTTTTGAAATGTTTCGTTAAATTTGGCATATGAAATTTCAAAAATACCATTCTGATTAATAAGCTCATTTTTGTTCTGACCTATTTTCCATGACAAAAATACCCTCAAGGGTGGTACCATTATATTTTTAAGTTATCTAAGGATTAAATAGTAATATTAACATACTATAAGGATTTAAATGTAAAAAAATGTAAATTGCCAGATAATAGCCGTTTATATCTATTTATGACCTTTGGCTTATTTTACCTATACATACACATGAGTTTTTCAACATTTTTCTGCAGTTTGGAATGACTTCCTCATGGAGTACATCATCTAGTAGTTAGGGGTTTGAAATACAAAAAAGATAGATGTAAGAAGCAAAATTGTGGGAGGAAGGCAGTTATAATGATATCCGAAACAAGCAACAATCCCGAAAGGCTATTCTATTGTTATGTCGTGCATGGTTTCTCACATTGGTGCTAGCCTATCGAAGAAGATGTCCTTCGAAGTTGCAGGAATTATCAAGCACAATCCAATGAAGAATTTGAAGCTACTAGCTCATTGCAAATTAACCTTACAACCATGCTTTAGTAATGAAAAAGGAAAGTTTAGTGTATAAGCTTTTGATAACTAATATGGTACTTTTAAGTTTGTTATTGTTAGCTCAAATATGGAAAATATTTGGTTAGTAGATATCATGTATTTGTTTGTTTATTAGTAATAACTTAATGCAATTTGACCGATGGAATAAGTCTTGGTAGTTGTGCATGTTTGCAACTCTACTATGTGTATTGCATACTGTGGCCAAAAAAAGCTTAAGCCAAAAGGCATAAAATGAAAACAAAAGTACCTACATCCATTACAAAATTCCAAATAACCCAAATACCAATCTCTTCATTGATCTAAATAGCTTACTTACATGACACCATCCAATGTGTTCAAACCAATAACATATACAACCCAAAGCATGATCTAATTGTCAAAAGTAATGTTAATCATATGCAAGTTAAAGTCTTGTCAACGTTCAACCTCATATCCAATCCATAACTAAATGGAAATCCAATCCAAAATTAAAGTGTTTATTTCAAAAATCTAACAAAAAGGAAGCTTATCATTCACATTTGAGGGCATTCATAAACAAAGTCATTGGCTTTACTTGCAACAATTCCATGTGTTGAAGTTGCTCCATCAATTTTTGTATTCTGCTTCTGTGCTGCTGGTTTAGTAACAACAGCTTCTCATTTCCTTCTTTTCTCAACAGGGCCTGTAGGTGGAGGATGCTGTCAGGATCCTTTAGTCACATTCTGAGTAGGAGTTTGTGTGGCTTTTTCAGGAGCATTCTGGTTAGGTGTTTGTGAGGCTTTTTTAGGAGCATTCTGAGGCCTTTTCACCAGTATGTTGTTGTGAAGATGCACTTGTTGATTTCTTGTAGCATTCCTCTTCTTTTTTCCTTTGAAGATTGCAGCTAAGGGAATGTCATTCTCTGCCAAAGGTACAGGTTCTTGCATTAGAAATACAAACATATTGACTATATAAGTAATGTCCCTCAAGTGATGTAAACACAAGAAGACACTACAAAATCTAACCTCATTATTGCTTGTGCTTCCTATCCTTTGTGAAGTGTTAGCAAGACTATTTCCCTGCGTAACCTGTCAAGGTACCAAACACTTACTAAAAAATAAAACAACATACAAGAAAAAAACACTGTGACTCATGAATGGAACAAACTTCATTTTGTCTTTGAGTTTCTTAGCTCTTCTGGCCCCTTCCCTTTCCTCTCCCTATTCCTCTCCCCAATCTTCTTCCCCTTTGTGACACAAACACATTTACAGCAATACTAACTCCCTCATTCTGTTGCAAATGAAAATTAATTAGTGTCATTAAGCTAAAACTATAATAAACCCCAAATTGATTAACTTAACCTCATTCATGATGTCAGTTCTCTGCATGCTTTTCCCCTTTCCCTTTTGTGAACCACTCACCTGTCATAAAGGAAAATTAATGGATGCATTGAGGAAAAACAACTAACAACATGGTGATTGATGGGGGTGAAATCCACTCTCAACTGGATCAAATGATAAATTGGAAAGGTTCGACCTCTTTGGTAGATCTATGAGTTTAGTTGAGCTGAGTTCTGCAATTACGAACAAATGTCAAGCTAGTCGAGGTGCCCTCGGCTAAGGTACTTCGACGCTCAAGTTAGTATATGATCGACTAGATATAATAAGCAGTAGAGTGAGGGCTTTTTGGATAATGAATGGAATACCTTTTGTGAGACTGAAGAGGAGGTATTTATAGCCTTCTCCCGGTGGGGATTTGTCTGAGATTCCCTTGACATATAAGAAGGATCTTTGTTATTACATGAAGGTCATTAGGTTATCTCCCATTCATGTACTATTCTAGATGGTTGTATTTCCAGGTTTCATGGATAGAATAGTACATTGTAGACGCGCCTCCTGCCCAGTGCGGCAATATGGGTAGTACTGTGGCAGCATGCGCTATTAATGCGGAGGCATGCTACCTGTCAGGGTATTTAATGCAGCAGAGTTGATTCTGCGCCGCGTCGACCTCACGATGGGCTGGCGTGTGGCGTAAGGGTGTCCGAGCGTCGTGGTCGAGGGGTCGACCAGCGGTGTTGTCTGTGACCCTGTCGAATGCCCGTCTGCCAGAGTATGACATGTTGATTTGTCTGGTCGATTTGGGTCACCTGAAGTCGGTAGCACAATTGTGCCCCAAGAATGAAATGGGCCTGATGCTACATCATTGAGTCTGTGGTCTTTGGGCCGAGTCCATTCGGCCATCCCATATTAGTAGGGGTGTTCAAAAAAAACTAAAACCGACTGAAAATTGAAAAAACCAAACCGAACTAGTTCGGTTCGATTTTTGGTTTTTCATTTCAAAAAATTTGGTTTTCAGTTTTTTCATTTTTTTTCTTCGGTTAACCGAAACCGAACCGAAAAACCAAAAAAATCAGTTCGGTTCGGTTTAACCAAACCGAAAAAACCAAATTTTTTTAATTTTTTTTATATACAAAATTTTATTATTCAATCACTACTAGTTTAAGTTTTATTTCACATTTTTTATTAAATTTTTTAAGTTTAAGATAAATAAATATAAATTTTTAAATAATGTAAATGTTAATGTATTTTTAAATTTTTGGGATAAATAATTATTTTTTTTGATAAAGTGAAATAATTGAGAAAAAAAGAAGTAAATAATATATCAAAATAGTTATTAAAAACCCTATATTTTATAAATAATATAGATATTAATATACGACATATAAAAACATGAATAGTTATAATACAAAGAGAACAAAAATGATATTTTTTTCTAAACTCAAATGGTAGAATTGCATAATTTTTTTATTATATGAACTAATACATGTTACATATAAAAAAATAGATGATTATGATTTGAACAACAAAAAATGTTATATTAAAAGAAAATTAATTAATTAATTAAACTTATATATATTATAGGGTATGTTGATGAGCAAAATTGAAATTTCAAGTTAAATTGCAAACTAAGGGATAAGGGATTGAATCCTATTCGGCTATTCTTATGGTAGTACTAGTACTATATTGTATCTGCTGACCAATAAAGATTTTATTTATATTATTATAAAAACAAAGACTATTTTGTATCTAAAATAGAAGTTATTTTTGTTCATTTACATAATTTGTCATTTTAATTATTTCAACAACAAAAATTGACAATATAGTTTGAAGGATAAATTGGAGAATTCAACATAAAAAAGATAGTTTGGATACAAATTTTATCAATATTTCATAATTATCTTTTAGAAATGATGATTTAATAAGGTTATAATTGTATTTTTTACAAAATTTACAAATCCGCAATCTATATTGTGATGTCATTGGATCAATTAGCTATTTAACTTTAGTAGATTGAGTTTAAGATTTAATTAGCTATTCGATCTTAGCAGTTAAGGTTTGAATATACAAAAATCGCGTGCATCTGCCTTGACGATTATAAGCTAGCAATTTTAGCATACACACTGTGTATACTAAAATTTTTATAACATAAAATAATTAAAATATTTATTTATCTTCTTAAATTTATAATATTTTAAATGTATTTGTTTAGAATAGATAAATTATAATTTTATCAAAACAAATATTTTCAATATACAAAAAAAAGTAATTTAAATCAATTCACCTAAAAACAAATATTTTTATCAAATAATTTTTTTGGCACTAAAAGAATAAGTTACCCAATTCAAAATTTTAATTAAACTAACTTACTTTTGCAAACAAACTTTTATAACACTTTCTTGGAAAAAAAATAAGTTTTTTTTTTCAATTCGGTTTTAACCAAAACCGAAAAAAATCGAAAAACCAAAAAAAATAAAAAAAGAAAACAAAAACAGTTCGGTTTTGGTTTTACATTTGAAAAAACCGAAAATTTCGGTTAACCGAATGTACAACCCTACATATCAGTGACAAATGTTATATATCAAAATTAGCTAACCTCATTCCTACTTTGGGTAGCCTCAATCCTTTGACTATTTCTCCCTTTTCCCCTTCCTAAACTCACATGTCAAAACTCAAACCAAAATTAGAGATAATTAAGGATGCATTATGAATAGCAACTAATCAATTAAGACAATAGTTATAGCAAAAATAACTAACCTTCATACTTTGGCTTCTCTTACTTCCCTCTACTTGCTTTTGCCCATAGGTTTGACATGATCTACTATTATGTCCTAAGCTATTGCATGACTTGCATCTAATAATGGATGATCTCCTTATTGCAGCTCCTTCTCCAGGTTCTCTTTTTCTCTTTTTCTTTGGTCTTTTAGGCATTCTTTTCTTCTGTGGGGGTGGCAAATCTTTTGCAGTCACTTCAATGTCCTTAGGCCAGAAATTAGCATATGTGATGGGATAAATCATATGACTGTAGGCTTTTATGTATTTTTCTTTAGTGAACCTACTGTCTATATAATTCTTAATCTTGTCTCCATACATGATATGGCAGCGTGCTTGCATGGAATTCCACTAATATCCCATCTCTTGCAGTCACAAGTTCTTCTTTGCATGTTAACAATGTAATGAACATTTTGATCTTGCACCTCAAACTCAATTTTACTTGCAAAGAGGAAAATGTATTTTCGAGTCTCATCCCTCATTGAATTGACTATCTTCACAACATTAGGAACTATATTATTCTTCCACTTCAACCCTTTTTCTTGTCTCTTATGCAACCTACTCATCAGCTTTGCTCTCAATCCATCTGTCAGAGTTAATATAGGTTTCCCTCTTAAATCACCTACCCAGTGATTAAATAACTTTGAAATGTTGTTGGTCACATGATCATTCTTCAAATTGTTGTCAAATGCATGTCCAGACCACTGTTCAGCAAGAAATTTTATCTGCCAGTCATATACAGCAGGCTTCAATTCCTTCAACTTATACATGGCAAAGTTGAAGCATGTTGTATTGTATGATCTTGCCGCTTCCCAAAAATACCTTTTCAAAGTTGCTCTAGCAAACTACTGCTTGAAATTGGCATAGATATGTCTAACACAAAGCCTATTAATGGCACTAGGGACTAGCTTAGAAATTATCTCCACTAGTCCCAAAAAAGAAAAAGAATTATCAAGTTTGAATGCTGAACCATTATAGAAAAATTTATAATAATAGCAATCTTGACATGAAAGCCTTATATAGTGACATACATTGTATTACCCCCATACAATCACATGCATATTACAAGTTAGCCCTTCTGTAACTAGCAGCAGACTGCTAAAACAAGCAAATACATAATTTTACATAGTGCACTCCAGCATATAAGCAAGCATATCTTAGCATAAATACAAATAGGTAGATAACCAAACATACCTTTTGCCTATCACTCATGAAAATCCAAGGCAAATCAGCTGAGAAGTCTCCAAGCATGGTAGAAAGGTGTTCAAAGAAAAAGCTCCAACTTTCTTTGCATTCTGTCTTAGCAACAGGATATAAGCTATTGTTTCCATCAAAGCCAATGGTAGCTAATAAAACACCTCCAAAAGGACCCTTAAGATAGCATCCATCAAACCCCAAGAATAGACTACACCTTTCTAGAAAACCATCTCTCAAGGCACCCAACCCCAAGAAAAACCTTTTGAAAGAATGTATAGGTGGCATGCTACTGGAACATCCATCCTCACTAGGGTTGTAAATGGATATTTAAAAATTTGTTTACCATTCGCATTCGTATCCATTTATACAAAATTTATCTGCATTCGTTCAAATCAGATATTATCCGTATTTGATTAGTAGATATCTGATTATAAATGGATACGGATATGGTATGCAATCCGATCTATTTAATATCCGCTCTTGATATGTATTTATTAAATAATATATTATTTATATTTTTTTAATAAAAATCTCATAATCCATATATGTGTATATACATAAATTATAATTGAAGAATTGGGAAGAAAAAATAATAAATTTAAAAAATTATTGTAATATAGAAGAAAAAAAATTTGAAGAATAAAGTTAATCAACATAATTATTGTTGGTTAACTTTATAATTAATATACTTAAATATCATTATTATTATTATTAATAAGTACTAATAATCAATTATAAAGTAAGTTATTAATTAGAAATTATGTTATCTGTTTGATTGCTTTCTTTTTAATGAAATTATATGGTTCCTTCTATTAATTAAAATATGTATTTATTATAGGTTCATAGATTTACGTATTTGGATATTTATAAATAGATATATAAATAATTAGTATCGAATATGAATATAAAAAAATAATTTGAATACGAAAAAGTTTAATAAAATATGAATAAATTTGAATAATTATAATCGAATACGGATGTATCCGAATTCGATTGATATCTGATGGATACGAATTCGGATATCATTTTTAAATATCCGTCAAATCTGTATATGTATCCAAATATTCAAAAAGTTAAATTGATACGAATATGAAAATAGTATATCGATCCATTTAATATCCGTTTACACCCCTAATCCTCACCTTCAAGCACATCACACTGTAGTCTAACTACACTACTCTCATTCTTAATGCAAATCATCTTAACATATAGACGTAACATGCCAAATTACTTAGAGTGACTGCCCTTTATCTCCTCTAATGCTTGCTTTTTTGCCCTATAAATTTGCATATAAGGAGGATTCACTCCATATTTTTTCATGTCACTTCTAATCCCCTTAGTTTTCATTTCAGGATTATTTCTTAAAACAGAGACTAACTTAGAAGCAATCCACTTAGCAGTGGCTTCCTTTGTGTAGTCTGCCCTAACATATGTGTGCCTACTCTGATATGTTTTTATTTGAAATGTAACACCACCAGCTAGTAAAGAAGCATGTATTCTCCAAGGGCACTTCTCATCACCACAATGAGCAGTGACCCTCTTGGTTTCATTTTTGTCTCTCACCAATGAAAAACCTTCTTGAATAACATAATCCCTCAAGGCATTCCTAAATGCATGAACATTATTAAAAATCATACCCTTTTTTAACACAATTTTTTGGCTTTCACTAGATTGAATAGGATAATGTAAAGCATCTCTATTCAAGCTTTCTTTTAAAGGATCATTCACAAATTCTTCATCAGAATAATGGTAAGTCTCACAATGATCATCAGAACTGTATCCAGACAACTCATCATCCTCACTTTTTTCTGACACTAATGAAATGTTGTCATCATCACCTCAGTGGCGTATCAGGAATTTAGGTAAGTGGTCCAAAATATTAATAAAAAATAAATTCAAAATAATTAATATTTAATAAAAATAAAATTTAAATACATTAATCTAATTGTCCTCAACAAGTTTTCATATTCTGAAACGTCATCATAATATCATCATCTGAAATGCTCATAAATACATCTCTTTCTTTATAAGTTATCAAACAATCATTAAGGAAGTCATCATCCATTAGGTTCTGCAAATCAGTCTTGATAAATTTCATCGCCGAGAAAGCTCTCTCTACACTTGCAGTGGCGACCGGCAAAAGCAATGAAAATTTCACAAGTCGGTACACATGAGGATACACCAAATGCTTCTTTGTGTCAACTAACTTTTTAGATAGATCACTAATTTTGTTCACACCAAAAAATTTTATATCCTCAGAACTCACATCAATTGTATAATTCTCAAGCTAACAACTAAGCTTAACTAAATCATATTCTCTAAAATCGTCAGGATATAATGCAGTCAATCTCATGATCTTTTCTATATCAAAACTTGCAAATGACTGAGATGGAGACAAACAATCCATACCATGAAGTAAGTCAGATGTTACCTCATTAAATCGTTTGTTTAATTCCTAAAGTTGCCAATCAATAACTTTATAAAATATTTCAACACGGTAATGATGTAAAACCATATACTCAGCAACTTTTCGCTTTGATCTTCCCGGAAAGACATAGAGATCATCAAATATAGGTATCTCAACATCATGTTTGATGCAAAATTCAGACACCTCACCAATAAGTGAATCCCATCCACTATCTTTTATCTTTTGCAACCATTTCTTTGCTACTCAAACAAGAAACATGGCATTTACAATATCTTCTTCCCTTATTTATAAAGTTAAACTAAGCTCATTTGTGATACTGAGAATATTCTTCATAAAATGCAACATGAAAACAAATTCAAATTTTAGACAAGCATTAACAAGCCCACGCGCTTTCCATTTTTCATCTGATGAGTCTGCATCCATACCAATAGTGTCAAGCACATCAATTATTGAATCAAATAATAGAATGAAGTTAACAAAAGATTTAAAGTGAGACCCCCAATGAGTATCACTTGGTCTCGCAAGACCTAATTCTTGATGTTGACCCCTACCAGTCTAAAGCTCACCTATTTCAAATGCCTTTTGGATTTTGAGAATTTGTGCATCTCGAAGTTCATCTCTATATTTAAAAGAAGCTCCCACCACATTTATCACAACTAAAACTAAGTTAACAACTCCAGCAATTTCATCACATTTCTTACCAATACCAACAAGAGTCAATTGAAGTTGATGAGAAAAATAATGAACTGAATGAGTTGACCTATTTTCTAGTTGAATTAAAGCTTGAAGTCCATTAAATTCACATTGCATGTTACTTGCTCCGTCATAGCATTGATCATATATATATGATATACTTAATGAATGTTGAGCAAGCAATGAAGCAACTCCCTCTTTTAGAGATAAAACACTAGTATCACGAACGTGAAGAATCCTAATAAATCGCTCCATTACTAATCCTCTCCTATCAACATATCGCAAAACAAGAGCTATTTGCTCCTTGCATGATATATCACGGGATTCATCAACAAGTATACTAAAGTAATCACCATTTAAATCCTCTATGATGACCTTAGCTATTTCCATAGCACATGCACGTATAATTTCTTTTTGTATTGTTGGACAAGTGAACTGATTATTTTTTGGTGTTTTTCTCAATATTGCAGCAACATCTTTTTCATAATTTTCTGTGTAGTATCTTAAAAGTTCAAGAAGGTTACCTTTATTTGACGATGATGCACTTTTATCATGACCTCGAAATGCCATTCCTTGACCCAAAAGAAATTTCACAGCTTTAATCGATGCAGTTAAATGTATTCGATACTTCAACTTAGCTTGGCTTGATTGCTTATCTAAAGCTGCTTGAATGGATTGACTCTGTTGCATCAAATCTTTACACTTCTTCTTTGATTTGTGATTATCACTATTAGGCCCACTTAAGGGTGTAAACGGATATTAAACGGATCGGATACACTGTTTTTATATTCGTATCCATTTAACTTTCCGAATATTCGAATATGGATACGGATTTGATGGATATTTAAAAATGATATCCAAATTTGTATCCGTCGGATATCGGTCGGATACAGATATATCCGTATTCGATTATAATTATTCAGATGCATTTATATTTTATTAAAATTATCTGTATTTGAATTATTATTTTATATTCATATTTGATGATAATTATTTAGATATCTATTTACGAATATCAAAATACATGAATCTATAAATCTATAACAAATATATATTTTAATTAATAGAAGGAACTATATAATTTTATTAAAACGAAAGCAATCAAACAAATAACATAATTTTTAATTAATAATTGACTTTATAATTAATTATTAGTACTTATTAATATAATATTGGCATTTGAGTATATTAATTATAAAGTCAACCAACAATAATTATGTTAATTAACTTAATTCTTCACTTTTTTCTCTATATTACAATAAATTTTTAAATTTATTCTTTATTCTTCCCAATTCTTCAATTATAATTTATATATACATATATGTATTATGAGATTTTTATTGAAAAATATAAATAATATATTATTTAATAAATATATATTCGGATCGGATATTAAACGGATCAGATACGCATTTATCATATCCGTATTCATTTATAATTGGATATCTACTAATCGGATACGGATAATATCCGCTTTAAACGGATGCGGATAAATTTTGTATAAACGAATACGAATGCGAACGGTAAACGAATTTTCGAATATCCATTTACAGCCCTAGGCCTACTGATATGAGTAGCAAACTTTCCTTTTTTATTCCAAGCCCAAAATCCTTTAGTTGAAAATGCATCTCCCCCACATTGATGTACATCTTCATCCTTAAATAGATAATAAGGAAGGCAAAAGGCTGCATCTGATGATACACTATATTCCAAACAATCAAGATAAATATCGAACCACTTACGATTAAATCGACGCACCACACCAGACATTTCAGTTTGTGGAAAATTGTGATTTTGTGGTTGACAATAACCTTTTTGAAAATATGATCTTCTTACTGTGTCATGATCATTCAGGTGATATTTCAAAATTGGTAATCTTTCTGCGGGATCGACCTTTAAAGAGTCTAAATCAATTCCTTGACTTTGTTTTTCAAGTAATTGTGATTTCAAAGTATCGTTGCAAGGCGGATCTTCCGGTTGATTGACACTTCCTTGAAAGAGAGGCAAATTTTGTGAAGACGAAGTAAAGACTCCAAACTTTGAAATTCGGGTGAAAAACTTATCTATCGACATGTGAACACTGTAAAATATATTTAAGTACAGTTAATTTAGTATTTCTTTCATAATGCATAATTCATAAATATTCACAATTTCTAAATTCTAACCATAAACCCTAACTTTTTTATCTAATGCAATAATCATCAATTACATAACAATTAATAACAAGTTAACAATTAGAATATGCAAATACCAAAAGTTAATAAATTAACATTATCAATTTATCCTAAATTTTAATTGATTAAACTCTAACTTTTTTTTTACCCATTAACAAAAAAATCCTAACTTTTTTATCTAATGCAATAATCATCATTTACATAACAATTAATAATAAGTTAACAATTAAAATATGCACATACAAAAAGCTAAACAAGTTAACAATTTTAAAAAAAAAAACCCTAACTTTTCTAATACAAAAATCAAGAAATAAACAAGTGAAAAGCAAATAACTTACATTGGTTTGGCCTTTAATATTCTTTTTAAATCCCAAGTGGTGGATAATATTGAGAGAGAAAGAGGGAGGGAGGGAGGGAGAGAGAGTTTTTTGGAATATTGGTGAGTGTGGGGACCAAGTTTAAAGTTAATATTTGACTCATTTTTATTATTATTATTTTTTCAGTTTCAAGGGGCCAAACGACGTCGTTTTGGCCCTAATTTTAGTTAACTGTGCAAATGATAAAATAAAGGGGCGGGTGCGACGACAGGGTCTCGAACCAGTACCCCCGAGCGCATTGATCTCACATCCCAGCCAACGACCAACTGTGCTAGGGTCATTTTGATATTAAATTGGGTCAAAAATACTATATATCCATCATTTCTCTATATATATATATAATAGCAAGTGGGGTCAACTGACCCCACATCTTTGGCTATAAATCCGCCATCGATCACCATCCTCACTATTTGCTATATATTATGATTCAGAACTATTTCCACTATCATCTTATGCAAATTTGTCCTCATTTCCTTTATCTGCCCCAATAGTAACACTTCCATGCACTTCTACTCTAGAGTCATCACTAACATCACCCTCATCACTCTCAACAACCACATCTCCCTTATCCTCACCTTCATCTGTCTCATCTTTCACCTCATATTTTCCCTCATTTTCCTCATCACCAGCCTCATCCTCACCTCCCTCTCCCCCTCTCCCTCATCAACCCTTATCTTCACCATCATCTCCATCACCCTTAGACTCTTTTTTCTCATCTTCACCCACTGCCTACTCATTACCCTCAACCCCACATTCCAAATTATCAACATAAATAAGAATTCTATCAATAGAAACATTTTTGACAAACTTTTCCATAACATCTTTATCGTTTCGAATAGGCATGCTAACAATGGATTCATTAACATTACATGCAATCATGATAGGTACCTTACCTAATTTATGTGTCTCCCTCACATCATCCATTAAGTCAAAAAAATTATATCTATCAGCATCAACATTCTGTATCTTTTTTTTTCCCCCAGATATTCCACAAGGAGTGTAAATAATTGGTCACCCATACCTATAAAAAAAATCAAACAAATGTAAATATACTGTCAAGGCAGTAACTAAATGATAAGGTTTTATCACAAAAATTGAACTACACATATTTTACCCATATAATACTACAATCCTCACCTTCATTATCAGAATATAAACACACACAAGCACATCATGCATAAAATGAGAAAATTTCACAAAAACCCTAGCCCATAACATGAACCGCCATCACAGAGCCTTTCAAAGTCACATTATTGTATAATATTCTACTAATCTATTCACAAATATTCAAAAATATTAAATACACATAACATCATCAAGGATAATCATGCAAAAATCACTGAAATTCTTAAAAACCTTAACCCATAAGTCATTTCTCATCAAAAATCCCTAGTATATCGTATTTTACTATAATACTTGTTAAATGTGTTCTCAAAAACTAAAAAAAAGAAAAAAAAAATCTTTCAACAAATATCACATATCATCAAGTTTTAGCAAGGGTCTTCGCACCTTATCGTACCAAAAACACGATAGAGAAACCTACGCCCAACACCACAATAGTTCATGCACATGTTTTATGCTTCAGTCGTGCCTTCACCTTTGTCTTCTTCGTTGATCTTTACTGTGGAATGTGAAGAGGCTTGTCCAGAGCTTTGAGAGACAGAAACGAGGGCTTTCTTTTCTTTGAATGTGTGTTTTGGATGTATAATGTGACATTTAGGTAGCTAAAGGGTAGGAGACACCGAAGGCCAAATCAGTCTTTGACCATTTTAGCATTTTTTAGCCTTTTTTATTTTTTAAATTATTTTTCCGTCTAGGTCAATTTAGACATTTCGCATTTTCCGTCTACCTTACAACTAAGTTGGTCGATTCAGGGAGTTTTTTGTAATTTTTAAAAATATGAGGAATATTTTGTAATTATGCCAAACCTCAGGGGTGGTGGCCGTAATTCGCCCTTGATTTTAATATGTGTTTGAGGAATGAATGTTGTAAGTGGGATTCGGGAGTGTAAAAGTTGTGTTGGAGAATATAATGGATTTTTTGTTATATTTTGGAGAATAGTTAAAAATTTATTTTGGGGAGTTTTGACATGTTTATTTATGTTTTGGGAGAGATATTTTTTGCTGTAACGGTCAAATCAATACTTTTCTATTGGATTTTTGGAGTGAAAATGGAATTGAGTAATTTTTAGTGTAAGAACAATAATAAAATATATATATGATATACAATATATAATATGTATATATATATTGAAACATGGGGAAGTTTTGGAGATAATGAATGATAGAAGAAAGTATTTTAGAAAAAACTATTTTAATTTTTTGGCAGGAAAATGGATATATGTTTAGTTATATTTTCCTAAAACAAAATTATTTTTGAGAAAACATAACCAAACACTCCCTAATATATTCAAGTTAGTGAGTTATAAAATTTGACCAAATATACAAATAAAATAATTTAAATTATTTTTCAATTATTAGTATTTTTTTTGGGGGGGTACTAAACACGCATTTCAAGTTGCTCAAGAATCGCTATCCCCAATTTGGTGATGGATGCTATGGAATATAATTTTACACTTGTTAATATAAAGAACTGTCATGGTCCCTCCTACTGTACCTAGAACTCCTGGAAGGCATTTATTTCTTATTCTCAAACCCTTTTTTTCTTCTTTCTTTTTTTTTTTTTCAATTTTCATTATTATTGAAAAACTAAAATTTTCAATTTTTATATATTTTTACTAAAAAAAGTCACTTATTTTCATTTTTAATTTCTTCTAAATCTATTTATTATTTTATTATCATTTCAATCAAATTTTAATTCAATTTGGCATAAAATACCTTCTATCATTTTAAAATAATTAAAATATATATTTTTTAAATTTTTAGATTTTTTTTGTCCTTTTATATATATTAAAAATGTTTATTTTATAGCTATTCTAATCATTATTTTAAGCAAAAAAAAATTCAAATAGAACCTCATTTTTATTTAAATTATAACTAATTTTTAAATTTTTAAAAATACTAAAATAAAAATAAAAATAAAATAGACAAAAAATTACAAAATTGGTCCTGTAACTATACGATACTATACTGGCAATTTTTGACTACATCTTTTTAGGCCACAGGATTAGTACAACATCTCTTGAAATTTGGCAATTTGAGGACAAATTAGGCCCGAAAGTCATCGGCAACAACCTAAGTTGACGTGGCGTCAATGGCGCCACGTCAATCCAGACATCATCCTCTCTTTTATATGGCATATGACATGGCAATTAAACCTTGCCACTTCAACAAAAACATCTAAATAAAAAATATAAAACAAGCAAAAAATAAGTTTATATGTAAAAAATAAAAAAGACAAGACATAAAAATAAAAGAAAACACAAAAAATAAAAATACATACATACAAACACATATGCATACATGTATATACATATATCCATACGTATACATATAAATTCTAAATATAAAAATATATACAATATATATATATTAGCTGAGATTTGATCCTTTGTCGCTCTGATTCGTCCCTCCCCCTTTCTTCTCTTTGTTCTTCCCAAACACTTGCGATTTCTCTTTTCAAGCAAAATGGTTCAGAGGCTATGACCTGCATCTTCCAACACACCTACACCTCTGGGCCCTGACGATTGTCCCTTCCAAAAATCGAGTATTACAAGTCCCTCTTAAGTGCCAAAGTAATCAAGTCCATTCTAAGTGGCCAAGTACTCAAGTACCTCTCAAGTGGCCAAGTCCCCCACAAGAGCCCAAGTACTCAAGTCCCTCCCAAGTGCCCAAGTACCAAAGTCCCTCCCATAACCAAAGTATGACATGTCCCTTCCAAGTACCTAAGTACTCAAGTCCCTTATAAGTACCCAAGTGCGCAAGACTACTAGGACATGCACGCATGGCTGCCGAGACGTGCGCACAAGACTGTTGGGTTGTGCCAAGAGGTGTCGGTATGAGCGTGCAAGCCTGCTGGGTGCTGTCTGGATGTGCGCACACACCTGTTGGTGCTGTCGGAGCGTGGATGCACTCTTGTCGGGTACTACCGGGATGTGTGCGCAGACTTGCCATGTGCTGCCGGGACGTATACACAGGCCTGCCATGTGTTGCCGCGACTTATGCACAGGCCTGCTGCGTGCTATCGGGAAGTGTGCACAGGCTTGTTGGGAGGTGTCAGGATGTGCGCGTAGGCTTGCCACGTGCTGTCAGGACATGCACGCAGGCCTGTCTGGAGGTGTTGGGATGTGCGTGCAGGCCTGCTGGGATGGGCTTGTAGGCCTGCTTGGACGTGCGCACCTTATTGGGACATGCGCGCCAGCTTGTTGGGACGGGTGCACAAGTCTGCCTTAGGCACCCACTGGCTGCTAGCCATCCGTCGGCCTACCTACCGGCATGCTGTGTGCGTATTCCCATCATTTACCTGTACTTATTTATTTTTCGGAATAACGATATGGGCTTGAGTAGTTGAATGCGATGCTATGCTTCCCTCGTGCTAAAGCATTCGGTTTGTTATGTGGTATCAACTTATTGCAATCGATCAAGAATTGCAAAGTGGAGGAAAAAAACCAACTATTATTTCAACCGAGCAAAAGCTTCTAGTAGTAATCAACCAGAGAATGAACTCGCAGCACATTCGTTCATTCTATTGTACGTAAACTCCATTGGGCACAAAGATACGGTCCCAAGATTTTTCAATATTTCTTCCTAGTCTTCGTCTGATTAGTTACGTAAACATTGTCCCCTTGTTTCCATATTGTTTCGGTCCAGTTTCGTATTTTTCTCTACCCAATCCCCAACCCCCGAAACCACCCCGCCCCCGACACCCCCCACCCCCAATGGTTGCCATGGCCAGGGGACTGGCTGGCAGATTTAGCTTCTACTGGCCAATTCTGATTTGCCCGGCGCAATGGTTGCAGGCCCCGACAGAGGTGACCGCATGGGCCAGTAGCGTCCTGGTGCGGCGGCGCATGTGACCTGCTGGCCGAGGCAGTGAGCAGCCACCAGAAGCCAAATTGAGGGGAATGAGGGGTGAGGCGTGGCTGGTTGGAGGGGGCAGGGGACTTTTTGTTTTTATTTTTTTCTATTTTTTTAAAATTTTAAATTATTATTATTTGAATTCATAAAAAAATTATTTATATTTAATTAAACTATTTTGGAATATTTATATATTTTTAATATTATTATGTAATTTATAATTATATAATTAAGAGGATAAACTTAAATTTTTATTATTTGATTTTTATTTTATTATATTTAAATTAATAATAAAATTTATTTATGTTTAATTGGACTATTTTAGATATATTTATGATTTTAATATTATTATGTAATTTTTGAATAATATAGTTAAGAGGATGGACTTAAATTTGTATAGTTTAATTTCTATTTCATTTTTAATATAATAAATAAATTCAATAATGTTTAATTGTTTTTAGATATATTTATTATAACATTATTAAATATGTAACTCATAATTATTAAAATTATAGTGCTTTAAAGTGATAAATTAGATTTTAAAAAAATTTTAGGTGATAAATTCGTATAAAATAAAATTGTATAAATTTGAAGGATATTTGATATTTTACATTTTGATGTGTTTTGAATTTTTTAGAATTCAGTTGCATTTAATTTGATGATTTGGCAAGTGAAATATATGCCTATGTATGTATATATATCTGAATATACATACAGTATATAAATATTTTTCAATATTTAATTATTATTATTATTATTATTATTATTATTATTATTATTTTATTTTATTTTTTTTTGCTTTGCTTGGCTTTTATTTATTTGTTTTTAGGTTTTTGTGCAATTTTTCTTTTCTTTTTTATTCAAGTGTAGTAAATGTGTTGATGTGGCAAAAAGAGTTGCCACTTCATATCCCATGCAGAAGAGAGGTTGATGTCTAGACTGACGTGGGACCATGTGGCACCAAATTAGACGCCACGTAGACTCGAGCTGTTGTCGGATGACTTTTGGGCCCAATTTATCCTTAAATTGTCAAATTTCAGAATGTGTTATACTAATCTTGTGGTCTGAAAAGATAAAGTCGAAAATTGTCAGTAAAGTATAGTAACATGACTAATTTTGCAATTTTTCCTAAAATAAAACAAAACGTGCTGTTATACGTTAAATCTGAGTAAAAATTTGAACAAATCTCGAGGAGATCATCACAAGAGTTAAATTCCACTCTTGACCTAGCATTAAAAATTAAAGACCATAATTGATCACAAAAAAATAGAGAGAGAGGGGGGTTTTTGGTTGTGTGTGTGTGGGGGGGGGGGGGGGGGTGGGTGTTGAGGACCACAGAAGACAAGAAACTACAAAAAAATTACCATGGAGGTTCAAGAGATTTAAAACTATTTTTTACCACAAATCATTGTTTAAAAAATCGGATCGGTTGAATAGTCGATCGCCTGATGAACCGATCCAATTTTGTGTAAAAATCGGTAGACAAAGAAAATCGTCCTATTTTGTGAAAAGCATCTAAACCGGCGATTGGACCGTTTGAACCGTTCACGGTTTATGAAAACCCGATCGGTTCATTTATTTTCTTTTCTTCTCTTTAATTTTTGGCATAATTAATACTTTTTTTTTTGTTTTTTTGACCTAATATGAACCTTCAAAGCTAAAATACATCTTAAAAAGATAAAAGTCTAAAACACTCAAATGGATCTTCAAAATAAAAGCCCTAAATCAAATCTAACATTCTAATTTTTTAATCCTACCAGAAGGCAGAAACCTTTAATCTCGTACCCAACCTTTGTGCTCTTGGCTATCTCTTTTAACAAATTTTAACTTATAAAATTGAACAATATAATTTAGACTCTTTATGTTTTATATTTGGTATTTTATTAACTTTTAAGTAATATATAAAATATACAATATATATTACTTAATTATGACGTCACAAGTTAATTGTTGTTCAATTATGGTCTCACCAACGGATGAACAAATGAACCATGAACTAGTATATTTTTCGATTTAATGAATGATCTGATTTTTCGAACACTACCACAAACTATACTATCAATCTAATTCTGCACAATAAGCCAATACGAATTATTCTTTATATTAAATTCTTACTACATTAGTCTATTATTATTCACTTGAATCTTTTATTTCATATTTTTCTATTTTAATGTAATAAATGCATATTAATTGTATATCTTATTATCAATTAATTATTTTTATAAAAATTATTTAATATATTATATATATATATTTATAAAATAAAATTTTCTATTTCAACTTATTATTTTCACATGGCATCGCTAGACGTGCGGGTTCCAGGGCGAACTAACTTTGAACCCTGATATATATATATATATATATATATATATATAAAGAAAAGGCCAAAAAAAAACTTATTATTACCACATTTTGTCGCATTTTTTATAAATCATCTCTATAACATAAGCATGTCGAATTGATCATATAGCCTCCGAATCCGTCCTCCACTTCCGTTCATACATACGTTCTCGATCACCTACGAACTTGATCTTCAAATCACCTCTAACACAACTGGAAATCGTGTTGTCTTTAAATTCATCGCCGTCAACCTCATGCATCATTACAATTCTTCGTCCTTTTCGGACATGTTTTCCATCTGATTGTACGTGAATTCATCGCAGAAGAGTTGATAAAAAGGGACAATGGATAGAGGGTCATTCTCGTCGAGTAAAGGAGACTCGGCCGAATTCGGGGCCGAGTTGACGCTGAGTGAGAAGCTCAAAGTCTTCAAATCCTCCAATTTCGATCCGCAGTCATATGTCAATAGCCACTGCGGCTCCATGAGCGAAAAGGTCACAATTTTTACATTTGTATTTATTTTTTTCCTTTTTATTTGATTATGAGGCAGGAAGATTGAAGAGTTCTTGAATTTTTTGACTTTTTTTTTTTTTTTTTTGGCAGGAAATTAGGCACCTCTGCATTATCCTCGTGGGCTTGAAGAAGGCTTCTGCAGAAGAAATGAGGACAAGTGTTTATGCCAATTATGCATCATTTATAAGGTGAGTGCTGGTTTTAATCAAGCATAAAGCTTACCCTTTTTTGTGCTGATTTTTCTTGTTTTTCTTCTCTTGCTATTTTGACTGTGGTGTTATAAGTAATAAGTACAAGCCCTTTAAGCGGTTGATTGTATTTCGCCTAAATTAACAGAAAATAATTTAGAGCAAAAGAAATCAGTAAAAAACAAAGTCATTTCAGGTCTAAAAGAGTTGTTCTTTTCATATAGATGTCATGATAAATGTGGCTTGAGAAACTTGCAGAAAGATCTCTCCTCATACATACGGCTTTCTTCGAGCAAGAGTTTCTGCATAGTTTTATATGTATCTATGATATTGAGCATAGAGTTCTGTTATCAGGGTTGACCAAAAATGGCATCCTACTTCTTTGTATATTTCAGAACATCAAAAGAAATTTCAGATCTTGAAGGGGAGCTAGTTTCCTTGAAAAATCTCCTATCTTCGCGTGCAAATATCATCCACAGCATAGCCGATGGAGTCCGAGTCGAGTCCTTGAACGATGGGACTGATTCCTCAAGAGATGATGCAGTTGGTTTTGAAGATAGAGAGCCCACAAAATTTGATAAGTGGTTGTCTAAATTCATGGAGAATATTGAAGTCTTACTAGCTGAGAGAAGAGTGGATGAAGCTTTGGCAGCACTAGATGAAGGTGAAAATGTAGCAGAGGCGGCTAAGGCCAATGGATCACTAACTCCCTCAGCATTGCTATCTTTGCAAAACTCTATCATGGAAAACAGGCAAAAATTAGCAGACCAATTAGCAGAAGCAACTTGTCAGGCTTCAACCAGCAGCTTTGAACTTCATTCGTCGGTAAAAGCTATGAAACTTCTTGGAGACGGCCCGAGAGCACACACGTTGCTCCTAAAGTCTCACCAGCAAAAACTGCATAGAAATATGCAGTCTTTATCAAACACTTCACATGGAACAGCATATACTACTGCACTTGCTCATCTGGTTTTCTCAACTATAGCTCAGGCGGCTAATGATTCTTTGGCTATATTTGATGACGAGCCAGCTTTTGCATCCGAGCTTGTGACTTGGACCGTTAATCAGACGCAGGCTGCTGCACAGCTTATCAAGAAGAATGTTATAGCTGCACCGGCAGCATCAGGATGCCTGAGGATTGTGGCTGAGTGTGTTCATATATGCTTGGGTCACTGCTTGTTGCTAGAAGATCGTGGGCTGGCCCTTCGTCCCACTATCTTGAAGATCTTCAAGCCTTATCTAGAACAGGCACTGCAGGCTAGCTTGAAGAGAATTGATCTGAGTACGGCTGCTATTGCTGCTTCTGATGATTGGTCGCTCTCTTATCCACCGGTTGCTGGCCGTTCTTGGGGCACTGCTTCTGTCAGCAGCGTCATGGCGTCCCAGCAAAAGCTCTCCAGCAGCGCTCACAGGTTCAATACAATGATACAGGTGAATAGCTGATATATTTCCAACCAAAGGTTTTTAAATGTATGTTGGGACTCACTACAAAAAAAACCACTTCACCAATGGAAAAATCCATCGCAAATTCAATGAAATCTGTCAGAAAACATGATTTTGTAATGAAATTATTTTATAAATCTGTTAGTATATGCTCCGTTATTGATTAGTTCAGCAACAAAATAAAGTACGCCAAATAATTAATTTTGTGATGAAATTTTCATTTCGCTTACAATGTTTAGAGTTATGAAATTTGTGACGAACTTGTCACATCAATACAAACTCTTCATATCCGTCATAACTGTCATTACTGATATACATTTTTGCTCCTTTTAAATTCATCAGTAATCCACCAAAAATCCATCACAACAGTTTTCGATCTGTGATGGAACTCCTTCGTTTTTCATTAGTCTAAAGGTGTTTTCTTGTAGTGACTTTTCTTCCTCTTTTTCTATCATTGATGATCCAGGAACTTTGTGAGGATATTGGCTCTCTGGAAATCTTACAGTTATCCGAGCAAGCCATGGAAGGCGTCTTGCAATCATTTAATTCATACGTCAACATGCTGATAAACGCATTTCCTGCTTCTGTGGAAACTGAAACCTTGGAAGGATCCGAAAGAAGAATAGTCAAAATGGCCGAGTCTGAAACGCAACAAATAGCTCTGCTGGCTAACGCATTATTGTTAGCGGACGAACTTCTCCCACGTGCAACTCTCAAGCTTTCTTCCGCCAACAGAGGAGATGACCAAACCCGGAGATCTTCAGACAAATATAACCGTCCCCCTGAGCAAAGAGAACTGAAACGAAGACTTCAACGCTTGGTTGATCAGTTGAGAGATAGCTTCTGCCGGCAGCATGCCCTTGAGCTCATTTTCACCGAAGATGGAGGCGTTCGACTAAGTGCTGAGATGTACTTGAGTATGGATGAAAGCAAACGGGAACCTGAATGGTTCCCATCTCCTATTTATCAGGTAACTATTGAAATCATTATAAAAACCAGGTGTTCGTTAAAGGTTCAGATGATAAAAGTGGATTAAAAGACAGCAACTTGTTTCTTGGGATATCAACAATAGTTGTGTGGTAATAACAAGTTGTCTCAGGAACTATTTGCAAAGTTGACGATGATAGCTGGAATTGCATCGGATATATTTGTCGGAAGGGAGAGATTTGCAACTATTCTGTTAATGAGACTCACAGAGACTGTTATCTTATGGTTTTCCGATGATCAGAACTTCTGGGACGAGATTGAAGGTGGACAGAGGCCATTAGGTCCACTTGGGCTTCAACAGGTGTTGTTTTTCATCCCATTTTTCCTATGTTATTACAATGTTGTTTTGCAAGATTTTCAGACATGAAAGAGTGATTTTTGTGCAGTTCTATTTGGATATGGAGTTTGTGATACTTTTTGCGTCTCAAGGGCGTTACTTGTCCCGGAATCTGCATCAAGTGATGAAGAACATTATTGCTAGGGCCATTGAAGCAGTTCAGGCAAACAACATTGATCCATACAGGTACGATGAGACTAGGCAACTGAACTAAATCCTTTCCAGACAAACTTGAAATATCAGAAAGCAAAAAAATTTCGATTGCAGTGTGTTGCCGGAGGATGAATGGTTTGCTGATGTTGCCCAAATTGCAATAAAAATGCTGATGAGCCAAGCAGATTTTGATAATGCTGAGCGTGATATGAACAGTCCAACACAATCAGTATCGGCAAGATCTGCATCATCTGCCCATTCTCATGGAAGTAATTAGCATCAGTCACAACTCTACGGTAAAAATTCTTATCGGTCAGGTATGTTGATCCACGGCCCTATTTTTCTGAGGAGCCAGAAGAGGTTTTTTATACTTAGATGTCTTATCTAGGACAATTTTCATGGTTTTTAATCATGGATATATCATCTGTACGAGGAGAATGGATCGGGAAAACTTCTTGAAAACTGCATTTATTTGTTATAATCTCTTTAAAACACACACCTATTCAAGGGCTTCTTCAGAAAACCCGAGCTGTTGATAATTCACATGATCAATTTCGTTTAAACGTATGCAGCACAAGATCTGCTCTGGCAGCTCTTCGGCTTTGTTACCCTGGTACACAATCGTACAAAGTACGCATTAACATCTCAGAGAGACTTCGAACATGGAGCAAACTAGAACTAATCTGCACTCAGGACAATTATAACTACTTGCCTGAATTGTTAACCCGAAATCCATGACACACAGCTTTAGTCTGTCAAAGAAAGTCTGGAAACCCTTTCTAGAAATGTAGCTGAATCTATGCATGTCCAAATCTATTTCAAAATAATTTTCACCCTGCAAAAAAAGAGACCAAACTTTTAAGAATGGAAGACAATATCTTACTATTCAAGTTGAAGAGAGACACAGATACATGGAGATGATTGGTTTTCTGAAATCACATAAGAAATTACAATACAAAATATGGAGTGTAAACTTACGGAATAAAATTCATGCTGTGGACGGGAAAGAACGGGTTTCTCATTGTAGGCATGCATGAGCTTCCTCTCTGCAGAACTTAGAGGGAGGTCCTCCACATTAGCCACACGGCCCAAAATCTTTAACCTTTCCCGGAACGGTGCAACTGTGTCTACAGGAAAACCTTTAACTCTTTCTACTTCGTTATCTATTAATTTCTGTAACAGGTAAGAGCATATATTTAGATACAAAAGAATGTGTGAAACTAGACCATGTACAAGATTGACCCCCACTATTGCTTTGAGCCAATTAACTCACCCTAATATTTTCTTGAAAATGGGCCGAAAGTTCCTTGGCAAAGCTCTCAGAAAGCTTGAAGTACAAAACAAAGCTTATTCCTTCACCATCTGTTTCACCCTGAAAAATTGCTGCAGGATATAACGGTACCTGCACAACCACAAAAATGACGCAGAATTACTATAAAAATGGACAAAAAGTAAGTCCACTATTTTCTCTACAGCACAAAATCATGAAAATCACGTGTGAAAATCACATCATAAATATAAACGATTCAATCAAAAATATCGTCACAGCCTATGTATTTTGCTGATATAAAAAGGAATAGAACTCATAATTATGCACTATAGTTATTGACTTCATGTTTTCCCCATTCATATCGTATGGTGTATCATATCTGTAGTACCTGTATATTTACAACAAGTATGGGTGGAAGTTTCCCGGAAAAATTAATAACAGGAAGTTCCACGAATCGAGCAATGTGATGAATCTTCCTCTGAGATAAAAATACATCAAGACCAAAAGGTTTATATGCAGCACAATTGGGAGCAAGCTCCTTTCTTTTATCCCTGCCATAGGAATTACTCGATATGAAAACTAAAGTAGAACAAGGAAAGCATTTAAAGTAGGATGATATAGTTTTCTTTACCTGAAATAATTCACTCCCCTAACCTTGAAAGTCCCCGGCTCAACATCTGACCAACTATCAGGCATTTTCTTCCCCAATGGACAGAATGGCACTTGGGAACCGGCTATGGGCCTTTGCAGCAGCGCCTTTGAAGAAACTGCAACACACAGAAGAGAAGATCAAGTAATATTCATAGACTTCTCCAAGGCCTAATAACATAAAGAGTTTTTTATATGTACTCACGTAAAGTGGCACTAGGATGTCCTTCCCTCCATTTGAACGAAAGCTTCAAGGCGGCCTTTTTCCTTGTACTTGGAGGGCTAGAGCTGAGGGATCTTCTCTTTTCAACATGGGGAACAGTAGAAGGCAGACAAGGCAAACAGTTATGTGGAAGGATTCCACAATTATCCAATAACCCGTCCTCCCCACCAGCATTTTCTCCAGAAGGGCCTGAGATTTCATCCAGGAACACTGGCTTTACATCACTCGAAGGTCCGTCAGATTTTACTCCAACAAAATTGCGTTCAGAATTGCAAGTTGATGAGTCCACAGGATCTTCAAGGGATGAGACATGTCGGATGCGTCGACCACCGTCTGCATGAGAAGTATCCATCTGCGAAACGATGCTTGTTATGGCTGTCCCGTCAAAGCCACTAAGGGAAAGCACATCTGCAGACGTAAAAGCATTCTTATTTCAACAATAAGTGCATATAGTCAAATGCAGTTAGAAGAGAAAGAAAAGTTTTGAACATACCATCAGGAAGGCTTTGAAAATCTTCATCACTCCAGTCAGATTCAAGTACTGCAGCTGAATCAAACCATGCTTCCTCAACACTTCCTGGCAGTGCCAACGAGTAAAGTTAGTCTATTTACTCAGAGAATTCTCACGTCATTTCAAAACTGAAGAACTTGAAAAGCATCAAACTATAAAATGCAATGCGCATTGATAGGCAAATCAGAAGATTAGGTTCGCTATACACTCATGGCACACTAAAACACAGTCACCAAATAGTGCAAAATGAAACCAATGCAAGGCAAGAGCCCGATTACGTAAGACCGGGTTCTGCTCTGCTAATAGACCCCCGCCTTCAAACAATTAGAATCCTAGCAATCTTTGAACTACAGGAGCTCTATCTATACTTGCATAAGAGCCTTTTTCCATGATCCCAATTAGGGAGTCGGGTGCCCTTTTTTTCATATTCTGGTACTGAAGATATTGATGGTCGAGTATTTGTATTTCCGTAATTGATAGCAGAGATCACAAACATGGCTGCATTCATTATCCCTCTACTTTGGAGGCCTTTCTATTACTTACCCCAAACTTCAAAGGAACTAAAATGGCTACCTAAGAACTAACTTCCAGCCTCTTTTTTCATATGCCCAAACTTTATTAACAGCATCAAGCAATAGAAAGTAGTAAATCAAACTAAAGTTTCTCAACTTTACTCCTTTGTTCCTTTTCTTGAACTTCAAAGATCTATAGGAAATACCATTACCTGGCTTAAAATACTTCAAGATAAACCCCCACCCCACATCAGGCTTAAGCAAACATTAGCTAAATACACCAGAAATACCAGATAGAAAACAGCTAATATAAAACCATTGAATTGAAAAAAACCCATCTTTTTTCAGCTTCCACTTTTATGAATCATATTTTAGTCAAATTATCACACATTCAAAAACTTCACACAAGACAATGATGTTGTATTAGTCCCCACAAACACACACAGAGATAGGGAGGAGCAATAAACCATGAAAAGGGGGATTGCTGGAGGGACGATCCACAGGCAAAGATGCAAACTTTTCAGCTCTATCAGATGACCGATCAGATAAATGAGAAGGGAGCCTTCTCCTCAAAGCCTTCCTTCTCTTTCTATTCTTCTTTCTTCTTGAACCTCCAAATTTACCTCCCACACAATTCTCTGGGCGAGAAACGCATGCCCCCATCTCCCAATTTTCTTGAATTTTACTTCACTAAGATCAGAATATATATGGATCAAAAAGTTCAAAAAAGACTCCAAGGAACCTTTTTTATGGGGGAAAAAAGAACAAACGGACTCAAATATACTCACATAGACAAGTCAAGTGATCATATATTCCTCATTCTCTCTCGTACAAGATCAACCTCAATGTAAAAAAAATCCTTCTAGAGGGAGAAAGCGTGCAGAGGAGGAGAACCCATCAACCACCCTTCTCTTCTTTCCACCCCAACCCACACCAAATTTCTTTCAATAAATAAATAAATTCCTTGCCATTAATCTCTACTCTATCTATAGAGATTCAAAAAAATTAGTACACACACATGCACATAAATAAATTTGTGACTTTTCAGAGCTCACGCTGTGGCTGAGAAAGAAGTCCTGGGAATAAACCTTATGCGGAAAAAAGAAAAGACCAAGGTAAGCGGTGACCAATTGGGATATCTTTGATTTATTGAACAGTGAGATTATAAATAATTAAATAGAAAATATCACAAAATTATACATACATATGTATGTATATAAAATAAAATCTGTGATTCATTAATTTATTTCACGCGCTCATAATTCAACGGTCAAACGTATGGCAACAGAGTGTTCAGTTCGGTACATGTAACCTGGGATTTCATTCAACGCTGCTGTCTTTGAGCTCAGTTGCCAGACCAAAATCTAACCCCCTGTAGCAAGGTTTTGAAAATCGAATCAGATCGATCGATTTGATTCCACCGGTCCAACGGTAACCGATGACAAATTTGATTGATTTAAATAGAAAATTTGATTATTAATTAGATCAGTATGAATTGATTAAATCGATACCGATTCAGTCGATTAATCATCTATTCATACTTTTTAATTTAGTTAATAAAAAAATTATAAAAAATTGAAAATGAAAAAAGTTAAAAGTAAAAAAGACAAAAGCAAAAGGATTCGGGCGTTTATTTCATTTCTCAAACACACATTTCTATTAATTTCTTCACTTCAGTCTTGAAAACCGCCGACTTTTACTTTCCTAAAATCAACCTCAGATGTTGTGTTCTATAATTGTTTGTTTCAAGCCTTCAACAATTTAAGTCACTCTTGGTATTACTGATTGCTACGTCTTTTTGTTGTTATGTATTTTTTTTTTTTTTTAATTTCTCTTAGATTATATTGGGCATTTAGTACAACAAGATTTATTTTAGGGTAAAATTCACTTTACCTCATTGTACTCAAACTTTGTCTCGCTTTACCCCCTATATTTTTTATTGCATCACTTTGCCTTTCTGTACACTCAATTTTACTTAAATTATTCAATTTCATTAAATTATTTTCATCTCCTTAACACCATTAATTTTTTCTTTTTAAAAGACGAAGTTGCTCATAATTTTTAATTGTTTATTTAATAAATAAAACTCATCTTCTCCATAAAAGAGAAAAATGTATATTTGAAGATTTAGAAATATAAAATCACCAAAGACATATAACGGAAACACGTTTCTTAAAGACCGACTTCAAATGCCCGTATGAAATCTCACTTACACATAGTTTTGTTGCTACTTAGTGCTAAAGGCAGATTTTTTTTTTTTATAATGATTTTATAGATAGATGTATTAGGTAATAAAACAGAATTAGTGAAACAATTCCATGGAGGAAAAAATGGAGTCTGCATATTATTAATTGAGTTTTTTTTAATGAAAATCTTTGTTTCTTCTAAAGATATACTATTAATATATGATGCAAGTTTTTAACATATTTATAGTGCAGTCAATAATGATGTCCAAGTTTTATTTTTCAGCATTCAGCTTGGATCTTTTAATTTATTTTTAATATTATTTTGTATAAAATTTTTGTATTCATATAAGAGAAGAGTAACTAGGAGAGATTGGCAAAAGAATATTGAGGTATAAGCATTTTGTGTATATAAATATAAATATGATGATATAACCATTTTGCTTAGTTTGCTAACAGAAATTGAAGAGGCTTAATAGTGTTAGAGTAAGTGAAGTAAAATGGAGAGTACAAGTAGGCAAAGTAATGCAATTAAAAATATAAGGGAGTAAAGTGAGATAAAGTCAGAGTATAAGGGAGTAAAGTGAATTTTATCATTTATTTTATTAAGTGTTGAACTTGAAATTTAATAAGAGACGATCACTTGGGAAACATTAAATAGTTGTATTGCATATTTGCAATTGACTATTTAATTGAAAGTCTTTTTTTTTTTTTTTAAGAATAACTTTAAAAAATGATTAAAATTTGGGGAAAAAATTTCTTTGATTTTTTCTATACTATTAATTTTTTTCTTATTTTTTGCTAATATTAATTATATTATACATATTTATCAAATTATTTATAATTCTTACATCATTATGATGTCATACATGTTGAATCAGTAGTTGAACTAATTGAACCGGTGTAACCAACAATCAGTAAGGCCGCCGGTTCAATGCCCAATCTGATTTTTAAAAACATTACTTTATACTGCTTGTTGTTTTTAGTTTTTCTTTTTTCCTCTTTCTAAATACTTGTTATTTTTTATGTTAAGTATTTAATCATTTATTTAGGTTTTTTCTTGTCTATAAACATAATGGCTTTTAAGAAAAAAATAAAAAAATAGGACATGCACATGCAGTTGGAATTATCTGTATTTGAATTTCATCCTCATACATAAATCGTGAGTAATGGTAATGTGATGGTCGATTAATTAATCAGTACTAAATATGATTATATTAATAGCTAATTACTTAATTAATATTGATACAGTAGTGAAGTGGGTGGCCAGCTGCTGAAGTTATTGCGTCTTTAATTATTGTGTCCTAGACGGCTGGCGACGATTACAATGGCTGTGTTTGGTTATATTTTTTGTTTAATTTTATTATATGTTTATTATGTATTTTGAAAGAATGAATTATTGAAGAATGTAAAAGTTATTTTTTTGATATGTTTGTTTATGTTTTGGGGGATACATTTTTTACTGTAACAATCAAATCAATATTTTTTTGTTGGATTTTTGGAGTGAAAATGGAATTAAGTGATTATTTTAATGTTAGAATAATAATATAATATATATATATAATATGTATGCGTATATTGAAGAATGTGCGTTTTGGAGGGAAATTGGAGATATCTTTGGTTATATTTCCTCAAAACAATGTTTTCCGAAAAAACATAACCAAACAAAGCCAATTATTTTTGGCACTAATGAAGCTAAAAATTCTTTAAATATAATTTATTTACCACTCATTCAATGTATATTTAAGCGAAATATAAATTATTAAAATTAAAATATAATAATATCATAAAATAAAATATTCGGCTGTGTTCTCCATTTTTTCAAGATATTTTCCAACTCTCAAAATATATCCAAAATACATACACATTTTCCAATCATTTTTTCAAAATACAAAAAATTTATACTCAAAAAATTCCTCCCAAAACAATCTCAAAGTACCCTATACCTTATAAATCACACCTTCCCCAACTACCTCTTCACTTTCTCACTCTACCTTTTACATCATTCATTCATTTATTACTATCTTACTTCACTAATCCATATATATATATATATATAATTTTACTAGTTATAAAATTCTAAACTTGTATTTAAAAATTTAATTAATTAATTATCAGAAAAATAATTAAATTTAATTAAATATTATTTATATTGTTACTAAATAATTTATTTACTAGATAACATATTAAATTAATTAAATTAATCAATTAAATTACTTATTAATTATATATTTAATGTATTAATTAAATGTTACATTTAATAAATAATTTAAGAAATTTTAATTTGATATGACAAATAAATTAATCTTCTTCTTCAAAAAAAAATCTTCATTAAATATTGATCTTTAGATTTATTTAAAATTATAATAACAAATTTAATTATTATTTAATAATATTTTAAGTTTAATAAATTAATATTAATATAATTAAAATAATTATTGATAAAACTAATTAAATTTAAGTAAAAATTATTTGATTGTTAATAAGTAATTATTTACTAAATAATGTATTAATTAAATAATGAGTTAAAATAATTAAATAACCTATTAAATTAATTTATTTAATTATTTAAATACTTGTTATTTATATATTAATTATATTTTATATTTCATTCACGTATAGTTAAATGTTATGTTTATTTGTTTAATAAATAATTTAAGATGATTTAATTTCATATAATATAAAATTATTTATTTTTTAACTTGATTAATTGTTATAAGTATTACAAATATAAATTGTTAAATAAATTATTTTATTTAAATCAATAATTAAGTTTTATTTGTACATAAATAAAAAATAATAAATATTTAAATAATTATATTTTAATTAATAATTAGTAATTAGTTTATAATTAATGTACGGTAATTATTTTTTTATATAAGCCGATATCAACAATTATGACATAATTATGGTATTAGCCAATTTTTTATAATTAAGATATAATTGTGATTTCATAAATAATTAATATTTATTAATAAGTACTTTTTTCAAGTAATACATCATTTGCTAATGTTAAATTTATAAAAAATATAAATTTCATAATAAATCACCAATTAAATTAATTACACATTATTTTTATTACAATCATATATCAATCGTTACACATATATATGTATACACATACACACCATCCAACTATAAATATATATACATACATTACATAAAAAAATCATTTTCACCCGACAAATCCAACAAAAATTCAATTGATTTGACCTCTGTAGTAAAGTTTGTCTCCTCTGAAAATAAAAAGAAACAATCACCTCATTCTCAATTTATTTTTCTTATTTTTCCAAAACAAGATGAAACGCTTGGTACATTCTCTACATTTTCTCCCAGAAACCCATTTTTCCAAAATATTTCTCAAAAAACGCAGAAAACACAAAAGAACAGGCCCTTAACATTATTACACTTCATATATTCTTTGAACTTGGACTAATATTGAATCTCCTTAGTTCATATAATTTGTCTAATAACAAATGTACCTAAATCTCTGTTTATTATGTAACCAGGCCATCTTATAACAAGATATTAATTTAATAATTTAATTCCTAAAAAACAAGATTTTTAGTAGTTTATACGTTGTTGTAAAGTAATAGGTAAAAAGAATATGTGAATATTCTGATTTAGTTTATAGCTTATACAAATATTAGATTTTTACTAAAACTTTACATTTATGCCTCACTTTACAAATATATTCAAAATATTAATAACAAACTAATAAAAAATGTCTACATTAAACATTTATATAAATTATTATTATTGCTGACATTTTATAAGTTTTAATGTCTCATTTTATCTAAATACTTCAATTATCAATTATTAAAGCTTAATTAACCAAACAGCCTCTTAATTTCAAAGGTTTTTTATTATTTTTTCCAAACTTGACCAAACTTATAATGTGTATACTGTCGAACTTAAAAGGGCAAAAGAAAAAAAAATGAAAAAGAAAAAAAATATAAAAATTAGACAAATTTTATTGAAAAAGTTGGGTTGGCAAAAGAGATTACACAGTAGCTATCATAACTTGTGGTGTAGCATCATTAACTTTTTGAAAGCTATGATGTTCTATTCTTACAATGTACTCCACGTTATTTTTAGTTAGGAATTTTCACAATCAGTGCTAAAAAAAGAAAAATAAAAAATAAAAATGGGGGACCTCCTTCTTTGTGCTTATCTTTATTAATCAAGCTATGGGCGACTGCAAAACAGGGAAAAACATTTGATGCTGTCTTTTTTTGTTTATTTCTCCATGTAATAATTGTTAAAAGTTGTCACGCAATAAATAAATTTTTTAAATGCAATAAACATAAGTTGGCTATATTTTATGTAAATAATATTAAAGTGCAACTAAACGAAAGCACTACCAAAAAATTAGGCATCCGCTATAAAAATGTTGCTACGAAATAAATTTTGTAGCTGTAAATTTTTCGTAGTAAATATAATTTTTAAAATTAATAAGTAAAAAAAAATATTAGCTATTAATCCTTAGTTATGTTAGATGAAAAGTTCAACAAATTTTGTTCCGCATTATTCATAGAAAAAATAATATATATATATATATATATATGTAAAAAAGAGTAATTATTAGTTATTGGCCCCTAATTTTTTGTAGTGCAAATTATTTATAAAAAGAAGGTAAGAATATATATATATATATATATATATGGGGCTCAATATTCATTATTGGGGTATATGTCCTAAATTGTGAAAAATCCAAGGCTATGTTTGGTTACATTTTGGGAAAATAATTTTGTTTTCCGAAAATATAACCAAACATACAAAAAAAAAAATCTTTCAAAATGCCAAATTAAATTTCTCAAAACACCCTCTTTTATGTTCCATTTTCTAATATATATATATATATATAAACATATTATATATATCATTATATTTTATTATTATTCTAAAAAAAAATCACTCAATTCTATTTTCACCCAAAAATTCAACAAAAAGTATTGATTTAACTGCTACAGTAGAATTTATCTCCTCCCAAAACATGAACAAATATATCAAAATTTTCCAAAATAATTTTTCTATTATTCTCAAATCATAAACAAACATACATCACATTCTCCAAAATAAATTTCATATTCCCCAACCCTACTCCCAAAACACATAATCCAAAATATATAATTCATATCCAAACATTACCCAAGTATTTGAGTGAATTTTAATTGGTTTCAAATAAATTTAGGTCATTCTAGTTGATTTAAAAATGATGAAAAGCTTTTAAAAATACCATAGTCATAAAAGTTGAGATCTAAGAAAAAGAATTAATAAAAGTATTACAAAAAAGTGGGATAAAAGTAAAATAAAATGTAATGTATGTATTTAAAACATGTTAAAGATCAAGGTTATGCAAAAAAAAAAAAAAAAAAAAAAGAATTTAATTTGATGATTCGAGTTACACATATTTCTACTAAAACATTATAAGTCGATATCAAATTTGATAATCAAGATAAAAGAATAAAACAACAAACATTTGTTTTATTGTGACAAGTGAGCTGTTTCAATCTTTATTGTTAGCACTTAGCTGGACATTTCTGAGATGATAATGAGAGTTCCCTAAAAAACTTGGCCAATAATATTTGCCTTCGATGATTTGGCAGAACTCAGGTGTACCTCAATGCATTGATTTGTAGACTATTTGCCCTCATTCTCTTTTCCATTTATTCGTTGCCTCCCCCCCCCCCCCCCCCCACCCTTTCTTCTTTTTAATTATTCTTTTAGCTGATATCTTAACAAGATATGACATCACCGAGAACAAGCCTCAATTGTGGGCAACAAAGGCGTGTCCTTTTATGTTAAGATACTAACTTCTTTCAGGATCAAAGCTAGTTTATAAATTTTTCTGATGCAGAGGATCCTTTAAAAAGGCAATTGTAGAGCATACTCAATTTATGAATTTGAGGATTGAAGATCAAAGGTAAAACGGATATAAACTACTAAACGAATATAAGAGAGAAATATGAAAAAGAAGATAAGTAAGAGAATAAGGATGGAGAAAAACATAATATTAAGACTTTAGATTCCAACTCTTTCTGCCTCTGAGTACAGATTACTTCTCCTTATATAGAGGAGAATTTTAACTATTTGCAAGGACAGACCTACTGTTTACAATAATACAACTATACTATTTACAAGGACAATAGTTGTTGCAAGGACAGACCTGCTGTTTACAATAATATAACCATACTATTTACAAGGACAATAGCTGTCACGAACACGACTGTTAAAGGACAATAATTTAAGTAAAGCAAATATTAGTACAATTATTTAAGATAAAAAGTCTGGGTGAAAAGGACCCATTACACAATTAGTCTTGAGTTGTTATGGAGCGTGAACAAGAAAGTTAATAGGTTTAGTTGATAATCCAGCTTTTTCCGACCACTGAGTATTGAATTCATATGGGTTTTGGGAATCTTCCATCATATCATCAACTTTATCTTTCCCTTTCTCTTTTTTGGAGATTCCTTCTGCTAGGTAATCATTATACTCCGAAATTATTGAAAGGGTATCTGTGAAAATGGCTGAACTCTGTGAAGATCGATTACTGGTCAGTTGTCTCCAATTCCTCTAAAAATAAGATTTTGGATTTCCCCACATACGATTTGGAGAAATTTTCAAATTTTCAGTATAGAATTGTTCAAAATAAGCTCTGGCATCCTCTTGAAGTTGCAACACATATTCAACAAGCATTCATTCTCATGGAGCATCTTCATGAAACTTTGGCCAAATCTGAGGAGGCATAAATTAATTCTGTTCTGGCATGGTCCTCTGGAAATCTCTAATATCAGTCCCATGTTCAAAGAATTCTTTGTTGAGAAGTTATGAGAAAACTCCATATCCTTGGATTGAATAGAGGAATAGACGATTATGAAGATGAGGAGAACTTTGTCTTGACAAAATATAGCTAACAGAAATTCCTTTGTTAGCTTTGTCAAGTTGTTGAGCCTGAAGAATCTTGAACATTCTAATCCATGTGGATAGAGGATAAAACCATTCTAAAAATGTTCTGGCGCATGGATTATCATCATGTTCATCAAACCATCTACTATGAAACTCAGCGATCCATTTGATAGACTGTTCAATGGGAAATTTCACTCCAATTTTCCATTGTTCAAGAAGGTACCAAATCATGCATAATAATTCTTTAGAGAACATACGATGAAATGGTGTAGATGTGCTGAATAGTGTAAAGAATGGATAATCATGATGAAATCCTAAACCTCCAAAAGTATGAAGCTAGTTTTCTTGATAGTAAGGCTTTGATATTTAAGCATGAGTTGCTTAGTTCTGGACTTGAGAGTTTTGGTCTTGATGAGATCATATAATTCAGGAGGAAGGTTTTCAAATGGAAATTCATGATTTGCTGAAACATTAGGAGAGGATGATGAATAGATCATGCAGATCATTGGGATATGTTTTCTGGGTATCTGATAAAGCTTTGGTCTAGAAACAAAATCAGCAAGAACATTATTTTTTCTTTTGATGTGGTTAACAGAAAAAGAGAATTAAAACCACTCAGACCATCTTAATAGTTGTCTTGAGGGAAAGCTTCCTGGTTGTAAGCTTATCATTTTGGGAAATGCAGTCATATCTATTTCAACAATAAAATGGTGTCCAACAAGATGAAATAAAAACTTTTCAATATCTCTTTTTATAGCCAGGATTTCTTTGTAAGTGGAATGATAATTCTGTTCTGCATCTTTGAATGATCCACTTTTGTATCCACAGATTCGCCTTTTCCCCTTTTTTTGTTCAAGAAGAACAGCTACCAAAAAAGTTTCACTAGTATTAGTTTGCAGTATCCTTTGTCCATCTGATGATATCTGCAAATGAGATAAATCCTGGATGATCTTTTTCATAGTGATGACTGCCTTCTTCTGAGTATGAGACCATATTGGAGGATTCTTTTTCAACATATCTTGAAGTGGCCTTATAATTGATGCTAGTCTTGGAATGAAATCAGCAGCATAATTAATAATTCCAAGAAATTGTTAGATCTGCTGCTTTGACTCAAGATCATCAAGGAGTTTTAATAATTCCTGTCCAATATATGGCTGCAGAGTATATCTTCCTTCTCTGATATGCATCCCAAGAAATCAATTTCTCTTTCTAATATCAACATTTTCTTTTGAGACAGCATAATTCCAAATCTTTGAACCAATTCTTCAAATTTGCATAGAAGATGTAAATGAATTGTGTAATATTTTGAGAATAGAAGAATTTATCAATGTAAATTAAGGCATTTGGAAATAAAGGTTTAAAAATTCTGACCATTACCTTTTGGAATAAAGATGGAGCAGTTTTGAGTCCAAAGGGCATAGCCGTCCACTGGAAATGAGCATTTGGGATGCAAATTGTTGTCTTGAATTTGTCATCAGGGTGAATTCCAATTTTCCAGAAACTAGCTTTTAAATCGAACTTTGAAAAAATCTTGGCATTGGTGAGTTTTGAGAAGAGATAATTCCTGTTCTGGAGAGGAAACTTTTCATCAGCAATAAAATAATTTAGAGGTTTGTAATTGATAACTAACCTCATTTTCCCTCCGGCCTGTTTAGCTCTCTTATTGAAATAGAAAGCTTGGCTAGCCCATGAAGAATTAGTGGCCTCTATTAATCCTTCATCTATGAGTTAGGTTAATTCTCTAACCGCCAATTCTAACTGATCTGGTGGCATCCCTGGATGACTGGCTTTTGTGGGATTAATATTGATATCATTTTTGAATGAAAGGTATATGAAGAATTCTGGGTTTTTTCAAAGGAGGTTTGAGCACTTCTGAAGAAATTCAGTGTGGGTTTCTGCCAACAATTTTTTATCAATCTTTCTTGGACATCTGGAATGGTATCAATGGCAAGATGAGATTGAGGTTTGACATATGGGAGAAAATAAGATTTGTATTTGAGTCCATCTGACCTAGGAATAACTCCCTTTTCCCAAAGATGTTTTATGATATCAAACCCAATGATAATATCTTTGCCTGGAAGAGAAGAACCAAGAAATTTATGAACAAAGGACAATTCTGGGAAGAATTGTATTCTGACAGGCTTGCTGATTAGTGCAGTAGATAAGGTTTCACTATTTGGTGCTAGGAAGACCTCTCTATGTTCTTTCCATAGATAAGATGGAAGTACTCTTGGATTGAGAATAGAACAAGTTGCTCATGTGTCAAGAAGTCCAACAACTGTGATTGGAAAATCAAACTTTTGTGGAATAATTTGTACCTTAACAAGTTGTACTGAGAGAGCAAGCCCAATCATTTGTATTCCAAACACTAGAAATTGGTCTAGAACCTCATCTTCATCATATGTCTAATTATCATCATCTGTTTCTAAAGTTTCTTCGAGAGCAAAAAGTGTTTGTTCAGTTGGTTCTGCTTCTTCAGAAAACAGTGATTCAAGATCATCATTTTCAACATCATATTGAGTGAGCTGAGCAATTTGCTTCAAGATTTTGTCTCTTTTCCTGTTCGGACATTGTTTTGCCCAATGACCTCTTTTATGGCATATATGATAACGACCTCCTTTGGATTTGGAAGATTTTCTTTGAAAAAATCTTTTTATTCTTCTAGGCATCCATTGTTGATGATGCTTTTTGAATCTCCTGGAACGTATTTTGGATTTGTCAGGACAATGACACTTTTCTTCTGACATGCATTTTATTTGTAGGTCTTTTTTTTTACATTCCTTCCCAATCTTCTTCCCCGTTTTCTGAAATTCCTTTAAGAATTTCCAATTGTTGCACAGTTATCAAGGGCTCTTAAGACATATTGATAGATTTCACCTAGAGTAGTATTTGAGAGTGTTTTCCCTCTAGCTTCTATCAATCTTAAAGCTTCTTGTCCCAATGATTCTGGAATGGAGTTGAGATAAGCCTACTTCAGATTTGGGTTGCCCATTCCTTCAAGAACATAGAATCTTTGAGACATCCTTTGAAAATGCTTATCAAGATCTTTTCTTTGAAAAGAGCAGCACTTCATTTTAAAGAATTCCTCTCTTTTCATATCAAGATGGCTTTGATATTCTCCTAGAAACTCAAGATAAATATAATTCACGAAAGTATTAAGATCTGGTGACTTTCTAGCTTGAATCTGTCTGTATTCACCTAGAGCATACCATTATTCTTTGAGTGATCTGTCATTCTGGCTGTAAAAGCACTAATAACTCCAGCAATTGTGGCATTTGGTTTCTACAACTCTGTCACACACTATGACATCATTTCATGGATCTTGTTTTGCCACTAGGAAGGAGGTATGTCATAAAAAATGAACCACATTTTTGAATTTGATGATGGTTCAAGGGCTTCTGTTTGTTGATATCTATGACTGGGTTCTAGATCATCTTCTACAATAGGTTCCTCCGCTCTCTCTAGTGTTTGATTTATGTATTGGAGTGGTAAGTCTTCCGACAGATCTTTTGAATCACTTATGTCTTCAGTGGGAATTATAGGCCATGCTCTGCGAGGGTGTTTTTCCTCGAGTTCAAATGCTTTCTTTAGAAAGTCGGACAAAGGATTGGACTGTACTCCTTTGTTGCAAGAGACTCCTTGCATCATGAATTGATAGGCTCTTAGGATTTTGTCGAAGCAGAGATTTGAGAAGAATCCTGGGTCTTTATTGAAACAGAAGTTTTGGAAGATTTAGGAATATTCCTTTTTCCCTTAATTCTTCTAGGGAAAAGAATGAAGATGAATCTCCAAACATTTTTTTGAAATTTTCTAGCCCATGTAATAGTTGAGAGACCAAAGGATAGATAGATGTAGGAGAAGATGGCTTGCTCCATATAGTATCTATGTGATACTGCTCTTTAAGAGATCTTAATTGAATTTTTAGGGAATTGATCTCTTGCTCCTTATGTTGGAATAGCTGTGAAGTATAAATAAGCTTCATGACTTCTTGGTGAACAACATCAATTCTCTATTTTAATGATAGAATTAATGTTGCAAGTTGGCCATCCATCTTTTGTTCAATTCTTTCTTGACTCTGAGCAATCTTTTGCAGTAGTCTATTCTGGGCACAAGCATTCTCTGACTGCCAATTTAATGTTGCTTCAGCTGATGAAATTTCTACAATTGAACCGTCTGGGTTTCTAGTCGTTAGATTCTTGATTTTCCAAGAATGCTTGCAATCAGCATTGTTTATCTCCTCTTTTGGAAAATCTCCCGTCTGTGATGAAGAAAACACCATCATCATTATTTGCTGCTGAGGCGGCTCTGGATTACTGTTATGAGAGAAATCTTCATCATGATCATCATCATCACCCCAACCTGAATATGTTGTTGGCCAAGGAGTTGGAGGAGGAGGAGTATATTTGACTAGATAGTCAAATTTACTAGAAGGTTGTCCTAAGGTATCAACATGTGGATCATCCTTAGAGATTTTTTATTGTCACCTTCTAGGGAGTTCTTTTTGAATGTTATTCTCTTGGTTGATCGGCTGATAAATTGGAGACCCCTTACTATCAAATCCATAAATAGGAATCATGGATTCAATAGTATATGAATGGTTGAAACAACTGGGCACTTTGCTTTCATCCTTTTGTTGTCTAAACCGAATTTCTACAGTTTCATCTGCATTTTTGTGAAAAGATGGTTCTATAGACTGAATTGGCTTTGATTCCTTAGTTGCTTGATGATTTTGTTCATAGGCAGTAATCCATGTTTTAGGGATTAACTTTTGTAACTCTTATCGTAGAAGTTGCCTAGGAATATAAGTGCAACTTGGAATATGCTTGGAATCAATAGAGATAAGAAGAGCATCGTCTGTTTCTTGAGGAAAAGCAAAATCAATTGAATAATTTTGTATCCTGTACACCATTTGATAGGGCTAATAGCAATTTACCCCCCTGTGTTATCCATAATAGGCAAACAAAAACCCTATAAAAAAAGAATATACAAAATTCCTCCCTGAGAATTGATAAATCATGCTCACCGCCTTCTGCAGTCTGTTTAGAAGGATTTTTAGCGAATTTAAAATTGAAAGGACAAAAATGACCTTGTATAAGTTTAAATACCTTTCACCTTTTATTATTCAGATTATTTTGAAATCAAATACTAGAAAACTGAGAGCGAAAATCGTAAAAATAAAAATCCCAAAACCTTAGCTTGAATGTTGATGTTCCCCCCATCACATTGAACAATTTTTTGCAATCCAAAGTGGATTTAGAGAAGATTGCATGTGAAGACTGGTATAGAGACGTCATTGACTTCGAAGGGACTGCATCTGGTGATTTAACTCCTGCGCATGATATGCATTTATTCTCTCCTTCACGTATGTTACTTAGGGTACTTGTTTGGCCTTTTCTATGTGAAGTTTGTTTATATATGTATTTTTTTTGTTTTTAGATGTATTATTTGTCTGTTATGTTTGAAGTGGCGTAATATGCTTTGCACCCCGGCATGAGTTTTGTCTTTTATTTTTCCATTATATAGATGTTATTAGGTGTTATGTGATTGTGTGGTTGTTTCAATTTGTCCGTACTTGTGCTTGTAGGGTTTCAATGTTAGTGGTCCCAATGAAAATCTTATGTCAGTGGTCCCAAAGTGCTTAGACCGGAACAAAGATTTACAAACACTTGCATTGACCATCCATAAAATAAAATATTTTAAAATATTTAAATTTATTTTATGGAATGTTTGACATAGTGCTACAATGCATAATGTTCCTGTTTGAAGTCTTATTCTTTCGATTTAACTCTACACAGTTCTTCCTATTTAAATATCATATATATAAGCACTGTGTCATGGTAATTGACATTGGATTGTCTCAATGTTAACTGTCACTACTTAGGCTAATTCGTATGCATTGTGGCAGTAGCTAATTGAATATTTTGTTTGTTCATGAATGCAGATGACTGAATATCATGAATTACAAATGTGGAGTGGAGGAGAATTTGTGCGTACTCCAAAACTAATACATAGAAGAGGAAAATTAATACACATTCCAAAATTTAATTTGGACTACTTGAACTTGGATATTCTGTGGGACTTGTATGTGCAGCATGGAGACAAGAAAGGCATAGTCAATTTCTACTATAGAGTGCTTGGATCTTCACTTGAACATGGGTTGAGGAAAATAACAAATGATTACCCTGATTATAATATAAGTGACTTGCAAAGACAATATAGAGGTATAGATTTACCAGTTTTGCTCTATGAGGAGGAGGTAGCAGACCCAATCTAAGTGATGGATAAACATGGGAATCTAATCAGCTTGTAAGAGCTTCAAAAGATGCAAAATAGGGAACAAGAACTTGATAAGGATGGCAGGATCAGGTTATTGACACAAGGGGTGGATTTTGAAGATGAGTTTGGCAATACACAACCAGAAGAGATGGAGTTTAGGGGTTTCAATACACAACCTCCTCAGCCAGAAGAGGAAGAAGAGCATGCTACTGCAGTGCATCATGAAGAAAAAGCAGTTGCAGCTGAACATAAAATAATAAAAGAAACATAAAATTCAAAAGCACTTTCAGCACATGTATGTCAACAATCAATTGAAGAAACTGCATATGGAGAAGCACCTATAGCTGAACAATATCCTAAAGCACATGTACAATAAACTGAAAATGAAGAGGCACCTACAGTCTAGCATGAGGAAGAAGCACCTGCAGCAAATGATGAAGTTGTCCTTGAAGTCCATCATGATTCAGAAGCAGCAAAATTTAGACAGAATGAGGAAGAACCTACAATCCAGCATGATAAAGGTGTGCCTGCAATTCAAAATGATGCAGAGGGATCTCATTTTGATCAACATACAAAAAGAGCTTATTTTGATCAGGAATTTCAAGATGAAGCAGAACAATATGCAAATTAATTTCTACAAGAGATGGAGATTGATGAGGAACAAATGCACATAACTGAAGAGATTTCATTATCTCATCATAAAGAAGAAGAAGTTGTAGACCATGATGCACAAGGTGAAGTCTCACCAGATGCAGATACACAAGATAATTCAGGTAGTGAACAACCTGAAGAATCAGAGAATGTAGAGGGTGAAGAAGCTTTAGACCATGATGCACAAGCTAGTACTCCCACAGATTCAGATGATGTGGATTATGAGCCAGATGATTCAGAGAGTGATATTGACCTTGATTCAGAAACACCAAGCTTTGTGCTAGAAGATTTAGAGGGGTCCAGTGATGATGATATCTTCATAGAAAAGAATAGTGGTAGAGGAGAGCAACTCAGAAAGTTGAGAAAAATAATAAAATCAAAGAATCCTAAGAGGAAGAGGCCATAAAGAGCCAAACATATAGAGGATGAGGAGTGGTATAGTGACCCTGGGGCAGATGGAGAACTCATCACCCTGGATGGTTCAGATGAAGAAGATCCAAAGCATCCATATGTTAGACAAGTCCAAGAGATGAAAGATTTTAACATGGTGGTGGGGATGGAATTTGCTAATGTAAAGGTATTTAGAGAGGCTTTGAGAGATTGGGCTTTGAGCTTGAATGGATTAGAAATGAGAGTGCCAGAATAACAGCTAAATGCAAGAACATCTCATGCAATTGGAGGATACATGCCTCCCTAGTGATGCAAAGTGTAACTTTTCAAGTGAAGACAATCACAGGATCTCATACATATCCAAGAGCAGATAATAACAACCTTGCCAAAGCAAGATATTTGGCAAGCAGGGTGCAGAATATTATCAGAGACAATCCCAATATTTCAATTGAGAAGTTGAAGAACACTATTCAAAGGAAGGTCAATTTGAATGTGAGTACATGGAAAGTGATCAGAGCCAAAAGACATGCATTGCAGGAAATCAGAGGGGTGGATGGTCAACAATTTGAGAGGTTGTGGGATTATTATACCACAGTTATAGAGAAGAATCTTGGCAACAAGATTTTGTTGAGGAAAGTTGAAGACAGTGATCCATCTATCTTTGAGAGGATGTGTTTCTCATTGAATGCCATGATGAAGTCTTTTCAAAGGTGTAGACTAATAATTGATCTAGATGGCTGTTTTTTGAAGACTGCACATAGTGGGTAGCTTCTAGTTGCTATAGGACGGGATGGCAATGATAACATAGTTCTTATCGCCATGGCAGTGGTTCCAGTGGAGAACAGAGAGACATGGACTTGGTTTTTGAAGGAGATGCTTGAGGATATTGGGGATAAGAGATGGACTTTTATCTCTGATAGGCAAAAAGGACTTATTGAGGCATTGAGAGATATGGCTCCAAATAGTGAACACAGGTATTGCTTGAGACATATGTATGAAAACTTTAAGAAGAAATTCAGTAGACCTAAACTTAAGGACTTATTTTGGAAGGCGGCATCTGTTGGTACGAAAACATCATTTGAGCATTACATGAGGCTGTTGGAAGCAGAAGATCCTAAAGTGAATGACAATATTGAGACAGTAGTGGAGTGGCTTAGGAAAGTTCCAGCTGCACATTGGGCCAGGTCATATTTTTCTGCTTACTTCAAAAGTGATATTTTAGTTAACAAACTTTCTAAATCTTTCAATAGTTATATCATTTATGCAAGGGACAAACCTATCATTAGCATGTTTGAAAGTATCAGAAGCAAGCTAATGAGTAGGATTCAGATTAAGAGGGCAGGGATGGAGAAATATGCTAGAAGCATATGCCCAAACATACTTAAGAAGATCAAAAAGCAGCAAATTATGACTAGGCATTGCATTGCTCTATGGTGAGGGGGCAAAGAGTTTGAAGTTAACAGTCCAGAGGATAGATACCTTGTGGACTTAGATAAAAAAGCTTGCACGTGTGGGATGTTGCAGCTGAATGTTTATCCCTGTTGCCATGCTTCTGCTACAATTTCAGAGAGAATGTTGAAATTAGAAGATTATGTGGATGATTGCTACAAAAAGGAGAGTTACATGAAGGTATATGAGCACATGATCCATGGGGTTCCTGGGCCTAAGGAGTATATTAAAACTAACTTTGTACTCTAAAGCCACCTAAAATCAAAACTAAAGCTGGGAGACCAGCTAAGGTCAGAAGAATAGGTGCTGATGAACTGCACAGGACTACTTCAACAAGGAAGGGGCTTACACATACATGCAAAAATTGTTTACAAAAAGGTCACAACAAAGCTTCTTGCAAGAACCCCACTCATCCTAAAGCCAGACTCTTTAAGGTTAAGATATTAGACTTAAATTGGCAAATTGTATATATTTATATTGATTATTTGGATTGATCAAGTTATATGCATTTTATAGGCTACTACTACTACACAAGCTCCCTCAGAGGTGATAAACCAAGATTCTCAAGTCCCTCCTCTAAGCCAGAATGATGCAGGGGAAAGTTCCACTGTTGAACCCCCAACACAGCCTTCTAGATCAGTAAGCTATTTTTTATTCAACTTTTGACATCTTTATATTACTAGATAACTTTGATATACTGCTCTACTTGTTGCAAATATGAGGTTTCAAATCATCATTTGGGTTGTTACTTTAATATTGCTGAAATTTGATGCTTGTTGATTTAGCTGGTCAATATTTTTCATTGGTTGGTTCTTGTTTATTTAAGTTTGGTTCTTTTGTTTATTTTTGGGCTACTTGATTTCAATTGTAGCTAGTTCTGTATGAATCCTCTGTAAACTGGTAGATAACCCTCCTATAATTTATAAAATCCTCACTAAATATGCAAAAACAACCCTTACTGCAAAATGTCTCATTCATTGATAGTTTTAATTTCATATGCTTGATTTTTTATTTATTTATTTTTTTGTTTTGGGGTTGCAGAAACAAACAACTTATGGAGGAAAAGGAAGAACTTACCAAGGCTCTAGAAATGAAGCTTTACTAGGGAAAACAAGCCATGGAAGAAAATGTGCACCAAGAAAAAGAATGGCTTCTATCTTAACTCAGAAAGGATCTGGTGCTTCAACTGGGCATGCTGCAGGACCAAATACTGAGGCACCTCTACCAGTTGATGCATCAACCAGGGGGCCACCTAGAGCAGCTTCAATTCCACCTATTAGTGTGGCTACAAGTGATCCTAAACTATGCAAGAGAAAGAAAAAAATAAACTATCAATGAGGTGCTGCAGAATATAAAAAAAAAAGGACAGTTGAGAGGAGAGCACAATAGCTATAGATGTGGTGTGAGAGATTGTTAATGAGATTTATTTTGTCAAACAATTGTTTATTTTGTATGTATGTAACTGTGGGCATGGGATTCTAGGGAAAAGATGCCTTTTTAACCTTTTGTTGGGTTTGGAATATTTATATAAATTTGACAGCTTTAATTATTTTGATGAGTGGTTGGAATGTATTAAACAATGCCAATTACACTTTGTTGAATAGAGTCACTTGTCTTCTTTTGACCAATTTGGAGATTATTAAACTTTGGACTACTTTGAACCTTTGTTGTATATGGTTTTGTTAGTTTCCTGTTGATTTGGTCTTATTGGTTTTTGATTGGATAAGTCGTTATACTCCCTCAACTCTTGCAATTTTTTTCTTCTAGAATTATGCAACTTAACCCCCTATGATTTCATTCATAAGTTATATAATAGCAATTTACCCCCTTGATTAATTGTCGGGAATAGAACCCAGAAAGGAAACTGAGCCAGATGAACTACCTTAACATTGCAGAAACAACATAAGCAAAACCAATACTTTTCATCTCTTTACTTCAATACTACAACAACCAAAACTGTAACTAAGATAGCTATTAAAAGCCAATAAACATGAACAACATTTGAAGAATTCTCCTCCTTCCTATACACCGCTACCTGTGACACCCCAGAAACCACTTCTTCAACATCTGCCAAATCGTTTTCCTCACCACCATAGCTTGCATCAATGCTAAAATCCTAGGGACAAATAACCGGAAGACCACTTGGAGACCAAGTTGCTTGAAGTGGCACACACCATTCGAAGAAATTGCAGCGTTGGATAGCACAACAGTAGTAAAGCTTACCAAACGAGCTTTTCCTATCATTCAAAACCACTCAAAGAGCAGTGTGTGTCAAGCATCTACATACTGGAGGTCTCCCATACCTCAGGTCAAGTGAAGGCTTGGTGGGTCTGAATCTGTTCCTTGCACTGTTGGAAGAAGAAGTCGCCATTCTTCAAAATAATCTTGCTTGAAACAAAAAAAATTAAATTTGGGGGTGGACTTACTACCTTTCGATGTTTAGGTGAACAAGGAAGAAATGAGTTTTCATTTATTTGGGAAAGAAGGGGGTAAAATAGGCTTTTCACACGTCCAATAGGACAACCAGGCGCATCTAGGCGTGCGTGGCACACACCAACGCTCAAAAGGGTCGCGCTGCATGATTTATGAAAACTCAGGGAGGTGATTTGTATATTCTTTTTTCACAGGATTTTTTTTTGCCCATTCCGCTTATCCCAGGGGGGGGGTGCTGGCAATTTACCCCCATTTGATAGTGTAGTGTGGCTGAATATGTGGGAGTTGAAGGAACTGCTCAGCAAATCTAGATTTGTAACTTGAGGGTAGATCTGAGGCATAGATCGACAATTGGCATATTGAAATTTGGGTACATAGTTACAAGGACTATCCTAGCATTTAGAGTGGTTTCAATAGGAATTAATTGTTCCTTTTCTAAGGCTGGAAGAAAATATTGATAAAAAACATGTGCTTGGACAAACTCTTTGACTTGGACTTTAGAAGGACTGATAATATTTTTTACAGTTTTAGAGAATGAAGTTCTTGGTTTGGAAAAGGAATTATATGGATTGATAATAGGAAGGGTAGTGGAAAAAACCTTTTCTGATTCAAGTAAATATGTTATTTCATATAGAGAGTCTATTTTAGAGGCATTAGAAGTTTTAAAGCTTGGACAAGGAGTTAAGGTAGACGGAGAAGAAGAGGTAGAGGGCCTAGGTAATAAATTATCCATGGCTCCGATACCAACTAGAAGTTGATATCTTAACAAGATATGATGATCAATGGGATGGACTAGCAGATGACTAAGAGGCTGTTTGGTTAAACTTACTCAAATGACTTATAAGTTCTTATATTTTATAAAATATTTTTGGAGCTTATAAGATGTTACATCTTATTTTTAAAATAAGTTGTTAAAGTGTTTGGATAAAATAAGATTTTACAATTTATAAATATCAGTAATGACAATTTTATAATTAAAATGATTAAAGTTGAAGGAGCTTGTTATGATTTCTTTACTTTTCCAAAAAGAGCTTATAAGATTCAAATATCTTATTTTAGGATCTTATAAATTATTTTCTAAAAAAAAAGTAACCAATACTTTCTACTATCTTATAAGCTTTAAACATTTTATAAGATATTTTAAAAGTTTTATAAGCTCACCCAAATACCCTCTACATTGTTATATAATTATGAGTTGAAAATGCATATAATTTTATTAGAGCTATAATATCTGCACGGGTGAAAATTATTTTTGTTTTATATTTTGTAACAAGGTGAGATTATATAAAAAAAAACGACCACTATTGTTTTTAATAAAAAAAAGAAAATTATGTAAATATATTTTATATAATATATATATTATTAATAAAGCATATACTTCCTTTTTGGTATGTTTTCATGTGATATATCTAAAATGCTCTCACTGCTTTTTTTAATCCTCATAACCACAATTCATGCAGCAATTACCATTTATAACTCAAACATTCTATACTCATAATTATTATCTTATCATAATTTTTGTATTATTATACTAAAAAACTAAATAAATATCAAATATTACCTAAGAAACTAATATTATATTAAAGCTAAATACTTATTTTATTTACTATATGCTATAAAAATTTTAGCACATGCATTAAATGTGCCAAAATTACTAGTAGATATAAAAGCTATATAAAAAAGCTCTTCTATTGCAACATTTTCACCTACGTTCATTCTTCCTCTTAGGGCTGTCAATGAAGCGGATTTTAATTCAAATACGATTTGATTATTTAAGATTTTTAACCGATAAAATATTCGACAAATATGATCCAATTAAAAAGTTTGTATACAAAATAAATGGAACGAATATGGATTTGGCTCAATTCAATGCATTAATAATCTTACTCCAAATACATATAGTATTATACATATATATAGTATTTACAACTTCCTACAGCAATATCAAAAGGGTTTTTTAGACAAATGAAGTAATGGGTTCCTATGCAATATATTAAATTAGGTGTTTTTCATATAAATTATTAGGTTCGAGCTTATTTACATTATAATTGCATCACTTATTTCTCTATTTTTATAACAGAAAATTATGCGAAAAAATAATGAGCAGGAGCAAAATGTCATGATATGATGATTTAATCAAAATGAGTTTTTTTTTTATTTTATAAAATTTTAAGTTTATAATTAGTTGATTGAGGAATCAAGTATAATTATGTATTTATAATGCCAAATGAGTACTATTATCAATAATAGAACCTAAAATACAATGATTTGGTAAATGAATGTGATTAACTTACATTCTATTATTATTTTTAGATGATCAATAAATTTGAAATTTTTTTCATTAATATGTTGTGTGTATGTTTTTTTAAGGATGGATGTTGGATTTACTAAATTTCTAAAAAAACAACAAATATATGATGATTTAGAGAGTATTCAAATTTGTATATATTTTTTTTAGATGTCTAATTTTTATTTGAATTCAAATATAATTTATACCAATTACATATCATATAAGATCTTAGATCGAATTTAAATATGACATATTACTATCAGATTCGGATCCAGATCAACATGATCAGGTCCAAATTCGACCTCGCGACACCACCCTACTTCCTCTAAAACCGTTTGAAATTATTTGGGCTTTTCATATATAGGATTAAATGTGTGCGGAGAAGAATGTTTTCAACATCGGCTATTTTTGGCTTTGATAGATTTTCCGAGCTAAGATGAGGCAAATCAATTGGGCTTGGCCCAATTAGCGACAAAAGGCTCGACAACAAATAATGATCTCAACATGCTTTTAAAAGAAAAATCCCATCCTCTTTTCTTTTCTTTCTTTTCTGTTTTTTTTTGAAATCTATGCTAGAGGGATACCATAACAAACATGGGGAACCGCTGTACATAAAATGGCAAAAGAAAATTTACCATAAAAAATTTAAATTACCTAAAAGTACTTCAATAAGTGTTCTTGCAAGTACTAAGGACCTGTTTGGTTTTATTTTCATTTTCATTTTTTTATTTCAAAATTTAAAAAAATAGTTAGTAAAAATAAGTTTATATTTGATTAGATTGTACGAAAAGTAATGATTAGTAGATTAGAAGTGAATAGAGATAGTAATCATAATATTAATATATAGATAGGATGTATATGTTATTAGAAAAAAATATATAAATTATCATAGAACATATTTTGAAAATAAAAATAAAAATATATTTGGTGAAAAAATATATAAAATAATGTATTTCAAATTTCAAATAGTAAAAAATATGAAAATAAAATTTGAAAATGAAACCCAACAGACCTTAAGAAAGCCGATCCCCAAATTTGGCTCTCTTTTTTTGTTATTTTTACTTCTTAAAATAAATTACAAATCATTCCACAATCTAGAGAATTTCTAAGATTACAACATTCAGAACAAAATATTTTAAAACTTTTACATCCTCAATTTCTAGAAGTATCATAAAATTATGGACGAAATAATGTCCACATACATAAGTAGGGCACAAGGATTTTTATTTCTCAAAATTCAATTATCATAATAATTAATTAGTTCCCCCACAGTAGCTAGGGGTCCAAGGAGGACAATTTCCGTATACCTTATCCTTGGCATTAGACAGAACTGGTGTTACTGTTACGTAGCATTTCAAGAAGAATCTAACTGCAACTTTCAAATGGACCAAATTAAAACCCCACCATTTGCCCAATTCGATTTAGTGGGGTCTTTTATTCACTTTTTTTTTTTTCATCAAAAACATTTTTTAAAATTCTTTAATTCCTGAATTTTGAGCATCATACTTTCACGCAATTCACAGGGTTCAACAAGCAATTTATCTTTCAAAATCAAGGATGTAATACTCTTTGTAGTAGCGGTCCTTATATATCGTATTAACAATCGAAATATGATCAAAAGAAAAAATTTCTATTTGAAGGGGTTGAATTCCACTGAATTCAGAAATAATACATATATATATATATATATATATATATTACATCAATCATCCAATAATTTGGCCACAAAAGGGTCCATTTGATGAAGCAATCAATACAAATTTCATCCTGCAGTAGTGGGGCAATTTGGGCTGCCTCACACTTAGCTGTAGCTGTCTCCATTTTGGGGGGTCCTTCATTTCATTTCAAAATTGTATCCTTATTGGAGTTGGCAGCCTATCCCACATCAAAACTCTCTTGTACTAATGTAAGGACATGGATGCATGGTGATGACTGATGAAATTAACATGCATATATCTACTATTCATTGAAAGTATTTGAGGGTTGACCCATCATGAGAAAGCGTGTTATCGGAACTTCTGTAATTCAGATCGTCGATGAAATATATAGTACATATCAAATCATGATATATTGTTTGTTTGTTGCGTTTGTATTTTCATATTAAAAATTTTAGTTCATACATCTAAAATTAAAGTACTTGTATTAGTGTAAGTTTGTGTTAAAAAAACTTCTGTATTTTTAAGAATTAGAAACGTAACATTTTACTACTCAATGTAACCTGAGTAAGTGAGTGCAAAAAGAATCTAAATTTCATTGATCAACAAAAATTATTAACTTAATTTGTAATATATATCATAATATTTTTCAAGAATATAAAGAAATTTTACCCTTGTAAATATCTAATTATTGAGGAATCATACTATTACGAAGTTTTTGCAATATGATAATCGTCAATCGATCCCTCTACTCTACTTTTATAAATATCTTATTTGTAATCTTTTTTGGTAAGTTGCTTCTAAATTTTTTATATTTTAAGTGCTCATTCTATTTCTCATTATTTTCTTGCTTTTTGCCCGACTTATAACCGTTGAATGATTATCGACTTAACTTTAACGAGTTGTTTGTATTGCTGATTTAAGGTCCATTTCAACTCACTCAAATTTTTGGATTGGAACTTATTATTGCAAATTTACTCCACACACCCAATTGCACTCGTTTTGGAGTGAGAAAAATATCTGATCAATCACCTGCATAATCATATTAGGAGCCAAGATTAGGAAATATGGTGAGCTCTATTTTTTATAATTAAAAAAAATGATTTGAAATGAAATTATATGATAGACTTATTGACATGACCTTCAATTATAAATGTCTTATATATATATATATATATCTCTCTCTCTATATATATATATATATATTAATATGAAAATAGAATTAATAACATGTATCAAGTGACAATAATATGAATCTAATGATAATTTTTTTATATCACAATATTACTTTAATTATGTCAAGAATTGATGCTTTAATTAAATTGCCCCTTTTAAATATAATAATAACAAAAATTATAGTGACAAGATTTTTATTATTCTTATTGCCACTGTGCATGTTTTACTAATTGTTTGTAAGTGGTAATTTAAATGCGGAATTACTTGATATGGACCTCGTCCCCTTGAAAATTAGATATTAGACTACTCTTTATCGCAAAAAATATATTTATACATATAAGAATAATTTTTTATCACTAAATAAATATAATTGATATGGGTGAAGTAGATGAGCCTAATACTCTTGAATCACCAGCCCAATGTCCGAGATCGGATCCAACTCTCATGTGGGCCCAACTATGAAATCCAAACAGAGCTTCGAGTAAGCTCTCAAGCTCAGGTGGAACTAGTCGACCTGAGACTATTTGGCATCAATATGTAACTCATGATCTCTATGACTAAAACCTCTCGATTGTACGCGGTCAACTAATGAAACAGACCAGTATGCCTCCGGATCTCGGATGCATTAATTGCAATGCCTACCATTAGTTATTTCAATGTTTAATACCTTCAAACCACTCTTGTCAACATTAATGATTCTGTCAACTGGTCACCTCCATATCAATTATGGCAAGGTTGTCCCTTATTTTTGGCCGGTCAAAAGCATGGCGGCCAGCCGACCTTAAAATGACTTCTGAAGCCCCTATGTAAAGAGAGGAAACTTCATTATGTAGTAAGGAGAATGTGGTCTTTTCGACCCCACCGTCTCTCTCAAGCAACAAACACTATAAAATACCCTCATTTTAGATTTAGAGGTATGATTTTACTTATTTCAGAAGCCCTCACTCTGCTTATTTGCCTTCTCATCGAATCATTGGTAACTTAAGTATCGGAAGGCCATAGTTGAAGGCACACTCGACTAGCCTAATATGTGTTTCCTGACTGCAAGACTTGACCCATCACTTTGTTGTGTAATAGTTTATACTCCATCTTTCTAGTCAATTGGGTCCTCTTGCCCGCGCACCAGAATCACCCCACCAAAAATAACATCATTAATAATTAATAACTAGTTTTACATTATCATTTTAAACATGTTATTATATTTTTTCTCATATCCTAGTAAAAGATTCTAACTTGTGATGTCCAATTGGATTACCATTTTAAAGAATTGGTCACATGGCATGTCGTCCAATGGTGACAATTTGACAGTACAGTAAAAGAAGCACGATTTCAATGCTTTTCTTATGCATGTTTTTTCATCAAACTTGGCGTATGGCTAAGTATCAAGAGACGTAAACATTCTAAAACGTGTGGCGACTTTATATTAGAAATTAGAAACTCCTCTAAGTACGACTCTTGAGTCGATTGTGTTTTTCTAGAGAAACAAATTAATAGATCAATACATAGAGTAGGGTATTAATGACTGTTTAATTGAATATAAACGCTAACTATATGTTCGGCTCATTATTGAAAATAATATGAATTAGATTAATATTTTTATTTAGATGTGGCATCTGCATTAATTATCCTTATATCCACACACAACAATATCAGGGCAGGAGGACTTTAGAGGCGAAGGATCCAATTCAAATGAGACAGCTTAGATGCAACCACATCAATGTTAAATCACTGTCTATAAGTTATATATTACTTTTCTAAATATGCATTCTATTTTACTCAATTTATAAAATTTATTTTTCGTTGTTTTATGTTTTTTAATATTATTATTTACTGTTGTACGTTTCAAAAAAATTTCACAGGAGAATGCCAACGACCCTAACTATTTGTGCTTTCAGGCCTATATTGATTAGCTCAACTCATCCTAAATATCATCGATTCTGATTTGGAGAAAATCACAATCACTGTTACAACACTTTTTTTTTTTAAACTTATACACATGCATATCAAGAGTCCGTACAGGCTCGAACTTTTGATTTATCACATTATGTGGGAGATTTATGCCATTGGGCCACAAGCCACTCGGCCACTCTTATCGCACTTACCGAAGATTTTTTAGCTACAACAAATCCTAGACTCGTAGTTTTAGCTACAAAATTGAATTAATCAAATTTAAAGTAAATGCTCTCGTAGCTAACACTTACTACGACCAATCTAATGATTATTTTTTTTTTTATAATTTATTTTTCTACTAATAATACATAGTTAATCTGCTACTCTTTCAATGAACAATGGTATGGATTGATAGCTATGATTTTGTTATTTGTTATTTAAAAAATTACATTTCTTATAAACATTTATAGCCATAGTTGTGAAATTAATTTCATAGTGAATATCTAATTTTTTGATGGTGTTTTTATATTGTTTTGAAAAATTATTCGAGTTGATACTCAATTATATTATATTTTTTTACAACACAACAATCAAACTATGAGAAATTTGTCATTAATAAAATAGATTTGGGGAAACATAAGCAAACATATTCTCATTTTTCATCCAAAATACTAAAATAGATTTTTCCAAAACACCCCCTCATATTTTTCATTAGCTCCAAAACTTTCTCATTTTTAATATATATATATATCATATATCTTTTATTACTATTCTTACAATAAAAAAATTACTTAATTACATTTTTACTCTAAAAATCTAACAAAAAATCATCGATTTGACTGTTACATTAAAAAATGTCTCTTCTCAAAACATAAACAAACATACCAACACTTTCCAAAATAAATTTCTAACTATTCCATAAAATATATAAAAAAAAAATCATCACATTTTCCAATACAATTTCATATTCCCCAATCTCACTTCCAAAATTCATTCTCTCAAAACACATATCATAATCAAACATAAACATAACCAAACATTACCTAAAGGATTTGGGTGTTTTGGAATTACATTGATTAAAACATGTGCTCTTTATTTATTTATTTAAAATATATGCTCTTTAAAACATATTAAAACATATGCTCTTTATTTAGTCCCTTTTCATCCAAATCCCTAAAATTTACTAAGAGAAGGATAGAAACTAAAGAGATCCTTGAAAAATCAAGTCACCTCCCTTTACATTGAAAGGTATATGGCTTAAATTTGGAAAAAAAGAAAAAAATTCTTATAAGAAAGTAGGCACTTCCCTTTACATTGATCTTGGATGTCTAGCTAAATTGGAAAAGTTGCGGGGCAAGTTTGGTATGATGGCAGCTTCTAGGAGCTTTCATCCCCATATCATTGCTTCATCACTTTGACAAAGCTATTTTGGATTAAGCAAAAGTTAGGCCACATTGGTAGCTTATCAAGAAAATATTGTGATTTTACAATTAATCCCTTAAGTTTAGGTTTAGTCAAAAGATTAGTAGCTTAAGTGGAAAATTAGTTTGTATGTTATAATGGGAGGTTGCTATAAGGCAAATTTTGTTTCAACAATTTAAAATATTATTGAAATTGTAATTTAAAAAAGTCCATCGTGTGAAAAAATTGACGTAACCTAATATAAACATCCAAAGATATATCCATAAGTATCTAATGATAATTTGTATAAAATATGTGTTTGGTTGATCTATTTTAGAGGGCGCTTAATTGAATTTGTAAATTTCTTAAAAGATATTATAAATTTAATAATGTGTCAAATTGTAAAATAAGATATTGAGAGTTTATAAACTGTTAAAAAAGAAAGATTCTCTATTTTTAAAGACCATATAAAGTTTTTCTAGACTAAGTTCAGTTTTATTCGACAAATTATTATTTCTTTTTTAATAAAAATTTATGTGGGGATCCTAATAATTAGCTCCAATAGAATTGTAATAAGTCTAAATACTAGGGGTTATAAAGGTTAGAACAAGTAGATGAGTGTCAAATGATGGGGCCAAGAATGAAAAAAGCTTTTCTTCTCTTTCATTTTTTAATTTCACATTGATGAACTTTTTAATTGGGTAGATAAGTTCATTGCTATAAATACTTAGAATCTTGTGGGTGCTAACAAAAGCTTATCAAAAAATTGCAATTTATATAAAAAGTAATTGAGATTGGTACACACATCTAACTAATTTGTGATACAATCAAATTGTGACCATAAAGAGAGTGAAATAAAAGAAAAGAAAAGCACTTGTGAGTTATGATCATTATATTAAGCATTAAAAGTTGATTAATAATTTGTTATAGTAAGTTGAGTGGTTAACTGGTTCAATTGGCATCGCTCTTATAAATGTAAATATGAGGTTCGAAATTTAAATTTTTACTAACCCTTAATATGTGTGTATGTATAGAAAAGGTTAACTATATTAAAAAACAACAACAAATTAAAAGCAAAAATAATTAGAGCTATAATGTATTTGTTTATTCATTTATTATAATGTAATCATTTTGAAATTCGCATGTTATTTCCTCATAATATAATATGCGTACATACACAAACACATGGCTACTCATAGCATACCTAGCTACAATGTATAATTTATATTATCTATTATAAGTTTTTAATAATTTCAATATATTTATTTGAACTTTTAAATAAATAGAAAGGAGAAAAAATCTGATAAAATGGTGGTAGTATTGGGGGTTGCAAAGTGATAATAGTGAACTATAAATAATATTTACTTCATGTATAATTTATAATTATGAGAATTGAAAATTAATAATGAAATTATTTTAAGAAAATTACACGAAAATACACTCAATATTTTATTAAATAATATAAATATATGTATTTCTTTTATTTTATATAGGGCGGGGGGTTGCATTTAATGTATGACTAAAATAGTGGAAGAGAGAAGTGTACTTGGACCACCTTTGGCATTTGCAAAATCTATTAAAAATCAATTAGCGTTGTCCAAGGTAAGTTGCCGGGACAGTGGCGAGCTCTCCGGTGATGCAAGAACTGAATAGACATTGGAAAGTGCAATAACTTAAATTTAAACTCAGCTTTTTATATATTTTCATTGTTTTAACATAGAACACTTTTTTTTTTTTAATTAATAGTTATTTTGTTGTTTTGGTATATAGCTAGGATTCTTGAAAATTGATTATTAATGAATAACACATGAATTTAGTGAAAATAATTTAAAATTCAATGTTATATGATGATGAAAATTAGGTATGGAGCCAGAATTTTTTATTGCAGGAAGCGAAATTGCATTATCAAAAATATAATATTATATAAATTTCAAATAACAAAGATAAAAAATGACAAAGTGTATATTTTCAATAAAAGGAATGATCATTTTATAATTTGAGGAATGACAAAATTAAAATATTTTTCAGATTTTCAATGTAGCAAATCAAATTTCAAATTTTTTAAGTGGGGGGGGGGGGGGGGGGTTGTGGTTGCCCCTCTCAGACACCTTGTTGCCTTCGTCTCTGATGATACCTAATAACGGCTCTTATTTTATATTAAAAAATTTGAGAAGCATAAAGCCTTATTTAATTTTAATCATATTAATTATAAAGTTGTTATTACTTTACAATATTATTTTACGTAAATGCTTTAAGAATTTTTTTTCAAAATAAGATATGGCATTTTAAAAATTCTAAAAATATTTTATAAAATATAAAAACTTAAGATCTTTTAAATAAATTTAGCTAAATAACCTCTTACCACTAAAAAAGAAAAGAAAAAAAAATGAAACAAAGGAGAATAAGGGTATTTTTCATATTTAGTTCAAATCCTAAATAGTTTATCATAGAAAAAATAAAAGGAAAATAAAAAATAAAAAAGAATGATGATTTGTTAGGTATAGGATAAACTAACAATCTAAAAATGTGGGCCAATAAATGATGGCACAGTCATTATCAATCCAGACTTTTCAGATTATCCTTAAAAGGCTAATCTCCCAACTCAAAACTATCATTATCACTAACCTTTCCACAAATAGACCCATAATCACAATCCCAACAAGCTTTAATCAATCTACCTTTAAAGAGTAATCCACTTTATTATTCTAAATTACTTGCACTAAAACCAATAAACATTTGCATCTTCCCATCCAAATTATCCTGAGAAAATCCTCTTCTTTTTGGGGAAATAATTAAGGTGAGCATGAAAATCAAGTTCAACAGTTTTTGCATGTTTTTATTTTTTAATTTTACTTCCAACCTCATTACTTAAAACTCCAATAATTATGTGATAAGAAAGAAAAAAAGAAAACTCATTAAATGAGTTATTAATTGACTGATGATATTGCCCTTATATTTATATATATCAAGTTCGAAATTAAATCTATAACAACCTCATTATTGTTTTAATATTTGTTTGGCTTTCACATTTAACTCATTTATGAGATGATTAATTAAAGTGATATAAGTAATTTAGCAAAATCTTGATTTAATTATAAAAAATAAATAAATCATACAAATTTATATTTATGTAGTTCGGTAAAGTCATGTATGTCAATGAGAATTTTTATTTTTATTATGAGAAAATTTATCACTACCAAATATACTTTTAGAATGCAATTTGGCTATGGATGTGCATGTTTTTTCCTTCTTCTTCTTCTTCTTCTTTTTTTAATGTAACATTTTTATCAAAATGAACAAATCATAAAATCTAAGTAGTTAATCCTTATTTGTCATTTATAAAAGAACAAAAGAATTTCTAGAAATTACTCATTTCCACCAAAGAAAGAAATTCAAATAGATTGTAATATTTTATTTCTTGCCAACCAATTCAAGGCTCAAGATTTCCATTGTCATGTCTTTTAATTGCAATCAATATAGTTGAGAATACACCACCTTACCCCAAGAGTATGTGGTTAACCCCCAACTTTTTGCTTGGATAAATGTAGATAAAGTAACACTTTATTTTATTTGAATATAAAATTTAGTTATTGTTAGCAATTTTGGAACTTTCTATATGTATTAAAAAATTTTATAATATAAAATAAATAAAATATATATTTATTCTATTGGATGTTACTATAATTTTTAATACTTTTAATGAACTTATTTGCATTTTTAAGATAAGAAAAGGAAAAAAAATTAAAGTGAATAATAGAAGAAAAAAAAGTAAATTATTAGAGAAAGGAAAGAAAAAATAATTATAGTTATTTTTGAAATGTGATTAATTTCTCAACTCATGAAATAACATAGTATTAAGGCTCTCACATTTTATGTATCATCCATAATTTTTTGTCCTAGTATAAAAAAGTTTTTCCATGAATAATATTAGTGTGTGAATATGAAATGTGTGACATCATTAATTTTTATTATTTTATTAAAAAATATATAAATATTAAATATATATACTTAAGATTTTATTGAAATTTTATATTCCATTAAATAAGAGTCATTTATTTGTTTTTATGTCCGTGATGGCTTGATTTGGTTAAAAGTTACTTTTAGTGGGTTTAGGTGAGCCAGCTGTAGAAGAGAATAGCATGGAAGCCATAAGACATGAAACGCTGGCTGCTCCGAGAAAAGCTCACTCAAAGTCACTTCTTTTCAACTCCCGAGGTCTCTCTCTCTCTCTCTCTGAGTTAAGAACAACTGCTGGAAGTAGCCACTGTACGCCAGTGGGTACTCTACGCACCCAACAACCTCCACTCCTGAAGGAAAGAAGATCCACTCCCTTGTCCCCCCATCCTGACTTCCACCTATACATACACCTTCCTGTATCTACACATTCATGATCGTTCATTCGCCGTGATTGGCTTCCGGTCGGCGGAATTCGTCTAGCGTCGGAAAATGGATCCACAAGGGGCGGCTATGATGAACGACGGAGGAGTTTATAACTTCGCCGAGATCTGGCCGGGCTTTCAGATGAATGCCGCTGCGACGTCGTATGGTTTGGATTTGGATCCAATGTTGACGGACCAGAGATCGAACCAAAGTCCCCCCAATCACAATTCGAGGAAGCGCCGCGACGAAGATGAGTGCGCCAAGGGAGGACCTTCCACCAGCAATAGCAATGGCAACAGCAATAACAATGTTATGGTAGCATGTTAACCGAAAAATTCACTTAATTTTCATATTTCTACAGGATTCCATTGTCTATACACAATTACACATCCTCATAGTATTTATACAGTAATTCAACATTGATACACTTGCTTGTGCTGGTTCATTTTGTATATGATGAATAATGTTTGCCAGCTTGAATAGTTGATTTTGGAGTTGGTTTTAATTTAAATGATTTACTGTGTTCTTTCAGCTTGATAGGATGATCTTTTTTTCTATTAATATTCAATGTACTATTCGCTTCTATTTGTGTGTGTGAATGTGTGCACTAGTTTGAGTTTATGTGTGGTTGAATTGTAGTAAGTGGCTGATAAAGACATATTTCTTAGTTTGCCTTAGATTCTTATATGGTGATGATTATTGTTGACTCTGAAGCAGAATGAAAGTGATGGTAAAAGGCTGAAGGTGGTAGGATCTAATGAGAATCTTGAAAATAAAGCAGAAGGGGAAGGGAATTCAGGGAAGGCGGCAGAGCCACCTGCAAAACCAGCTGAACCGCCAAAACAAGACTACATCCATGTGCGAGCGAGAAGAGGTCAAGCTACTGATAGTCACAGTTTAGCTGAAAGAGTAATGACTAAACTCCAATTGTCTTTTGTTTGTAGTATATTATTGTTCATTAGACAATTAAAGTGAATGAATACATCCATATTGAGGATTGATGTATATTTTTTAATAGAAGATGAATGTCTATATTAAGTGATTTTTCTTGTTTCACCCTCTTGGTGCAGGCTAGGAGAGAAAAGATCAGCGAGAGGATGAAAATTCTCCAAGATTTAGTTCCTGGTTGTAATAAAGTGAGTATCAACAACTCTGGGACTTTATTGACTCATTGAGAAAATTGTACTATTTAATTTCATAAATAGAGGCTAGATCATTCCTATTAATAAAGGTCTTGGAAGTGGTATTGCCCAACTTTATGAAATCTAAGCATAAACTTTTACAAATCCATTCTTCCATTAGAAGAAAAAGGAAAAACGTATGTGTTAATCAATGTAAAAATTGTGTGCACAGCTGGAATTGTAATTCTGCTTCCGACATAAAAATAGTGACTTGTTATATTATGTATAAAAACAAAGTACCTAATCACTTTTGATGTCCATCATTTGCTTTGAGCCTTCTGGTTCAAGCGAAGGAGCATATTCTCTGACATTAGAACTTGTTGCAGCTTGAGCTTTCAAATTCTCAAAAGTACATTCTAGAGCTTCCTGAGATGGATCTCTATTCCTCAATCTGGAATCTGAATTCTATCTATTTTATTGGTGTGTTTCAGCTCATATTATCTTCCTTGTGCCTACGTGATGATACTAGGTTGGTTTAGTGTTTGTATTTGACTTCATATCTTCTTTCTTTTACAGAATCATCTAGGTGGTTTCTCATTCTAATGGTTATGTGAAATTATTTGTAAATTTCAGTGCAGAAACACCCTTCATTTAGTTAGTTTACATTCTGCATATTCTTTTATCTTCAGTTCTCCTGAAATTTGGTATATATTTTTTTCAAAATAACTAACTTTTAACAACGGATTGTTTGGGTTCAGGTTATTGGCAAAGCACTAGTGCTTGATGAGATTATTAATTATATCCAATCATTACAACGCCAAGTGGAGGTAGATCACTCTCCCTCTCCCTCTGTGTGTGTGTGTGTGTGTTTTTGTGTTTTGTTGTCTTTATGTCTCTATTATGATCAGTCCACTTGAAATATGCATTAATCACAATTGACTTGTCCCACAGTTTCTGTCAATGAAGCTTGAAGCGGTCAATGCAAGAGTGGGCATTGATGGATATCCTTCAAAAGATGTAAGTGCTTCAAATGTGGTTCTCAAACGTCTGATATTGGTTGAACTTTTTTGTTGCTTTAAATTGCAGTCAGCAATTATGTATTTTTTCCACCCGGGGAGGGGTCGGGGGTTGAATGCTTTCTGGCCAATGTAGTAGAATGATTTTTCGTATAAGGCAAGAAGATTGTTTTCATTACTCTTAGTCTCCCATCTGACATTCAGCTTCAACAGAAGTTTGCTTCTTAGATTGCTTTCCTTCTTATTGTGTGATATATGGGGAAAATTGATATATGTGCCTTTTTTTAGCATCCTTTGTTAAGACAATGCCAAAACTGCATTATATCCAAAAAAGGATTGGAATCATCTCTTTCCCGCTTAAGTTAAAGACATTATCCAAAGGTGAATTGGCAGCAAAAAAGATATTAGAGAAGAACAATTGAAAACCTTATAAAGAAATGTGTAGAATACGGCAACTTTTCAAAAATGTATTATATGTTTTCCTGTCCTTCAATATACACTACATGTTGATGTTGTAACATGTCTTTCTCTTTTTTTCTTGGGGCAGTTCACCCAGCAAACCTTTGATGCATCTAGCATGGCATTTGGTTCTCAAACCACAAGAGAATACGGTAGGAGTTCATCGCCAGAATGGCTACACATGCAGATTGGAGGTGGTTTCGAACGAACATCATGAGAATTACTCTCATCAATAGCCAATAAGAGCATTGGAAAATCTCTGCTTCTCCCTCCACCGACGGTATACATATTTCTTGAATCAGAATATGTTTATGTTTCTTCTATTGGGTGTGGACTTGTTTCAGCGTGGTGCTATTGAAGCTTGTACCGAAAGAATCCATGCCTAATGTAGAAAGTGGATTCGTTTTATAGACGGCTTCGCTGTTTTCGTTCATCACCCAAGAAAGATTCATTGATTAAGATTCATAGAATCAATGATCTCGTAAAATGCCTATTCCAAACTTTTATAAATTCTAATTGTTGTATTGTCTAGTGTTTACGATTGGGGTGTAGCTACGAAGTACCCGGTGCATTGAATAAAAGTAAGGTTTCTTGTTCCTTTTCATTTACTCGAGTTTCTTTTGTTCCATTAATATTTTTCGCATCTGCCTTTTCTCCGGAAAACAGAATGAGAAGGAAAAGATCCCTCTTATTTATGTTTAGTTCTCTCTTTATTTCAGAAAATGTTTCTATCTCTACATCTTTTTCTTTCTCATTTGCCGCTCTTTCTTCTGCAATCTAGGTTGTTTTACTTTCTTAGTAAGTTCAGAAGCTGGCTTTACTTCTACATCTCTTTCTTTCTCACTTTCCGCTATTTCTTCTGTTTTTCAGATTTCTTCACTATCTTAGTAAGAACGATGATGGTATTCTACCTACATTGTAGATATATATAATAAATAAGAGAGTACTAAATATTTTGGGCAATAAAATTTCCCAATTCTGATCAAGATGCTTATCTAATCGAATTTACTTATTTGATCTAAAATAATGATTTTACCATATCCAAATTTGTACAATTCAAGCCATCCCACGAGTAAAATTATATAACGAGTGTGTAGATGGAAAATTATACTCCCCACTAGGTTCGGCCACACCACGCAACGATATTAAGCCATGTGAAAAATTAATTTTTTAATTAAAAGTGGTCAAATTTTATTATCCAACCAAACCATGGTTAAATTAATCTTCTTCTCAATTGAAATATGAACACTCATTGGGAAAGAAGAGAAAAAATAGGAATGATCCAATTTTAGGGAAAAGAATTGCTTTGATTAAATGTATGGTTTTGAACATATGTATGCACTCCATTTCATAGAAAAATGTTAAGAAACTGGAAAATATTGATTTTGGCGACTTCTTGATTTTCAAGTGACAAAAATCCTTCCATTTGATGTTACCTTTGCCACATATACAAGTAGAGATGGAAATAAGTCAGGCTACTAATTAGGAGCTGATGACATACCTTGGTCTAACCTATTTAATAAAAAAAGTCAGTCAAGGCTTAAAAAATAACTTTTTTAACTAAAAATGCTAGACTTAGGCTTTTTTAAAAGTCTGCAAAGCCTAACAAGCCATCCCGTTTATCCTTCTTCACATAAAAAATACAATAATAGTGATATGTTGTTAAATGGTTAATTATATTTAATTTCTTTAGTTAGTCCTTTAAGGAATCCGTTATGTTGTTTATTATTGCTTTTTATTGAAATGATACTATTTTATACTTAGATTTGAAATTTTGTAATTATAGCATTCATTATTTATTATTTTGATTATTTCTTATTAAGGTCTATTACAAGTTTGAGCATATAAAAAATTTAGATTTATGTGATGTTTAAACTTAATTAAAGCTGCAGTAGAAAATAAGCTTTTAGGTCAGGCTAAGGTTTTAGAATTTATTAAAAAGGTTAGGTCTAACCTTAATAAAAAAAGCCTATTATAAATAATAGGCTAAGCTCAAGCTTGTCATTTATATAACAAGCCTGACCTATTTAAGTTAAAATCTAGCTTAGCCTAGCCTAACCTATTTCCATGCCTAGACACAAGTATCAGAATAAACTTTAGGATAGAGAAACCAAGGGCATCGATTTATTCTTATTGCATTGGCCTAATGATCAATTACAGTTTCTGGGGTTATTGAGGAATTTTTGGCCTTAATGACCCTTTTGTTAATCTTCTTTTTTGAGGACTCATAAGCATTGAAGTCATATTTTTCACCTCTATTAATGGAAGATTCAAGTTCTTCCACAGATTTTTTTGATTGAAAACACAATATCTCTTAAACTTCAACAAAGATCCACGAGCCCAAGAGACCCATCGAGGATCTCATTAGCCCAACTCTCGTGAGAGATGACTTGATGCATTGAAGGCAGCTGAATCATGTGATTGAAGCCTTCTTGCAAATCTCTAAGGGTAGCCAAATTTTTTAACAGAAAGTGGTTGATGTTGATGTGGATTCTGAGGCCTTTAATCCACATAAATGATATTCAACAGAATCAACTAATGCATCATGAAATTTAGATGGCGAACTGTCTGATCTGCAATGCATATAAACCATTTTTTCTTGGCAATATATACAATTTGAGGCTTGAGACTTGACGTTGATGGCTTGAATATACAATTAAATCCTCCTAGTTAATTGCAGTTGCAATATTACATGAAAAATCTTGTGGGAACTTAAGGTAGTTTTGCATGTAATGAAGTTAGGCAAAATCCAATATCGATATAGTCTTTTGCATCCATTTTTTATAAAGTACAAAATTAAGAAGGAATTATAGAATAAAAAATAGTTTAATCTACTTTTAATAATTATGTCTTTGTCGCTTTGCTATTTGTTAAAATAAAAATGAACAAGAGTGTGAGACAAATTGAGATAAAATGAGAAAGATGATAGAAATAAGGTTGTTTATCGTAATGAATTGAAAGAAGTGCTCCATTGGAAAACTCATATATGATGTTTCTATAATTTAGAAATATTCCAGATTTCATATTCCAATCAAGAAGAAGATTGGTTTAACCATAGTTCAGTCATTTTATAGTTAAAGATTAATTTTCCATGTAGCATAATATCATTGCATGGTGTGGCCAAACCCGATGTGGATCGTAAAATTATCCTGTGTATAGACCACCTTAAAATCAACAAATGCACATTACTAAAATAATAACCAAGATCTTCATTCTTATTTACAGAAAGAAAAGAACACACCAGCAGGGCAACTTCTCAAAACCACCAAATCTCTTCCCTCTCTTTGTTCTTGTGACAGTTCCCCCAAAATGCCATCAACAACAACTATGTCCATTTCTTGAAATTTGAATCTCCTATGCAAACAAAGGAACTCACTATAAAGACCACAAACGCACTTAATCATCTATAGAACAATTTGCTGGTCCCCCCGTAAGAGTTGTCTCATTGATGAACTGCATCTCAACCCAACCACAAACCACATATACATGCGATCTTTCTTCATACCACGCGGCCAGGCCCTCCCGGACCATCCCATCATACTTCAACTTGAAACGCAGAGGCTTATGCATCGCCCGGCTCTCTATGAGAGCCGTTGGGACAAACGAAGCCGGGACAGAAATTGCCGTTTTGTTTATACTAACGTTAAACGTAATGCTATTGCCTATGTCTACAAAGAAATCTCCCGTCCTAGTTACCCACAACAACTCATGGTTCAAGAATATAGACAGCACAGAAGATTCATGATAAACACTTCTTTCTCCTAGGTTGCTGATATTCAACAAAACCTCACATTTGCCTGTCACCTGATCAGGGGCTGCCTGGAATTCTGAAATTGTTAATGATTTTAGCGAAAACTGATGTTGGAATTGTTCGTCGGCCACCAGCTGTGTTTGTAGATATGGGAAGAACGCAAACATGACTAATACTAGAGCAACGGTTGCAAAGGCTGTCATAAAAACACGATCCCAATCGATCAAATGGCAGGCGGATTCAACTTGCTGGTGGAGGTCATAGCAGAATAAGCGGAATTCGGATATTAGGTCGGAATCGGATTCTCCTCTGGTGGTGGTGGCGTTGGCCGGCCCTTCCATCTCCAGGGGACTCAGCCGGTTGTACCCGCCTGGGCCCCTGAGAGGCCGGGGTGAGCCGTTTTCATCCATGTCAAGAAAGAATAGCAAGAAAGATGAAGGAAAAATTTTATGAATAATTTTTTCCAACAAATATAGGAAGATTTTTATGTACCAAATATATTGAACAATCCCATATCAAGAATTAATTGGTAGTTGGGTTTGAGATAATTTAGTGCTTCAAAGGCTGTCATATTGTGAATCTTGGATCCTTGATTATTTTTCCAAAGAAAGTGGAGAAGTTGGTTATGAGGGTCATTCATTAGTCCAAATGTGTCTCTCTCAACTATATTCACTCATCTATTTGTGTCTTTAAAGGAGGGTCACCCATTGATCAATATGTTAAGGTTCACCTGTTTAGGCTATTTTGTATAGTTTTGAATTAATAATATTTTTTCTATTTTTCTCATTAATTGATTAACAAAAACGCCAAAAAAAAAAAGAAAGAAAGAAAGAGAAAAAGAAACCAAATAAAAAAAATAAAAGAACATTTCAAACCATGAAGCTTAAACTAGAAAAGGATTAATCCAAAAATGAATCTTAATAATTTTACTTTGTGGAATAAGAATTCACTTAGTCAAGTTATTATATATTTATATTTGAGTTAATTTATTATATATTTATGTTTGAATGAATTTGATTACTTCATATCTTTTAAAATGTTATCCATTGATTTGTATTAATCGATTTATTTGTCAACTCATTACATTCGAATATTTTAATTTATTGAATCAAATTAATATGTCATATATACAATAATTTTGGTAAACTTTTATATTTTGTTAATTGTACAGTTCTTCTTTAAATAAAACATCAATGTTTAATTAAGAGAATTAATTTATTTGAAATATAATTAGAGCTTTGCTAAAATAAAAATGCATGAAATTAAAATTTAGAAAAAAACAGTGGTAACAAAGTTAAATCGAAAATATGAAATTATATTCTTCTTCTAAATTTTATTATTTAAATTTTCTGTTATCAATAATATTCTTTTATAATGAATTTTCAGGTGAGTAAAATGAGTGGCCCTATGAGCTCAAAAGAGAATCTTTTACCCAGAAAACTTGAACACTAGTATGGTACTATGCCAAAAGTCATGGTCAAGTCCTGGATCAAAACGAATGAAATGGGCCCGACCCGGAGACTACCATACTTCCGTATCGATTTAGCCCACCCTCTTTCCGTGCATGCAATGCCTTTTGCCATTATTATTCACTTATGCTGCTACTGTGCGAACATACGTATGTAGACAATATAAACAAACTAATTTCTATGCCCTAGGCGGAATCTCCGTTGACAGATGGACGATACCGCCGGCGCCGCCTACCGCTACAGCTGGGATGTGTTCCTCAGCTTCCGAGGCGAAGACACGCGCCATGGCTTCATCGCCAATCTCTACGACGAGCTCGTGCGCCACGGGGTCCGTGCGTTTCGCGACGACGAGGGAATGGAGCGCGGCGATGAGATTGCGCCGACGCTCCTGGCGGCGATAGAGGATTCTGCGGCGGCGATTGCCGTGATTTCAAAGAAGTACGCCAACTCGAAGTGGTGCCTGGAAGAGCTGGCGAAGATCTTTGAGTGCGGGAAGCTGACGATTCCTGTGTTCTATAACGTTGATCCGTCGGATGTTCGGCGGCAGAGGGGGAATTTTGAGGCAGATTTTCGGAAGCATGAGCAAGCGGTGGAGGCAGGGAAGGTGGAGCGGTGGAGGAATGCAATGAACCGGGCGGGTAATATTTCCGGTTTGGATTCGCGATTCGGGTAATTTTCCTTTTTCTCCTTATTTCTTCATTTTTTTTCTCTTTGTGCAGAGTAATTTTTGTTTTCTCTTTGGCTACATTTTAATTCAAGATTTAGCAAACAAAGTGGAAAGGAAAGTGAAATTAATGAAAAATTGTTTTAGTGGCAATCTTTGTTTTTAGGAAAATTAATATCAATTCCCATAATTTTTTGGATGAGTTGAATTAAATATCAAATATCATAACGAGAGACAATTTTCTTTGTAGGAAGATAAATTTTCCTTCTGTTTTTTTCTGAAAATTCGAAAAAGATCTATCCTCATATTTTCCTCAATATAGTCTAAGATGGTAGAGAATCAACTTTTACAGATCTGTTTTACTAGTGATTTACGTGTATTCTTTTAGTGAAATGACCAGATGCAATCATATCAATATATATTCATCAATTAATATAAATTAGCATAAATTTTGTACTATGCTTTGTATATTCATTTAATATGCCTTACATTCAATTACTAAATTAAATTGGAGAATGTATACATTTAAAACTAATTTGTTGTATTTTTACAAACAAAACATTATACTTTTTATATTTAATCAATAAAATACTATCATTTTCTGAAAATATTATTTCAGATAGCTTAATGATATTTTCATGGTTGTACTATAGAAAAAAAATTATTAAATAAAAATATTTTGAAACCTTCACAAATCACCAAAAAAGCAAATTTTATTTAGTTAAAATTATCGAAGGATAAGTTGTAAAAATAAGGAGTATTTATGTACAAGAGCATTTTATTGAATAATGAGTATTAAGTTTCTAATTACGTATGCAAATCTTTACAAGTAAGATATATCATATTTTATTTATTTGCGGTAGGAAAATAAAATTCTTTAATAAAATATATTATAAATATAAGTAAAGATTCAATTAATCGAAATAAACAAGCCAATGTACATGATGTTGTAAACGTAATCTTTTCTTATATGCACATAATTAGAAATGGACAAATCATATAGCATTAATAAATTTAATATATTTCTTATGAAAAATATATGATATTATTTTTTCTTCATTTGATAAAAAAAAATTCGACTAATTTTAAATACTTAGCAAAATATTCTAATATTTTAAATATTTCCAGAAGTTGTATTATTCAAGCATGAAGTACATAGAAATATTTTTATTTTGATCTAAATGAATTTAGAAAGTCAATCAAAATAATAGTAAGCTAAATATTCAATAATCAAATATAAATTCTTAATATGAACGTATAAAATTATTTAAAAATAGTATTGAAAATGGAGATGAAAAATATAATCAAACGAAATAACAAAACACAGGACACCATAATATTTTAAGTAATATAAAAGTTAAAATCTTAAGTTGACTATCAAGAAACTTATCTAATTTAGAATGGAAAACAAAGTAAAATAAACATATAGATATACTGTAAGAAATTATTAGAAATTTATTAGCAAAATAATATATCAAATACTGTGTAAAGATAAATTCCACTAAGCTATAAATTACAATAAAGAAGAAGCACCATCATATTATGCTAATTGAGGTAAGATTATCTTCTGTTGCCATTTGATCATCACCTCTTTCTGTCTATTGGTCATTTGATCTATCTACATTTCTCTTCATTGACACCTTTAAAAAGAAAAGAAAAGTTATGATTGATACATAATTGAGAGAAGAAAATAGCAAAAAAAATAAAAAAAAAAAGAAGAAGAAGAAGAAGAAAAATGAGAGGAAAAGAAATATATATATTCTTAATTTTTTTACTTGTGAAATCAAATCTAATTAATTAAATTTTGAAAGCATCTCTTTTAATATTTTTTAATTCTACAAACTAGAAAAAAAAGTATTTAAACAACATTATGAAATGTATTACATAGTAAAATTATATATAAACTTACAATTTTAAAAATATAAAATTTATTTATTCTAAAAAGACGAAGTGAATGAAGAGGATAATGTTAGTTTTCAACAATTTTAAAATTATAATATTAGATAGCCAGCACTTTAATTTTAAATAAGAAAGCAAATAAGATTGTTAGTATCTTAGATTTAGTATAGTAACTTGTACACTAACTCAATTCTACTAGTATTTTTACTTAAACCCCTCAAAATAACCTTCAAATATTTTCCTTTTTTAGGAATCACCACAATCATTTTCTTCCACAATGTTTTCAAAGATCTCTTTTCTATATTTCAATTATATAAGCATTAGAAGTACATGAACAAGTCATTTTCATATGACAAATACAACATAGTTTTAGCCTATCTCATATATAGCTCACCAAAAAAAACTCATCGCTAATTAGATTAAATAACCGCATCTACTTTTACTTTCGTATTTAGTCTCCATTGGAATCAATTTTGGCATCAAAGCATGACAAATAAACCAGTTGCAAAGCATGTAGTTGGGTCTTATGAGCTGCCTAATGGCACAGATGTTGACTTTCTTAAGCCTAGAACTTCTTCTATCTTCTCCTGTGTGGGTTCATCCATTTTAATTAAACTTTTATGGTTTATCTCGGTCCAACTTTAGCTTACATGTATTCTTTATCTATGCCAATGGTGGCAGGATTCCAATTTAGTCCAACCACATAAATTTTGGTGTTATATATGTAAAGTTTTTTCTAATTTCTTCCTATTTTGGTATTCTGTAGGATGTTATGTAACAGTTCTGTTAATCTTATTTTTAGGGAAGAATCAGAAATAATCAAGATTCTTGTCAAAAAGGTCTTGAAGGAACTAAATAATACTCCTTTGGGAGTGGCAAAATATCCTGTTGGACTTGATACCCGCCTTGAAGTATGGTTGCAGAAGTTAGATGTCAAAGCCAATGATGTCCGAATAATTGGTTTATATGGAATGGGTGGGATTGGCAAGACTACCCTTGCCAAGGCTCTTTACAATAAACTCATTGCTTATTTTAAAAGACGGAGCTTCATTTCAAGTGTTCGTGAAGAGTCACAGAAGCCAAATGGATTAGAATCTCTTCAAGGAAAGCTCCTTGCCAATTTAAACTCAAATTCTCAAGAAAATATACATGACACAAGAAGTGGAATACTTTATATCAAGCAAATTACTCATAATGAACCAATTCTTCTTGTTTTGGATGATGTTGACAGCTCCAACCAACTTGATGTATTGGCTGGAGGAAGAGATTGGTTTCGTAATGGAAGTAGAATCATCATCACCAGCCGGAATAAGGAAGTTTTCTCAAAATATGTTGTGGATGAAATTTATGAGGTTCCTCTGCTTAATTTCCCTGAGTCAATTCGGCTATTCAGTTACCATGCATTTGGAAAAGAGCAACCTACCAAAAACTTCTTGGAAATCACTGAAAATATTGTGTTACTTGCCGGTGGTTTGCCTTTGGCTCTGGAGGTCTTTGGCTCTTTCTTGTTTTATAAAAGAAGAATCAAGGAGTGGGATGATGCATTTGAGAAGCTCAAACGGGTACGCCCTTTTCATCTGCAAGACATCTTGGAGATAAGTTTTGGTTCACTGGATCAACAAGAAAGGTGTGTATTTCTTGATCTTGCGTGTTTCTTCGTCAATATGAAGATGAAGAGGGAGGATGCCATTGATATATTTAGAGGTTGTGGTTTCAATGCTGAAACGATCATCACAGATCTCACTGCCAAATCTCTTGTCAAGATCATTGACCATAATGTTTTGTGGATGCATGATCAACTTCGGGACATGGGAAGAGAAATTGTGCGACGTGAAAGCTATACAGACATTGGTCAACGCAGTAGGCTGTGGGATCAAGACGAAATATTGAAGGTGCTGAGGAATGAAAAGGCATGGAAAGCTACATATGGCTAATCTTTTGGTCTGTAGCATGATAAATTTGAAGTCAATTAGACATTTCATTTTTGTTTCTGATTTGATTTTTATGTAGATCTTAATAAGATGCAGCAAAAACTGGTGGTCCATAGACTTTTTGGCCAGATATGCTTTTTAATATATTTATGATCTTTCTTGGGATTTTTACATCACTGTCCTCTTGCTGTCTGTTAACATATTCAGTCCTTGACTCAGTCTCCTTTGGCTGATCCTAGGGAACAAGAAGCATTGAGGGTATCACTCTTGACTTTGTGAAGAAGCATAATCTGAGCAAACTGCAAACAAGGGCTCAATTGGCGTTTGGAATTGAGTACTTGAAGAAGATATTTAGTAGACATATTGACCAAGGTGAAAAGAAAGATGATGAGACATTACGCACCAAAGCTTTTAAACCTATGATCAACTTAAGACTTCTTCAAATCAATAATGCCGAGTTGGATGGAAATTTCAAGTTGATACCTGCTGAATTGAAGTGGTTGCAGTGGAAAGGATGTCCTTTGAAAACTCTACCTTTTGAGTTTCAACCCCAGGATCTTGCTGTTCTTGACCTCTCTGAGAGTAAGATTTCCCACCTATGGAGCCAGAGGTGGTGGGATTTTTATGGAGAAAAGGTAATATTTTACTTGCTTTCTTTCATGGAATTCACAGTCAAATTGGAAACTTTATATCAGTTAATAGTGAAAGATGGAAGCCCCCAATTCTCTTTATCCAAAAGCATATAATATTCTTGTAAAACTATTACCAGTTACTTCCATCACCCCTGTTAGTTGAGTTCTTGGACTCTTAAGTAGGAATTACAATCCTTTACAACATAATGGTATGTATGACTTTGATCTGGAAGTTGAACTGACTAGGATCCCGTGAGTCTATCACCCCAGAACAATTGAACCAAGCAAGCTCATGTGTTAAAATGATCAATTCATCATGCATCTCTTTCACATCTCATCATAATTATGATTTAACTTTTTTCACTTATAACGTTTTCCAAGGTTTCCCTTTCTTTTAGTCCTATGTTTGATAGGCACTTGGGGATTGTCTACTCTTGTAAATAGATTTTGTGTTGTACAGATGGGCAAGAAGCTGCTAGTTGTGAATCTTTTTGCTTGTCGTCATCTTCAAGAGATTCCTGATCTGTCTGGGCTCTGCTTGGAGAAACTCACACTTGAGCACTGCTCTTCGTTGGTTGAGATCCATAAATCAATTGGTGACCTGAGCAAGTTAACTTATTTGAACCTGAAAGATTGTACAAACCTTGTGGAATTTCCTAGTGATGTATCTGGATTGAAATCTCTTGAGAAACTGATCCTTTCTGGTTGCACAAGATTAAGAGACTTACCAGAGGATATGAGTGGCTTGAAATCTTTGAAGGAGCTTCTGCTTGATTGCACAGCTATAGTGAAACTACCTATATCCATATTCCACCTAAAGGATCTGGAAGTATTAAACTTAAATAATTGTGAATCTTTGGCATTGCTTCCTATTTCCATTGGAAATCTGATGTCGCTTAGAGAGCTCTCTCTAGATGGTTCTGCATTGCAGGAAATGCCTGAAAATATTGGACAATTGGCAAATCTTGAAAAGTTAAGTTTGAGGAGGTGTAAGTCACTCACTTTACTCCCTGATTCCATTGGTAATCTTAAGTCATTAACTGAACTCTTCCTCAGTTATGCTCCGGTCGGAAAATTGCCCGAGTCAATTGGCTCATTATGTAATTTGAAGCTCCTTTCCATTAGCCACTGTTCAAACCTGAGGCAGTTGCCTGATTCTGTAGGTAGCTTATCATCTTTGGTTTCACTCAATCTGGGAGGATTGCCCATCAATGAAATTCCAGATCAAATTGGTGCTTTGAGTGCACTTGAAACTCTTGATATAGGGAACTGTCAGTCGCTACAGTATTTACCAGACTCACTTGGAAATTTGTCAAATTTAAGTGAGTTGGTCCTCAATGATCTTTTGATATCTGAGTTGCCAGAATCAGTAGGTTTCTTGGGAAGACTTGGAAACATAAAACTGAACAACTGTAAGAATCTCCAGAGATTGCTGGCTTCCATTGGTAAACTAAAAAGTTTGTGTTACCTTTACATGGCTGGAACTTCTGTGACAGAATTACCTGTTGATATTGGAATGTTATCAAACTTGAAAATACTGAAGTTGAGAAGAGAAGCTGATCCTGAAACGGCCCTGATCAGAAATGTAGATGCAGATTTTGCTATGCTTCCTGCATCATTTTCTGATCTCTCTATGTTGCAAGAACTGGATGCTCATGCTTGTAAAATATCCGGCAAAATTTCTGATGATTTTGAGAAGTTATCGTCTTTGCAGAGTTTGGATCTTAGTCACAATAATATTACAAGCCTTCCCTCCAGCCTGAGAGGGCTTTCTATGCTCAAAATATTGCTGCTGCCCCATTGCCAAGAGCTCAAGTCTCTGCCTCCACTTCCAGCTAACTTGTTCAGGGTAAATGTTGCCAACTGTTCTGCATTGGAACATATATCTGATCTTTCAAATCTGGTTAGTCTCCAGGAGCTAGAACTTACCAATTGCAAGAAGGTGATCGATATTCCTGGCCTTGAACACTTGAAGTCGTTGAGACGGCTCTACACAGGTGGTTGCAAGTCTTGCTTATCCACTCTGAAAAGATGGCTTTCTAAGGTTCTTTCCCCCCTCTCTCTGTTTGTCTTATTTGATATTTTCAGCTCCTGATAGTTCATTTCTAGCGATCTGCGAAACAATGGCTATATGCAACAGTTTAGACATCCAAAGATCACTAGTCTGGGGATCAATCTGTGGTTCCTTTATTCTTCTTCTGCCTTTATTTATGGTTTTATACATAACAGATATTGAAAATATTTCTCTTCTCAGGCAGCTTTAAAGCATATAAACTATCTCTGTGTCCCTGGAAGTGAAATCCCAAATTGGTTTATCCAGGAGGTGCCCAACTTTTCACCCCCTCAAAACCGCGAACTTAAAGGTGTGATCATAGGTGTAGTGGTATCTCTTGACCAGCAAGCACAAGATGGATTCAGAAACAAAATCCCAGCCATAGCTGACATACAGGCAAAGATCATTAGGCGAAATGAACCGGTACTCACATCTGCACTTTACTTGCTTGGAGTTCCCAACACAGATGAAGATCAGCTCTACTTGTGCCGGTTTCATGATTATAACAAGCTCGTGTTCATGCTGGAGGCCGGTGATAGCCTGCAGGTGACAACACGGCCGACTCCTTACTTCAACGGGATTAGGTTGAAAAAACATGGAATTTATCTCGTTTTTGAAAATGATGATGACTATGAGGACTGTGATGAGGCTTTGTTCAGTGATGAATCCCAGCAGTCAGTTACTAAGAGATTGTCTAATTTCTTCAAGTCCCTGTGAATGGGCTGATTGGAGATCTCTTCAGGCTTCATCTTGGCTGTGTTAAAAGATCATAGTGTGAACCATATCTGTTATCATAAGTCTATGCTTTGATGCATTGAAACTACTGTAGCCCAATAACAAGACTAAGTCGACATTATTTAATTTAAATTTGTAAATTTGTCATTGGCAAATCAGATAGCTATCTTTTTGCATCACTTGACTATATTCATTGCAGAAGCAGGTAATTTTGGAATTCATACAAATGAAGGATTGATGATCGATTTCAAACAAAATCTTGAACATTTTGCATTGCTTTCACTCTAATTATATACATCCCCCTGTCCAAAGTAATTGCTTCATTTGCCAACTAATTGATAATTTTGATGTTTCCAACCTTTCAAATCTTCAAATCTTAATGTTTATTGCATTATTTAATATTAATTAACTATTTCTTAAAGATTAACTAAATTATCATTGTTATACTAATAAATGTGGTTGAACCAGTCAATTATAACAGTTTTTTGGCACTTACATAGTATAAAGAATTATACAACAAAAAAACTCATAGGTACACACTTGATGCTATATATATTGGTAAAGAAAAACCACCTAAGGACATCAATGTTTTTAGAAATAGTGGAAATTAAATACAAAAACACTTCACCAGTTTCGTTTCTTTTTTTATTGATTAGGTATGATTCAATCTAACTTTTAAGTGATCCCTTACATTTGGACCGTCGAAGAGGGAAATATGATAACATTTCCTAGCTCCAATTAGGATGGTCTCTAGAGACTACCTCAATACCACCCTATAAATACCTTCGATATTTCTTCTTCTTTTCAACTTAAACATCAGAGGTTTTTCACTAAACAAACTCTAATGAGCTTAACCTTGTTTGTTGGCTCTGAAAACTACAAAGTGGACAAATCTCAAAATTTTAAAGCTAACAATCCGAATAATATGTATATATGTCGATCTGTATATATGGGTGCGTACATATATATGTAGATAGATAGATAGATAGATAATGGAAGTAAAGTAGAAATGATGTAGAAAAGTTGGTATAAAAAGATACCTCTTGGCAGGCTTCATTCTTTTGAGAACTGTACTTGAACATATCCAATTAATGCGCAAAGACAGAAGAAGCTTGTACTAGAAATGAACTAAGCAGCCTCGGAAATGGGCCTCCATATTGGTAAATCGAGAAACACACAGAATCTTCACATGGAGATATTTATATATTATATATGTTTGAGTTATTCTTGCTTTAATCATAGAAAATCACATCGAATTCGAGCAGAGGGGACAATGCACAAAGCTTGTTGTACGAATCCATAAAGCGGACAAGATTTTATTTTTGATTTGATGATTTGCCCTTTGATGATTATATTAATTATAAGTAGCCGAATAGGACGTCAAATTTCCAAACAAACAGCCTCCTCCTAAAGAACCTGCCAAATGTCGTTATACTTCTAGATATGATCACGGAGTGCGTCTATAGTAGATCGAGTGTGCTCGTTCGAATCAAGAATAACACGTAATCATGGTATGAAATAACTATTTAATATATTTTTATTGAGATTTGACTTGATTATTTGAAGATGAAAATTTTAGTCTATATTAATTTATTTCACTTTTTATAACATTTCTTTTATGTTAAGTTTATAGGTGAAATAATCATGTAATTTTCTCTTATAAATAAGAACGCACACTCTTAAACTCATGAGATACGTGACTTGAGTTATGAATGAAGCAATACAAAAAGATTGATATTAGTAATTTTTCAATAATTTTGAAAGTAGTTGTACAAGAAATCCCTCTCTCTCCCTCCCTTTTTTTTTGGTTGAGGGGGGGGGGGGGGGTGGTGTTCTTGTGTTGGGGTGTATTAACTTTAAGGATTATCTAGCATTGATAATATTCACAATGGATATAGGGAATTTTGCTTAATCATATAAATTCTTTGTGTTTTTATCTCTTTATTGTGCCAGACATTATTTTTATTATCAAATTTATCAATACGATATGTGATTTTTTAATATATTAAATCTCATATATAAATTAGTTCTATCATATATCCAATAGTTTTGTTATTGCACGTTCAAGCAGTTGCCTCTATTAATGTCTATATATCCTAATAAATATTCATTAAAAGCGATGCAATTTACAATGACTTTTAATTTGTCATATCAAAATTAAATATTTATTCAATATCCTCATAAAAGGAAAATAAAATAGCAACACATATGCACAATGCTTAACCAATTTCATCACTCCATCTAAAAAGAATAATATCTCAAGATAATTCAGCATGTTTAATGTTGAAGAAACATAAACACACACACACACACACACACACATCTGCAACCTCAAGAAAGCGATTTTGGTCTAAACCCACATAATTATATTTACACTATATATGTTAGGATCAAACATTTATCATTATGCTAAAAGCTATGGCAGTTGGTATAGGTGCGACTTTATTTTTTTATACATTTGGCAGTGCAAAGCACTGTATAAGTTTACGGTTAGTTTGAGATATCTGCACCCCATAAATGCGATGAGTTAGACGGTTAGTTGTGGAGTAAAAGGATGATGCTGACAATAAATTCAATAGTATATATATTATAATTAATAGTGTGATTAAACTTCCAAATGAAGCCATGAAGCAGTAAACGAAGCATTGATTCTCCAACACAACTTGTTTAATGTTTATTTACTCTGTCATTTGTATGGTATATATCGATTGCAGATTTGCCTTAATTATGCTTTGTAGTCCTTTCAGATGGAGGGAGATATTCCCACATATATCAATTAATTAATAAGCCTCTATTCTACTCCAAGGTTAAAAAAAAAAAAAAAGAACAACAAAGGAAAAACTATATATTTACTTCTTGTTTTGGTCACTATCAATATATTCTGCATTCCATTAATTTCACAAGATCATATCAGTGTTAAAGAGTAGGAACTGCATATGCCAACTAAGAGTGGCTCATGTAACTAAGCATATATGTGGACCATGGCTGCAAGAGACTCTGAATTTTTACCTTTTGTGTGTGTTTGTGTGTGTTTTTCCTTTTCTTTTCTTTTTCTTTTTCTTTTTCTTTCTTTTTTCTTTATGGTTAGTTCAATATAGTAAAATGTTTCATTTAAATAATAATTCTTTTGGGGGTGTTTCTGTGGTGGGGGTGGGGGAATGGAATATAAGACAAGGAAGATGTGCTCAGCTCAGTAGTTTAGAGCATATGATTATAGAAGTTTCTTATTCTAACAAAACATTGGATTTAAATAATAATTATTGTTCAAAAGTAAATTAATATTAAATTTTGATTAGATAGAAATCTCTTTAATAAAGAGGTAATTGATTCATGAACTATGCAAACAAGTTTGAATTCATAATCTTTCAGTGCAAAATTATTGATTAGATCAACCGGACTGTCAAAAAGAATATGCAGTTGTTAATCATATTGCAAAAAAAAAAAACTAAAAAAGTCGAATTTATTTACGTTTCTTGAATATTAATTTCTTAAATACTATATCAAGTAATCTCGATTGTTCTTGAGGGCACATTGATTTGATAGAATTGCTTAATGCAAATTGTGATATTGAAATAGTTTCCAATTTTGTGCTCATCTTGGTGAGAAAGAAATGGAAGAAATTAAAATAATGTGATGAGAAAATCAAGTTTCATGCACAAACATAAAATGAGGTACCCTTAAATGGTCAAAAACCAAGATGGTAGATGGATGAGAACAATCTTGATGTTGAACTTCAAAATTAGCCATACATGCTCATTCAACAACCATTGGAAATTGGATTTTTAACTTTTAGAGTCTTAATATTTAATAATATGTGCCATTAAGCCATTTTACTCGTTACTTAGAGGATGTTTGAGCATATAAACTCCACAAAATATTTTATAAAATATTTTGAATTACTTACAAAATGTTGTGGAGTACATATTTGGTAAAATTTTTAAAAATTATAAACTCCCAAATAAGATATTAGGAATTTAAAAGCTCATTTAAAAAAAAAAAAGTATTATAAAAATCATATAATAAATTCCTTTTTATCCATGTTATTATCAACTCTAAAATTTTATTTTGTCCAAATACTTCAATACCTTATGTTTAAATATGACTTAACATTTTAAACTCCTAAAGCATCTTATAGTATATAACTAGTAGAAGCTTGTAACATGTATTAAATAACTTTAGTAATATATCAACTAAAAATATACATATTATAAATTAAAGGAACAAGTTAATAAATTAATTATTAACAAAAAAGTGTTGTCCTCCATGCAAACTACAACTACTAATTTTTTAAAGGAGGCATGCTCACAAGCAATAGCTAGGTCTCTCTTTTCTTATATATCTATTCCTATGTAATATTAATTTGGCTTATTCTCCAATTAGCTTTACTTAATGATGTATTCTTATGCCCTTTTACTTGAAGCTTGGTATCTATCCTTGTTATTTGCCTTTTCAGTCAAGATCTCCACAAAAGCTCCAATAATTACAAGCCGCCAATAACCAAGATATATATAATGCATGTACTTTAATATTAATTTATTCATCATATATATATATATATATAGAGAGAGAGAGAGAGAGAGAGAGAGCATTTCTACATCGCACATGATTTGTACATAATTATATGTATATGTTGTCACGAATTTTTTTTATTTCAATTGATATTTTATTTCATAACATACATTAAGTATATTTCATTTCATAATATATGTACTTTCATTTCATAATATCCATAAGTGTATTAATAAATTAAATTATAAAATAAAACACCAATTGATATAGAGAATTTTGAAATTATTAAGCGTTGGGACTATAATCCAATTTAGTAGTACTTGAGTTGTTTACATGAATTGATCAAAACTACATATTTCTATGACTACATCCGTCAAAAGTTATACATAAGTTGTAACCAACATATTCTAACACACATTCGTATTAAAATGATCCTCGTATACTGATAATGTATGGTAAAAATAAGTCAAAATTTTATTAAATGGGTAGGATTTGCATCTTTTTTATCGAGTCGGATTTGACCCAAATAATCCAACCTCAACCTAGATCAATGATAATCGTGCGATCATGCCCACATGTACGCATCTTATATGGCCAGGTCACCCACTTAAGAGGGAACACTGAACAGTAATTATAAATACCTGTGAATTTCACTTTTACATGTATGACTAAAAGCTCCAACATCCCTTTCACTTTCAATTCTCTTTACATTTACTGCAACCTATTACCTTGATAACCCTGTGATCTGATTTGAGCATCGGAGGGTTTTTGTTGGGATCCCCCAACGACCCTAATGACTTGACTTTGATTTCAAGTTGTATCATGGTCTTGTTTGCAATATAAGACCCAACAAGCGAATCCGAATCCTGAAGGATTAATCTCACCAAATCATATAAATTTATACATTTACTTGAGAATCTGAACTACGTGAGGAATCATGCAAAGAATACTTGTATAAGTACATGAAAATACACAAAATTAAAGCAAAAGAAGTGTGTCTGTATTGCTGTATGTATAGGAGCCTCCTCAACTCACTATAAAGCTAGGTATTCCCCCCATCTCACGTCGAGCTCATCTCTCTCCCTCTCTAGGATCGATAAAGCAAACAGAAACACTCAAACCTATAAAGAAAACCAACCATCCTAGCTAGCCATGCAGTAAAAAAAAAAAAAAAAGCCCAAAATTCTCTCTATTACCTCAATCCCCACAATTAGTACAAGAATATTGTCCCAATAAGCCCTAATTTCTTACACTTTTTTTTTTTTTTTTTTTTTTTTGTTGCTTTTTTGTCTTGGACAGGTATATAACTAATACGGATTTCGGACATGAATTCTACGAGCAAGTTTTTGAAGGGGTTTCTTCAGCTGCTTGTATTGCTGGTAGTTGTTCTGTTCTTGATCGTTGGGGCTAATGATCGTGAGAATAATGGAGGAAGATCAAGAATGAAGGCTATGGGAGAAGATGGAAATATGAAGCATATTGATGATGATTGTGTGGGAGTGATCAATATGAGAAGGGGAAAGCATAGGGCTCTGTTCAACTTTGAACTCAGCTACGCAAACAAAAGAAAGGTTCCTAATGGACCTGATCCCATCCATAATAGGTGTGTGATTTTTCTGTTGCAACTTCTTCTATTCTTTTTTTTTGTTTTGTTTTGTTTTTGTTTTCTTCACCCTTTAGTTTTCACGAAGAATTTTAAATATATATATATATATATATATTGACTTGATGATACTGTTATAATTTATATATTTTCCATATGCATGGAGATGTTCTTTTATGAAACATTACTACATTTACAAGGTCATTTACCATGTCATTTGACTTGATCTTTGTGAGCCCTATTGAATTCTACATATCTTTGAGGACTCATTCAACTTTATTTTTATAAGGAAATATTTAATACATATGTCGCATATTCATGAAATAGAATAGGAGATAAAATAGAAAATGAAATAGAAGATTTAAATTGATAAGAATCCAACTTTAGTTTAAAATTTATGTCATGAAATGCAAATAATTAATTTCTTATATGCGAATATTTTGTCTACCAATTTGGTATACTTCCAAATTATTAAACTACTTCACAATATATATTACCTAAAAAATTGTGTTCTTTCTATCTTCATTTGATAATGAAAAATTCTTACCCAAATTAAATTTGCATAATATATCTAAAAAGTAAGGTCTGCATGTATCCAACTTATCTTATCAATTTTTTCAGGTCATATGATAGACAAAGTTTTGATGTGTCATCATAATTATATTGGCAAATAAAGCAGAAAAAAAGAGTTGTAGCTCCTACCCCTATCACTTTATCCTCTCTTGAACAGATTTATTAAAGCTAATAATTTTAAATATTTCATTTTTTGTATTAATTTTCTGCACTTTTGAGGGTTTCAACCTTTTTATGGTGTCTTTTCTTTTGTGTTCCCTTTTTCACTCCATCCTTTATGCTTGCACCAAGCACTTTGGCAACAAAAGTTTATGTACCATGCCTTAATTTGGCTCTCTTGTACTATTGGCTGGTTTGAAAATTTTCATGTTTGTCCACTTAAATTTGAGTCAAATATAATTTATATTTAATTAAATTGTAAATATACAATTTTTTTTCCCTATTTTCCACTTGGAAATTATGTTATATATGCAGTGCATGTAGAACCCGATTGATTAATTTCCATTGCTGTAATATTTCCTAATGAAAATTTTCATCCATCGGAGTACGTATATGTACATATAAAGTATTAGATGATAGTACAATAATGTTATAATATGAAATATTGATATTATTATGTATGATTTAAATATTCATAATTCATTTGAATATATATATATATATATATATACATCTGAGTAGATGACTTGAGATGAATTTTTCTTTCTTTTTCTTTTTTCATTTGTCATTAATTATGTACAATTAACCAAATTATAGTATCAAATTTAACATGCTAACATTTTCTTTTTGAAACAGAAGAGCTGGCAACTCTCATCAACCACCAGGCCACGCTTAGGCTGCTGCAAAGATAAATTTCAACAAAATTGGGAAGTGCCTCAGAGTTATGCCTTCTCTAATTATGCACTTACTGTAACTGAAACAGGATAATATGGGATTTGCTGACTGAATTTCAGAAATTGTTCCATTTTTTTTTTTTTCAAGAACTTATCAAAGAAAAAAAAATTAAGAGTGAGCAAAAGTTTGATATGAAGGATGATGCTATGCTTGGTGAGAGAAAAAATCCATAGGAAATATATAGTTGGAGAAGAATGCCCCAAATTTTACAATCTTGAAATGCTTGTGTAAGTAACTGTTAATTTTTTTTAATGATCATGTAATTTTGCTGGTTGAATACCAAATTACTCCCAACTTTATAGTTATTATTTTCTTTTAAGAACATTGAACTCAAGATTTGCTTTATTTGATAATTTTTTATTTTTATTTTTTAAATTAGCTATCCCAATTATTAACATTAAGATGTAAGACCAAAGACAAATTTGCCAAACTGATAAAAAAGTAATAACTCCATGCTCCAAGATTTGAGTCCTTTTGAGGATTTGAATTTGAATATAACTCTCAATTTGCGCCCTCCATTAATTACACATGGCATCATCTTACGGAGCAACAATCGAGACTTGACGATGATGATCTACTACAATAACTCAATTATTTAAATTCAATTATTGTGGTAAAAGTAATATTTAGCTATCTTGAACTATATATGCATCTACACACTCCAATCCTATATATACTTTGACCCCTACTAATTTAAATTTTAAAAAAAATTTGTTGGATTAGCTTAACATTCCCAACAGCTTTGTTGTAGTGTCTAAAGTATGGGTGCAAATGAGTAGAGGCAGCTTGCGAGCCGCACGAGCAGAGCTCGAGTTGTCTGTATGTAGGCTCGAAGCTCGCGAACCAATATATAATTAAATATTATTTTTTATTTTATTAAAAATATATATTATATTACTATTTTTTAATTTATTTCGAGTTCGAGTCTGCAGTTTTTTATAATTCATTTGTTAATTCGAACTTTATCGAGTCGAGCCGAGCTAAGTTCAAACTTAAAATTTGAGGCTCGTCGACCTTGAGCCTAATATATGTATTTCGAGCTCGAAAATTTTGCCCAAATTCTACTCGACTCAACTCGATTCGATTGCACCCCTAGTCTAAAGACCAACTTCGGCTTTCAAAAGTGATTTTGCAATCCAACAAGGTGAACAACAGATAGACGGAGTTTGGATAGACCTGTTGATTGATCTCAAATTACCACTAACTTTCAAATAATAATTTTAAAATATTGAGTAAAAGACAAACAAAAATTTTCACTTTATTGACTGTCGCCTAATAAAATTTTGCATCGAATCAAATTGAAGCTATTATTGTGGGAACTTGGGCATCGAATCAAATTCAACATATTCTTGTGGGATGAAGGGGGTTACTACAAATTGAAAAATGAAGGGAGAAGATAATATATATATATATATATATATGTGTGTGTGTGTGTGTGTGTGTGTGTGTGTCAGCCGCCATGCATTGTAGATATAACGGCTAATAATTTTTTATATGGTGAAAGAATCTAAATTTAATTTGCTGTCTACCAAAAGGGGAGTTTCCAAAATTAGATTTTGCTAGAAATTAAATTAGTGATGATTTGTAGAGTTGGCATGTGTTCCAAACTAAAGCTAATCCACCACTTAAAGCGTTTGAACCTGAAAAAAAAAAAAAAAAGAAAGAAGGAAAGTAGAAGAAAGCAAATTAATTAAAGGTGGTATAGCATGGTTGGGGGTTAGTCTTTTTCACCAGATTCTTTGGTCAGTGGGGGATGTGAGAGTGTCTTGTCCTTTGGGAGTTTGGTCCATTCAAACTTGCCAAAGCTAGTTCAGATTCTCCAATCTCGTGGCCAACCAAAAAGGCCTAGCAAGTTGTATTATATGTTTCGGTTGAGTAAATGTGTTCTGGACTAGATATATAAGTTTGGACGATCCTTATTTCACAAGCTAACTTTTAAAATTGAGTTAAACTTAAGGTCGATTTATCAAGTTGTGTGCGTAATGTGTGTTTGAGTGTGTGTGTTTTTTTTTCTTTTTTTCTTTTTTTTGAGTTGGGTTTCCATAAATAAACGCATTGGGTACATACATATATATGCATCGATGATTTATACATTATGAAGAGATTAATTATCAAGGTTGCGGTTTCAATTTTGTATATTTGTAGATGTTTAACATCAATATTCATTGAAAAAAAGAAATAGTGGTAATATCAATTTCAAAGAATCAAAAATTCGAATAATAAAGATATTGAAAATGAGTTTGTGACCTACAATATATACAAGCACATCATCAAAAGTATTGGAGTATGTATGGATATGTAATCTTGCTACTAATTGAGAAATTAAGGATATAAAAAAATGCAAGTAAAATATTGAAAATAGGTTTCGACTTGCAATACGAATTACAAATCATAAAAAGGGCCAAGTGCTCAATGATAATCTTCCGATGGTTACATTAGATAAAGAGCATGAGAATAATATAAAAATGGAAAGTAGAAAAAAGTTTTAAATTAATATACTCAAAATAATTATAAATTGATGTATTTATAAGAGTGGAGGAAAGGAAAGAGACCCGTTATAGTATAGCAATTAAGAATATCTCAATAATACGGTCCCTATGTAATTAAATGCTCTAATTTGAAGAAAATTTCATTACATACTTTCAAAGATGCTTAAGGATATATCATTAATATTTGTCTATTTCAATAAATTTTTTCCCCAAAAGTTTGTGTTTTAATTTAGAATCGTTGAGGACATTTAATTAATTGTTGATATGTTAATGTAATCAATGACATAATTAATCACTTCCTTTGCGAAAGAAAAATTCAAAAAAAATAAAATAAGAGACCCTCATACCCGAGCTTTAAAAGTTTAGATATTATCATGAGACATACAATAAAATGATACAAACCTAGTTAAACTATACTATTAACTGGATTTATATAAATTTAATTACTTATATGTTCATGTAACTCTTAATTTCAGAACTGTTCTCATAATTATGTTGAAAAACATATCCCCATAATGATACCAAATGAACCCAAGATTCAACTATTTATTACATTTAATTCTCTTTTTTTAAGGACCCTAAAAATTTATATATTATCCTCAAATATTTCTTCAACGTTAAAGATGAAAAAATAAACGAGCTGGCTACTTTTCTTTGTATCGGTGCTAGCTTTAATTCCCTTTTAAAGTGAGGTTTTAGTTAATTATTCTGGAAATTAAAGAAGACTGGTCTAAAGTTGATGACATTATTGAAAATAAGACACTTGTACAAAAAAGGGAAAAGAGAAAGAGAAAAATAAATGCATTCAAATGGGGTAAGCCTCATGCATACCTCTAAAAAAAGCAAAATATTGCATATAAGAAAGGATGAACTTCATTCTTGGATATATTATTATTATATTTATATTGAAGTTGAAGTTAAAAATATTTTAATTAATGATCTATTAGAGAAAAAAAATGAATCGATCTTGTAGATTTTCAAGAATGATATTTATCTTATTTCAGTACGGGCTTTGAAAGCAGTACCAAATCGAGGCAAACTCTAAATACTAGCTATAATTTTAAAATAACAATGGTCAACGACTAGTGGTGAGTGATTCTGCGTGGACACCATTAGTTTTGAAGTTGAAAAAAAATCCGTTATATCCATTTTTGAATTTATTCTCTTAGAAAGACATGATAATTACAATTGATTGCTTTATAGCTGAACAGTCTATATTTCGTTGAACTTGTATAAAGTTTTTTTTTAAAAAAAAATAGATAATAGGAAGAGAGATCAACCGAATTTCAATTCATACAAATCTTTAATGACAGCCCTTAAGATATAGAACATGAAATTACAACAAGAAAGCTATAACACTTGAGAGTGATTCCAATAAAGATGCTCTAATACTTAAATAGTGGGTATCGGATTAGACATATAATAAGCCAGAGAGAATATATTGAAGAATATACTAAGTTGCACACCTTATAAATGCGCTAGTTTTAGATATTTATCCAAGTTGACAATTAACAAGATAACATGGTCATCTCATGCGTCCATGCTGGCTATAATTAATGGTGGAAATTTTATTGAGTCGGTATGGATTTAAATGGAATATATCAAAATAGACTCGTCATAAAAATATGCAAATCTCCCATTCAATAGAAGTAGGGATAATTTCAATTTTGATTCTCTAAGTATATCACTAATTCAATTTTAGTTATCGTATTTTAATATGTTTTACATTATGTCCTCAAGGTTTCTTATTTTTATTTAATATGGTCCCTCCGTCACGGCAACCATTTAATAGTTAACGGCTGAGAATTGGAGGGAAGTTTTGGTGCCTTTTTCACAAGATTTGTGCCTCTCTCCATCCACATTTGCTTGGCTCTCCCTCTTTCCCTCCTTATTTGCAAGGTTTTAGTCTCCTTTGATTATTTACCAACAAAAACGGCATCTTCCTCCTTTTCAAGCGGTTTGAATAGTGAAGTTACAAAACAGGAAGAAGTTTATTATGGATGTTGGATACAACTCCCATTGAAAACTAGTTGGACAAATTTGAATTTTGGAAGGAGGTATTGGGCATGTCCAAATTATGGGGTAAGTTCTTATTTTTTTTCATATATTTGACCTAGTTTATATTTGTGATCAACAAGCTAATTATACTTTCTTTTTCTTTTTCTTTTTCTTTTCTTTTTTTTCAGACTAGTGGTTATTGTGGAGTTTTCATATGGTCGGACCCTGAAATGTGCCCTAGGTCCAAACAAATAATTCTTGGATTGTTGGTAAAAAAGAAGAAATTAGACGAGCAATTAAATGAACCCTTGATGTCCTTAAAGAAGGAAGTAAAATAAAGAAAAACAGGAAAAAAAAGTTCTCTGCCAATTTTCTTATTGCTAGGCTCTCCCTCTTTGTGGTAGCAGCAGAAAAACATGAAGAAGAAAAAAATCTCAGCCAAAACTTCAGCAAAATATGTGTACCCAATCTCATTAGATGCCATTTTTGTAGCTAAATAATCAAAGAAGACTAAACCTTGCAAATATTTAGGGAAAGATGAAGAATCTAGCAAATATGGAGGGAGAGAGGTAAAAATCTAGTGAAAAAGGCACCAAAACTTCCCTTCAATTCTCAGTCGTTAACTATTAAACGGCTGCCTTGGTGGAGGGACCACATTAAATGAAAATAAGAAACTTTGGAGATACAATGTGAAACATGTTAAACACGAGGACCAAAATTGAATTAGTGACATACTTTAGGGATCGAAATTGAAATTATCCCATAAAAGTATTTTTGATATTTTTGTGATTCCCTTATCACATATAGCAATGAAACCTTAATCAAGACAAATTTTCATTAATATGATTCAAATCTACGACCTCTTAATTTGTTATTATCGTTCATAGGTCAAGTCACTTTGCAACTCCTCCAACCTTGTTTAACGAGGTGCATTACATACACGTTTGCATGATTTACTAAGCATACACAAATGGGATCACAATAAAAGCATTCCGATCAGTAAACCCATCAATAATCCAAGAAAAGCAATACTGATAACACAGCTACATCCAAGATGACCACCAAGTATCATTGTAGATTTCATGTTACAATTTGGAAGATTAAATATATCTAGCCGTTGATTAAATGAGTTATGAATCAAAGGACCTATACGTGAACTTCCACTTTGCTTTGTGTGGTCTAGGCATCCACTTTCATGTATATTTGTGTCCTTGGAATCCGACGAAGTCTGAACATAGGCACTTGAATTAGGAGAGCTCAAACATGCTTTATGGGATGGATAGTCCCCATACGGATATCGCCACGGGACCCTCTAGTACATATCCCACCATATGAAGTGGTCGTCGTGATTGTTTTCCTTGGGATATATTTGTAAAATCACCTACCAGGATTTTTTATTGTGTGAGATTGACGAAACACCATGTGACCTCCACCACAAAGGCATAGAGGAGATGACCTTAGTTTCATTACACCCTGAAAACAATTTGAAGCAAAAATATGAAGCATCCAATGGTGGCTCATCCTCAGCGGAAAAATTCATTTCTAATGATAGATGAACGTAAAATATAACACATTTGTAAGTATTGCTCATATGATACAATGGGGTAGTTAGAACGTTTATACCAATTCTGTACGCATTGCTTCCAAGATGACTAAGCATAAACAAATAGGAATTTCTCATTCATCTTTATTTCAGTTGGTTTACAAAAATCAACAAATAATTAGATCATACTCAGATAATTCTAATTATCTCAATAAGTACCTATATCTAAAATAGATATGTACATATTATCCAAATAACAATATGAAGTCACATTAGTGCACCACTATTTTATGTTATGTTGTCAACTAACACAAATTTAAGACACATTTCTCAATAAATCACATGCATCAATTTACTTAAATGTCTAAAAACATCAATGAACCATACGAAAACACGAGAAAATACATGCCATTATATGTAAGGCAAGCTCCTCATTCTGACATTCCATTTAAAATTTAGGACAATTCTAAAATGTGCCACAAGTGTCATAAAGACATGCCAAAACAAATGAAACAATTAGCTTACTTGTTATAAGTTAGATTTCAACAGCATACTAGTAGGGAACGTGGCAGCGAAACTTTCCTAGATCTTTTCTCTAGTTGGTAGCAACCCTAGCTTCACATAGAGATTATACAGATGCTGTCTCAGTTGACCTCACAAAAAATAAAATAATGATTTACAAAATTCCATCATCCAATCCTTTATTTATTTCCTCTCAGCATTGTGTGTGGTCGTGTGACTTCTCATATACAACACATTAGTGATAACAATAATTAATGGAACTTGATTTCATCGTTGTCAGAACAGGGATACCATGATTAATACTTGCTAAATTCTACTGATAAAGTTAAACTTGTCGAGCCAATTATACAGGGAGGAATATGAAAAATAAAGTAAAAATATTCAATACCATCTTTTTCCAGGGACAAAAAATTAAGAGAAATGGGTATCGATGGTGTTATCGTGCTACACAATGTGGGTCAAGGCTTCCATATCTCCAATTGCATGTAAAGATGATGAAGACCAACGTGGGTGTGGTGAAAGAATCCAAATGGATTATGCTTGGTTTCATCAGTTATGGGCGGCACGTTTAATTTAGTGGATTTTATCTATCTCATAGATTTTCCTTGATTTCGTCCATGGCCGCCGACCATTTGAACATAGCACCTTATCTAGTTTGGGGAAGATTATAAGTGAAGTGAGAGAGCTGTTTGACTTAAGCTTTTTTTTAACAAGAAAATTTTTGTCTTTAAAATTATAGTAGCTGATATCAAATGCCTCGCTTTCAAGTATGAGAGATTGTAGTGGTGACTAATTGAAGGGAGAATTTTCCATATCAAATATGGCAATAATTAATCAAATCTCACTTAATATATGACTATTACAATCACTACTATTATATACATTCCGCATCAAACGCGTCCTTGATCTTATACCAATACTTGTTGATTGAAATCCCGCCACCGAAAAAGTAATGCAAAGGTTTCCTTCCCTACACTTAACTATAGCAAAAGCCTTGAATCTATATGTGAGATCTTGGGGGAAAATAATAGGAAAAGCATTTTACATAAAATTATCAATGAAAGATCAATGTGACCTAAATGTTGAATCAACTTTATTAGTTTGCATGGCTGTAGCTAGGGCTGGGCATCGGGCCGGGATTGCTGGGTTCGGGACAACCGGGTCGGGTACCCGGTTGTCCGGGATTTAATTCCCAATACCCAATCCCGGTCCGATTAAGGACCTGGTACCTGATCCTGGATCGGGTTTAGGATCGGGTATCGGGATTTATTAAAAAAGAAAAAAAAGAAAGAAGAAGAAGAAGAAGAAGAAGAAGAAGGAACTATTAAGGCCATGAATGCCATATTTGGAAGCCAAAATTTGGCCAAAATCTCACCAGATTTTGTATTAAAAACTTATTCAAATCTAGAGAGAGGGGGACGCCGCAATGCCGGACGAGGGAAGCAAAGCCAAAAAATGGGGATGCATACCAGTTGGGGGGCGCAAAAACTTCCTCATTTTTTTTGTTTGGTTTTTTCAACTTAAAACAGAGGCAGAAAGTTTTTGCCTCTGTTTTAAGTTTTCAGTTTTTTCCTTTATTTTTTTTAACCGCGTACCCGGTACCCGATCGGGTTGAGATTCATTACCCGAATCCCGACCCAAATGTAGAGTATCGGGTACCCAGTCAACCGAGTACCCAATCAAACCCGGTTGACTAGGTTTTTAAGCTTCAAAACCCGGTCGGGTCGGGTACCCGAATCCCGGACCCGAATGCCCACCCCTAGCTGTAGCCAGTCTCTTTCATTTATAATTAACATAATACCATTTATAAATATTGGTGGTATATTAAATAGCTATTTAGTATTTGTGTTTCAATTCTTTTTTAAAGTTTTATTTTTTAACATTGGAGTCAATTTCAATTTTGTAAAGGATACTCGAATTGGATCTTTCTTGCAAATTTTAAATTTCTTTTGGATTCAAAATGGGCAGTTCGACAACGGTTTCACTTTTTATTTATTTATTTATTTATCTTTCTCTAGGGGTTCTTTGTGTGTGTGTGTGTGTGCGCGTGCGTGTGTGCGTTTTGGGGTGGGGGGAGCCATCTTACATTGAGAACTTGCACTGGGCTGTCCGAATACTGCTAGGTTGGAGCAGCCCAAGGAACAACATGAAAAGGCTCCAAAATATCATGTAATATTGATTCGCATACAAATTTGTCAAATTTTAATTCCAAGTTTGCATAATCAAACAAAATAATCAACAAAGTTTACAACACCTTCTAAAATTCGATGACTGAATCAATTTGAGTACCTTATTACAGTAGACCTAAATAGAAAATCGAAGAGCAACTGCAATAAATAATTAAATTTAGTGGTTATATATATATATTAATTTTAGAGATATTTTAATATTAAAAATATGAAATTATTTCAAATATCAACAAAATCAGAAGTGCCCTTATTTCAAAGAGATGAGGGTGGATTATTCATTTTTCATTAGTGGTTCAATAGAAACTATAAATTAAGGAGTGAGAATTCGAGAAACATTTTGAAAAAAATAAAAAATTTAGTAGTCTAACAGAAATTATATTTATTGAGAGACCGTTTGCTTGCTTTGATATTGCATGATAGATGTACAATCCAATTTAATTTCAATATTTGGTTCATTTTTAGAAGCCCTTAATACAGCTAAGGCCCGTCATGCATTTAAGGCCACACTTGGCTTGCGTATCAAGTCCCTAGGGTGTTATATGTTTTCCAACCTAAGTTAAAAATAAATTATAGTTTATCAAATAAGATAATCATACCAAGCAAACAATCAAAGTTGAATATTAAATTATTTAAAATATGCAAACAAATATTAGATATGATATACAATAGCCCACTATTTATCTTAGTTATACGTGTCATGCCCAATTCAAACACACCAAGCAAACGAGCTCAAAGTGGATTGTGACCCAATGACATAAGTCTCCTATATTATGTGGGAGGTCTAGAGTTCCAACCCGAATGTGTTCCTTATGTGCATGGTAATGTGTAGTTTGTTCTTCAATTCATTTGATTTGATTTTAATAATAAGATAATATTATCTTGTTGAAATGATAAATTTATCATTGTAAGTTCTAAAAAAAAAAAAAAAAAAAATAGAACCTATATTTCACCAAAATTTTCAAATTGTTTTCACATAACCAATGATTAAAATTTAAGAAAAGTAAAATTTAAGAAAATTTCAATTTTGTGCCTAAAACAACCCAATTAAGAATTTTGGTTGCTTGGGCTTGGACCACACCAACATTTTAAACCTTTCAACCATTGGACAAAGGCCCAACAACAAATTACAAAACGGTGCCCACGACCTTACGCCTTGTGCCTTAGCAAACACCCAACCCCTAATACTAGCCGCCAGCTCACCACGTGTCCCGCACCCTTTTGATTTTGACCCGGCGGAGCCACCGGGGCGAGAAAATTCTCATTTCTTTTCTTTATTTTAAGGCCAAAAGAATTACTAAAATATAATCCACACACACAGAACTTGCATTTCCATTTCATTTCGAATTCATTTGACTTTCATTTCGCATTCCACCATTTACTTCCCTTTTAGTTCTTCACACGCGCACGCGCGCGCGCGCGCAGGCACACAAAAAACAAACAACAAAAATCAAATCTATACATACAAACTCACATAATATAGACCTACCGCTTTTTCTGTATCTATACATAATAATAAATATTAATACTTACGTAAATGCTTAAAAAATATTTTCTCAATCATTTCTGAATTTAGATTCTCATAGAAATGGAAACGAATCTCTGAAATAGAAAATTATGAAAAAAAAATTGCAACAATTTTGCGTTTTTGTTGAAAATTTTTCCAAATCTAGATCTCAGGTGATCCGGCGGCCAATCAATTTCGTATTTTCTGTGATTCAGATTTGAATCTCGGATTCAAGTTTCAGATCGAGGAGCTGAAAATTCGAGCTGCTGAAATAGCGAGGGAGTTTGTTTTCCGACGGAGAAAATGCCGGGGCATGGGGATTTGGATAGGCAGATAGAGCAATTGATGGAGTGCAAGCCGCTATCGGAGGCGGAGGTGAAGGTTTTGTGCGATCAAGCTCGGGCGATTTTAGTCGAGGAGTGGAATGTGCAGCCGGTGAAATGCCCCGTTACTGTGTGCGGCGATATCCATGGGCAGTTCTACGATCTGATCGAGCTTTTCCGGATTGGCGGTAATGCTCCGGATACGAATTACCTCTTCATGGGAGACTACGTCGGTGAGTCTTTACCTTTTCTTGCGGGTCTTCGTGAATTTATTGAGAAAAGCTGTTTTCTGATCTGTATTTGTTTGGAGGCATATGATTTGAATGTTTAGGTATTTTAAAGAAGTTGTTTGTGAATTGGATAGGATTTGCTCTTGACTTTGGTTGATTTTGGTGGTCGTTATGGAGGGTAATAGTAGAATATAAAGAAGTGATTTGAATGTGAGTTATATTAATGTATTTGAGATTTTGAATTAAGGCGTAAGATATAACATTGTGATAGCCAAATTGTTGTTCTGAAGATCCATTGCTTGTTTAATTTTTTAGGAAAACAGAAAAAGGAAAAAATGGCCCATGGAAGCTGATTCTTTTGCAAATTGTTTAATTTGATTTATCCAAAAGGAAAAGGAACCTAATTCATTAGCTCTATATTTAGTTTGTCTCACATTAGAGATTGGAGATTAGTTATTAGGCTTCATGCAGTTCTGACAAGCTGGATATGGCTTGGGAATTGACAGTAGTGATTAATGAAACTTCCGTAATTATATTTGTAAAAATTGGGTCAGTCATTGAGTAAAGTGGAGCAAAATGTTAAGAAAGTATTGGGGATGGTTTTGATTCTAGCCAATTATGCTGTATGATTTTTGGGTGATGGTTGATGTTAAATTGCTGAGTTGTTTTGATGCAATTGGTTTAGATGGAATGGACAAATGATGTCATTGAGGAGATTTTGGCACCATCTTCTCACGTGTTTTTACCTATGGGACCTGCCTTCTCATCCTATTTATTAATTGGTAGTATTTCTACAGGCCTTTTAATGGAAACTTACTGGAATGCCGAAACATTCCATTTTCTCGACAATATAAAATACAAAGCCACCTATTCCACAAGCCTTTGCTGAATACTAAAGCAGTAAATGGCTCATGCGCATAGGGGAAAAAGACTTTGCTAGTGGTTCTGGTTCTTATCATTTTCTATCTGTTTACATGGAAATCAATATTCCTGTTTCTTATCAAAAAACACAGGATCATGTTTTGTCGTGAACAGTTGCATTAAGCCTTGTGCCTTTTAATGAAATTGTAATTCTGCATTAATCTGCTGTCTTTATTGGATTACCTTATGTGAATTTTTTTTAATTGTATGTGTGGGTATGTTAGATTAATCCCTTATATTAACATTAAATTTTATGTCATATTAAGTTTTTTTCACTGTCTAGATGAAGTGTACCATAACATTCAACTAATAAAGTTTCATTTGAATGCAGATCGTGGGTACTATTCAGTGGAGACTGTCACACTTTTAGTGGCTCTGAAAGTTCGTTATAGAGATAGAATCACAATCCTTAGAGGAAATCATGAAAGTCGGCAAATCACTCAAGTGTAAGACCTCTGCCTTTTCTGATGTGGTGTGCTTGTGTTAAACGTTCAAGGTGCAAAGGTGCCCTGTGGCCTTGCTGCATGGCATGGCATGCGCCTTATTCAAGTGAGGTGCATTATCACATCTTTTTTCATTATATATTCACAATTTTAGTAGCTATGAACAAATATATTGGATAAATAAACTAATATGAAGATAACAAAGAATAAAACTTAGCCACATAGTAATTCTAGAAATTTTAGCTACTCTTTCCTCGACTTGAGTAAATTTCAGAAATTCCAGCAATTATTTTCAGAAATTTAAGCAATTTCAGCACTAATTTAGATAATTTCAAGAATAATTTCAATAAATAGTTAGAAAACCCACCCATAATCAATTTAACAGAACAAAGTGAAAAAATAGAGAAGTCAACAGAACAAAAAAGAAAAGGGAAAAAAAAGGAACTGTGATTGAGTAAAAAACCAGAACACATGGTTGGGGTTGGCCTGCAGCATGAGGAAAAGAAGTAGAAGAAAGAAGAAAGAGAAAAAAGAACAAAGAAGAGAAGAGAAAAATGTGCCTTTCTCCTACAGTTACAAACAGCTGAAACAAGGGCTTTTTTGGCATTTGGCACTTTGACTTTCCTTTCGATTATTTGTCTTTAATAAGGTGTGCGACAAAACCTTGTAAAAAGGCTAAGAGGTTTGCCTAGGTGCTCAACATGGTGAAAGCCTCCGCTTTGGTTTCAACCCCTTTGCCATATGTGTCATGTGCCAGAGTTTGCAATTGGCAAATATTGTACGTGTATTGATATTCTAATTAGTGGATGCATAAATATGCCAAATCCAACCGAAAATTGGTTTTTATCCCACAGATTTTGAATAACACTACTTTATCGCAATTTGTACAAGGGATTATTCTTTTTACAATTTGCGGAGGAGAAAGTATATTTCTGATGTTTCATTGAATTTCATGGTCTTAGCGAAGGTGTTATGTATTGTACATAATACATATGATCAAAAAATATAAAAGATGTTAATGTGGCAGACTTAAAACTTCAACTAAAAAGTTTGTTCATATATAACTGATATATATCTGTAAGTTTGTGTATAATACTTTGAAATTATTAGAACAAATAGAAAAGGTCAGGTTATTGTAACTTTTTGGTTTCTTTTATTTTGTTCCCATTGACATGGCCTGATTGACAAAAATCTTGCTAAAATAAAGAAAGCATGGATATGGTGAAAACTTGAAGCTTTGTTGTTTGTTGGATCTGTTCAGGTTCCTTTCTGTTGGTTTGACAATTTTAATAGCCTACCTCCTTTTTGATGAGCTTAATGAATACCACCTTTTGTGGAAGTTATTCGAAAACATGCATCTTAGAGAATGCAAAGGTTATCAAAGGTTCAATAGATATTAGGTGAATATTATTAGCGAAAAGTACTTCTATTTTGAATTTTGGTTAAATGAATTGATAAAGTTTGGGAAAATTTGATGCATAACTCTAGCATAATTATTGTTTATCCATTTCTAAATTATATTTGTCTAATATAATTCCCTTTTGACTTTGTGTCGATGGTAAGATCAACTTTAGTTTGTCAAGGGCATGTGATCATTACATTGTGTTAGCGTAAAAGTTGTGAAGGATGCTTGAAATAATTAGAAAACATGTTTATTAGACTCGATTGCCTTTAGGATTATTTATGGAGTTCTTTTTTTATACCAGGTACGGGTTTTACGATGAATGCTTGAGGAAGTACGGCAATGCCAATGTGTGGAAGTATTTCACTGATCTCTTTGATTATTTGCCCTTGACAGCACTTATTGAGAGTCAGGTGTGGTCCGTATGGATGATAAATACACATATCTCTTTATTTTGAATGTAGATTTGTTAATATATCTGATGTCTTACGTTGTGTTCTTGTAGATCTTCTGTTTGCATGGGGGTCTTTCACCGTCACTTGATACCTTGGACAATATTCGAGCTCTAGATCGTATACAGGAGGTACAAAAGAAGTTCTTGTCCATGAGTGCATACACTTCACTGCACCTCATTTCTTTTATCATTTATCATGTGCCACCCTATGATTTGATATTTTTCTTTCTTTCCTTCTGTTGATGTGTGAAAAACCCCTGCGGAAGAGGGGTGCAGTCCAGCATCCCAATTCAGGATTTTAGTTTTGAAGATGCCTGAATAGTTTTTGACATTTGGCCCCTTTAAAAGTAGAAGCCTAGCTTATTTTGTCAATCAATGAAAAGTGACTTGAAAGCCAGAGCATGTATATTCTTTATCATGAGGGCCTTCATTTTGATAAAAGACTCTTGCTTTGCTGTTACAAGTCTGGGCTTTTAATTCACATTGAATAGCTTGTTATTTTGTTTTCCTACATAATTTCTGTTATGTTTTTGATGTTACACTGATAGGTTCCGCATGAAGGACCAATGTGTGATCTCCTCTGGTCTGATCCGGACGATCGTTGTGGTTGGGGTATATCACCACGTGGTGCTGGCTACACCTTTGGACAGGATATAGCTGCTCAGTTCAACCACACCAATGGCCTCACTCTAATTTCAAGAGCCCACCAGCTGGTCATGGAGGGTTACAACTGGTGTCAGGTTTGTCTATAATCTGAAAATTTTGAATATGACCACTGCCGAGCCTAAACAATACTTGTTTATTGCTTCCATCCTGGATTTGTAGGACAAGAATGTGGTTACAGTTTTTAGCGCTCCAAACTATTGTTATCGCTGCGGGAACATGGCTGCAATACTTGAAATCGGGGAGAACATGGAGCAGAATTTCCTTCAGTTTGACCCAGCTCCTCGACAGATTGAGCCCGACACTACGCGCAAGACTCCAGATTATTTTTTGTGAACTCAATAGCACCAACTCGGGCTGCTGTTGTTGGTAATGCATGCTTGCAGTTATGTTACTGTAGATGTGTCTTAAGAGAAGAGTATTGTTGTTTGAGGATTATTGTCTGCATCATTCTTTTGTTTGGAGTTTGCTCTACTCCTGACTTTGGTTTTGTGCTCAAGATATTTGATGGGAGAGTTCATGCAGGCATGGGAGTATTTTGACTTGTATATTTTTCCCTGAAAGGAGAATGCTATGATGGCATGGTATATTATGTTCTGTAATTTACAAGGTTGTCAGAATTAGTTTTCCCTCTTCGACTGACGGTGTAGGATTAACATAAAACAGATCCTACTCTGGCAGAAAAGACTAGTTAGTGGGTTGAAATCAAGTCTGAGTTCAGTTCCTATTGAGTCTTGATTCATTCGACGGAATCCTTTCCTTAGAATTAGCTTATAAAATTTGACATTATCTGAGATGGAGGAGGAAAGTATTTGATCATATGATGGATGATTAGAGTTAGTCATCTGATTTTAGTGCTCTCATAGGTATGACAGCTCTACATGAAAAAAAAATTTTGGGGTGATGGGTGCAAGTTCAAATGGTTGATTTTGTTTTTTACTTCACCTTTTCCCCAATGTCACCAAATGTAGTTCAACGCTAGTCTCCTTTGGATATGAGATTTCTACTCATCAAGCTCCTTCTAACATCTTGTCTACGTTTCATCGTATTGCACACATGTGGTCTTAAGTTTGTGCAACTTGGAATGGATTTGTTATGGATAATTGCATGTTGGATCAAAGTGCAAAGATCACTGTTAATCTCAGCAGTAAGAAGCGCATATTATGGTTCTTGCAAAAATTTATGCGAGAAAAATAAGATTCCATAAACACATTGGACCCATTACATGGCATTTCCCATCAAATATAAATCCTAGGATTATTTCAAGGCTACAGAAATAGGAACTTATTGGGTTGGCATTTTTTGCAGTTTTCTGGGCTACAGAAATTGATGGCATATTTTAGAATAATTACAGAAATGCTCGATTGCAAGGCAAAACAAGCGCTATAGAAAAAATAAAGATTCTGAATATTGGCCAAGACTCACAACATTCTTGATTTTAAATCATTAAAAAAAGTAACAGTTTCTGTAAATCCTGATGGTGGCGCAAACTTAAAACCTAGAATTAGTTGGGAGCCTCACTGGTGCACCACCTGCTGCAGCACTACTTCGCTTTCGTCTGAAGTATATAAATGAGCCACTGCTCATCAGCAAAGCCAACATAAGTGCCTGCAGACAGAAATTTTAAAAGGAACGACAAACGCATAAGCATGAACTCAGTGGGTCAAAAATAGAAGTTTTAAATTTTAAAAGGAACGACAAACACATAAGCATGAACTCAGTGAGTCAAAAATAGAAATTGTAAGTAAAACGAGGCTACTTTGATTTAAAATCACTGAATTAATGCGAGCTCTTTCTCCATGTTGTCTGTGGGATATCACATCACAGTAAGTAAATGTGGATTTCAAGTACAAGATGCTTATGGGATCACCATATTATGCAGGTGCCAAATAAAGGACTAAAAGAATCGCACGTGATTAAACTCAATTCTAGTAAATATAGCATCTCTTCAAACTCGATTCTAGTAAATATAGCATCTCATTGGTAATTCGTAATAGGAGCATCAAGTCCAAAAGACAATCGCCGGTGAATATTTTAAGCCCTAGGTTCCAATTAAAGGAGTAATAAACTTTTTAAATTGGCTGTCCTTGTCTTAAGATTAATGTTTTTGGTACTTGAAGGTCAAAAAAGAGACTCTCAAATCAACATAATTGCAAGCATGCTGTGCAAGAAATATATACCATCGAGTTCATCATCAGAACCATGAAACGGAATCATATATTAGATCTCACTTATTGAACTTTTCTAACCCACATAAATCCCGCGAGTACTCACAACAAGGTATACAGTGAAAATCCAACCCCCTCAGACAGAATCAAGGGAGCAAAATCTCTTAGAAGTGGTAATTAATCTCTCATGTAATTAAACCACAACTGCTTAAAGTTAAAAAGACCAAATGATTATCTCTCATGTAAATAGCTCATGCAAAAAATCCATACATGGGAGATAATTACATAAATGATGCATCTCAATCGACAAACTTTATTTCAACATTATTTGGTCCTACCTATTATGCCTTATAGAAAGTCGTTTCTAATGTTATAAAAAGGAAGTATGATCTATTAGAATGAATTACAAGGGCACCACCACCACCACCACCACCACCACCCCCACCCCCTTCTTTTTTCAACCATGTTTGGCATAATTACAAATACATCCTCATTTTGAAAATTACATCTACACCACTGAGGTTTTGCTCCATCCAACATTTCAGCCCTTCCAGTTAGATGCCATTAGGGCTTGGGCGAAATGCCACATAAAAACATATATATATATATATATATATACAGAGAGGTAACTTCCAAAAATGCCCTTCTGGTGGTGGAGAATAATTTTGACATATTGACCATCAGAAATTCCCTTTGAGCTTAATTGTAACTACCTTTCACTTGAGAGGGTATTTGTAATGAAACTACAAGAGGTGTATTTGTAATATTTCTAATATCTTCAATACAGCCATTTATAGCCGTTTGGACCTTAGTCTATATTTACACTCCCTAATTTCTTACATATCCTTAAAATATTTCCATGACTTTTTTATGGAGCACTACACATAGGAATGTTGGAGTGCTGAAATATAGAAAAAAATGCAAGTGATGAGAATATGAGACAGAAGCTACAATAATGATTTCAAAAACAAATAATACTCGAGTTGTTTAAATTCTTCAAAATTTAGGACTGAAAAATAAATCAAAATTTTATTTTCTGTAGTTTGATTGATTAATTTAAGAGCGAACATCCCCTAGTCCTCCAATGGTTGCATGAAAGAGGATCTACATAAATAGAAATGAATTATTATAAAGGTAAAAATGACAACTAGGTAGCACATTATTGAACTTTGCAAAATGGTACCCCTATTAATAGGGAAAAATAAAAAATAAATAAATAAAAAAGAGGGAAAAAGTTAACGTGATGTTCAAATATAGCAAAAATCATGTAACACATGTACTGCATGAACATCCTTTTTATGATACAGGATTATATTAAACCCCTTTTTGTCATAGATACATTGCATTAGCCCTCCCATGATATATAAATATTACATCTACAATCTATATAATTAAAGGCAAAACGTCAATTATAATAGGCATTTTACAAACAAGGGTGAAAAGGTCCAAGTTTTGACATATTACATAGACCTCCTACCTTGCAAGCATTCATTCTTTGTTCACTTCCTTTAAGATATTCAGCCTAAGAAAAGTTTTTTTTACTTCTAAGTAATTCTTGATCTCCAATCTCCACCAACCATCAATCAGTTCTTTTTTTGATAAATCTGTCCAATCTGTTCAATATCAACTTAAACTACAAACGAGAATCTTAGGGATCATTTGTTTTCCTTCTCAAACTCCATTTTCACATTTTCTATTATTTGAAAATTGAAACACATCACTTTATACACATTTTTACCCAACATATTTTCATTTTTATTCTCAAAACACATTGACCAATAGCATATCTATCTTCTCCTAATAACCTATATATCTTCTCTCTCTATTATCATTATTACTAATCTCTCTTCATCTACAACCTACTAAACCTAACATAATCATTACTTTTCCAACAATCTATCCAAATACAAACTCATTTTCAACTCATTTTCACTAACTACCTTTTCAAAGTTTGAAAAAGATAGAAATAAAAAATGACAATGAAAGCCCTTAGCTTTGCTCCAACTAATTATAATTCCTTTGTTTCCAAATTTAACCCTCTACAACTTAAAATTTCCAATAATACCTCTCTAGTCCCATGAGCCAAAAAGTTCATAATCTACAAAAAGCACGAACCATGTGATACCATATACTTCTTTCTTGATTATTCATGAATAACAAAAGCAAACCCTTGAAGCAACTCCATGGACTTTGGTATCCACTAGAATGTCCGTCAATAGTCTACGGTATTGTCATGGCTCTCTTGCACAAATCTTTGATAATATAGCCTAATCTTTTCTTTTCCCCTTAAATTATGAACAATACAGCTGTAGGAACCATGTACATCAGCAAGGTTCAAAGAAAACTGCCCAGAGACCGACCTATTCATTCTTGTAACACTCCATTAACATCTTTAACATAGCTTCCATATCTCTTCTTTCCTCTATATCCCATTGCATAACCCCAAACTCATTATCCAGAAGTGTGGTTTCAAGTCGACATTCTTTCTCTCTCACTCTCCTGAGCTCCCTAGGCCTATCATCTCAAAGCCCCACATTTTAAAAATCATCCTCTATATTTGTCTTTTGTATGAAGTCCAACTTTGTTATTTTGGTATTATCCAAGTAAATAAGTGAAATTTCTCTTAGTTGGGCAGAGAACTGGTGTACAGAAGGCATAAAAACAGTATGGAATTACCTCAAAACCTAGTACTGACAGTTTTTCTTCATTTACTGCAGGTATACAGCTTCTGTAAGTGACATAAGCACCTGATCCACCTTTTGACTTGGATGGATCACCTAGTGATCTTCTTTGTCTCGTTGAAGAAATAATTGGGTCCGAATCATGCTGATTAACACCAAAATCTGTACCCTCAAGAGTAGACCGAGTCTTCTGTGCTTTTGAAACTTTTGAATCTTTTGAACCAGATCCAGAAGTTACACATTTCAAACGAATGCGATATCCAGTTTCACCACAGCGGTAATTTTCATCACCCTGAGAAACAACATCAAACTTTTCTTTTATAAGAAAAACATTTACTTGTAAACTGTTTAGGAATCCAAAACATAAATCATGAATGTCTATTAGTAGTATTATCAATATGAAGGAAAAAAGAAGAGCAATCAAAGATTACATTCGCTGTTCATCTAACTTCCTGCAGGTCACGCAAATAAGTTGTATTCCCAAGAGCTATAATCAGACAGCATTCTTAAGCATCTCTAATTGATCAGACTTAAAAAATGACAACGAATACCGAATCATAACATTAACATGGTGCCATTGGATAAAATAAATCAAGAAGGCATGCAAGACTGAATATGCGAACAGCAAGCAATCTCCCGAAGCTGCCAAATTAATGTCCTAACACATAATCTTCATTTACATGATTTGAAAAGATCACCAATGAAAATATCCCAGATAAGAGAGCATTCATCTAGTGGAGTTACATAAACAACCTTAATACACTACAAAATAACACCTAAAATTGGAAACAAATGGGGTGTAAAATGCATTGCAGATGCATAAACTTCCGTCTCCATCCAGCCAAGTAGACTTAATAATTCAATCAATTTGAATAACGTCATAAATATTTACAACTTCTCATTTTTCTGTACTAAACATCCAAAAGCATCCAAGAAACCATTCATCAATAGCACAAATCATAACAAACTAATAATTAGAACCAAACCCTAGCACGATTCAAAAATCAATAGCAATTTAAACCCCCTCCTCCCACCCTCCCAACCAAACGTTAAAAAAAAAAAAAAAGGAAAAAAGAAAAGTGGACCTTTTCAGAGCGAGAGCATGGTATGCAAGGGCCCGAAGGAGAGCAATCAAAGGTGACATTTCCTCCATCCGGCGTCTCCTTAATACCCTTCAGGGTTCTCCCTTTTATTACTGTTAAATCACTGTAATTTTAACAATAATTAGTCCAGAAACCCAATCTTACAAACAAGATTAGAACTTCTACTGCATAAAAATCCAAACTTTACATAAATGAAAAGTGGTTTTTAACTTACGAATCGTGAGCATGCGATAGATGTTCCGGATCAGATAAAAATAGAAAGAAGAGGAGAGGTAGAATCAATGGCGGTTTGTCCGAGTAAAGCATTTTGGCTCTCTGTAGTTTCTTCTTCTCTGCTGCGAAATCTTGGAGTTAATGGAATTCGTAGATCTCTGTTTCGAATTGTGAAATATTGCATAGAGGTGCTCATGTGATTCTATTTGTTCTATTTTGGCCCCTATAATTTTTAATGATTGCATCAATACTTTTATTATAGAATGTTTACATTAAATAAAATTTTAATAAAATTATTATTCTACCATTTTTTTCAATAATTGGGTCTAACTTTCTTTTTTATTTATGCATAACATGCTCACAAAAAAATTATTACGACTTAAATCTGAATCTTATACGTATAAATGTGAAAGTCAATATTATTGAATCAATTAACTATTCAACTGTAATTGAACTTTTTCTTATTTTTTACTTTTATAAATGTGAAAAATGTACTATTTCAAAGTAAAATTCTACAATAGTTAGATTCTACTAATATAATTTAAATATATTCTTATTGTAAGATGACTCTAAAATTACTTAGGGCATAAATATTGCCTCTTGAAGTTTTCTCCAAAAAAAAATCTCTATTCCTTGTATGTCTCTACCCAAGTTAAAATGTTGATCACAATATATTGAAATAACTTATATAGTTTTCAACTAATTTTTCAAATATATTCTATAACTTTTTCTTTCTCTCGAGTCTTTATAATTTTTGTGCATTTCTAAAGATATTTCTAATATATTTCACACTTGCCACATTGGATGTCAATTTTCCAAAGCGCATAACACAAGTTGTTCTTCTTGACTCTATCTTTGCAAAATCCAGAGGTTTGGATTATCATTTAAAAAGCTAAAATGATGAAATCTAAAAGCATATAAATATATTAGAAGTAATAACCCGTTTGAATCCTCTGCATCATTCCTTATTTCCTCTCTTATTTCAATTTATTGTACTTATGCTAAGAATTCTTTAAACATGATTAAGAAAATGATAAGAATATCAGTTATAAAGTATATAAGAAGACATGGTATAATAAAAAAATTTGACTCTTTAATGCAATAACCTCATAAGGAAATTAAAGTTTATGCTTCGACTTTAAATGTTAACTATGTTTGTCTTTGATGGATATTAGCATTCTTAAACTTTAAATTTAGAATCATAGACTTGCACGTATTTCCATCACAACTTAGTATAGATATACATTGAAAATTCTATATGACATATTTCTCTAATAAAAGAATAATCAATCTTGAGCTTGTTCTATAGGTCGAGATATATTAGTACGACTATATCCTATGAAGTTTGAGTTGACTTGAATTTTGCATATATTACATGTAAAAAAAATCTTAAAATTGATATTCATTTTAAAGTTATTTTTTATTCTAAGAATATAGCTTATAGAAATGTCATTCAATTGTAAATTGAAAAACTCTTTATCCAATTATGAAGGTCCCAAGATCATTTGTCTCCAAACAATATTTCACTTAGATCTGAGAATGCAAGTTTTAAACAAGCATAAAATTGTTAGCTCCAGTTAAGTACTGAGAATTTTCTTTCTTTATTCATTTCTTTATTCTAGCAAACTAGAAAATTAGTAGGAAGCCCATATATTTCTGCCAAGAAGGAAGTAAACTTTACTTGAATTAATGGAGTTAATCTTTTTGTTTCAACGTTTTCTTCGTGCGGCCGCTTGGATATTTTATCATATTGACATATATATTATTGATTAATTGGAGGCGAATAGAGTTGAATTTGATCAAATTAATTCCAAACCTCAATAGAATGTTTAGAAAACACAAACAAGGTTACCCTGGTTGACCAGCGAAAATTCTCTGATGATTAAGAAATGATCAATTCCATATAGGAATGTAAAAAGAGTGCAAAATGCTCAGCATTGCAGACATTGAAATGGGATTTATGTGAAGTATTTATCGATGAGTGTCATTTAACAAATGTGTGATGAGTGACATAATTTGATCTCAAATATCCATAGTATTCTCATTTAATAATTCACATCGAGCGAGTTATCAAATCGAGTCAAACCAATTTAGTTCGATCTAGATACAAAGTGCGTGGAATCTTCAATCTGTTTTGTAACTTTACTTAATATTGAGGATTTGAGAGATTTTGTTTATACCCACATAAATATGAGTAGCCAAAATATAGGGGGAAGGTAATCCAAAAATGGACTTGCCAGTGGGGCATCTGGAGCCTTTCCCCTGGTGCTTTGTTGCTACGATATTCCATACATCCTAGGACTAACAATAGGATAGTTTAATGTAGCTTGATCTCAACCTAGGCTAGAACTAATGACAAACCTCTTAACTTATTTTTATTACATGAGCATACGCACATTTATGGTTAGTCTAGGTTTAAATTCCATATTTCGATAACAATATCACTCAGTCAAATTATCAGTGTCACCTCTTAATATAATCACATTCATTTTGAATTATGACCTCTGCAATATAATTAAATAGTGAGAAAAACTACCGTAGCTTATCATTATATATGAAGATAGAGTTAGGAATTATGATATATTTATCTTACATCTTTTTTCTTCAATTTTTTACTTTTCCTCCGCTAAAACCTATTTCGAAAATATTGAAAATAAAGGGTATCTTGATTTTGCCAGTAAATGTATGTGGTTATATTTAAAAAAGTCCATCTCATGCTCACAAGTCAAAGTTGAAAATGGCAACTACTTAACTCCAACTTAATGCCAAATATCAAAGTTAATTTTTAAGAATTATTATGTTGACAATTATGTCTCATACATTATTCATTTTCTAACCCCCTATGCAATTAAAATAGGCAAAACATTCAAATACCAATGCCTTGGAAAAACAGGGTTAGAGGGAGAAAAATTATCCCTGTATTGAAATTTGAAAGCAACATTACAGATTATGACTAATAAAGATATGTAATAAATACAAAAAAATGAAATAGTATTTAAACTCAAGTGACAAAAAACAATGGCCCCAAACCTTCACAGAAAGTTATAATTTTCATACGCTGAGAAAAAGATAGAAATACAAGGGAACAAGCAGATTAGACCTAACTTAAATAAATTATCCCCACATGAGTGATCATTCAATGAGTATTTAGCTACAGACAAGAAACAAAACAGGAAAACCCCCCCAACTATTGAAAATGACAACAGCTTTCACAATCTCCCTACCCTGTACAATAAGATATCATCATCTATCCACCCAATAAATAATCTAATCCCCAGAAATCTAGTCCAAGCTAACTAATCCAAATATGTTGTCCCCATTTTTTTTTTTTTTTTTTTTTTTTTTTTGTAGTTGGAATAAGATTACATTACTCAAAGGAACACAACAGAATCCCCCACTTTACAGCACAGAAATCACTATCAATATTATCAATAAGTTCCCATCAAGCGACACTAATGATGCTATCCCCACCACTCCCATTAAAGCTAGCAGGCATAGCTTGGAAAGCCGTTGCGTGTCGTGCAGGCGGCGACTGCTGATTGGATGGTGGTGTTTCTTGATTTGATGGCGGTGGAGGTGGTGGTGGCGGTGGCGATGACATGGACAAATTAAGTGACAAAGATGGAGGCTCATCAAGGGTTGTGGTCTTGTTTAGGTTCAAATTAGCCATTTTGGAAGATGGAGGAACCGGTAAAATAGGAATTGGCCTGATGGGCTTGGGTGAATTGTTCAGCTGATTGATCTGTCCAAGTGTGAGATTTTCTCTAGGATTTTCAGTACCTGTGATCGGCACCACTAGAGGTGTGACAGCCACAGGAAAAGCTGGCATGGGAAATTTCTCAAGATTTTTGCTAATGTTCTGCTGTTGTATTATTTGTGGCTGAGGTAAGTTTTCTTGATGGATTTGGTCTTCAACGGCAGAACCCACAACCTGTTAAAATCAATGAAGAAGACAAAAAAAGAACAAAACAAGGAAGCATTAAAGCCAGAAACCATTACCAACAACATTAAAGCCAGAAATAAAAGACAATCAATTGCTAGGTGACCACCAACTTTTTATTGTTGTCATGTGCAATGAAGCTAAACTTCCACGAACTATTGACTGAACCAATACAATTAGGTAGCTGATAAATGTCAAAATTAAGACTAGATGCCGTGCAATTATTCACATAAAACCATATGATTATTATGTCCAAAGTGGTCCGATTACATCTATCCCTAATCAAAATGGAACGCAAGAATAGGAATTCCTTTTTGGACCTAGCCTTTCATAGAATAAACTCATAATCATGAAATTGACTTAATCATTAGCATACTCGAATTATATGTTACGCAATAAAAATAACTAAAACATACTCAAAAGTATAAGCAATTTTTTATTAATTAAAAAATAAAATAAAAATAATTTGTTAATGAGAGTACCGCATCAGTTGTAATGTCAAAAAGACTGGATCTCCGGCGCCGCCTATTGTGGTTGTTCCGGCGGAGGAAGTACTTCTGAGCATGGCTTGCAACTTGAGTAGGTGTTCTCGTTTTCACATAGTTTCTAGAGATTCCTCTCCAGTCTCCTTTCCCCACCTTTTGCAGCCCCAACAAGAATAGCCTGTGCTCCTCTTCACTCCATGGCACTCCTATTTATTACAGAATATAACAAATTCCTAAGTCATGAGTCGATATACGTACACAAAAATCATCAAATTTTCTGAAACGTACTTCCAATTGTTCTTTAGTCCAATTTTTTCGAATTTTAATTCACCATGCGAAATTCACATGTTCGATCAGTTCAAAAACAGTAAGTTTTTGCTGTATTTACAAGCGTAATACCTCTTTTGCGCTCGCGGCTCCTTCCGGAGGGGTGAACGACGTCGTCCGAAGCATAGCCGGCGGCAACATCATTGTTGGAGTCTTGAGGTTGCTGATCATATTGAGCCAAATTATTCATACTAGCACTCTTCCTAAACGATCCTTCCGTCATAACTCTCACACCAAACAGCATAAATCCTTTACCACCGCCGCCGCCGCCGCTGACCTCCGAGAACGTCCGCGAGCTCTGGCCATCGTCCACGGCGGAGTACTCCGAGCATTTGCTATGCATCGCTGCCATCGCCATGAAGGAATAAAGCTTGATTCCGCCTCCGTACAGATGGAGGCTCAGCCCATGTACAAATGAGAGGAAAATGAGAGGAGAAAATAGAATTTCTCACTCGATGGGCAGTGGAGAACTTATAAGCTGTTGTAGTTTACGTAGAGATGAGGGTTTTGTTGGTTTATTGTCCAATAAGATTTTTGCTATATTGTCATCAATTTGGGTTAAAGCAGGGGAAATATTCTGGTGCTTTGATGGTGCACCGTGTCTAGATTACCATCTCTTGTGTTGGGAATCAATGCCGTCCACATAATCTTGCCCCCCTACTATTTTTTTCAACAATTTCTTTTGTTAAAGTAGATTATTTTGCGATTATATTTGTCGTATGTGTGTTAGACACAAAAATTAAAAGTTAAAATGCGCATCTTTAACATTCTAAATATAACATAACACTAAAATCTATTTGATGATTTTATTAATTACTAATAATTAGTACACACTCTATGTATGTGCATCTAAATATTTGAACATAATTCTTGAGGTACGTCTGAATGACACATAAGTAAGATAAAGTAACATATTTCTATTAACACTTAAACACAAAATTCATGTTTATAGAATTTTTCAAACTAATTATAGACATCACTTAATCTATAATTAATTATGTGGAGATACATATGATTATATAATTAAAATAGATCACGCAAGCGTGATAGTAAAGTCTGACAAATTAAGCCCCTCATTTGCTAACTATACATAATAAATTCATTTATATTGTAGTTATACAAGTAAAAACTTATTGAACTGTGATGATGTAATTTCAAAACCCAAATGATTTAAAATTAAATGCTACAAATAGACAAAAAAAAAAATCAATCAATCAATTAACATTTGATATAAAGACAACAACAAATTCGTTCTTACAAATTTGAAGAATAGTATAGATAAAAGTTCAAAAACAGTTAAATGGGATCAATCATATCTAACTAAGAAGATGCTCACAAAATGAAAGAAAATAAAAAGTACATAGACACGGAATTAAATATAACCATGTATTAAATTAATGGGACTAATGATGGTAGTGGGATGATAGTTATTTTAGGTAAAATGAGGATTTAAAAAAATAATAATGGTATTTAAGAAAGATTCTTGAAAACACACCAATAGGACTAAAACCTTTGTTAACAATATAGATATTTAATCAATAAAATATATTTAATTTAAAGATCCCATCAACCTTAACATAAGATTCGTACTCTATTTCTTTTAATTAATATATTATTTACCTTACTAATTTTTTTAATATTTTAGAATTGCAAAAATAAAATATATATATATATATATATATATTGCATTGAAGAAAAAAAAAAACATAAAATCAACTCAAATAATATAGTCAATTATCGATTAAAAGTTTAATTTTTTCACTTCAATTTTTCAATTGAATTAGTATTTTATCTTTTATTTCATGTATAATAAATTTATGCAAGTATCTATACTCTTCAATAAAATATCAATTCCATTATTAAAAAGTACCAAACTATTTTCTAATGTATATTCAAGTGATTTTTCTAAAATATTCTCATTATTATTTTCCAATTTTCATAACTTCAACTAATTATTAATTACAACCCACAAGTGACTTAATAATAGAACTATTATTAACGAATCACAACCTTTTCTTTTCATGTATTGAAAAACTAAAATAAATATATTAAAATTATTTAACACGCACAAAATAATTAATATGAAATAAATATTTAACCATAAATAACATAAATTTAAACTATAATTTATAAAATAAAACACAAATCCTAACTGTGGTTAATTTCAAATGACATGACATCTAATTCACACGCGAACACTTATTAGTGTAGAAAGAATCTTTTGATGCCCTACTTCCAATAGTCTGAAGACACGTGGCAAGCAATCATCATCCAAGAATAACATGGTGCAGAACACCGGATTATTCCCATACTGATTTGAGATATTGTAATATAATCTTTATTTTAATCTGGCAATGATTTAAGAAAACCACGTCAGCGATGAGACAATATGGCTGCTTATATTTAGTGCTAAAGTTATGATGAAAAAATAAATAAATAAATAAATAAAAGGAGAAAAGGATGGTGGAGGAGAAGAATGGCTCTTCACCGTCAAAATGGCATATTCTGTGTGGGGACTGCCTTTTGTGTGGAGTAATGCTTTGTTTGATCACCATTGGTGGTGGGTGGGATTTGTGAGGATAAGGGGCAATGGGGCCCCACTAATCTCTACCTTCATTTCATCTTCTTCTCTTCTTTCCAATCGACCTTTTTCTTAGTGATATTTCTTTTTGATCCATGTGTGCTTTGGTGGGGGGAAAAATCATGCATATTACCTATTTTGGGATTATTAGTGTTGGTGAAAAATTGTAACAAGACACGTAAACAAGTGTAATACTGGTCAAATGAGGAAAGGATTAAGGGACTGTTTGGTTTTATTTCCATTTTCAATTTTCATTTCTAAAATTTGAAAAATTAGTTAGTGAAAATGAAATATAATAATTATGTTGGTTTTAATAGATTGTAGGTGGAAAAGGATAGAAATAATAAAATAGAGAAAGAAGATATATAGGTTATTAAAAAGTGTGTTTTGAAAATGAAAATAACATTGGGTGAAAAATTTTAAAAAGATATTGAAATAGTAAAAAATGAAAAAAGTGGCTATGGAAATAAAATCAAACAACCCCTTATAATTGCTCTTTAAAATGAAGTAGTAATTTATTTGTTTTTATATAATAGTTTGATTTTAAATCATAGTTCTACTGAAAATTAGTTCTGCCACGCGTGTTGTGTATGTTTTGCCAGGCATTATGATCCCTTTAAATAGTATTCATAAGTATGACTATTACAATTTACAAAAATTATTAGAAAATTTTAAATGACAAAAGTTATGCTATTCAAGTCAATTGAAAAGTCTACACTTATTAATTGTCGAAGTAATCCGAAGTGTGTATTTTTTGTTAAAATTTCTTCAATATCCAACTTCTTCTATGAATATAAATATATATATATGTGTGTGTATATATATATATTTCAAATTCTAACTATATTTCTAAAATAGATTCTTTCTAACTTCAAGTCATATAGAAACATAATTCGAATTAAAATATAAAACATCTCAACATTAGTATCTATGGATATCATCATAATCTTTTACCTTAGCCGCTGTATTTTTTTTTTTAATACAATTTTGGAGTAAAAATAACGCACGTTCTCAATTGTGAATAATTTATATAATTCGCATGATAGTAAATGTGGTGTGCTACAACGGGTTTCTCTTACTTTTTTACTTTTACATATATAAATATTTAAAATATTTATTTGAATTTAAATTCCGAATTTTATATGTAAAATGTTATAATTCAACTAATAACGTTGTTTATAAATTATAATAGTACCTTAACAAGTGTTTTGCAGCTGGTTTAGAGGTATGGTAAACCATTAATTGGGATACTCCACATGTAGAAGTGGAACCCCATGCTCTAATAGTTCAACTTATGGCCCTACCTAAAAATTTCATGCCAATAATTCATGTTTATTAGATGTCTGATTAGCTTTTGATTAGGCTTTATTCAAGCATTCAATGTTGGATGTCCTAAAATTTCTGATTTAATATGGTTTTGAATTCAAGTCTTCACAAATAAATAAATATATATATATATATATGATCAATAATTGTGTCACGCTTATTGATTCCAGCATTATTAATCCATCATCAATATATAATTAATTATCTTGCAGTATATTGAAGTTGAGGTCATTAGACAAACATAGGGAATGTTTGGTTATATTTTTTATGTGCTTTTATTATGTATTTTAGAAGAATGAATTATTGGAGAATGTGAAAGTTTTTTTTTGGTATGTTTATTTACATTTGGGGAAGACATTTTTTTACTGTAGCAGTCAAATCAATGATTTCTTTTTTTTTTTTTTTGAATTTTTGGGATGAAAATGAAATTGAGTGATTTTTTTAATGTTAAAATAATAATAAAATATATATGTATATATTGAAAAATATGTATTTTGAAGGAAAAATAAGAATATATTTAGTTATATTTTTTCAAAATAATGTGGTTATGGAAAAACATGACCAAACATTCCCATAGCATACAAAAAGGTCGTAGTAGTAACGAATGGTCTATGTGAACTTACATCTTGAATAACAAATGTTGTTTGACCCAAACAAGTGACTAAACACCTATTAGCATGTGTCTAGTTTAATGGGGATTATACTTCTTTTTTTTCCTTTTATTTTCTTTTGTTTGGATGGGTAGTCTAGATTAATTAATGAGACGGATAAAGATATCCCACCTCATTTGTCACCTAACTATCTTCTAGAGAAAATGTAATAAATTCCTTAAAACCCAAGTTGTCAAAATCCATAGGATTGTCACCTTGAGAACCACATGTTTCTCACTTTGTTTGTAGGAGGGAACATGGATTTAGGACCCAAGATTGACACATTTGTCTTATAGTGATCGAGTTGTCTATGCTTAAACAGCCACTATATAATTTTTAATTAATTAAAAAAAACTTTGAATTTACGTTTGATGAGTGATTAATTGACCTAGTAATATTATTTTTATATTTATATGTATATAATTTAAAATTTAAATTTTACTGAATTTTTAGTGCAGAGCATGTATATTGAATAGTTAAGTGATCTACTAACATCAACATGGCACTTATGTGTATGAGATTTAAAATTTAAAATTTTAATAAATTCTTAGTGCACAAAATATATGTAAATTGAAAAAAATTTGAATTTAATTCCACTTTACACTAATTTTTATTGTTATAACATCAATGAAATTTTGTAATAGATTGAAAGTTCAAAATTCTACCTTAAATTAAGGTGTTTTGAATTCGAGCTCTAATTAATTTGAAGCTATTAGTTTATTGTTATAATGGTTCCTTTATTTACATGGTTGAACTATTGAGTGTATTTAATTAATTTTTAATATGTAGTATAATGAATGATATGACCACTAAAAAAAATAGTAAACTGTTGCTAACTACATGTATTTAATGATAACAAATTTATTTTATTGTAATAATAATTTTTACAAGTTAAAATAATATAAAAAATATGTTTAAACTGTAATAATTTAAGTCTAATAATTCATTGTCGAGAATCACTGAACGTGGCTTACTTCTCACCAAATGCCATATTTCAAATTATCCCATCTCAATTTTTAATTTTGACTTTTATCCTGTTAGATTGATGGAGTCCTATCTAATTTGTTGTACGGTAGATAATGTTATTAAATTTTTTAATAGTAACAATATAAAGATATTAATTTTTGTTATTATTATTATTATTATTATAAAAGAAAAAAAGATTGCCACTTAATACAAAAATTATTATCACTTAAAATTTATCATTAATGATAATTTCAAGTTATCATTTAATTTTTAATCACTAAAACTGTTCCTTTTGTGTTAAATAGGTATTTTCTCTTTAAAAAGAAAACATTTAATTAAAATAGTCATTAGCCAAAAATGTTGTTATCCATGCGAATCCCATATGAAATATAATTCATCCATTCAAAAATAAATAAATAAATAAAATTCTCTCTTTCTTTTCACAATGAGAAATTTGATCGCATTTGACCAAAAAAATATTATCAAAATAAGCCCCCAAAATTTCTTAACTCAAAAATTGTAAAGAAAAAAAAAAAGAAAAAGAATTTACACAAAACTTTTCTTTATTAAACTTGAAAGACCTCAACTATATGTGTAGATATAATCTTGCTAAAAATTTTGTCCTAAAGACATTTAACATCGTACTCTTTTTATAGTGAGAATGATATAAATCTTATTTGTCTACGTGCTCACATGAAAACAAATTTTTCGAAAATTGCAAGTCTTGAGAGTTGACACTATTTGCATTTTCGTGGTGCCCTCATTAGAGCACCACAAAAATTGGTGGGGCAAAAATTAGCATTGAAATATTGTAAGTTGAAACATCAACCACAAACTCACTATCTTTTGACGCAAATCTTGCATTAGATACTTGAAACATCAACCACAAACTTACCATCTTTTGATAAAATCATGTGACACATTCAAATTTATTTGCTAAACTAATGTCCTTGTCATATTTCTTGTGTCACATATACACATAAGTGCATATATCATATATTATATATTGATGTTTCATAAAACTAGATTCAAGTAGGCCTGTCAATGGGTAGGTTATTGTCCTCCAAAAATTCATACCCTAATATACCCAAATAATTAGACCATATATTTATCATACTCTACTCTACCCATAAATTCAATTAGACACTTACCCTAAAATATTCAAATAATAGACCCTAAACTAGACCATACCCTATCAAATTCAAGACTCATTGGATCTATGGTTGAGTCTAGTTTATTAGACCCAATTTTTGGATTATGTTTTGATTTGACTAATTTTTTAATCTTTTTCAAATTTTCGTAGTGTCAATTAAAATGTTAAAACTACCTAATATTTGAATACTTGAATAATTTATTAATATTGGCTAATTTTTTTGGCATATTTTAAAAAATTTAACTCAATTTTTTTAAATTAAAAAATGAGTATGCATTTAATTTTAGTCGTTTAATTTAATTTAGTTAATTTATATATTTAATTTTTGGTGTATTAAACAAATAAGAACCACAAGAGTATGTATCACTTTTTTCTCTCTTCCCCATATTATGTTTTTCTCTCTCTATTTTTCCTCTAATATATTATTTTTTCTTTCTTTAACTTTGTTCTTTTCATTTTTTTTGAAATATTATTATTTCATATAATATATTCAATCAAATATATGTAAATAGTAGAAAATTTTAATTTTATGTTATTGAAAATTTGAATATGTAGCACTAGAATATAAAAATCTTTCTTTCTCCATTGTCTAAAGCTACTGAAAATAAATAAATTCAAAATAATTTTAATTTTTTTTAGTTTATATATATTAAAAATTTAAATATACACTTCAAGTATGCCATGGTTATTATTATAGATTTAATTTTGATATTTGAGTATTTGAATAATGAGTAATTTTGAGGTAGGCCTATCAATAGGTCTAATTATAAATATTCGTAATTCAAAATCAATTATTTTTAATATATTTTTGGGTTTAGGTTTGACAAAAATAATAACTAAATAAAATTTTATGAGTAAAAAAGATTAAAGTTGGGAAGGAGGAAATTGGAACATCGATATTTGATATTGGGTATTTTTTGGGTATTGAGTATTTGGGTATTCTATGGATATAGATCTTACCCTTACCCTAACCCTAACCCTAACCCGTTCCATTTTTTTTTTTTAAAGGGTCTAGGTAGGGTTTGGGTCTCATATCTATTTATTAGATATGAGTATGGGTATGAGCATTATACTATTGTCATGGACTTGGTGCTAGAAAATATATTGGAAAGTTAGAAGTCTGATGTGCCTAATTATGTGCAAAAAACCCCTACACTTCATAATTGCCCATACTATTTGTGCTGCAGGGACTATGGCAATTCACCCCTACGATTCAACTAAGGCACCCAAGAAATTGCAGTCAACACTTTGAAATTCCTACTTAAGAATTTCTGTTGATGTTGAGAATAATTGAAAAGAGTACGAAAATATCTTTTGCTGGAGAGTAATAATAATTTGCTTTAAAAATACATGCTTAATTTGTATGGATTAATACCCCTTATATAGTGTTACAACAACTATTCAGACAATTATGATAGTTAGTTTAAACAATACACTTATTATAATAGTTTTGTCTTTTTCCTAACAGTCACATAGGTTCTTATTGAAAACGTAATTTGATTATTAAATATTTATATATATATATTATTCAAACAATATATATAATTCCCATGCACTTGGACACTCTCAAAACCTTAAAATAATTTGAAAACATAACAAGAGATTCACCTAATAAAGGAACTCTCCTTTTCTTATTTTTCCAATGTGGGATTGAGATCCCAAAGAATTCTCATCTCTTCTCCACTTAACATACTATCTAGAGTCCTAATTAATTCCAACAATCCCCCACTTAAATCATGCATAAGAAAGATGTCTCTCGACTTGAATCTTTCCTTAGTGTTAGTACTTCAAAATTGTAATAGAATAGATGGTGCCTTTAACCGATTGAACCATTATTCTTTGCATTAGAATCGGAAGTACCACACACAAGACTCTCCAATACCTTTAGAAATTCACCGAGATTCTTATAGCACCAATATGGCCATGTGCTACATCTTACTATTCATAAACATTTCCAAAGATCAACCCTTGAACCTTTACCAGGAGCGGCACCACTCCTTATGTTTATATAGGTGAGGTTTCCCTTAAGTGTTGAATAATTTTGGTCATATTCAAACACCTAAGCCTCATTAAGAGTTGTACTCAGCCTCCAAATATTATGTACTAGCTTACTTGAAAGTTGTCCTAGTACCTCCACAACCACTTATCAGTAACTTGTTTTTATCCATTGAACTTTTAACCAGTGGTAATGCCAGAGAAAGTTGGTTTTCTATTACTTGTGACTCTAGGAAAAGGGTCTTAAGCCCATTCCAATTGATGTTTTCCTTACTAAATTCTTCGTAAGTCCTTTTGTGAATGAGTCCGCTAAGTTATTACTTGTTCTTGTATATATTATGGTTATAATTCCTTCAAGAATTAATTGCTTGACATACTCATGTCTCAAGCTTATATGTCTAGACTTTCCATTATAAACCTTGCTATAAGCTCTAAACATAGCAGCTTCGCTATCACAATGTAAAGAAATGACTGGCATTGGTTGTGGCCACAACTCTATTTCTAGTAATAAATTTCTCAGCCATTTTGCCTCTTTACCTACTCTTGCTAATGCGACAAACTTAGACTCCATAGTGGAATGAGTTATGCATGTCTGTTTCTTAGAAGCCCAAGAGATAGCTCCTCTACCAAGGGTAAATACCCAACCAGACGTAGACTTATTGTCGCTGGCACTTGTTATCCAATTGGCATTAGTGTATCCCTCTAATACCAGTGGGTAATTTTCATAATGCAATCCTAAATTTATAGTTCTTTTAAGATATCCAAGGACTCAAGCAATTGCTTTCCAATGTTCAACGCCAGGATTACTAGTATATTTAGAAAGCTTGCAAACAGTAAATGAAATATCTGACTCAGTACAATGCATGGTATACATTAAACTACCAATTGCACTAGCATACTCAATTTGAGCAACAGCTCTCCCAGAGTTCTCCACTAATTATGTGAACTATCATGTGGGGTGCTTACCTCTTTGATTCCCAAATATTGATATTTCTTTACAATTTTCTCAACGTAGTGGGATTGGCACAAAGCATAACCCCCACTATTTTTCTTAACTTTAATCCCCAAGATAGTATCTACCTCACCTAGATCTTTCATTTTAAAATGCGAGGATAAATACTTCTTTGTTTCATTTATGCCATTCATATTTGTCCCAAATATCAGCATATCATCAACATGCAAGCACACAATGACACCATAATCCTTTATGAATTTAGAATAAATACACTTATCCGCATTATTATGCTTGAACCCATTAGACAAAATAACAGAATCAAATTTCTCATGCCACTATTTTGGTGCTTGTTTCAAGCCATATAATGACTTTATCAACTTGCATACTTTCTTTTCATTTCCAAGAAGAGTAAATCCCTCATGTTGTTCCATATATACCTTCTCATCCAAATCGCTATTTAGGAAAGCTGTTTTAACATCCATTTGATGCACACATAAATTATGAATAGATGCTAGAGCAAACAATACTCTAATAGATGTTATTCTAGCTACTAGTGCATATGTATCAAAATAGTCAATACCTTCCTTTTGTTTAAAACCTTTTGCCACTAACCTAACCTTAAAAGTTTGAATAAACCCATCTGTATTATATCTTCTATGGAAGATCCATTTGCAACCTATAGGTTTTGAACCATGGGGCAAATCTACTAATATCCAAGTATTATTAGACAATATTGAGTCCATTTCATCGTTGATTGCCTCCTTCCAAAATGTTACATTTCTAGATGTTATAGCTTCTTTATAGGTTTTAGGATCTCTTTCTACATTCAATGTAATAGGCAATTTATTGAGCACTGATTCCCTATTACCCTCAACTAAGAAAATCATAGACTGGGGATCAACAAAGTCTGGTCCTAAGTTTTTTTTCTTTTCTGATCCTTTAACTTCTTCTAGGTTCACTAAGAGATTCAGTTATGTTCCTTTTACCATTAGGTAATGTGCTTTGATTAATTCGCTGATGTGTTTGTATGGTTACATTAGAATCATTGGCAAATTTATTTTCAATAAATTCAACATCCCTTAATTCTATTATCACATTAGACTCTAAGTCTAATAATCTATATGCCTTAGAATGTTGAGCATATCCTAGAAACACACTTTTTGTAGCCCTTGGTCCTAACTTTGTTCGTTTAGGACCTGTCACTCTATGAAAGGCTAGACAACCCTAAACTCTAAGGTAACTTAAGTTTGGTTTCCTCCTTTTCCATAATTCATATGAAGATACTTTAAGTTTCTTAGAAGGTATTCTATTATGTACATGACATGCAGTTAGTAAGGCTTCACTCCATAAATTATTAGGCAGTTTAGCATTCAAGATTGTTGCATTCACCATATCTACTAGGGTCTTATTTTTTCTTTCTGCCAAACCATTTTGTTAAGGGATATATGGTGCACTCATTTCATGTATGATGTCATTATTTTCACAAAAAGAATTAAATTCATAAGGAAAATATTCACCTCCCCCCTATCACTTCTTAAAATTTTAATTTTCTTTTCTTTTTGATTTTCTACATCAGCCTTATAGAGCATAAACATGTCAAAAGCTTGATCTTCTGTTTTCATTAAATAAACATAAGTACATCTAGAATAGTCATCAATGAAAGTATTAAAATATCTATTTCCTCCTCTAGTTAAAATTCCATTTAATTCACATATATCTGAATGAATAAGTTCTAGTAATTCAGAAGATCTTTGAACAGAAGGAAATGGTTTCTTAGTCATTTTTGCTTGTATACATATTTCACACTTTTCACTGCTAGTATCATTGCAAGAAATTAAATGATGATTTGACATATACTTAATATAACCAAAATTAACATGTGCCAATCTACCATGCCATAAATTAAAAGAAGAAAAGTCAACAAAGTAAGCCGAATCATTTATTTTATTAGCAACACTCAATTTGAACATGGCATCACAAGAGTAGCCTTTGCCAACAAAGGCACCACTCTTAGAAAATACAAACCTTATTAGACTCTATAACAACCTTAATTCCTTTCTTACACAACAAATTTGCAGATACAAGGTTCATCCTAATCTAGGGAACGAAAAGAACATTGACTAGTAATAATTTCTTTCCAGAAGTGAAAGATAGTTCAACAATGCCCCTGCCAAGGACCTTAGCAGTGTTGCCGTTTCCCATCATCACTTCTTGCTCATCATCAACCTTCTCCAAGGTCTTGAATAATGCTTGGTCATTGCACACATGAAGAGTAGCACCAGAATCGTACCACCAATCAGGAGACTTCATTGCAGCAGCCATGTTCAATTCAGTGATCATACCAATGTGCAAATCAAAAATCATGGCAACAATGGCATTTTCCGCATCAACCATATTTGCATGTTAGCATTTTCTGTCATCTGCTTCTTGCTGTAGCGACAATCACATTTAAGATGGCCTTTCTTCCCACAATTATAGCACGACTTACTGGTTTTGTATTTCTTTGTTTCAGTCCCAACAGTCTCCTGGAAGTTCCTTTTCTTTCCTTTAGGCATAACTTCTCCAGATTTCTTTCCTCCCGAACTAGGTTTCTTTTCATCCACGCAGTTCACCTTGGAGAAAGTTTCTGCATGCCTTTTCTACAAATTTTAAGTGTCCTCCTCAATCCTTAAATGCTTTTCAAACTATTCCAAAGTAAAATTTTTGGTTGTATAAAGCATTTTCTTTCTATAATCATTCCAACTAGGGGGTAATTTTGCTATTATGGCCCCCATTTGTAATGATTTAGAAATCTCAACTTTCAATTATTTTAATTTTGATATTAAGATAGAAAAATCATGCACTTGATCCATCATAGACACGTTATCAACCATCTTGAATTCAAAGAATTTCATAATTAAGAATTTATCTGCTCCTTGTTTTTCAGCTATGTCCTTAGATTCCACTGCATTCCAAATTTCCTTTGGTGATTGAACGTTAGTGAAGAGGTCGTACAAACGATCATACAGTATGTTAAAGATGTGACCATGGCATAGTACTTTGTCATCCTGCCGTTTCTTTCTTTCAGCTTTGAGTGCCTCTAAATCATTATCCTGTGGTGCTGGAAGATCTTTCAAATTTGGATCCAGCACATAGGCAATCTTCAATACAATGAGCATGAACATCAATTTGTCCTTCTATCACTTGAAGTTCGTCCCATCAGACCGGTCCAATTTCACCAGATTCTGATCCACCACTTGAAATGAACTTTCTGTCCCTCCTTCCATCTTCTCAAATTATCACCTTAAGATTGCTAGAAAGTATATCAAAAAGTTGGAAGTTTAATGAGCCTAATTGTGTGCAGAAAACCCCTACACTATCATTAAGGTGATAATTGCCCCCACTATTTGTGCTGCAGGGACTATAGCAATTCACCCCTTGGATTCAACTAAGGCTCCCAAGGAATTGCAGTCTGCACTCTGAAATTCCTACTTAAGAATTTCTGTTGATGTTGAGAATAATTGAAAAGAGTATGAAAATATCTTTTGCTAAAAAAATACATGCATAATTTGTGTGGATTAATTCCCCTTATATAGTGTTACAACAACTATTCACACAATATGACTGTTAGTTTAAACAACACACTAATTATAATAATAATAGTTTTGTCTTTTTCCTAATAGTCATATTGTTTCTTATTGAAAATATAATTTAAATTTAATCCATGCTGCATCGTGCACGTGCAAAGTGCTATGTGCTAAAGTCTCTATTATTAAATATATATATATATATTATTCAAACAATATATATAATTCCCATGCACTTGGACACTCTCCAAAACCTTAAAATAATTTGAAAGCATAACAAGAGATTCACCTAATAAAGGAACTATCCTTTTTCTTATTTTTCCAAAGAGGGATTAAGATCCCAAAGAATTCCCATCTCTTCTCCACTTAACATACTATTTAGAGTCCTAATTAATTCCAGCACTTGGGTAGGGTAAAATCCTACCCATTGACAGGCCTAGATTCGAGAATCTTTTCAGAAATGATGGAGTTGTGGCATTATACTTTAAAAACATGTTTGCATTGAGAGAGTGCTCAAGTTATTTAAAATATTGTTCAATGTCTTTTTGGCTATGATTATTAATATTTATATTGATTGAGTTTTTAGTGGATCAAGTCCATTAAGCTCAATAAGCTATTGGCCATCCCAATAAATCAATTTGTTTTTTTGTTATAATTTCACTTAAATGTTCATGTATATAAGTAGGTTATATCATCTATACTATTATAAAAAGAAAGTCTCTTTAGTCTTTAAAATGAAAGTTATGACACCAAATTTCAAATACACAAAATTTGTTCTTCTCCTTATTTTATATATTAATAAAATTTATATATTGAAGTAACCATTACTATTTATTCAAAAACTTCTCTTATGAAAAAGTAAGTTCAACATTTATAAAAAATTTAATTTTTTTGTTTAATCTAATGATAGACTGTTAATCTTTTGCTTTATATGACTGCTATTTTCATAATTATACAAACTATAAATATATACTTTGAATGCATATTAATTTTTAGTATAATGAATGTGAAAATATGTGCAAATGATATGATCATTCAAAAATATTTTATGCACGTGACAGCTACGTGCAAACTCTATGTGTGTGTGTGAATGATAAATTCTTTTGTTTCACATTGAGAAGTTGATAGCCAAGTGGCCTATGGTTCAATGGCATAAGTCTCCTACATAATGTGGGAGATCAGGAATTCGAATCCTACCGAACTCCTGATATGTGGCATGTGTATAAATAAAATAAAATAAAAAACATTGAGAAGTTGATAGGCATGAAATTTGCCTATAAGTTCATTTCCTCACCAATCCGAAGTCCCCCCTTATGTTCGACGAGACAACATCTCGACACAGTTGAACTTTTTGTATTTTTTACGATATATTTAATTATCATTATTTAAGAAATTTGTAGAATCAATAAATATATGTCTCTTCTAAAATTCTTGGACCAAAAAATTGTGATATCTAATTTTATCATATATTAAAGAGTCAAAGGTACATAAGACTGGCATATGGGTTCCCCTCTTGAAGGAACACCTTTTTTTAGGAGAGAACCTCCAAGCAATGTTGGCAGGCCATGAACAATACATCTACAAGTTTGAATATTAGTGTTTGACGATTTATCTTATTATTATCGATATATATTACGTGTTTAATTTAAAATGATTATGGATTGAGGTCCAAATTAAAATTTTTAAAACTATTTATCTACTCTAAAAAGAGTTCATAATAAATTTTTTAGAGATGGTAGTTCTTAAACACAATGCTAATTAGTTTTTGTTCTTGATGATTGTTGGATCACGACCTGATTAATAAATTATAATAGTTTAATTAAAATTAATTAAAAAATATTAAAAAAATAGTTTTGCTTTATAGTTACATTTAAATTTTATCCCGAATAAATTTGACAGAAAATGGATTCAAAAAACTCATCAGTTGCAAATCAAGCTCAACTTTGGGATGTATTTACAAGCCATTAGGGGTCAAAACTTTGGATAAAAATATAGATATAATATATTTAAAAAATTAATTCAAGCTTAATTTTAAAATATTAAATTCAAACCCGGCTCAATTTTTATTGTAATTATAATAAAAATGCTTGTCGCAACATTTCCGCCTATCTTCCAATATTTTCACCAGCTTCTGAGCTTAGGGTCTGAGGACCATTTTTGTTTAGCACTTAGAAACTTAGGGGACCAAAATCGAATTATGTCGTTCTCCAGGGATGAAAAGTTCAGGCCATGCTTGGATTTCATCATAGTTCTAATATTTACAGAACACTAACCGATTTCTCAATGGAAGCGGGAATTCTCCTCCGTTTAGTTGTTCCGTTAAACCCACCACGACGCCGTTTTACTTCCTGCCCGCTCTCAATTAGGGCTTCTCTCAATCCACAGGTATCCTATACGAAATTCAGGTTATTCCAGTTTTTTCTTTTAATCCACTCACATTTGCTGAAAATTGACTGGAATGTTGTTTAAAATGGAAGGGAGGGTATCAAGGGCCGAAGCCAAAGAGGGAATGGGTGGCGGACTGGGTGTCGAAAAATGACGACGTTGTGCGGAGCTTGCCGATATACGTCGGGGGCATATCTCTGTTGGCTGTGCTCTTCAACCGAACAGTTTCAGGTATTGCCCCTGTTGCTGACGCCAGCAGGTAAATTCAAGTGTCTTTGGATATTGAGTAAATTTCCCTTCTTTAGTGAAAAAGGAATGGCAGAAATGTTTTGAGTTCCGAACCTTTAGTCGTTGCATGTTTGTGATGTACTATAACGAATTGGATGCGGTGAGATTCTATGTTGAATGTAAATGAGTTTCTGTGAGTGCACGAAAAATAAGCTGTGAGCGGCTTCCATAGCTACATTAGATTTTCTCTGGCGTCAAAACGACAAAAGCTGGAGTCCTTGCTGTTGAAATATTGGTGCGGCTCAGCACAATTGTGAAATTATTGGGGGAAGGGCGATTGCCTTAATAGTCAGAGGGAAAATTTTCTGGGGAAAAAAAAGGAATGGGAAGGCTATGTGGGAGCAGGGCTCGTTTTTTTTATACTAGCAGGCTTACCTTTTTGTTTGTTTTGAGCTCCACTTAGTTAAGCTGATTAGTAAAGTAGTAGGTGGATCTTCTAGAACCTGCTATAATTGATCCTAACAAATCGCCATGGCATTTCCAAGGGAAGTGTGGGGAAGATAGATACATATTTTATTAACAGGTTTAGTTCCATTTTATGATAAACAAGTAATTGCCATGAAATGAGGAACGAAAGAAATGGGAAGGGTGGGGATATGTCTTGAACACAAAACCTATATTTAGAAAAATAACTCAAAGCTAATTTTAAAAAAATAAAAGGCCTACCCCACCCCACCCCACCCCACCCATGGAATTATGCAATATTCTGCTTCTAGAGTGTACTCGTTTTTGAAGTTACAGATGTGCATTCTATTTGCTCATTACTAATGCACTGAACCTTTAAAACTTGTTGTTGACATCTTTGATATCATATTTTTTTTGTTTATCCTTGAATGTCGTATACAATGACATATTGGCCCCTTTTCTTCTTTATCTGGCAGTTCACAGTCTAGAGCGGATCTATTGACACTTGGTCTGGCTGTGACCAATATTTTGAATGGTCTTGTATGGCTCTCAATTCGGCCAAAATCTATTTCTGCGGTGAGGAAACAATATGTGCATTTTACTTTATTATCTTTCCCTCTCAGCTGGTCCTTTTTAGTTTTAGTTTTTGTGATCGCCCAAAACATTTACATCATTAGTACTTAAATTTCAGGTAAATCCCGATGGGTTGGAATGTCGAAGAATATATCATGACCTTCCCGATACTGTCATTTCTGAGTTACTCTGGTATTTATCTTTATCCTTTATGTGCCACTTCTTTATATAAATGGCTTCCATAGTTCCTTTCTCCTGCACTTCCTTCAATTACTTTATGAGCTTTACCTGTTAACTTTTTCCCGATACTTGGTGCTCCAATCTTTTCAAAATAAAGCAATCTGATAGAAAATTAAAATTAGAAAAAGGAAGAAGAGATAGAGCAAAAGGAGTCATGTAGACCAGAGAATTAAATCTAGGAAAGATAAGAAGCCTCTGGGCATGCTAAAATTGTTGTTTATATGGTTCACAAACTTCAAGATCTAGATTTTGGAAAGATTGACTTATTATATGTAGTATTTCCTTAAAATAAATTCTCCACCTTAGTGTCACAGTTGATAGAAAACATCATATGTCAGAACTTAGATATACAATGACTTGCAAAATGCTTTTGTTGACATTCAATTTGAATTTTCTCTTGTTTCTGTCTTCCATCTAAATTCAGCAATGCATCATGAATTTTCTGGCAAAATTCAATTATTTTACATTTACGTCATGTTTCCGACAATATTTCAGAAATTTATTTTTGATTTATGACTGTTTTATGCAAGTATAAAGTCAAAGAAAGAAGTCATGCTCAAATAATGTTGACTATGCTACTTACTCAAAAACCTTTTCTGCATTACCACACTTTCTACTCTAGCTTTGAGTGTGAAAAAGTCTTTTATGAGGGTTACTGAAACATTAGCCTCTTAAATTTTGCATCCAGTGAAACTACAATACGTTCAGACTTGATTTGCAAACAATTGTTGGAAGATTACAAAATGAGATTACCTTGTATTATGGGGTAGTAAATTGGCAGGTCGAGTTAGGTCAAAACGGATTGGATATCAAAATGAATTTATTCTATTATGGGTTTTGGTATGTGGGTTGAAAATTAGTTGGGTCCAAAACGGGTTGCGTTGGGTCTAATTAGGTCAATGCTTTTTCTTTTTTGGTTCTTTTGCTTAATAAAAAAATTAATTCAAAAGATAATAGTAATATTAACATACTTATTACTTCTTATTCAATATGTAGTTTTAAAATATAATTGGATGATTTATTAATTTATATATGTATTCCATTAATTTCGTCCATAATATGCAATAGCATTAAAAAATAAAACTATAATTAGTGCTTATTTCATCAAACAAAATTGATAATTTTGAAGGAAATTGGAGAATTGTTATATTAGTAACTATTGTCAAATTATCAATCATGAGTCTGTTAATTTTAATTTTCAAAAATCTATAGATGTAAATCTTCTTATTTTCATTTAGGAAATATGAATATTACCTAAGCAACAAATTTAAAGATTTTTCAAACTAATAGAGAATATATTCATCCTTAAAACTTCAAAATTTTATTCATATCTTTGCTAAAACTGATATTCTAAAAGAATTTTGGAGAACTAATTTGTTCATAGATTTAGAGACAAGGATGCCAACTTCAATCTAAAAATTATTAATAATCCAGGAGTATGAGACTTGGACAAAAATGAGGAAGAAGAAATCATATATCCTTGTGATTATTAATTGAAAATTATTTTTTTTCTGATTTATTAAGTTTTGGTTAAATCTTCTAATGAGACCTATTTTAGAACCAAAGATAAATTAAACCTAAACTCACCTGACCCATCTTCAAAATTTTAGAACCCAACCCAAAACTAATTGGATTGGGTTAGACCTAGAGGTAAACTTTGCCCTTTCTGCCCTGGAACAATAAGATTTTTCCTTCTATTAATGCAGTAAAATGAGAAGCTAGTCATGAATAATTCTGTTTGCTCAAAAGTTCAAACTAAAATCTGATTTTACTATAATGATTAATTAAAATCATCCTGATGTGTTTTGTTGATTCTCAGGGCATGGGAGTCTCTCTGTAATGTTACATGCTGCAGGTCTCTTGTTGTCGTTTATGATGGCATCTGCATGTTGCAACTAGGATTTGCTGATGTATCTAACTCAAATGCTGGTGAACCCACAGTTGTAGATGCCAGCAAATTGATGGAAGGATCTCTTTATAATGGGATTGTGAAATCTGGATCACGTGAGATGTTATCATAGTTTTCTTTTGTAAAATAAGCCATAATTTTATGTGAAGACTTAGTTGGGTGAGTTAATTTTAACAAATATTTTCATCTATATTTCAGAAAGTTACTTGGCCAACTTGTCATTGTATCCTGGGAAGTCTGAGCTTCCATTTCTACCATCGAATACACAGGTATTTATGTTAGTTACTGTCTTTATGTAGAAATTAAAAGTACATTTCTTTTTATGTAATTAACAGAGTTATGCAATAAATATCAGCTTATGAACATGATCTTATTAATATATGTGTGCGTGTGTGCATTTTGTATGTGTGTATATCATGTCTATGTGTATTCAGTGGTAAGGACCTACCCATTACATAACTCCCACCTCCTAAAAAGATGAATTTTACAGCCTATTGTTATACGTGGAAGCATACCTTACTAATTTTGTTTCTAAACCGCTAAATTTCTTCCTATCTCTCATCTAACCTCCTAATTTGGTAATCTTCACAAAGTTGTACCCTTGCTATTTCTGCATTTCATTTGTACTCCTACAGAACTTCATTGTTATTGGATTTTATTCTACATAGTTCTTTTCATCTCATAGATATGCATAGTCCTTTCTTACCGTATGAGGATAAGTATTTGTGAAGTAACTTCTAGGAAAATCATGATGTCTTTAGGCAGTTATCTTGCAACCTCTTGGAGATAAAGGAATCGCAGTGGTTGGTGGTGACACAATTAGGGGATTCACTACTTCTGACCAGGTACTCTTCCTCTATTTCTGATTGCCTGTCCTCAGTAGGATTCTATTTTTTGTAATTTTTATGTTTCTATCTTGTCTGAACACATATGTTTCTCATGATTTAATGATGCTTTGTGTTTAAACAGTTTTACTTTTTTCTCTCCATTTTCTGTAACCTATAGATTTTCTGAATTCAATAGCTTATACGAACATTAAAGTGTACTTTTAGATATGTATCTCTTGCTTATTGCGTTGTATAGCCTTTAATGGAACAATTAGTAAAACTATTACTTGTACAAGTAGTCAATTTTCATTTAAATCTACTTGATGTAAATATTTGTTTCCGTCACAAAATTCATGACTCCTAGTTTTTTAATTTTTTATGTTTGTGTTTATGAACTTTAGGCATGGATCACATTAATTGGAGAGAAGTTAGATGCTACACTTGCAAAAGTTGTAGATAGGACGCCATTGACAGCGCAAGAGAAAAGTTAAACAGTCAATTACAGCATTGAATTTGGTCACCTCATGATGCCTGATGATTACGTGCAAAGGTACTTTTGCAGATTTAGTTAATTTCCTAATACTGTACAAGTGTTTAAATTTTGTTATCTTTTGCTATAATAATTCCATTATTACCTTTCTCCTCTATATTTTGAACTTTGAATGTCTTATCTCATACCTCTTTGCTGATAACAGGTGTATCATTGCTTTATGTAATAAACATTTCTAGTTATTACATGTTTACACTGATAAATGTCATAACAAGAAAATGATGCTTCAAATTTTAGATTTTGGATCCACATTTCTTTCTGATGCTTTGTCTTTGCTATTTCATGATTTTCTTTCATTGTCACGTGCCAACCGAGAAATAGTTTTACTCTGCAGTGTATATGTTTCCTGTTGAGAAGATAACCCATAAAAGAAAGCCCTTTCTTTTCGTTCTCGCATTTTGTTGAAACAGCAAAAACCTTATGATTTTCTTGATAATTTTTTGTTTTCTCCCTTCAGAATTCTTCTAAACCAATTTCCAGCAACACAAGGCTCCAAATTTAGCAGCAAGCACCATCAGGTTGGGACCTGCTGCAGTGGTGGTGGTTCAAAGTGCAAATTGTGGACATGCAAGCTATATTATTGGATGTCGAAGAACAATACAGGATGAGACTGACCCCTCAAAACCCACCACCTATCATTTTTGTTTTGGGGATTTTGTTCGTCAACTTCTAATTGATTTCTTGTACCCTCAAATGCCCACTTTCATCTTTTAAATGTTTATGTGACGCATGTGTTTAACAGAAAAACGACTTTGACCATTTTTCGAATTGCTTGTTATCTTGGATGCTTCATTTGATCCACCTAAATTCGTATTTCTATTCTAACATTTTAAGTTTCATACTGATTTGTAAATCATAGGTTGTAAGGTTTAATAGGTACTGAATTATACTCTATTTGATCTCTTTTCGACAAAAATCAGATGAGGTAGTTGAATATGTCCACTCCTGATGCGAATTTCTCCATAGTTGCCACACTGAAGAGGCAGGGTGTCTCCAAAAGCTTGTGCAGCAAACTGACACCAGCCAGTTTTAAGTACCATTTTCTTTTCTTCACACCTTGCAAATCCAAACGCACCACAAAAACCGCATATATTGAGTCAAATCAGCCAACTGGCAATCCCTGAGCTGTCTTTTTATACTTGTTCAGGCTCTCAGGTCAACAATTTCAGCGCATTGTTTTCTTTCGGTCATATTTGGATCTTCTTTAGCAGCTTCTCTGAACTTGTCGGTATCTGGGTCTCCATTAAGCAGCAAATTCGAGGGGATGGGTAACCAATCCTGTTATCAAATAATGGATCTTGAATCTGATTCAATTTGAAAGTTAGTTCAAGTTGTAAAAATTATTTAAGATCATATAAAGAAATCACCACACATATACTTAACTGATATGGGAGTCTAACATACACATGTATATTAAATTGTCCAGTTAATTTCCTTAAGGGTCCATGTAACCAACTGCTGCAGTCTTTGTTGAGGCATCGAATCCTTTCTTGTCGCCGTCATCCACATCCTTGCCGGAAGTTATTTTCACTAGCCCAAAGGGATGTAAGAGTCTCCCGGCCAAACCAAAAGAATGTCTTAGTTCTGAATCTCAAAATAAACGGCATGCACAATTTCATATTAGATAGATTTGAAATCCATCAAATAAGTCAAAATATTAGCTCAAAATGGAAGCTCAAGAATTTGACAGCGCTAAACAAAGTCAATGAATTTTTATTACTATGGATTTGAAATTCTTAACTGCAATTCTATTAATTCAAATTCAACCATAGTAAACACTAGACCCGTCTTCTCCACGCGACAATATCGCAGGAAGTGAGACAAGTCTCAGCCCAGTTCTGTCAAATTTTGTGTGTACCTGGATTCTCCCAGTTCTTTCATTGTTGATCAAAATGGAAGGTATGAAAGATTTCCTTGTAAAAGAAATCAGGGAACAGGGAAAGAAGCACGACAGGAGGAGATAAAAGTTTGCAAGGGCAAAAATCAAGACAGCCAAATACAATTGAGGAGTCCCTTGCATGAGAAATTGAGAATACTACATTGTTCTCTTTCCACTATGAAATATGTAAAAGATCTAGTGGATTTGTACAATAGATTACATTGTCCAATCTAAATTCCATCAATCCTAGCCAATAATGAATGCAAGAAACTAAATCTTCCTTCATTAGTCCAACAAGATATAGGACATGTACCTAAATGAAAAGATTTTAAAAAGTTCGTTCGTATATTTCGGCTATGGAAACATTACACAGGGAGGATTTCAATCAGTGAAATCATTGAATAAACAGCAGCGCTAAAACTCACGTTACATCCTCACCAGAGTTACAGCTAAGTAAAATTCTGTATCTAAACCTATGGCTCTTCTGATCCTTTCTCTACAAATCCCAAAAGATGAAATACAAATGTGAAACAAATCAATAAATGAATGTGTGTGATTTTATCCTTTACAACGGGCGGGTGGCCCCAAGCTAATCAGTCAAAGCAGATTGTACTTCCCATGGCAGCAAACCGGTCGAAAGATCGGCCAAATTGGCCAAGACAAAGTCTCTCAGCCCTGTGTCCCAAACCTCACAGAACTTCTGTGGCCAATCCGGCGGCTCAATGGCCTCCGTCCCCAACCCGGGTGCACGGTCTCTTGAACCTTCGTTTTGATTTTGTTGCCAATCAGCAACGTATGTAGCAACCCTTCTGTAAAACTTTGCTCTAAAAACCTCCCACACCTGATATTTATAATGATTGATCACAGCAGTACTCTGAGGCAAATTCAGATATTCAAATCCCTCCTTGAGATGGAAATGGTGCACCACATTGAGCAGGGTTTTATCCAGTGCATCTGGCCTAACAATTGATTTGTGCCTTTCAGGACTCTGAAGCCGGCATGTGTAGCCCACAGTAACTCCCTGTGGGGGCAGCGAACTCAGCCCTGACGGCCCAAAACTATGGCAAGATGTTCTTATTTCCGCTATAGTTCTTGATGAAGATGAAAAGTTTGCCACTAAGGCGCGAAGCGAATTCTGCCCTGCATAACCCAATTTCTTGAATATTTGGTGTCTTGGAGTTGAATATGGGAAGTAAAAGTATTCATCCACATCCATAAAAGAAACCCAACGGCATTCATGCTTTGCTTTCAGAGCACAATGAGAGAATCCAGCTTCTTGAGTCTTGATCCACGGCCAAACATGTCTGGTGACATTATAATTCTGAAGATCAAGTTCTTTAATAACCTCATCAATTCCATCGTCACTATTGTTGTCATAGATGAACCATCTCTCAACTCCAAGCCAAGAATGATACATAATCCACTCGCGGATGGCTGAGGCCTGGTTCCACACCATTGTACACACGCAAAGCTCGTATTTCCCCTCCCTCCTCTTCTCTCCGTTGGACCTTGAATTCAAAATCTTGGCCACAGACGGCGTAAGGACACGGTTATGAGCTCGAGCATTAACATGGGGCCTCACACCAACGGTCACTCGGATTCCTTCAACCTTACCAGGATTAGTTTGCAAGCTCCGAGGCAATGAACACCTCACAACCTCTTGAGCAGCAGTTAAAGCCTTTGTTGTGAGCATATACTTCCCATTCCTCTGCCATTTCCCTAATCCAAAATGGCAACTGAATTGACTGGGATCAGACTCCCTATCAGCCCTCAAATTCAACCCCTTCACAAACACCAAAGCAGTGCCCCCATCAAGAGTAGCTGCATAAGCCACATTTTCCCAAGAACAAGAATTAACAGTTTGATTATCAAACAACAACCCCTTTTTATCTTCCCTCAAGATTCCATTTTTACCAGCTCTCCTCACACTTGCCTCAGCTGAATAATTCACAGATGGAAGTGGGCACCTCACAATAGACCTAAACTCATCATATTCATCTAAAGACAGCACCTTTTGCACAGAAAAATTACCATTGCCACTCCCAACTCTAGTTGATACAGTTTTACCATAATAAACACATTCCAATTCATCAGCAGCAATCTTCTCCAGCAACCCATCTTTCTTTCCACCGCTCACCAGTAAGAGAACATGATCAGGGAACAAAACCCGGTTCTCTATTTTCAATGGCGAAAAAAAACTACCAAAATCTTGAACTGATTTAGCAGTGGTAGAACTAGAAGAAGACAACAAAGACAAGCTTGAAACTACTAAAACCGGGTGAAATGCTGAAGAACTAAAGGGCACCGTATAGGATAATAGATAAAGAATGGTAAGGAAGCTAAGGCACAAAACAAGAGATCTTACAGACAAGTGCAGAAAAGAAAATAATGATGAATCAGATTGTCTGAGAATGCGTTTTCTCTTGCGGCGTTGATCCAAAGAATACATTTCTTTTTTTGTTCTGCTAGTAAGATTAAGGATTTGCTAACAAAGTTCTAAGGAAGAATGGAAATGGAAAAATTCTTTTCTGCAGATCTGTGTGTACCGACAGTGGTTGTGCACTTTGTCTTCTTTTTACTTTAAAGGTACGTTGCTGGTGGTAATCGGGTAAATGCCCGAGAGATAAAGAGAATAAAAAATGATTTTCTGTTTTTGCCCTTTTTCTTTTGTCTTGAGTTTCAGAGCGGTGGACGCGTTTGTGGAAGTCTGGCTTTTTTCTTAATTTTGGGTGAATATAGATATTCCTCTTTCTTTTCTTTTTTTTTTTCTTTTTTTCTTTCATTTTTGGGAAGAAAATAACATTTTATATTGTCTATTACGCAAGAATATAACAATAGACTATGCTTGTCAAATAAGAATATATACAAGACTTATGTTAGTAAGTTAAATGACCATCGACTTCAATAGATTTTGATTGTCAAATAAGAATATAACTATATTATAAATTTAAAATATTAATATCATCGTATGTAACATAACAATTCATTATTTAATTTAGATATATGCGTCACAAATGACATGATATGAATCGATATAGAAAATGGACATAAAGAGAAAATGGAAGACAAGCAACATTGTCGCAGTGCACCACTTAGCCCACTTACATTTTGAGATATTCATGTTTTATTTGTGTTGCGAAACTTAAAATGTTGACAAGAATCGAAAAGAAATTTTTTCTAGTTATAGGATCAAGTTGAGTTGAGATGAATATGAGAATCAGGTCGATTTAGTTCCGAAAGTCATGAAAGTATATAAGTTTTTGTTAATGTTTTCTAATGTTCGGGTTAATATTTGAAGAATATGAGGTCAAGTCATTAAGAGAGTAATAAATGCGATAGAAATAATTGCATACATATAAATATTCAAATATTAAGTGTTTATAAATATTGGTTGCTTTTGTAACTAGGTCGTGGTTGAGCTGACTTAGTCTGACCTGTTTAAGCCCACATATTCAATGATTTAAACGACTTAGATCATAGGTCGATTAAGATCAATACATTTAAAAAGACTCACATTTCTAAAGTATTCGATAATGACTCAAGTTTTTAAAAATATTTTTAAAATTATTCATGTCAAATATATTTATAAAATTAAGTTTGAAATGTAAGTTTATTACTCAATATGGGTTACTACATTGACTTAAATTCACAATTTATCGACTAGAAATAAGAGTTACATTGTAGAACACATTTTTTATGGATAATTTGAGTATTTTTGAATTTAATGCAAGTTGGTGGAGTACTATAAAAAGAATTCATGTTATTGTTTCGCATAATACATGTCCAAATCAAATATGTAAATGGCACTAAACTAACTAAATAAAAAATGGAACTTGAGAAAATCAGTCAATTAATGGTAACAAAGTCTCTATCAAGTCAATTCACATTGATAATTCAACCTTGAACATAATTACTTGGAAGCAATGATCAAATTTCAACATTTTCTTTTTTAATTAATTAAATTAGGACCAATTTGTCAATAACTAGTGGAATAAAATAATTTTCCACATAGGGATAAAATTCTCATTTGTATTTGATCTAATCAACCCTAATCAATTAAATGACAAACAAATTAAATTTTATTATTTGATGAATGGATTATAGCAATTAGAGACAATTTTCATACATAATTTGAGGTACGATCATTTAAAGTTATATATATCGTTAAATCAATTTCAAGCGCTAATCAAAATATTTAGATGTTTGTAATTTAAATTTATATCGAATAATTTTGTATTATTCTAGATTTTAAAATCTTAGGAATTATTTTTGAGTTACTATTATGAATTTTAAGATTTACATAATTTTCGCATTCTTTGAAAATCCATTACTCCAAATGTCTTCCAAAAATTCAATCTTTTTTCATCTAAATGCAATTAAAAAAAAAAAAACTTTGTCTTCCAATTTCTTGATTTAAGCTTTTTATTCTTAATTGCATCGATATATTGTATAAAATATATATATATATATATATATAAATTGTATAAATATGGTGGTGATTGGAAATTTTGCCATTGAGTAGCCCTACCAATATTTGGAAGTAATCCATTTAGCTTCAAGTCTAATAATAATAATTAATTTGACATAAGAGTTATAATAATGATTGATTATCCATAATTAATTGTTTATTCATCATTTGGTTGTTAATTAATCTAACTTTATCACCGGCCAATAAAGAAGGAAAAGAAAACAAAAGGGAACAGCACGAAAGCTATGGTCCTCGTTCTGGACCAGCCAATGTATATGCGCAGCCTGTGCTCAATTATTAGTGTTATTTAGATTAAATTTAAATTTTTTATATATTAGGGGTAAGAAACTTTCAAAATATTATTGGAATTTGTCATGTATTTGATATAATAATTTTTTTAAAAAAAATTCTCTCTCAAAATTACAACTTTGGTTGCCTTTTTCCTTTTGATGGAGACAATGAAAAGAAATCCTCTAATTACTTGTTCCTCGAGTTGGAAAATATTTCTTCTAGAGACTCAGGTCGAGTTGATGGACAAGAAAATATTTCTTCTAAATGTAGATGATTATAATTTGAATATGAGAATACAAAAAAATAGTTAGGATTATTGAGCCGGCCCTAACAAAAAAATTTCAATATTCAAATCAGTTCCTAGTCCAAAAAAAATAAAAAAAAGACTAGAGAGTAAATAATAATAATCGTATATGTAAATTTATAAATGAGAGTATTTAAGCTTATATGCCATTTAATATATAATATATCGTGATTTTACGTATTTTAATTTAAATTGTGTATACTAAATTAAGAATCATAATTGATGTTAAATGAAATCGGGTTGAGCCAATTCAAATTTTTTTGGGGGGGTGGGGGGCGCGCGGAATTGGAGTATTTGGGTATTTTGATTAAATACTAAAGCAAAATGGACATTAAATCATATGCACCCATGTCACCCTAATTTCTTCATTTGGTCAATCAATTTAATTAAAAAAAGGGGTGTGTGCAATGGGATAACTGATAAAGATATATACTGTAGTGACTAAATATAGTAGTATATTATTTTGTACATAAACTTTTTTATAGAATAAAAAACTTAATGATTCTATCTCAATCGTGTATTAATTGCACCATATCATGTCTGGTCACTGCACATGATATTAGTAAACAAATCTATATATAGAATCTATAAATATTTATTTTTGGAGTAATGCATTGTAATAATATTTGCTACTTTTGGATTAAAAAACTTAGAGTGGAAAATGTGAAGGGAAAAATGTAAAATAATAAAATACAAAATTATATCATGTGAAGCAAGTAAAAAATATTTTCTAAAATACTTTTATTACTATAATCAGTGTACAAATATGATTTCTCCTCTCAACTAATTGTCGGGATGGATTTTAGTTGAAAAAGACATGACAGCTCCCAACTGTGAGAATGTATGGGAAATAAGCATGTTAAATCAAAAGATTGGGCAAAAGTTAACAACTCCATAACCTTGAAACCCTAAAAAATGTGCAACATGAATAAAATTTTAAATTATATTAAAAAATTATTGATGTTGAATGGCATTTGATCCAATAACATAAGTTTCACACATAAAATATGAGGTCGAATTCGTGACACTTGTGTGTAAATAAAAAAATATTAAAAACTTATTGAAGCTAATTGGACAATTTCATATTAAAACAAATTTTAAATTCTTGAATTATCACTTTGAGTCCTTTTTTGAGTTGATTACAGATATAGAAAGAGTTTCAACCATCCGTCACATGCTCAGTTGATAGAGAATTCAATAATAAAAAACATCACTGAATATCAATTGATTGGCTAAAATATCCTCATATTTGACGAATATCGTTTTTAAATTTATTAGCCAAAGGCCTCACAATTTTGCAGGCAAAATCTTTGTATTATAACTCGTGGAAATTAATAAAAGTTGGATTTTTTCCACAAAAAACACATATTGGAGTGATTGAAGGAAAGGGTTATTGGTTTCCTTGAGAATTTAGGCCTCACAAAAAGTTAAGAATTTGGCAAATTTTTCAAACTTGTTTTACATCAAATCCGCTTAATATGGAGTCATTTAAAATGATTCCATCAAAATTAAATATTTCTATACCAACGCGACCTAAAAAAAGAAATTCTTTCTTGGGTCCCAACGTATTAAATTAGAAAAATGAGCTAATGAAAAAGATAAAAATCATGTGGAAACTCCCCAAGCACATGCTTTTATAAAGGCATGACTCCCACAATAACAGATAGGAATTGGGTTCTTTTGACACATTATTATTATTATTCTAAACATGTGATTCGAAATTCCTAAGGTCAAGGAATAAGAATTAAGGAGCAAATCATGGCTAAGTCATGGGAAAGTGCATATGTTTTGTCTAATCCATACAGATAGATTAGTGTAATAAAAGCTGGCACAAAGCACCTCAAAAGTCCTGTTCAAGGGGGGGAAAACAAACAGACAAAATCAGAAGGGATACCTAAAAGACTCTTTCCTATCTCTTCTTGGCTCGAATTTAAAATCTCATAAAAGGGGAAAGATATATGCACATTTACCACACGAATGGCTTCAGAGAAATTCTCAACACTGATAATTCTTTCCCCTCTCCTCAAGGGATGAGCTGAGGGAAAGGAAGACAGTCATACATTATATATAGAAATCAAACTTGAAAAGGGTGGAAAATTTGTTAGAAGTACAAATACTGTAGCGAAACTAATTGCAAAAGAACATCTATGCTTTGGTGGTTCAACTGGATAAATTAAACAATTTACTTTTTGAGAACGGAAGATTCCACTTACGAGGAATAATAACAACGGAACTATTAGATTAGTTCCAACCTTTCTGGCACCAATTATCTCATGACATGAGTTGTCGACAGTCATGCAATACTTGTATGAAAACGTCATTGCTTTTAGCTCCTTGGTCTGATGCTAGCACATGAGAGTGAAAGGAAGTCTCTTCCCGAGAATTCTTTGGGATCTACAACTCAATAAAAAAGAAGTGCTTATTACAAGAATGGCAAAAAAAGAACGTTTGATGGCCCCTCTTTCAATGAGTTTGTTTGAATGCTAGGCCATATCCAACTGCTTGCATAGGATTAATACAGGCGTTTTAGACCCTCCATCAAGGCATCTGTTTGCTCCGGCTTGCCCACAGAGACACGAACATAACCGGCTAATTCTTTGTTGCTATAGTGGCGAATCATCACACCCGTTTTTGCCAGGTCTTCCTGTAACAAATACGAGTTCTTACAGTAAGTTTTCAACCAAAAACTTTAAGACAAGAAAAGATTATTCCCTCAAAAACAAGAAGGGCTATGAAGATTTGATGTTGGGAGCTGTCATGATAGAATTAACTGATGTTTAGACACTATAACAAAGTCTAGGCAAATGAAGAGCATTCAGATGACACAAAAACACAACATAAATACTCAAGCCAATACTTTAATAGGTAGATAATGAAAAGGAAACAGCTTTAGTTTTCATACCTTCAACTTCTTAGCATCCCTTCCAGACGTAACCTTGCAAAGAACGAAATTAGAGTAGCTTGGATAGGGGTTGAGAAATGGTACTTCGTTCAAAAGGTTGAAAAGCCTCTCCCGTTCTTGCACCAAAGCCACTTTTACATTCTGGCATAAACCATCAATATAATAAGTTCTCGCATCATTTTAAAAATATACATATATAAGTGACAGAGCCTATGGCTATGATGATGACCGATTCAATCCATCACCAACATGGAGGCCAAGTCGCATCAAGATATTGTCTTGCCGGCTTGGCATCTTGTGACCGGTTTTATCCTTTGGGAAAAGGCACCTTGAAGGATAAGAGATGGGAAATAGTTTATAAACTATTCCAAATGTGAGACATGATAAGGCATCATCATAGACCCCAGTTGAGGGACTAGGGAAGAGGCAATAAATTACAGGCAATAGGCAAAGCCAAGACACGTGTTGGCTACTGGTACCTCTAGATAGACAGGATTCTGTAATGCTGCACATGCCGCAATTTCAGCAGCAACAGACACATTATATGGTTGCTTAGCTCTCCATAGGTATTCAATAATGCTCAATGGAAATGCTCCATATCCAACTCGAAGTCCCGCTAAAGCTGAATCACCATGTTAACAATTGTGACCGTCATTCAGATTCATAGTACAGACATTCCATGCTAATAATTATAGGTTCTCTCAGCCTACTGAAAAGAGATATGCATTAGACCAATTCATTAAGCAGGAAGTTGGTTCGAGTTATGCTGTGGATGGAGATATGCCATTGATCATACTAAAATAAATGCAGGTTTATTAAGGTTTAAGATTTAATACTATAATCAAAGAGGACATCCTGTTTTCCAATTAGAAATAGGAAATTACATTACCAGTCTTACTAATCTAGTTATATGAAATTATAACTTGAGAAAATATGAACTTCAGTTCTCATCAATCAGCACTAATATTATGCAAACCTCCTGCATAAATAGAATAACATCTCTGGAAGCTTCATTTTATATTGTGTGAAGTAATTTGAATTGAACAAGTTTTACATCATGCTTAGCACTTCGAAATGAGAAAGAAGAATACCAGCTCTTTTGCTAAATGTACGAAGTACGATTAGATTCTCAAACTTCTTGACCCATCTCATCTTTGACTCGATCCCAGCAAATTCAATATATGCTTCATCCAGGATAACCAATATCGGCAGATTAAGTATTTTCAAAAGAGTTTCATCATCAATAATGCTGCCATACCAAAAAAAAAGTTACATTCAGAAAACATGGAAGGAAGTCAAAACTAAGTCTATAACAGCAAGTATTGTAGAACTTCAAATAATTGCAAGACAGTAATTAAGCATCAACATCATTCTGACACACAAAGTACTGAAACTTCTTCATCATTCCTAATATTCAAATAAATAACAGTAGTTGCAGACATGAATGAAACTGGTTGAGTCACTTTGTTGACAGTGTAAAGGTCCCAGTACTATATTTACATTTATTAATAATGTAGGATGAGGTTATTTAGAAGACTTCTGTCATTGCTCATGAAGTTTTCCTTTAATTATAGAAATAAAAAAGAAATGCAAATTCGGGCTATTAAACATACAAAAAAATATTAAAAAATTCGAATAAAACGAACTTGAGACTGCATTATCCAATGAATAAATTCCAAAATAGAACACTAGACACAGAAACAAAGCCGATAAATCGCTCATGATACTTGTGCCAAGGGGAGTTCTACACTACGTTTGGTTCAAGGATTTTGATGGGGAAAAGAAAAGAAAATGCAAAGTAAAATATTTTTGATTGTTTGGTTGGTAAGGAAAATGCTAAAGAAAGGAAAACTTAGGGGAAAATAAAATGGATTTGAGGAAAATGAGTTTTCCTCATAAAATAATGAGAAAAATGAGGGGAAAGTCTATTTGAGTTCTCTCTCCTTTTCCAACACATTCATCTTCCATTCTTTTCTTCATTATTTTCTTTTACAACCAAACAAGTTTGAGATTTTATATTTCTTTACTTTTGTTTTCCTTTTCCTAATATTTTCCTTTCGTTATCAAATTCCTTAAACCAAACATAGTGTTAAAGCACCAAACAAGAGAAACAATGGAGTCAAAGAAAAATTACCTCCCATCGGGATTATTAGGTGAGGTCAGGAATATACACTTTGGTTTCTCTTGCTCAACAACTTCAGATATCCTCTCTACATCCAAGCTGAAGTCAGGATTCCGAGGAACTGCAAAATGGAATGAGCTCAAGTTATGATGCGTACTTAGTATCAAAGACAGTAAGGAACTTAATCAAGAAAAATGCAGGAAAAAAAAAAGCCTTATAAATGATATCACATATGAGGTTATAGTATTTCTGCAAACAACATATATATCTCCACAATTTCTCACCTCAAACATGACTTTTGTTTAATTTCACTCACTGGTAGGACATATAATTTTATAATTTAGCATGAATTCATCAAAGTAAGAGTATCAAGAATAGCTCAGGAGAGAGACTTGCATAAAGAATGCAAAAATCCACATTAAAAAGGAAAATTCAAAGTTAAACGAGATACCACTAGGGAAGTGAAATAAAAGAAGGAAGAAAATTACCCTTGATCACAAGTGCTGCATTAACAGCTGCATCAAACTCATACATAGTAAAAGTTGGTGGGCAGTCCACAATTTTGTCACCAGGTTCTAACACGCATCTGAAGGATTAAGACAAAAAAACGCACAAATCAAACCTGAAAACAGAAAATAAAAATTCAAACACAATCAGAAAGGGCCGTTTCTACAAACCGCATAATCAAATCAATAAGTTCATCCGCACCACATCCCGCGAGAATATAATCAGCTTCAAGACCAGAATCTTCAGCAAGTGCAGCTCGCAATCTGCGGCTTTCAGGATCAGGATAAATATAAGGGAATTTCATGGAACCCAACGCTTCAAAAACCTACAAGATATTAGTAGTTTGATGGTAAAACCATGCAAATTATAAAATAATGCCTCCACAACAAGGAACAAAGATTTATACATCAGTATTCTGCAATGCTAGCCATACCTCTGGAGGTGGACCATACGGATTTTCATTTGCATCTAGTTTGACAATATCCTCAGGCTTCCTACCAAGACAAGTGGACAACACCTGTACACATAATATTAACATTTATTACACATGAAATCTTGATCATTGGATAATGCCAATTGCCTTCCTTGGTTTGAGAATCAACTTAGAAACGCTAAGAGACTTGGAAATGTTTCTGGGCACAAAAGACTTGAAACAACTCAAGGGCATGTATACCTATGAGACTACCAACAAATCCATTCAACCATCAAGTTCATAAGTTGAATGAATTTCACCTACATTAGAATCAAGCAATGACAGAAAACAATAATATGCATGACAGAAGACTTAATGTCGTCCAACATTCAATGCTTTAATTGACAGTATCGGCTAACACGGGGCGTGAAAAAAAATATTGGAATTAACATATCCAAAAACGCTGAACGAAGCACCCAACATCTCTGAGTAAAAATTTTTCACCATCATCTCACTAAAATATAATCTCTGCGCTTATATCCTTCACCAAATCCTCCTGGAACCAAAACTGCGAGTCCTGGATCCCTCTAATTTCCAGTTCAAAATCCTCTCATGGCAAAGCATGCTATGATCACATCACATAATGAATTTTATGCTGTAATGACATGACTTTAAACCAAGATTTGAACGGATTCTCAACTGAGCAGTTTCTATTCAAGGAGGAAGCATCCATGGATTTGAATGCAGTAAATATATTTCGACAAATTGACAGATAAAAGTTTCATTGAGGCAGCTGAATGCTTTCTTCAGTATTCTTGGTACTTTGCTGCAACAGAATATAGCCTATGACCTCAGAATCTTAGAGCTTGCACATAGAAAGGTGAACGCAATGCTAAAAAATAGCATTGGATTATATAGCTAAGAACCATCAAATATGCAAATAAATTCTCTGCCATGCGTGATGCATTGTGAACCAACCCCCCAACCCATCTCTGATCAAACTGGCTGACTCACGTAGTTTATTAGTTGTTTCATTTTCTCGTCATGCTCGTTCGAAATTCAAAAAGAACAAAAATGGAGATGGGTCAAGAAATTGACCTCGAAAGGTAGAATAGGCTGATATGGGGACAATTTACGGAGATGGGGTCGAATAAAAGAATCCCCGGTCAACGAGCAGGCCGATTCCTGTTGGCTTTCCTCCGTCACCGGCGCAGCGGAGGAGGAGGAGGAGGTAGCCATCGGGGCCAAAAATGTAATATTGGCCCGCCTCAGCTTCCCCTCAAATGTACAACAACTGGAACTGGATTTTGGTCTGTCCAAGCAAAGAGATGAAATGTTGCAGAACAAATCAATCACGCCCATGTATGATTAATTTCTCTCCCGCTGCAGAAATAAACTTAACTGATTAAGCAAAATGAAAAGACAAATAAAAAGAATAAAAAAGTTTGAAGAAGTGAGTCTACCTTGTGATGGTATGAAGATTCTCAACTCTAAAACCCCTTGAAATGCTATGGTAGTTGGTAGTGGTAGTAGCAGCCGCAGCAAGTTATTACAGGACAAAACTGTGATGTTTAAGCAACGTACCAAGTAACAGACAAACATTCTTGGCCCTAAAAGTTTTTGCTTTTTCTTTGATTGGGCAATTTTCCTAATTAACTTGGCAAAATCTTTCTCTCGTTTTTATTTTTCTCATGTAGTCTATTAAAAACAATAATTTGTATATGAATAATATAAATAAATCTTTATCAAAATCACTATGCGAATGCAATGAAATTTATGCTCATCTTTAAAATAAGACTTAAAAACTGGGCAAATTTTCTGTTCATCTTATCGGGATACATTTGGTTCTTTAAAATTTGTGAGAAAATTATAAAAAAATTAACATATAAATATTTATAATATTGTTTAACACTCGGTAGGATTCGGGAGAATTTAAGGACATACAAGGGCTTGTATTGGATTACAATTTTTGCTGTGGCCTGTTTGGTGATGGGCCTCCCATAAATTCAAATAAATTCTAATGCTTCGGTCCTTTGATTCTTTAAATGCAAACGCACAAAATTAGACTTTGGATAAGTTGGGGGTGCCAAAAGGCCCAAAACCACTGGGTGGCCCCATTTTATGAGAGCCTGGAAAATTAAAGGAAAATGAGCAACTGGCGCGAGAATGCTGAAAGATTTCATGAGCTGCTTCACAGAACTCTGTATATACACATTTTTGGAGCAATAACTAACTAAAAGATTCTACTAGCTTAACTTATCTAGCTTCATCTTAATTCAGCTAAAATAAAAAGAATTAACTTTCAGAGGAACTGGCTATCAATTTCTTGGACTGTCAAGCTTCGACATTTCGGCACTTGCATCTTTATGAGCCGCGCCATTCGTGGACTGGTTTCTGAAAGAACAGAACTTGGAATTAACAGTTTGGCCATCCGCTCTCCTCCAGAACTTGGGACTCAAGAATTCGGCTCCAGGAATCATACAACATGTATTTCCTCCAGAAGAATCAGTGCCTGATAACCTTCGAGTTGAAATTGCAAAGTCCTGAGACATCTCATCCAGCACCCTCTCCAAACCGTCTACTCGTTTCTCCAAGGAACTCATTCCCTTCTGGGAGCTTCCCATAAATCTCTGAAGAAAGAACATAAACATCATTTTAGGACAGCAACGTTGTATTATGCAAACATCAGACAAATAAAATTAGAATGTGTAAAACAATTACAATCCTCTGTGAAGAGAGAACTGGCTAGTAACCTGGAGGAGGTCCAACAGATTGGATTGCTGGTTTTCAATCTGCAGTAGTTGTCTGCGGATGAGAGACAGATCCTCGAACTCCTTTTGACTCTCAAAGTTATCTTGGACAGCAGATCCGTCCGCTGTGTTCGAATTGTCATTATAGTTAAAAGGAACCACGCGGAACCGGAAGTTTTTCTTTAAGTTCAGCTTACTGGCACTGGAAAAACATTGTCTACTGTCCTCATTTCCTATGATACTACTCTTCTGACTGCTGGTTGTAGACGAAGAACTGGATGCCGGTGACCTGGTTGGCACAAATTTCCTCGGCTGTGGGGTTTGGGTTTCCAAGCCGATATTCCCAGGACTTGCTGAAAGCAGAACAGGGGAGTGTCCCCCGCTGCTGGTCTCTGATTGAACTAAAATTAAGGTTACTGTCAGATACCAGCATTTCAAGTGTAATAACTTTCTCAAAACAATAATGGCAATCTAGGTCAAAAGCAATGTTAATTGATAATATCACCTCGCTTAGGAAAAAATTAAGAACATGGGAATGCAAGCAAGAATTGTGATGAACTGATGATTGATATCTAAGCCATATAGAAACTACGGCTTCTGCTAAACAAAGAAACATTTCCAGAGGAGAAAAGGCTTAAACAAGGAGCAACATAATGTCGCCCTTATTTCAAATCTCCAACTACCAATCAGAGGGGATTTCAAGAGTAGATTATTAACTTCATATTCTAACATCGCTTACAAATCAAACATATTTCAGCAAATGAGCATATAAACACGGCTGAATAACATTCTTGAGATGTGAATCAAGGCCAAAAAGTAGCAAAAATTGCAAAACTATAAACAGAAATTGCTACCTTTTGGGGATGATACATCTTCAGACGGGCAGGGAAGATCTTTCCATATCTCCAATGCCCGATTCATTGTCTCCCTCACAAGCTTTACCTATTACAGTAAAAGAATGGTTAATCCACATTTCATTGTTTCGCCTCTTTTGAAGAAAACACAATACACAGATTCTGAAGAAAAGTTTTAAGCAAAATAGAATCTCAACCTTATCAAATCTCCTGCTCTCCAGAGCAGCTACGCAAGAATCCTTAAAGTCCGCCGTCAATTTTCTCTCCGCCACCGCTGCCTTCTCCAAAACCTCTGCTGCGGCTTTTCTCGCAGCCCAATCTTCACTGCTCAAGAACTCAACAGCCGTCGAAACCACAGAGCTCAACAGACTCTTACCTTTCACACAACCAGCGCTTACAATACTACCAATAAAGGACAACAGCGCAGGCTTCGCCTTAAAACAATCACTCTTCACCAATTTCAACGCCCTCGGCAAAAGCTTCCTCAGCTCCGCAGCATCCGGCTCCGGCGCCGCCTCCACCGCCGCGGAAAGGCAGAGCGATTCGCCGATCTGGGCATTCAAATCTTGCTCGTGGAAAAGCGCGTCCACCAGTGGCTTCAGAATGACAGTAAAAGGCGGCGAGTTCACGTGTGTGGTGATGGACGACACGGCGTCCACGCAGGCAGCTCGTACGGCGGAGTCAGGATCGCGCAGGCGGCGGAGGACAGCGGAAATCATCCGGGAAAGATGAGGCGAGAGAGCGTCCCCATGAGCAGCGGATAAAACACCCAAGAGGCGAACGCAGTGTCGGCGGACAGGGGACTTCTCCGACGAGTCCGTGGCGGAGAGGCAGTTCAGAAAAGGCGCAAATGCATCATTTGGGAGCGCTCTAGCTATGCTCTCGAGCTCGTTGGCCCCCATAGAAAGCGTGTCCCTGTCTGAGAGTTTGTTAAGGCAACTGTTGACCCGTGTCTTCAGTTCGCCGGAGCTTTGCTTACTGATAGTCATTTTCTGAGAAAAAAAAACCAATGCCGAAGTGAAATGCGACGTGTCCGGCGGCGGCCCACGCGGTTGCATACGGCGTAGGAGGTGGAGGGGGAAGAGGTGTGAGAATGGGTAGACGGAATGGGAATGATGGATTTTATATGTTGAGGATAGAACGTGCGGAGTAGCAGGGGGGTAAAATGGGGGGTATATTTTTCATTTGTTTTCAATTTTTTAATTTAATTTGATGGGACTTCTGAAAAAGAGAAGTATAAAACTGCATTGGAAAATGGAAACTATGCTATTATTAATTTATTTTTCCCTTTTTAAAGGTACAGTTAATTAATTAATTTACCAAAAAGTGAGAAAGGGGAAATCTTATGCCGAAATTCTTGTACTTTCTCAATCGTGCTTATGTGACATTTGGGGACCAGTTTTAGTTGAGGAAATAAATATACCACCATGAGAAAAAGAAATTAATTAGATATAAATGGTGTGGCACATTTGATGGGCATGTTTAAATTTTTAATGTTCGCATCAAAATATAATGGGAATGTTTGGTTATATTTTTTCTAAATAATATTATTTTAAAAAAATACAATCAAATATATTTTTATTTTTTTTATTTTAATTTTTTTATATACACATACATATTATATATATACATCATATATATTATATTATTATTTTAATAATAAAAAATCACTCAATTTTATTTTTCACCCCAAAAATTCAATAAAAAGTATTAATTTGACTGTTATAATAAAAAATGTCTCTCCCAAAATATAACTTTCATATTTTTTAATAATTCATTATCTCAAAATACATAATAAACACATAATAAAATCACACAAAAAATATAACCAAACATTCCCTTACTAATTTATTTTGTATCATATTTTTATTTATATTTATCAAGAAATGTAAACGGCCTAATATAGTTTTTTAAAGAAATAAGAGAAAGATGGAGGAAGAAAAAATAAAAAGAATTACTTGGGATTATCTTATGAAAGAAGATTGATTCTTCATTGAAAAATACATTATGTAGTTACTAAGCTCTTTTCACTTTATAAATAGTATAAATATCTCAATTCTCAACCTATTTTTTTAAAAATATATATAATATGTAGTAACTGTATATGAATTTTTTTTAACTTATATAATGCATGTTAAAATAAAATGTTAGTATTGTATATCAGTATGTGATCTGTAGAAATGCGTTTCAATTATATAGAAGATAAGAAAACATAATTCAACCTTAATAATAACATGTATGAGTGAATAAACAATGAAATAGAAACACAAGCTAAAGTCATTAGCGGGTGCAAATGAGTCGACTCGACCCGAACTTGCCTAACTCGAGTTCGAGTAGAGTTGAATCAAATTCAATATTTATTTTGAGTTGATCTCAAGTTGAATGAATTTAGGTTCCAAACTCGTGACTCAACTTGTAAGTCAGTACATAATTTAATATTATTTCTATCTTATTAATATATTATATCATTATTACATTATTTTATTTTAAGTTCAAGCTTATAATTTATTAAGATTCACTTAACAATTTAAATTAAATTGAGTTAAATCGAACTGAGTTTGAATTTTTATGAATCGAAATCGAACTTAAAATAATAGGCTCTTCAAGTTTGAGCTTGAAAATTTTCTCCAAATTCAATTTAGCTCAATTGAAACATTGGATCCTTCCTGTTTAATTTGAAATTGCTTTTCTATGAGCAAGTTGAAACGATTCTATATCATCATTTAAGCCTTCAATCATGCTTTCTAATAATGCCATGATCTTTGCAATCTATGTTTTGACCATGATTTTTGTAATTATCTCCTCAATGCTTAGCACCTAACTCCCATCATAATTAACAATAATAAGCCCTAAGTCCTATGGCAACAACAATAATAACTCGAAAGTTGAATATATACTAATGACCATTGACCTTATCCATTGAATTCATGAGATGATCAAACATAAATTTTTGAAGTTCATCAATTTATTGTCATTCCATTCAAATAATAAATGTGAAATAAATTGTGTTGGCTCCATTTTTGCTTTCCAAAGATTCAAAATTTAAACCTTCAAACTTCATTGACTTAATTTAATTTCACCAATTGGTTGCAATGAATTCATCATGGTATTTCCAACTTCTCAATAATATCAATGGCGCCAATAAATATTAATGAAATTTAGTTCTATTGAAATTTTGAGTTCGAATTTCACGTATTTATCTAATTTTATGCATTTGGTTGTTGATAGTACTTATAAACAATTGATTGATGATCATTGATCTACTATCAATTGATTGAAATTATTGATTTACTATCAATTGGTTGCTAATAGTCTATATTTGAAATTATTGATCGATGATTGTTGGTTTGTTATTTATTAATATTTGATATAATATTATATTTCGTGACTTTTGAAGGGGTGCTTAAAATATTAATATAATAGTATATGTATAATAGTATAGTTATAATTACTATATGCATCAAAATTATGTGTGAAACTTATTATTAAGTAAAAGGAAATTCTAATTTAAAAATAAGAACAAAGATGCGCTACATCTAATTGTGTTTATGAAAAAAAAATATTTTTATGCAAAAATCAATACAAGTAAAAAGAAACAATTTTTTTTTTTTAAAAAAAAAAAAGTCATAGTCCAACCTATCTTTTGAGTTTAAATATTAATTGTCATCATATAAAAAAAATTCCAAATGAAAGAAATAGGTATAGAATAGATCTAATATGCTTTACAATTTCATGCACCATAAAAAAGAGCATTTTATATGGTTAAATAAAAAGAAGAAAAAAAAAAGAAATAGTAAAAATAGAGAATTTTGTACCATGGAAAAAAGTGACAGTATTTATTATTACAACAGAAGTAAGCAAAATAAGTAAAATCTTGGAGGGAAGAACTAAATGCAGAGCATGTGAGGGGGATATGGGGAGGCTTTTTTTTTTTGAAGAATTTCACCACTGAAGTGGCAGAAGATCACGTGACACAGCAGCTGGACATTCATTGAACTGATTATTATTGTTTTGAGATTCCTTGAACATGTAGTATATATATTATTATTATGATTTTTATTAAAAGATTCACTTGTTTATTTATAAATTATTAAAATATTTTTCAATTTTTAAAATATAAATAAATAATCAATCATATTCTTCAATTTTATTATTTAAAATACACTCAAAAAGTTCAAAATACCATTTCAATTCATTTTCTATCAATTTCTCAATATCCAATCCTCTCATTTTTTGTCCCTCACCTAATCTATATATACACATACATAAATAATTTTAAAATATTAATTTCACTCTACCAATCTAACAAAAAAGTTATTGATGTAACATCTTATCCCCTCCCAAAATATAAACAATTTTCTTTCAATTCATTTTCTACCCATCACCTAAAACACAAATAAAGAACTATCACATTTTTCAACCCTACTTTCCAAAAATTATTTTGATAAAATGCTCTAATTTATAAACAAACAAGTCCATAGTCAAAACAAAATAGATTGAACTGAGAGGTACTTAATATTGGGTGTTGTACAGTACAAGATGTCTGCTTCTACTTCCACTTGCACATTTAAGAAGGAGAAAAAAGTGTGTAAGAAAGAACAAAATTGGGGCTTATCAAGTGTTTGTCCTTTTTGGCTTTTGGAAAATTTATTGTTACGGGGGTGTGATTAAAGTTGCATGTTAGTTAGGGTGTAAATGAAGTGATTCGAATTAAGTTGAATAATTGTTATATATACACATATATGTATGTATTTTGAAATGATATCTGAATGTTGTTTGATCTTTAAATAATTAGTTACAAATGAATTTTGATTGAATTGAATGCGAGTCGAGTTTGATTCATTTTATTTTTTTAGAACAATTTTGAATTTAAAATTAAAATCTTATATTAATTTTTACCAAGCAGAGAAAGATGTCCAAATTTATTTGTTCTAATGCCAAAAAACCATAGTCCCAAAAAAATAATTATTTGATCTTCAATTTTTTTGAGAGAGTATCCTTTACAAGAAGTTTATGGATCAAATTATCAAATCAATAAGAGCAGTCTTACAACAAATCAATAGAATACGAATATCAAATCAAATAAGATGAAAGTACAAACTCCACAAAATTACAATTAAAATGCACAAATAGAGTGACAAAGACATCCATCCACGTCGAACATGAGACCTCCAACATAATAGAGGAGATTTGATGCCACTGGACTTACAAAAACCTTAAATTTAGTTTACAATTGATCCATTTAATTTACAGCCTTAAATCTTAGGTGAAATTTGAATCAGAAACTGATAAAAGGTTGAATCTAAAAAGGCGGCTATCCACCAATTGTTTTTTGGGAGGATTTGCAAAAACCTCGCCTTCTTTAATTTGTACCACGAAGGCTGTAATTAATAGAATTTTTTTTACATATTATGCAAAAATATAGATAGCTTATTCTTTTCTTTTTTTAGACAAATCAATATTTTTTATTCTCAAATTATAAATTACACACAATGTACATAAAATATACAACGTATTTATTACAAATCAAATACAAAACTTCCCACATAATAACGAAAACTAATGCCATATAAATAGCTTATTCTTACAACAGGATATTTTGTCTCAACTTACATGCAAACGGCTTCTACTTCCTTTTTTTTTTATTTTTCAACTAAAAGGATAACATGCTCCATGTGCAAATCACATGTTCCCAACTGATAACGGAATTGGACTATACGTTAAATGCACAGTAGGAACTAACATGGGAGATAAATTGAACATTCGTAAAATTAGTTGTTTAATGTTCGAAAATACAATTAACGTGGCACTCCAATTACAGTAATAATCTGCGAATATTTTAATTTAATATTTTAATAGAATTATAATAACATACACATTGTTTTGTATGATAATTATTTAGGAATTACAGCAATTCAAACCTACCCCGAATTTGCTCTGCTTAGAGTGGATTTTAAAATTACAATGGATCTTGAATTTTAATTTTTGGACCAAATCCATCCCCTAAATGAGTATAATATAATATATACATATATATATATATATGCGATGTTTATTTATATATACATATATGCAAAAAATGTGTATTTTACATTTATACTCTATATAAAAGTGATAGTATTGCATTAATAAAGTTATAGAAACATTTGAAATTTATCATTTTTCAAAAATTAAAACATGCACATATAAATTTTCAAAAATAATTAAATATTTATTAATAATATTATATTCTTATAATCATAAAGTCATGATAATATTATTTTTTAAAAAAAATTAAATTTACAAGACAAATTTAATAAGTTTAATTCATTGAATTTTTCAAGCGCATAAAATTTTTGATGGTCAAATTTGAATCTTGACAAGCCTGCTCAAAACCTAACCCATTGTCATTTCTATAACAATTGTTCAATTTGTATATGTTAAAACGGCACAATAAGAATTGTTACGTCCGATGCTTTTATTACAATTTTATTTTTAATAGCCCAATCAAATAATTAATTACTTAATAATAACGACATAATCATTAACATAAGAATCACAAAGATCTCACAAAAATTGCAGACAAAGAGAGTAATACATTAATTAGGCCAAGAAAACATTGTTAGTTTTGATTGTCCTCATAATTCTATGCTTATCACAGAAAAAGAAAAAGAGAAACAACAGAGACTAATCCTTGGTTGTGTACACACATTTTTCATAAATTTTGACAACACTAAAACAAATTTTGTCGTTTGTGAGATAATAAGAACGGCTGCATGTGGCAATAATAATAATCTTGCAGAGATGACTAAGGACAATGTGTGCAACACATTTAGCCACATAGCCCAGCAGCCATACCTTACAATCATTCAACACTTCAATTTCTTATATCAGGACAAGCATGGCCAAATAATTAAATGGGTGAATTAGTTTGGCTATAGATTCTTACAAGATAATCATTTACTCATTTATGTGGTAAGAATGTCTAAATTGATTGACATTTTGATTGGATTGTAGAGTTGGAGTTAATTTATATGTAATTTTCACACTATAATTTTAATTACGATGACATTATATGAATTAGTTATTTTTATTGTGGAGCATTCATATTAGTTGATATTTTCATGTATTTCTCTTCGAGGTGGTTTTGCTTTGATTTTGGCGCATTTCAATAGAATAGATTTGTATAGTTTTGGAATATAGATATTCGATCCTGATGGGCCAACAAGATAAATACAACCTGTAACTCTATTCGTGGGGTATAAAAGGTTTTGATCCTTTTGTTTTAAGAGGAATAGTTTTCTCATCATATTGCAATAATGCAATAGGCATATTGGGCATATTAGCAGGTCTACTCCACATTAGCGTCGAATTGGCAAAATATCTATACAATTTTGTACAGTCTAAGAATATGGGTGTCCGATCCTGATGGACTAACGAGATTAATACAACATATAACTCCATTCGTGGAGTATAGAAGGTTTTGATCCTTTTGTTTCTGGAAGAATAGTTTCTCATTCTATTACAACAGGTATATTGGGCATATTAGTAGATCTACTCCACATAAGTGTCCAACTGTCAAAACATCTATATAGTTTTTTGTAAAATTATGATGATAAGGTCGCCATCCAAACGATAATTTTAGTTCAAAGCGAACAATTTATGGCAATGAAAAAATCAAATGACCCCAGAAAATTGTTACACTAATTGTCCTCCCATCGTTTTTGTACTGAAAAATGGAAAATTTTACCTCTGTGACCTAAATTGAAGGTGCAATAATTCTTGATCCTCCCTCTGCTGTCTTTTTTTCCATTAAAAAAAAAAGTGATTGAGTTGAAAAAGAAAAAAAGATTAAAAAAAAAAGAAAAATTCCTGTGACTAAATTGGAATTGCAATAATTCTTGCAGCAAGACTTCAAATACCCTTTAGAAACTAAAAAGGTTGGAAGATCCATATTTTGAAATTACCCTATTTGAAGGGTAGCCATGGGAAATGTACAAAACCCTGATTTAGAAATAGGATTGTGACACTCTGCTTCATGATCCATGTGACTCTTCTGGATTTATGAGCAAATCATTTGTAGGATTTATCTTTGTTGAGCATATGGTACCAATGATTTTTATTTTTATTTTTTTGTTCTAATAATTGAGTGGTTTGCAATTTAATGTTTTTCTCCCTTAAGGGAACATGGGAGGGAAGAAGATCTACAAATTATTTATGGAATTATTTGTGTCCACATATTATTTAAATTATTTGGTTAGGTGTCCCTTTATCCATCGATTATATTGTCATATAAAGCAATTAAGTACTTGAAGATCTAGGTGAGACATCAAAAAGGAATTTTTAAATATTTTGTTCCAAGAACTATTAATTTATACAAAATATAGTTGAATTCGAGTTGATCATATGGCATATAAATTTTATTTTCATGTATTTTATATATGTTATAAAGAGAATGATTGAGTACAGAATAAATACTATTGTATTTGTTATGTAATGAGTTGGATTTGATTAAATTTAATAATTTTTCATCGAGCAATTGCTTATGATAAAGGATATCTTTATTAGCATTTTGGGTTATGGAGTAATCTCAATAATATTTTCTCAAATATATGTCTAGAGAAGTGCTCAAAAGATTTGGTCCCAACGAAAGTAATTTTTTATTTAAATTTTATTTAACCTAATCTAATTAATCATATTTTAGATATAGTAATACTTATCTTGTGATTGGTAGAATTATTTTTAAAGGCCTTTTGACCTTAGGCTCTAAAAAAATTACTATTGTTCATGTAGCGAGGCACCACACACACATAATCGTGATTATCCCAAAAAAAAAAATTCGAGACTTCTTAAGAACTATACTAATTGGGTTCGATTATAAATTTTTTCAGACCACATTGTCCACTGAAATAGTTCAACTATATCAGAAGGATACATTAGGCAAATCATCCTTAAAAATAAATACACAAAATCAAAGTAGGCCACCAAATACAACAAGTCAAATCCACCAAATTCAAGCATTATAAATATCAACACATATGATAAAAAACGCATCAGGTCAGTTCTTTTTTCACTCGATTAAATTATCTAAAAAAATCGCACTCTCGAATTAAAGATCTAAAATTTACAGCACCCCATTACAATTTTTTTAGAAAACCCCCAATATAGATTTTGTCCACACCAGCCACTCTCATAGTCCTTGTTGAAGATCAAATCTCACAATCAAATAGATGATAGAATTTCCCAAAGTCTACACAATCATTTTGTGTTTCAATTATAAGCTTGGGAATCTTTAATACTCCAATGCAACTTAATTTAATCTCCAAATACAGTCATTGGATATAAGCTGCAGCCTTTAGTTGGTACCAAACAGCAATTTATTTGGAGCATACAGCTGCTAAAATATGAGGATTTTTGCCAAATGTCTTACTGTAATGTTCTTGCTTAGTTGCCAGCACCATATATATATTCAACTATTTTTAAGCTGACCAAAACCATTACAGCTTGTGGCAGCTTACCAGATGTTATTATTTAGTCCCAAGCATTAGTTATAATTAAATTTGAAGCAAAAAAGAAAAAGAAAAAAGGACTGATTAAAGAAATTGGAAAAATAAATAGATAAAAGTTCAAGGACCAATAGCTGCTACTTTTCCAGGCTTCTATTTGCTGGCTTTGTCTTCATTCAGCAAATAATTCAAAATTCTTTTGATAGTGGTTTGCTTTATTTTATGCAGCACATTTTTTATTTGTGTATGATAGAGTATGATTTATGCAAATTAATATTGACTAAAATATGTAATGAAACTGAATTTGCATGTCATTAGTGCTGATAAGAGTTAGGGGAATTTTCCCCCTTATTTGGATTTATTCTCGAGATCGGATCAGTCAACTTGATCAGAACCTAAAAATAAATGTAAAGTTAGAGTTTTACGAAAATCCTTTAATATCCAAATATAATTTTGATATAGCACATGAATTGCTTGGGATTTAAATATGAAACTAATCGACTGGAGTAGATAATTTCTTTGTTAGGTTAGTTGAATAAAGAAAAATCCATCCCAAAATTATAATTTTTTTTATTGTACACGATTTTTTCTATGTATATATTATTTATTTTATTGAAAGGCGTTAAAAAGGTGAATATGTAGGTAAGTTAGTATACACTACATCAATACTTCAATATAGTAGAAATCTCGTTTTTATCTTTTTATCTCTTCATTCATTTCTTTTTCAGGAAACATAGATGCTTCCAAGATTTCAAATTTTCGATTTATGAATTATGATTGGGCGTAACAGAGTAAAAGGGTAGATATATATATGGAGTAAAATTGCAAGTATAGAAGCAATAAAAATAGTATAATAAATATTACATACCTGTAAAAACTCAAAACAGTTGTATTTATAGTGTTATTATTAAACATATCGATAGCTCACATAGCATCATTTAGTTCATTTCATTTCTTAAAATCTGACAATACCTCAAAATTAGACCTTGATTGGGTTTTTCAAACCCACATAAGTCTGATGCCGACCTCCATTTTAAAATTTATTTACATTTGATAGGTGTTTTGGTATCAAAATTTCAATTATTCGTCCAAGAAAAATAGGAAATAAACTATATAAAAACTAATGAATTTGGCGATTTCCATGTAATTAGATGTAACATATTGAGCTAAGAGCTAGATATTTGTCGCAAACATGAATCGAATGTTGGATTTCGGAAGTACACGGCTATAATCTAACGAGACCAGCTATGTATAATTGCATATATGGATATATGGGAAGAACCCATCATATCAAAAAGATGTCTGATTTAATTTCTGGGTCCTAAGTCCCCAACTATATGTTCATTGACTATGAGACAGGAATATTCATTATTCAACTTAAGTGCCTATTGTAAGAGGATCCATTATATTTTCACATGGGTAGCCGGAATTCAAACTAAATTCATGAATTTTCATGATCATTTTTTGTCATTCTCCACAACAATATGGCACATCATATTTATTTCTCACAGTCATTTTTGGGTACATTTTTCTTAATATTGTGGAGACAAATAGTCTTGACTATATATATGTTAGTCTTGAAAATCTCTTGCATGCGTAATAATATTGTCTGTGTAATAATCTTGTAAGTTAAATTATTGTGTGGCAAATTTTCAATATTTAATTTAATTTTCATTATTTGAAATCACATAGTATCCACCTTCACAACATTGGTGTGCATTTGAAATTTCGATATTTGATATAGGGTTTGGAGTAATCTTTCAAAGAATCGAGATCTATTTATAGTCAATGCGGTCTACTAGATGGTTAAGAGATCTACAAGCTAAAAACATAATAAGGCCATTAGGGTTCTCGAGGGTAACCAATTAAAAATTCTCTGACACTCAAATCAAGTTAGATTAATATGGTCGATTAAATATAAGAAAATTGAAGAGAAAAATGTTTACTGAATTTGAATAGTACCTTACAAATAGAATAGACTTAGCCATGCCAAATATTATAAATAGGACAACTGGTTTGGTACAATTTAGGAGCTTTATGTCATACAAGATGAACATTTCATATTTACCTAATCAAGTGAGCCGAAATCGATTTAGTTGCAAAAGGTGCAGATCTCCCCTTTGTTAAGGGCACTTTTGACATTTCAAAAGCTCCTCTATAAGTTAGAAGAGTTGGGATTTCTCCCAAATAAATTCTTTTAATACTTAAGTTAGAATAAGGATTTTTCTTGCTAGAGATAATTAGAAATATGCTAGAATTAAAAAAAAAATGCATTTCTAAGGGTGCTTTGGATAGTGTGTTTATATTATCAAATTACTTAAATTTTCTAAGAGATTCTTCTTTTGAAGGAAATAAAATCCTATAATCCGTCATTTCTTTTTTGTTGTACTTGAATATGAACACGATCATATTTCGAGTCCTTTTCACGAATTGATCCATACAACCCAACTAACTTCCGCCCTACTAGGCTCAGATATGAATACATTGAACTTTAGTTTTAATAATCGAACCTAATATCCACATCAAGTATCGATCTACAGATTTAGTTTATTTTAAAGAAAAAAAATCTAATAAATCAAAAACAATATAAGCTATGGAGTATAGCATTGCTCAATAAATAAATTACAGATTATCCAACATGATTCTTTTCAACATCTTAAACTTAATTCTAACATCAAATTGGGACAAAACTTTACATGGTACAATGTTGAAGTTGCATGCAAGATCAATATGAAGCTCTATCCCTCCTAGCAGACAGTAGACACCAGCACATGCAGATTCATTTTTTTGGCTAGATGAAAAACCCATACGTATCATCATATCCTTATAATAGGATAAGGAGCCTCCCAAAAGGACATTGTCTATTTTGTATTTGTCTCCACATTGTCACATGGCTGCTTGCGTTTCCTCCAATCAATTTATATGATATGTCTCTTTTATTCTTATCTCTATTGCTTTCAGATTTGTAAATTGGCCGATTTATTGGATCTTCCGTTGTGTCTTGTTGAATTAGATTTGGGCTGGTTTTGTGCTTTCACAAGACATGGATTGTGACTCTACTCTAATTTATGATTTGTGTCGCAAAGTACAACTTGTGAAATTCTATTTATTATTTGAATATTATCGAAATGAAATTATGAATATTCGTAAATTCATGTATGAAAAGTAGGAAATTTACTCTAATTAGGTGACAATCAACAAAAATAGTATTTAAGAATAACTAAGATCAGTTAATTCTGTGTCAATTACAAAATAAAGAATGCAAACGTTATTCAAAATAAGTGTAAAATGTCTGTAGATGACTTTTTAAATTCTTTTAAAGCATGATATGGGCAAAGAAATTTTTTAATAAAACGATGAAATACATGAGATTGATAACATTAATGATGAAAAAACTCTAATGAACTGATAGAAGTTTTTGAGTTATACCATTTGTTATATGTACATTCATGGTCGATTTAGATGTCACTTCACTATGGGTCAAGTGGATAGTATGAAGTTTCATGCCAACATAGCTTGAGAGGCCTCTTCTTTGTTCTTAGTGCCAAACTTTAGAGTTAGTAGCATTTTTATTTTGAGCTCCTAATCCCTTTCCTTCCTCGATTGGATGGTTAGTGGCTTTATTTCCAACGTCAGATGGACAGAAAAAAATGAAACCGGCATGCAGTTGACTGGTTGAATTGGGATCCACATTTGATTAAACGTTGCTGGAAGATTTTTTTTTTTTTTTTTTAAATACCTTTGACTGAATCTGCATCTTTTGAAAATCGGGTCGGATGATAATCTATCAAGTCCATGCTCGACCCAGATAAATCTGAGTCGTTGATATAGTGCGACATGGATGTTTTGGATTTAGCCACTCCATCTAAAGAATGCTTGTTAAATGTCAAGCAATATAAATATCTCCATTCATTCGATTCACAAGGTAGCAATTCAACAAGGTATTCACTTGAATTGACTTGAGCATCGAACAGTTTTTATTGAGACCCTTCATATTACCCTAATAACCTAGTTGTGATTGCAAGTTATGGACTTTGAGTTCTCAATTGACCCGATTTGAGTATTGAGAGAGTCTAGATTCCGATGAAAAATCACTCCAGAGGCCATATCAAATAGCATAATATTTTTATTATTATTTATTTTAATAGGACTTGAACACAAAGACTTTTAGTCATAAAGTTTTGAGGCATCATTTCCTTAAACTAGACTTGGAGTTGGACAGTGGGCTTAGTCAATTAAAATCTTGAAGGCAGGCCTACATCACGGTGCTGGGCTGCTGGCCCAATCTATTCATTATGGCCTGCCATCTTTTTCATAAAGCAACAAAGTTGCTGTTAAGGCCCAAGGCCTAACCAACAAAATCTCCCAAAAGTAGAGCCCAATATCGGAACGCCAACAATTTATCAGAGAAAAATATAAATTCCCTAACAAAACTAATTCCCTGATTCTTCTCCCGATATATACACATTCTCCTTCCCTTAATTAATCCAAAAAATGCTTAATGAAGCGCAATTCAGCACAACGAATAGCTCAGCCTACTAGGACACAAATTCACAACTATATAGCTGATCGATGATTTTTAGTAATTTCGACCTTACACGAACATTATAGTCTGCAATCCAAATTAAGAATGAGGTTATAGTATTAGTTCATTATGTCACGATCTAAAATAAAATAAAATAAAATAAAATCTATCGACTCAAGTGAATTGAGGATTCAACTTTTCAATGAAGAGATTTTTGTTAAGAATTTGTTGTCATTCATTCTGGTCGGGGCCCTTCTATGTATATTTTCCATCTATTCTCGACCATCCCAACATATGAAAAATTATAACATTAGATAAAGGTGGAATAATTAAATACACAAGAAAAGGGGCTTGTGTTGGGCTTAGAGTTCTTAAAATAGGTATCACGGCCTTCATAATTTAAAGTTGCGCCAGCTATTTCGTTATGTTTGGAAGTCTACGGGCCTTATCTCTGAAGAGAGAGGTTTTTATTTTTAAAATAAATACTTTTCTACCTTTTCTCATTGAAAAAATTGGGCATTTCTTATTTGGAATTTTGGCACTACATGGCCTACAAAAACCCAACCACAAAACAAAAATATTTTAAACCAAAGTTAGTTACTTTCATGGGGCCAATTTTGCTTGTGTCAAATCTTACCTTAGCTATGAGCCTATGATCACCACTTGCCACCCACCCACAGGCTCATACTAAACCACTCTTTACAAATCTTCCATGATAACACCAACACAACACCAACACCAACACCATCTTGTGCTTTGCCCTAACCCTAGTTTCACAAATACATCATTGATATATTAACTTATCACATAAATTATTACATTTTTTTTTGCTTATAATATTAGCACAAATAAACCTCTTTTTTTTTTATTTAAGTTAAATATCACAGTAAAAAAATACATTAAAAATGAAAATTTACCTCGAATACTATCTCATGCTTCAACTAAAAAAGTTTATCATAAATGACGTTAATGCATTGAATAACCTTTGGCCCAATATCATATGTCTCATACATAAAGTGCAAGACCAAGAGTTAGAATCCAACAAATACCTAACTTGCGCGTGTATAAAGTAATAAAAAAAATGACGTTAATGATCTTAATTCTTACACCTCAATTTGGAAAGTTTCATAAACGACGTTAATAATACAAACCTGAATCTTAACACCAACCGACATGTATTACCATTAAAGTTCGCTAATAAAAATTTACCTATTCAAAATATAAAAAAATATTACCAAGATTCAAGTTTGATACTTTCTATTATTATCAATATGTGAACACGTAAACATACAATATATATTATTAATAAATGAAATATGATAGATCTCCCTATGCCCATTTTTTATGCTAAAACATGAATAAGCATGATGAATCATAAATACATGAAATCTCCAAGCATGCCCTCAATATTTCCTAAGTCTAATTATCCCAAACATTACAAATTTGCCTAAGTTAAAATTTCCCAAACACCTTCACCTAGAAGGGTCAAGAGAAACTCTATACATTGTCTTGGTGTCTCCCTCTCTCAACTCTTCTCCCTCTGCATATATATATATATATATGTATATATATGAACAACAGTATTGTCCGTGTCCACAACCATAAGTTCTGTTCTCTCTCTAATTTTTCTCTTAAGCCACTTCCAAATATTTTTCATCAATACAATATATATATATACGTATACGTACAAATTATGCATACACACACCGCACACATTATGTGGCACGCAGCTGGGATAAAATGTAATCTGCTAATTCATTTTTTCATTGGGAGAGACCCAAAAGATCTCTTTCTGTGAAAATTCTTCAACTTTTGTATGTGTTTTTTGTAGGATTGTTGCCTTTTGTTTAATGTAAGTAATGTGTTTTCAATGTTTGTGACTTTTGTTTATTTTTGTAGGATTTTTTAATGTTGAGATAATTTGGAGGTGATCTGCTAGGAGTTATGGGTTTGAGGTTGATTAATTTACGTTTGTAACTGTTTAGGCGTGCTTAACAGATCTAATTATCGTTGTTTTTAATGTAATTCAGTTAAGTGGTTCGGAATTGCAATTTGGCAGGGCTGTTGGATCACCAATTCTTTTCAATTGGAGTGAATAAAACGTGAATTTTTTGAAGATTAAGAGGAGGTAATAATAGGACAATAACAATAATAGAGAATTGGAATGAAGAGGTCTAGAGATGATGTCTTCGTGACTTCTCAACTTAAGCTCCCCGCCATTTCTCCTCGCGTTGAACCGTAAGTTCCTTATTTGTTTTTGTCGTCTTTTTTAATTTAGTTTTTGATAATTCCGCTAGTTCTTTTTTTGTTATCAACTGTCGTTTTATAGTTTGATAGTTCTTGCTACGGATTATGATCTTCTCTTCTTTGTTAATAATGCGATTATCCTGCTTTATTCATTCTTTATATTTTTTGTCTTTAAACCCATTCTAATCAATGAGTTGCATGTTTTCATGCTGTGGTATTGTCTAAAATTCCAGTGCTTTTCAGTTCTGCTTTTGTACATTCTTTCCTGTTTTGAATATTTTATTGTTTCATCTATCACTAGGGATACATGGATCATTTTGTTAATGGTTTTTTCTACTTTTTTTTTTTCCTTTAGGTTGATGGGTATTATGAACATTTTATATAGATAAGAGAAGATAGAATAAATTCTATTGTTATTATTCTGATTATACTGTAAGTGTTAATCTTGTAAATTTTTAGGGTATAAGTTCACTTATGTTATTGAAACTCCAGAAGATGATCTTTTGGGTATTATATAGACAGTTATGTGCCATTGTTGATGTGAAATTTGCGTGCTGGGGGCAATGAAGGTCGCCCTTTTTCTTTGTTACTGTATAGAGTTATGTCTTCTCATTGATTGAATTATGCATGTTGGGGGCAATGAAGGTCCGGGCAAGCCCAGATGTCAACAGCAAGCAGCACACAAGGGCTGACAACAACTGATGCCTTGTCATATCTCAAAACTGTCAAAGAACTTTTTCAAGACAAAAGGGACATATATCATGATTTCCTTGACGTCATGAAAGATTTCAAGGCTCAAAGGTAGAAGTCTGTTCTTCTTTTTTCCTTTTTGATTGCAGTTTCTCACTTATGGTTAACACAGATTTTCATTGTTGTAATGTTTGTGCATTCTGTTTGAATGGCTGTTGTAGAATTGATACATCTGGTGTTATATTGAGAGTGAAGGAGTTATTTAAAGGTAATCGAGACCTAATTTTGGGTTTCAATACCTTTTTGCCAAAGGGATATGAAATCACCCTTCCACTGGAGGATGAACCATTTCTGAAAAAGAAGCCAGTAGAATTTGAAGAAGCCATCAGTTTTGTAAACAAAATCAAGGTGCAGCTGCTAAAGCATCATGCAACTTCAGTCCCCTCTCCAATTGTCCGTTAGAATTTGTCAGTTTAACCACTTTAAAACTAATTGCAGACTAGATTTCAAGGCGATGACAATGTGTACAAAGCTTTTCTTGACATTTTGAATATGTACAAAAAAGATAATAAGTCTATAACAGAGGTTTATCAGGAGGTATGCTACTATGATTTCATATTCGTAAATATGTTATCTTGGTGTTTAGAAGGAATAGAGTTCAACAGTCCTGATTGGTTAATGTTTTTTTGTAGGTTTCAGTTCTTTTTCAGGATCATGCTGACCTACTTGTAGAGTTCACTCATTTTTTACCTGACACTTCGGGTGCTGCCTCTGTCCAGCATCCACAGCCTGGTAGGAACCACATCCTACACGGGGATGATAGAGGCTCTCCAATGACCATGGCAAGGCCTATTCCTGTTGAGAAGGTAGTTACCCTTTAGTGACATTTTTGGGGGGGTTGTTTCTTGGTGGTGATATGTAATGCTTCTGCTTGCTTGTTACAGAAGCCTGCTGTTTCATATGCTGTTTGTGAGTACGGCAAACGTCCCGAGCCAGAGCAGCGGAATCTTGTTGAAAAAGAAAAGGAGAAGAGAGAAGACAGAGAAAACAATGAGTGGGAACATGGCGATAACTTAGATCACAAAAGAAAATCTGCTCGCCGGGATGATTCTGTGACTGACCAGTTTCATCGAGGTAGGAAAAATGCTGAGAGCATTGTAAACAACCTCAAAATCACCTGCATATCATGGTTTATGTTCCTTATGCAGTTGTTGTTTTTTTAGCACTAATAGATGAAGTAATTATCTCATTCTTGCTTTTCATTGTCGATTCATTTATTGAATCCATTTCCGATCAATTTTACCAACACCTTTTCCTTTTTTTCCCTTTTATAATCAGTGTATTGATAAAAACTTTTCTGTTTTCTTTTATAATAGGTTAGATATTAGTCGTTTTTGTCCAAACTCCTGTTTGAATAATTAGAAGATATGCCGATGATTAATACAATTGCAGATCAAGAAATGAAATTTCCATTTTGAGATTCTCTTGCTGAACAATAGATGTCTATGAGCACTAGGCTACTGGATTGGCTCCACAGATAAAATCAATAGTCCGGACAAAGCTGATTAACATCAATTATTTTTTGCTCAGGGATGCAGGACCCTGGGTCAGTTTTCCGTGAGAAAGTGAAGGAACAGCTACAGGATCCTGAAAATTACCAGAAAATAGAAGATTGCATTCGTTCCTACAAAAGCAAGTTTGTCCCTGCAGCTCAATTCCGAATGCTGGTGACCTTCTTCTCCAATTACCTCTGATTCTAATTTAGCTTGAACTTATAAATGTTTTTTGTTTTTGTCCAATTTTGTGGTTCAAGTGTCGCCTCATCATCTTATTGTTGTATTTTTTTATTATTTTTTTTTAAATTTTAATCCTATTGTTTTTGAGCTATATGAATAAGCTTCTGCGGTCTATTCCAAAGCTATATGTTGTGGTATTCCTTTCTAAATTATTATGCTTCATGGTTAAAATTATCATTTGCTTCAAATTGAGTTCTTGTACGTGAATTGAATTTTATTACGATTGTGAAGTACACTTCCTTGAGTCTCACCTGTTAGAATTCAATGACAGAGAAATTTCTACCTTTTCCCTCTTAAAATCTGGAAAGTTTTTTTATCCTTGGCTGTTCCATGGGATTGCAACGTTGAGATATATATAGAAAAGTTGAATAACTGTTCCACGGGATTGCACATTGAAACATATAATGATAAGTTGAATAATTAAGTTAATTCTTAGTACACTAGATAATAAGTCAATATAAATGAGCTAAAGTGTTTTATAACTTGTTCTTATTACCTCACATTCACTTACAATCTATACCTGTAGACAATGAAAATGTACTACATGCAAAATTCAGCATGTTTACCCCTGCAAAGTTCCCATTATTTTCATTTGGATACCTTCTGAGAGTTAGTTAAGCAAGCACCTGATGTTTCTAGAATGGTCATAAAGAATTTTGCAATCTTAGATCGTTATTGCATGATAATGGATGAAGCATTCCTGTAACACATCAGCTAATAAAGCAAGGGGGCGTTTCATTCAAGTGTCAAGTCAAACTCAATCAAGGAAAAACCCCTGTACTCAACATGTACAAAAAAATTACATCATCAGTTACATGGTTATAAGTAACTTTCCATGATATTCCTTTTCCTTCACCAGCAAGTTTTTATTATACTTTCTCTTACTGCTTGATTCATTCCAACATTTTCCCCATGGTTGGTACTGATGCTACACCTGAAAAAATGATAGTGAATACATGATTTACATTTCAAAAACTTAGAACAGCAATATAATTCATGCTATCTGGAGAAATATCAATCCTACAGTCATGAATAACTGTCTGTTTCTCTGCTATCTGGAGAAAAATCAATCCTATAGTCAAGTCTACAGGAATACCTGTGTGTTTCTTAAATTTGCTGAGTATCAGTAACAACAGTCAGTAGAGTAAATTTACTGTGAATTGCTACAGCTATGTCCCCCTTGCAGTTGAAGCTCAAGATGAGATTTGAAAGAATCACTTGGCATCAGTCATTTGTGTTATCTCTCTGATATCCTTGCTAGTGCCACTAATCTGGAAGGACATTTTTTATCCTGTCAGGTAGCTAGTTTACTTGGAACACATCCAGACCTTATGGAGGCATGTGAAGATTTCATAACTTACGTTGAGAAGAATGGTATTTGTTTTTAGTACTTTTGCATTCCCCTATGTATTTTTTTATCTGGCAAGCTATTCAAGTTATCTTTGCTGGATGTTGCTCATCTTTCGAGGCTTTTCCAGCATGAAATTTTTTATTATTTATTATGCTGATAGTTATTTGTTATGCTTTTCCTGAACCATGTTACTAACTTATAGAAGAAAAGATATGTTGGAAAACTATGACACATTTAACTGCCTTGAGAATGACAAATGATAGGTAATTTTGTAATCAATTTATCTCATTTCAGGAAGCTTGCGGAACAATACACAAGTTTTCAGATCTTTAAAGGTGGATGGAGATGAAGACGATCATGATAGGGAAGACAGAGATAAAAATAAAGTTAATGATAATAGAGAAAAGGATAGGCATGAGAGAGGTCATGCCTTTAACACTAAAGATGTACTAGGACAGAAGACATATGCAAGTAAAGAGAAGTTTATGGGAAAACCCATTCAAGAACTCGATCTCTCTAACTGCAAGACTTGCACTCCAAGTTATCGACTTCTTCCGGAAAATGTAGGTTTACTTATTTAATCTCAATAACTAAACATTCTAGTTATTTTGATCCGATTGGCATTTCCATAGTACAGTACTTGGTAAGTTTTCTAGTTATTTTACTTATCCCATTGGCATTTCCATAAGACAGTACCCAATCCCATCTGCAAGCCGTAGAACAAAGATTGGTGATGAAGTGCTGAATGATCATTGGGTGTCCGTTACTTCAGGAAGTGAGGATTACTCATTCAAACACATGCGCAAAAATCAATATGAAGAAAGCTTGTTTCGGTGTGAGGACGATAGGTAAGAACTCCAAACTCTCTCAAGAGTTTTTCTCGCATGAGTTCACCTCTTATGGAATCACTCCCATCTATTTTCAATTTCTCTCTAACTTATTTATGTTGTTCCCTCCTTGTATAGTTTAAGTTGTTAGTACTAGCCTTTCTCAGTTGATGCTTAATTTTTGCTGAAATTGTAATCCCGCACATGGACTGCCAATATTGTTTGGAGCTTCTTTCCTCCTTTCTATTTTCTAGAGTGGAGATTTAATGGTTTCTGCCATACTTTTGTGTAATCAAATTGGCAATTTATAATCTGATTATCATTTCAGGTTTGAACTTGACATGTTGTTGGAATCTGTGAATGCAACAACCAAGCATGTTGAAGAACTCTTAGACAGTATAAATGCTACAAATAAGACAGAGAGTTCATTTTGTATCGAAGATCATTTGACAGGTACAGTGAGTGGCTGATAAGTCTTCTAAGTATATATCATACTGTCATCAGTAATCCATTTCCCCTTTTCTGTCAGCTCTTAACCTGCGATGCATTGAACGTTTATATGGTGACCATGGGCTTGATGTAATGGATGTCTTGAGGAAGAATGCTCCGCTTGCCCTGCCAGTTATATTAACCCGGTTGAAACAGAAACAGGAAGAATGGGCAAGGTGCCGTGCTGATTTTAATAAAGTTTGGGCAGAAATTTATGCTAAGAACTACCACAAATCACTTGATCATAGGAGCTTCTATTTTAAGCAGCAGGATACAAAGAACTTGAGCGCTAAAGGTAATTAGGTTAAAACTTGGCTCCTGTGTTACAATGAAAGTCTATGTTTCTCATCATTCTAGTAGCTCTGTTGAATAGTTATTATTTATATAATCACATGAATTTAAGAAATTGCAAAACTATAAAGATTGCCCTTGAAGGTATCCCTATAGTTGTGCTAATCCAGACTATCTTCCAGAAGCAAAATGGAATCCTATCGCTATAAGAGGAAGTGAGGCTGACACTAATATTGAATACATTTCTGTAAAAGTGAAGACTTTCCCTGTTATAGTCTCCAAGGCCGTTCCTAGAACTTTGGGGGAATGAAGCCCTTTCAACTCTAGCTTCTACTTTTCTTTTCATGAATGATTTGAGTCTCTTTGAAGAGGGTATTTTGATCGTTGTGCAGAACTTTTTCATGTTGGGCTTTCTAAGACCCCAACAATGTGTATAGTCTATGCATAGAGAAAGTTGTGTCAGATTTTTCTTGTCAACGTGTGCTTTTCTCATGCTAACTTTAAGATCTGCCTTCTTTATCTGCTATATCGTGCTTGGGAAACTTTTTATATCTTTTTAAGAGCTTATTGTTTTTTATTGTTAGGGCATGTAAACTGATAAAGTTTAATTTCTGTTATCTTTTGAGTATGTTTTATTTTTAGTTTGTGCTTTGTGGGTTGTTTATAAGTGGTGGAGTTTGTTTTTCGCCAGTAAACTTGGTCAAATCAACTTTTTACTGTTTTGTGCTAGCAGGACTATTGTTGTTTATTGTTGGTAAAAATTTGGGACAAGTTAATTAGATGCAGGGCACATTCATGTGAATCTCTTGCTTAACTGTACATTTCTATTTAAATCGGCAGTAAATGAGCCTAGTATGATTTTCCGTGTCAGGACTTGGATTCCAACAGAACTCGCCCTATTTTTAATTTACATTATAAAAATATGGTGGCTCAAGTTTGAGCAGAAGCTGACATTGACTCGATGGAGAATGCGCACAATAGACAAAGCCAATGTAATGATTTTCTGTGCAAAATTTCAATCTGATGTAGCCTTTAAGATGGGGCTCATGTATAGCATAAAAATTCGCGTCATGTTTTTCTTGTCATTGTAACGTATGCTGCTTTAAATATTCGGCAGCATCTTATGCAGATTGTCTTAAATGCATGCTCTTTTCATGCCAACTTTGAGGATGGTCTTCTTTCTGTGGGTGCTTTTTGTTTGGGGCTTGGGAGATTTTGAGTATCTTTTAAGAACTTGTAGTTTTTTGGTGTTGGGATATGTATGCTAACAGTGTTTGATTTTCTTGCATCTTTTGTGTATATTCAGTTTGTATCTTGTGCGTTGTGGGTGTTTTGTGGGTGATGGGGGTCTGTTGTCAACTTTAAACTTGGTCTGACCCACTTTTCGCAGATTTGTCCATTGTGCTAATTGGAGTTTTAGTGTTTATTGTTGGCGATTTTCCTTTTAAGGATTTTTGTTTCTTTTGTGATGTTTTGTTCAAATCTTTGTCTCAATTAGTGATTTATCTTCATTATATTTAATGCCAAGTGTATAAAATAAATATTTGGTTGTGAATTAATACACTTGTTTTGATCAGTAAAGTGGAATACATGATGAAATATAAATTAAAACATAGGATCAAAATGAGGTGATGGTCATTGCACAATGACAATTCCAACTTCACATACATTTTCATTATTTCCCATTTTTGTCCTTCAGATATAATTATATTTCACCTGTTTTGCTTGCAGTTATACGCTATAATTGTTTGTCGTCATTAGGGTTTTTGTATTTAAGTTTCTCCTTGGGTCTTTGTTTTCATCGCCTTCTTTTTCTTCTTCTTCTTCAACCACCTCCTCCACCTATACTTTGTTTCTCATCCCTTCTTTTATTGATTGTTTTCATTAGCTCAGCCTTTCTCATATATATGGCAACACTATACTTCCGTGGCATTGATTTCTCTGAGTCAAGTATCTCTGGTGCATTTAATCTCTTCAATTTCGTTCTTTCAATTGTCTTTCTGTTTGTTTTCAGCCCTGATTGCATTTTACTTGTCTTTTGCTTAACGGAATTCCTTTTCTAAACTATTAATGGAAAATTTATTTGTGAAACCTATTGAAGAATCATAGAGATCAATCATGTTCTTGATTTGTGGTTTCTTCAGTTGCCTTTATATGGATATGAAACTTCTTGATCTGTGATGCTGTTGCTTTTATGATGAATAATTCTGATTTTAATTTAATTTTGAGAAGTAATAGTTATATGTCGTAAATTAACTATATAATGTTAAAAGTTCAATATTCATCTGAACTAGCACATTCTTTTGGGTGTTAGTTTAAATGTTATGCATGTTTTGATTTTATTGAGTAAAAAGTTTGATCAAAAATCTGTCGTGAGTTCCCATTGCATAACTGGGATGAAATGGAAGGAGCTTTGGAAACTGTATTAAATGATGCCTACTTCTCTCTAGCCACCTTTTCAGTGAAATAGCAGAAAGTGCCAAAAAGAGTTCATGCCAGATAGATGGAATTGATAGAAATGAGATTGTAATAAATCTAGTCCGGTTCTTGGTTTCTTCTATTATGATATGGATTAGACTTGCATTTACTTTTTGTAACTTTTACATTCACACACCAAATCCTTCTCAGGCATGGTGCATTCATATATTTGATATGGTTTTGACTAAACTGGCAAACTTAAATAGTATTTGAATGTTTAATACAGTTAGAATTGTTAATTACCAAGATCCTTGCTTGAAAACTTGAAATGTTTATAGATCTAAGGGTGATTACCTTTTTTATTCCACACGAATGAGCACTTTCATTCTTTTCCTTTTGGTGTTAGGTTGATGCATCTAAGTGAACTTAATATAATTTTTCCCCATAGAAGTTGATCTTGACATGCGGAAAAAGAGAACCTCATTTAGCATGGGAAGCTGTAGCAGAGACTTCTTATCTCATTTGGGATAACTAATTGATTTTTCTCTGGTTGCTGAGGAAATCTTTATGGCTGCATTTTCTCTTTTTATATGTTATCAGCAGTTATCTTACTAGCGATTTTGGCACACTTGATGCATATGCTTATTTACATATAAATGTAAAATTGGAGATGCTTATGGCCAGATTGGTTGTGTTGTTATTTTCATTCTCTGTGCATTTTAATATTGGTTTTCGTATAAATTGAAAATATGATTGGAGTAGTAGTATAGAAATCTTGAGAAAAAGTGAATTGAAAATGATATTTTTGTGTAACAATGTTAAATAAATTAGTATAATAATATTATTTAATTTATTGTGGGTCCTATGTCTTTTTATGTCTTATCAATTAAATGATGTTGGAATGCGAAACTATTATTAAATTTACCAGGCTCCATTATTTGGGAAGGATAGCCAAAAAAATTATTATTTAACTAGTTAGTGAATATTAATTATTTTTAAATTAGTAGGTATTTTAGGTCTAAAAGTGATAGTTATGGGTATGAGAACGATCGAATATAGGATAAGCCATCGTATTTTCTATTTTGGAATAGTATGAAATGGAAAATGTTATGTTCTCAATCATCGCTTGATTTATATCCCTATATATTTTTACAAAAGAAAAGAAATAATATAGGGTTTAGTGCGTCTACCTATGGCAGAATGTCGCTTGGCATCTCTTTGATTCCATATTAGTATAGATTCTGAACTATTGTGGCTGTTACGTAAGTTTTAGATTTAATTCTCTTCATGGTTATCTTTCGTTGCAGCATGAATAATTAAAGTAGCAATGGTTGAATTTCTATAATATGAGAGTAAACTGCAAAGTTTTTTTCTTTAGGTTTTCTTATTATTCATAGAACACAAATAGGTGCTTTCTGTTCCTGACCATTTGTTTGCTTTATGATTTCATTTCCGTGCAGCATTATTGGCTGAGATCAAAGAACTGAGTGAAAAGAATCAAAATGAAGACGAAATGGTCCTCTCGATGGGCGCTGCATATAAACAGCCAATCAGACCTCATATGGAACATGAGTATCCTGATCCAGACATCCAAGAAGATCTCTATCAGCTCATGAAATATTCTTGTGGAGAAGTTTGTACTCCTGAACAACGTGACAAAGTCATGAAGATTTGGACAACTTTCCTCGAGCCAGTGCTTGGTGTTCCTTCTCGTCCTCCCAGTGCAGAGGACAAAGAAGATGCTGTTCAGGCTGAGAATCATATAGCCAAAGTTGTGGACAAGAATCTTAGTCCTGTTGATGAACCTACTTACTGCAAACCATCAGAACTGTCCAAGAATAGAGATGATGACATTCCAACTGAACATTCCTGTTCCAGCCGAGTGCGGATGGCAAATGATATTTCTGGGGTTAGTAATGATGGTACTCCTGGTGCAGATAATGTCACTAGTAAGTGTGACACATTATGTAATGCTCCCCAATATGGAGTGATGCAGACTGATGCCAATATGATGTCTGCTAAGTCATGGGCTAGCCAACAATCTGGTCTCTTAGTGGAAGGTACTCCAGGTACTGCAATAGGAAAGAGCATCAATGAGGAAAATGCTTCAGCGAAGGGTAATCTTTATGGTACTTTATCTGTTATATTTGCCTTCCAGATTTTACTGTTGAACTTTTAGATAATTGGCGTTTTCTCCTCTTGTCAGGACTTGACAATGCCAATGCCGATTATGGGGTAGAGGCAATGCCTAATCAAGAGTCCCAGGTACATTTTGTTGAAATTCATTGGTTATTGTCTTAATGAGTTTGCCAATACTGTTAGTTTGTCATCATTATGTTTGGTCTAAGATGTGTCTTCCTTTAGGCTTTTTGAGTCTAGGCAAAATTTTGTATAAATGTACTTAAAATGAGACAAAGTTATGGTAACTCTGTCATGTTCACATTTGTTTTCAAGAAAGTTGCTTTGAGTTAATGCATGTCTATCAAGAAACGGGAACTTGCTAAAATATACTTATTTGGATTCGAATTACCTCCATTTGGGAACTAACTTGGTAAAAAGAAGAAGAAGGAGAGGAATTCCACTTTTTACCAACTAATTTTGCTTACAAAACTTTAATCACTGTGTCCTATAGACTTCAGCTCACCTTGGGCAGAATAGGCTATATGTACTTCTGAAATATGGAGAGTTTTTTAGGGGTGACACAAGGAAAACTTCTTTGTTTTGCATAGTCTACTTTCCTTTTCCATGTGACAAACCCTCCGTGAACCTGGAAGCGGGAAGCTGTGGGATATTGTTGCAACTCCTGAAATCAAGGCAGTTTTTCTGTTGAAGTCAAATGCCATTGAATGCGTTTATTCTAATATATTCTTTCCAACACTAATTGTAAGTTGTAACCTTAATTATTTAATAGTTGACTATTTTATTTTCACTGGCTCAGAAGCTTAGCTTCAAAGCTTCTGGTTTTTGCCTTACGCACACTTATGTTTTATGAAAAATGGGTATCTAGTTCTGCATTTGGGCTGTTTCTGAACCTATTCTCTATCACTTATTGTTTTCCTTTTCTCCCGTAATGCCTTTAAATGCTGCAGGATGGTGTTATTACAAAACCGACACCGGCTTCATCTTTAATTGACATGGTGCTTGAAGAGGTCAAAGCTCAGAATTTCTGTAGAGAAACTGGAGCTCGCACTAAAAGTCAACGAGAAGAGGGTGAATTATCTCCTAATAGAAATCTTGAAGGGTACAACTCTGCAGCAATTGGAAATACTGGTAGCAAAGCAGAGAATACTCCCAAAAGTGCTGCAAGTACTAGTGAAATTGGAGAAGAAATTGAGGAGGCAGGAGAAGAAACTGATGCTATCGCTGATGATGAAGGTGATGAAAGTGCCCACGGCTCATCAGACAGTGAGAATGCTTCTGATCATGCCGATGTCTCAGCAAGTGACTCTGCTAATGGGGAAGAATGTTCTCCTGAAGAGCCTGACGACGATGGAGACCATGATGAGAATGCTAACAAGGCTGAAAGTGAAGGAGAGGCAGATGATATGGCGGATGTCCTTGACACTGAAGGAACTATGCCATTTTCTGATCGTTTTCTACGCTCAGTTAAGCCTCTAACAATGAAACTCCCAACAGGATTACATGGCAAAGAGAAGAATTCTCAGATCTTTTATGGAAATGATTCCTTCTATTTGCTTTTCAGGCTACACCAGGTAAGGTGTATCTATGGTTGATGGCAACTACAGATGGGTTTATACTTTTAACATAATGTTTGGGGTTTCTAGTAATGTCATTAAATTCTATCTCCTAACTTATTATCCTCATTTAACAGATGTTGTATGAAAGAATGCAGAGCGCCAAGTTGCATTCTTCATCTCCCGAAAATAAGTGGAGGATTTTGAATGATGCTAATCCAACAGATCCGTATGCTAGGTAGTTTGTGTAGATGTTCTCGTTACTTCCTTTTTCTTGGGATGAAACTCATATAAACACTATCAATAAACTCGAATTCATGATCTGGAGCAGATTTAAGGATGCATTACACAGTTTGCTGAATGGGTCCTCTGATAATGCAAAGTTTGAGGATGAGTGCCGAGCTATTATTGGTGCTCAATCTTACATCCTTTTCACATTAGACAAGCTGATACATAAACTTGTCAAACAGGTCATTGCACAAGATTCTTCCATTTTTCTTTTCCTTTTCTCTAGTAGCTATTTATTGTTTTTGCAGTTTGGTGACTGAAAGATTTGTCCCCTTTTATTTTCCACAGCTACAAACAATTGCAAGCGAGGAGATGGACAACAAACTTCTCCAACTCTATGCATATGAAAGATCTAGAAATCCTGAAACATTTTCTGATGCAGGTTACCGTGAGAATGCCCGTTTTCTTCTTCCGGAAGATAACTTGTATCGAATAGAATGTGTGAGTTTTTTCTTGCTTTTGCTTTCTGCTTTTATTGTTGGAAATTTACAATTTGTTTGGTTTAAGGATTTTGTTAGGGAAAGAAAAAATTTAGGGAAAAGGAAAATAAAATTAGAGAAATATAATTTTTCAAATTTGTTTGGTTGTTTAAGAAAAACAAGAGGAAAGAAATGAAAAAACGAGAGGTGATGAAGGTGTTGAAGGAAAAGAGAGAGAGAGAGACATAAGCTTTTCTCTCATTTTCCTCACTATTTAGAGGGAAAATGAATTTTCTTCAATTCTATTATATTTTCCTTTAAGTTTTCTTTTCCTTACCATTTCCCTTATCAACCAAACATTCGAAATTATTTTTCTTAACATTTTCTTTTCTTTTCCTCATCAAAATCCTTGTAGCAAGCATAGTGTTGATGAATATTATGGTTCTATTGAAATTATTGGCCAAAATACAGTGTACAGACTAATATATGAATATGAACTGGAATTGCAGTTGCCTTGTCCAATGCGTTTGACCATACAGCTCATGAAAATTGAGCATGATAAACTTGAACCCACTGCTGTCTCCATGGACCCCGATTTTGCAACTTATTTGTATGATGAACTCCTCGCAGTTGTTCCTCAGAGAAAGGAAAAACCTGGGGTATTCTTGAAGAGGTATGATGTGACAAGCAAAGTTACTCTTGAACTGCAGATACTCCCCCCCCCCCCCCCCCCCCCGAGCGGCAGATACATTAACCTTGGCTTAATTTGCAGAAATATAAGAAAGTTTTCAACTGGAGATGAGATTGCTGATGCTTGCAAAGCCATGGAAGGACTTATAATTCATAATGGTGTGGAAATGAAGGTGAATTGCAATACATTTAAGGTAACTTCTGTGGAACTTCATGCTCTTCCACATTTGTAACAGTGCATATGAAAGCTATTCATGCAATCTAAATAGGCCTCAAATCTTTTGCTGACTTTTTTTTGCTGGGTACATCATAGGCTGCATATGTTTTAGACACAGAAGACTTCTTGTATCGGATAAGAAAAAGAAAGAAGAGTTATGCTTTGCAGAATGCTGCTTTCAATGGCGCTACCAATGGAACTTCCAACAGCTGTGCCAGGAGAGTGAAACGTTGCAAGTTGATGATCAGCTGATGCTGAACTTTTCCTGCAGCAGCATGGAGGTATGTATTGCAGTCTCATACCATACTTCATCGTCTGAAAAGGGTGTTTAGGTGAGTTTATAAAACTTTTCAAAATATTTTTTAACATGTGTTAGGATGTTATAAACACTTTAAAAGAAGTAAAGAATTTCTAATATATTTTTAAAATTTTAAAAAATTTCTTAAATTTCAATTATTTTAGTTACAAAATTGCTATTACTAATGTTTTATAATTTTATCTTTTCCGAACATTCCAAAAGCTTATTTTTTAACATAATCATCTTATAAGTTTCAAAACTAAAATATCTTATAACATATAGTAGCTTTTAAAATATTTAAAATAAGTTTCGTCAAACACCGTCTAAGCCACAAATGGCCGCTCATTAACATGCCTAGGTAGTTCTGGTGAAACCTATTTTGTATTACTTGTAGGTGCAGAAAAATAGTAGTTGGACTTGGACCCAGAAGTAGGCTAAACTTCCCTTCTGTGCTGTGGACCCAGAAGTAGACTAAACTTCAATTCTGTGCTGCTATGCGGGGCGCTCTTTTCCAGTATAAGAAAGGTGCCGTGAAAGGAGATAATCTTAACCCCTATGGTGTAGACTGAGTTATTTTCTAATGTAAAGTGGAGAGAATAAGTACCTTTCAGTAACTGTAGTAATTAATTAAGACCAACTCTTTTTATAATGCACTTTATGTGCTCTTTCCATATGTTTTATGGCATCCCGCAGTTTGTTAGGCTAACCATTTCTTTGCCTGTGATTCTGCAATGGGTTATGTTTTAATGCTTTTTTAAATTTGTTTCACTATAGTATGAAGTCCAAATATAGCCTTGTGGTTTTCTTGGAAAATATTACTGATTTGAATGAATTTTTATTCATCAATATATTTATCTATAAGATAATGTAACGAATTCTTGATAGGCGATTACTCATTCATTGTCTATGAGTTTGAGACATTTTAGAAGGATTAGCATATTATATAGTATTTATAATGTATCATTGTATATTTTGAAATTCAAGCTTTAATTCAAGTATCCAATGCAGATGCTTACTCTTAAAACTACCTTACATGTATAAATAGTAAAAGTATAAAAAATCCAAAACAAATATATGACTTTATCAACTCAAAATGATTTTTCTATCAAAAAATGCAAGTAGTTCATGCAATCAAGCATATATCCAAAATGAAACACAATTGAATTTGTCTAAATGATAAAATTGAGATTTTAAATTCTATAATTAGGAATGTAAATAAAATTAGACGATTCGCGAATAGTTCAAACTCGTTAGTCAAACAAGCTGAGTGAATTCAATAATATTCGACTTAAAAAGATCGCGAGTCCAAACAAGTCTTTTTATATTTTGTATATATAGTTATATATAATGAGGTTTATAAAAATGATGATGATGATGATGATGATTTGTTTGTTAACAAAATTTTTTGAAAAGTTTATAATTGTAAAATTTATTTTGATCCTGAATGAGCTCAAACTAATCTAAATTTATACGAGTTTGAGTTTATCCGAACTTATATGAATCGAGGTCTTCTGCTCCCTATGATAAGCCTTATTGAGGTCTTTTGAATCAAGCTCGATAAGGCTCGCTCGAGCCTTCTTCTATTCAACAAGCCGAACTTGAGCTTGCTATATTCGAGCTCGGCTCGACTCGTTTTGTTCACACCCTTAGGCTCGATAAGGCTTGCTCGAGCTTTCGTCTATTCAACAAGTCGAACTTGAGCTTGCTAGATTCGAGCTCAACTGGACTCGTCTCGTTTACACCCTTATCTATAATCATGTGGCTACTCCATGGTTTAAAAAATCGGACCGAAACGACCAGTCGGACTATCGATCGGCCGTCGAATCGGTTCGATTTTCTTATAAAATAAAAAAATTAAAAAAAAGGCCTTATTTTGTTAAAACCATTAAAACTTGTTGTTGGACTGTTCGAATCGGTGAACCGCTCACGGTTCAATTGAACCGGAGCGATTTTTTTCCCTTTAATTTTTAATGAAATTAATAAAAAAAATTTAATTTTTTTTGTCTAAGTACAAAGTTTTCAGGTTAAGGTACACCTCCATATCATATTTTAACTTTAGACTTGATATATTTAAATTGTGGTAATTTATAATATGAATTATGAAATTTGGATTGTGAAGTTAAGACAATATATTCATTTAAGTTTTTTATGTTTTATATTTTAGTATTTTATTAATTTTTAAGTAATATATATAATATAAATATATATTGCATAAGTATGACGTCACGGTTCAATTACGATCTGACCAATGGTTAAACCAGTAAATCGTGAACTAATAAGTTTTTCGGTTCAATGAACAGTCCGATTTTTCGAATATTGGGCTACTCGATAAAAAGCCTTAACGCTTGCGTTTTACATGTTTGACTGCATAACTTCAAAGCCGGAAGCAGAGGGCGAAAACTCCAAACTAGCAAAGGGTGCTTCTTCTATTTGTGGTTTTGAGTTCCTTGACTTTTGTTATAGTTTGTACCCCTAGGAAAGCAAGCGGGACGCGTGGTCTGTGGTCACGTGTTTCGCTGAGCTTGATTCTTTAGATTACCTTCGATTAACGTAATTCTTCATGCCCAAATAATAAGAGATTTTAAATTTTAAGTTTGATATGAATATCGATAATTATTCCACTTTGATAGCTTTGATTTAAAATTATACATTATATTCAATTAATTTTTAATTTATTTTAGCATATTAAAATAATGTAACCGATTGTTTCTCTAAAGAAAAAGAAAATATAAATATAATTTAGTTTAAAAAGAATGCCCTGCTATTAGTAGGCCAATCAGAGCCTGTGAACGACTTTACTTGATTGAGCATTTTCCCCCTTAAACGTATAGACAGTAATCGATTGATCCCGGCATTCCTTAGTTAAATTTCAACTTTTCCTACTAATATAACTGGAACACATGCTACTTTAATCTATGATTATTGATTCAGACGCAATCCATCAGCTTAAACAAATGAATATTCCACGCAACAAGTAAAATTCAGTGTACCTAAGTTATGCTACTAATGTAATTAGTATATTTTTTGCCGAATACTCCAAAATTCTGCATCCAATTTGTATAACACATACTGAAGGTAAACAGCCATATAAAACAAGAGTTTGAAAAATATATACAGTTGAAGAAACATATTAAAATTAAAAGTATAGTAGAAGGAGTGTGATCATTTTCAAATTTTAAATTAATCTTTCAATATTGCCTGTATATTGTGTCTGCATAACTTCCTCGGTGCACCTATGTATTTGAATGATTCCTATACAAATTCTATCTTATGATATATGAGAATTATGGTGGTTAATACCAGAGAATTAGGCAGATGCCTGGCAGTCAGATTTTCATCCTACTAACTCACTTATGGGTGGACGGTCCATGACGCTGGATGCTTTCACTGCATTGCTTTGCAGCAGTGGGTCAATATCAGGCAATTTAGGTACCTGCAAATCAGTTAAAAGTAACCCAGCACCCTATAATATGAACAAAAAAATTGGACAGGAGATGCGGGAAAATATAATCGGTACAGCAAAGAATTCTCGACAGTATAATGAGAAATATAACCTAGAAAGAAAAACAACTGGTGATAGAATAAGTGAGCATGCCTACCTGTGCTAGTAGATCAATTGTTCGCCGTAAGAGACGAGCTAAATCTCCTTCATCCATGGCACATTCCATCATAATCTCTCTCCAAGATAGGCCAGAAGCCCAGGCCTCAACCATGCCGGGGAATTGGCTATCCAGGCAGCAAGGAATCTATAAAACCATCAACATGCTTATTTCAATCTAAATTTAGCAATATGAGTGTTATATTATTATATATACTAGTTATTAACCTGTGCATTGCACCGGGCGATTAGTTTAAAATTTTATTTTCTTTATTTTAGTTATAATTTAGATATTAACATTTTTTATAAAATATTATAAATATAACACTTAAAAAATTAAAATTTTTATTGAATATAGTATAATTGAAGATATAAATGAGACATAATAATATTTTATATGAATATAATTTATGTACATCAAATTAAATCTCATGTATTAATCTATTTCTACACAGAAATTAATAACTAAATGTTAAATGACTATATAAATCCAATAAATTATTTATATTATTATATATATTCCCAAATCCCTATCACTTACCTGCACCCCATGCTTTTCCTGGATTAGTAAAAGTGAGCTCCTCTGTTCTTCCAGAAAGGCAATTACATTCATAACAGTGGTGGAAGCTTCATATATATAACTGCCAGAAAACAACACAAACAAGTGCTTAGTATCTACCCTTGGTGGTTGATGGAGTATTTATTTTACTTCAGATGCTTTTTTCATCTGACATGAGCAGTATGCAAGTTAAAGGTTGTTATAAAGCAATACAACTCTTAGTAGGTGGCACTTCGACTTCAGAACAAATCTTACTTTACTATTTACGCAACATAGAAAAATCAATAATGCCCATAACAGTTTACCAACAGAAAAGAAGAATTACTGAATGAAAGAAATAACTGGATGTACCTATTGTTTTTCCAAGGTCGGAGTTTAATTCCCTCAGAAACTAGACTTCCACAAACAGCAGCAAGCTGTGCAGGCTTCAAATCTAGGAGAATTTTATTTCGAAAAACCATTGCTAACCAGAGTTCATTCTCTCCTCGAATTGCAGCAGCAGTTTCCCCCAGGGGAAATATAATATATGAATTGATATCCAGTGCTCTAATTTCATGTATGACATTGCTGATCTGGAAGACATTAGAAATTAGTTGGCATCAAAAAACTATGTTTTCAGGTTGTGTGAATCTCAAATGAGAATTTGTTTAAATGCCCAGTAACAGCACTGCTCACAACAATTTGTTTCATCTAATACACAAACTGCTATAAATTTCAAAGTATGCATAATCATGAGCAAACCCATTTCCAAGCCTACTGCAGATGGGAGGATTTCGTTCTTTGCAACACATAGTGGGGACACCCAGTCTACTTATTGTGAAGTGAAAAGAAATTTCACACCTACACATACATACATATGCATGCATATACATATATTCAACAGAGAATGTACAGGAACTGGGAAATGTATTAATTCATATAACAAAACTAATAGGCAGAAATCCTGACAGTAGTAGTAACTCCCACTAAAAGGCAACCGAAGGAAATGATCCCTTGGGTGTTAAACTCAATTCTCTTTTGCCACACCCAAAAGAGAATTTGTCTTCATGCTTGGAAAACTTTGAAATATTGGTACATCATATAAAATAGTGCACAGAACTGCAACAAAAAGATAATTCTTGGTAGAGATGATCATTATATCAACTTCACCTAAACCACTAAACCGACGTTTCGAAAGAATGTTTTGAGCATCACATACCCTATTTGCTCATTTACAGTAATGAACATCCCAAAACTGGTAGGCAGGGGTGGGTGGGTGTGGGGGTGGGTGTCTGTCTGTCTGTAATTACCTGCAGAAACTCCTTCCAGCCAGATGGTTCGATCTGTTCTATACGAGTGATCAAACGCCGTGATCTAGCCTTCAATCTCCGTATCTTCTCTTCGGTAAACTTAGCAACATCTATAATCTTCTTATATTCTCTAAAGCCTTCGGTACGAGCTATCGTCTTCTTCAAACGTGAAACTTTGTTTCTTTGGTCCTTGTAGCATTCTACAGCATTTTGGTATGCTTCAGAGAAATCTAAAACCTAACAACAGAACAGAGAATCAGTTGTCAACTTTAAACTAATGAGAGACTGAAACTATAACATAAACAAAAGTAACCATTGGATTAATTGAGGTTCTCAAACTTCAATCACAACTTAGCAAAAATTCAGTTGCTATTTAATGGGATATGCTTGCAAAGTAATATATAACTAGTGTGAAATTGTACTCCAATCTCATATCTTGTTCCATAATGAACTGTGAACAGTGAGATAGGAGGGAGGGCAGGAGGAGGGTGATAGAAAGAGAAGAGGGGAAATGAATGGAAATGAAAAATGAAAATGAAATAAAACCAAATGGGCACATTTATCTCCAAACAATACCCACCCACCCACCTGCGAGGGGGAGGTGGTGGAGTTGTTATGATATTACCTCATCATCTTCAGAAAGACTACTCAAGACTGGCACATTTAAACTCCAAGACCATGTCTCAAGAGATCCTTCCATGCACCAAAGACCACCCAGTTCTGATTCTGCAACCTTCTGCCACTGCATCTCTTCCTTATCAAGAAGAGTTGTCATTATTTCACGAGGCAAAGCATCACCCAGAGCCAGGGCAACATTGGGAAAGCCAGTTTTATAGACTGTTTTGATCCACTTCTCTGTGAAAAGGTACCAAGAGTTATCTGAACCGAGAGCCACGTGGTAAGATGGTTTGGCAGCATGTTCAGACTCAGTATCACTTGAAAAAATTTCCTTATTTAGAGCAAAAGAATCAGATTCACGAACCTGTAAGGTGATGCAAAAACATATCAAAAAAGAGATCTCAACAAAGAGAATGAAATGTGAGGAAACATGCAACCCAAACATTCTGCAACAACTTAATACACTTTTTCTCTAAAAATTGGAGTACCAGTATGGACACTGATACCCCGAGCCTCAGTACATTACACCTTCAGGTAAAAATGCATGCTTCATTACAAAAGATAATACTACATGTTTGGACCCAAATTAACAGTGTGATATTTTCATCAGCCAAGAAACCTTTTGAAGGCGATGGTATCAACCAGTGGGAGAAATATTAAAGGTAATGCTAGTGGATACTAGCCAACCGTGAAGAAGCAGTCACAGGCATGATATGCAATGTCTTTCTGTAATTGCATGCACTCAGAGGATATAGGATTTCTGCAACTAAACAATATGTGGAGCAACATGCGTTTTTGTTATTTGAGGGATAAAGAATTTTTCCAAATTACCAAGAAGGGAGGTGGAAGGGTTAGCAGGTCAAACTTACCATACTTTTCACTTTTGAAGTTTTCAAAGAATCAACCTTCCCCAAATAAACAGCAGGGATTTGATGTTGAACACCATCTGAATCAGTATGCTGCAGACACATAAAAGGTAAATGCCCATTTCCAAGCTCCTCTAGTAAAGGCTTCAAAGAAGAAACTCTCTCGAGTTCCATCCTTCTCCGAAGTTCAGTCCGAAGACGTTTTTCTGTCTGAGAAGAAAAGGTGACAATTTTAATTAGATCATGCAGAATGAGGATACATATTCTAAATTACTGCATTGCACAGTAGTTTTCAACCCAGGAAAATAATGAGCAAGTGGGATACCCTTAATTCTTCCTGAAGATCAGCAATCTCCTTGTAAGCTGATTGTGACAATAGTTTCTGAGTCTTTTTATCAATAGCTTCATCAGTAATTTCTGAAGCCAGCATCTGTATCTCATTCTGTATTCTAGTAAGCTCCTCCTTTGCAGCAAGCATGACGTTGCTCCCTACATAATTTCCAAAACTTTGTTCAACTAACTTCCGTGCTTCTTCCAATGTCCGCCCAGAGCGTGAAACATTCAAGTCATCTGAGCCAGGTGAGCTCCGTGTAACTTTTGCCCCCTGCATGAGATTATGTATGATTGGTAAAATCAAGAAAACTACACTCAGGAGCAGAAGAATCAAGACCATACCGCAAGTAGATTAAGCACCATCCCATATGAAGCTGTAAACTGTGACACAAGAGGTTCAAGTCCAGAGAAGAGAACTTTGCAGCACTCTTCAGCCCCTTCATATGGAGTCTGAACAAGAACAACATGACCCCTTTCATCAATGCCCCTCCGTCCAGCACGTCCTGCCATTTGCAGTAGTTCATTCGAATTTAAAAGAGTTCGGCCACTTTCAGTCCTTTTGCTAAGAGATGAAATAACCGCCGTCCTTGCAGGCATGTTAATTCCAGCAGCAAGAGTTTCTGTGGCAAAAACAACCTTCACAAGTCCCTTTTGAAAAAGCTCTTCAATGAATGATTTCCAGAGGGGAAGACAACCAGCATGATGTGCAGCAACACCTCGAAGAAGACCTTTTGCAGAGGATTCCCTCACAGCATCAGGATATTGAACACGAAACCTCTTCAGGGCCAACTCTACTTCAGTTATTTCACATTCATCTAATAGATTGTAGTCTTCAAGATACTGAACAGCTGCATCACAACCTTTTCTGCTAAAGATGAACCAGACTGCTGGAAGCATATCCCTTGATTTAAGATGCCACAACGTGTCTATAACTTGAGGAACCTATGACAGTAAAATCACAAAACGCAAACTGAAAATGATATGTCATCCAGATGAAGTTTCAATTGAAAGATCAATTAAGCATCAATTGGTACCTGTGAACGACGAATATAATTAATGTCATTCTTTGAAAGTTTAGGCTCGTCAAACAGCTGTTTTCTTGATTTCCTTCTTCTAGACCCCTCATCCTTTAGATTAGTTCCTGATGAATCAAGCTGTAACTGGTTGAGAGACAGCCTCCTGTTTCAGTGAAAACAAGTACAGAAGGTTGAGTGCCGCAATGTTTCCACGGGTGTATGACAAAAAAATTCTATCCAAGCAATTATTAAACAACTATAAGAATGCATGGAGTGCATCCGACCAGAGGTGGTCAATAAATTAACATTTAACATTGACTTATATTAACATGTTGATCCAAATATAGGAAATATCCTAACTAAGACTATTTTGGAATATCTATTTTCCCGGACTGAAGAGAAAAGAAATGGAAAATATTGAAGAACTACTTTCTGAAAGCGTGCACCAGGAAGCTAGCTACTTGAATAGGGTCTTTAAAGTCTTGAGGCACAATAATTACTACACAAATTTTGATACAGTCCTGTACAAAAAGCTAACTTTGTTCAATAAAGAAAGCATCCCAAGAACATAAAAAATGGCATGGAAAAAAAGGAAAATAATTTGAAAATAATGGAACAATCTTTGAAATAAAAATGTCACCAATACTTAAGTTCACTGACTCAAAGCTCAATCAAAACCACAATGGACAGCATTTTGAAATTCATTGTGAGAATCAACTGCGCCAAAAGCACCACAAATGCAGGTTCCAAATACTTGCCTTATCTAACAATTAGATACACTTCCAAGCCTCTCTATCATGAAATGATGGAAGATCTGGCCAAAGAATGTCAGAGCCATGTAGACTGGCCCCATGGTCCAACCTTTACAAGTAAAATTTGTTCCATCCAAATACAAAAGGAGAACAAACGCTAAGCATACTAGTTCAATATCAAAAGAGCCAATCCAATGATAGAAGATCACCTGTTCATGCCAGTGCCTTTCTTATCAAGAAGTGGTAATAGTGCTGTCTTTGTCGAAAAGTGCCAAGTCAAGGGAACCGGACGCTTGGATGATGTTACTAACTCTGTTTTTCCATGAATCTTGAACCACCACAAAGGAACAGAGGGTTAGAAACAAAAATAAAGCAAGAGATAGAAAGAAATGGATAAAAGGAATGAATGCCTATTTTTCACTTGAATAATTCTGAAAAGCATCCATTGCAGATAAACAATGAAAACACAATAGCAGAAGTGCCAGATTAGATACTCATGCAGGACCACTTTTCCTGCCTGATATAACAAATATCAATTGGTTACCAAGATCAAAAAAGTGCAAAATGGTATCACCTTTCCCTAAAGGGATATGATGAAGTAAGAGAGAAAAAAATATTTATTCAGATAAAGATGATACACAATGATTTTTTAGGTATCGGGCTTTTAATCAAAATTGAGATCTAAGGCATTCAACATCTATACCAAGATATTGAAGAATTTCAATTTATAAAAATTCCAATTACTTCTAAAAAGTACCGTGTTATGCATTATCAAGCACAAAAATTGCATGGCAGGCCAAGAGTCGCAACAGTACCTGACCAATCCAACCTGCCAACTCATCTGGGTTCGCCACAGTTGCCGACAGGCAGATAAGTTGCACTTCTTTAGGGCAATAAATTACCTAGATAAGCACCAATTAAGAACATATGCAAATGCTTGATTTTTCAATTTCTGTAGGTCTGAAAACTACTCACAATCTCTTCCCAGACTGTACCCCGAGATATGTCACTCAAGTAATGCACTTCATCCAAAACAATCACGTCCACATGGGAAAGTGCACTTTCAGAGGAAGCCATTCCAACACTAAATCACAAACTTAGCCATTAGAAAAAAGAAACAGAAATAAAGTCTCGGTTCATGTAAAGGTACAAACACCAAAGCAATAAAACTTGACTGGATACCAAATACTGTGAAAAGACTAAAGACAATTTAATAACACAGAGATTTATTTAAAAGAGTTACTGGGTAACATGCAGAAAATAATTCAGAATAAAATTATAAGACAACATGATAATTCTCCCAAGGTTAATGAGTAAGCTATGGGCCAACCGGTATCACCAACATACAAGAACAATTTTGTAATTATGCAAACTTTCCTGCTCTACTCTCAGTTGCACAAGGAATTTGATAACCAACAAAAGATCAAATAAAAGAAGCATCAAATTGTATGATTACCTCTGATACAACATGTTACGCAAAATCTCTGTGGTCATTATCAAAATTTGAGCATCTTTATTAACAGCAGAATCTCCAGTAAGAAGCCCAACATTACCATCACCAAATGTCTCACTGTGAAAGAATGCAAAACAATTGAAATTAGTAATCCTCAAAGTTTTATCAGGGACAATTAAAATGGAACCGACATTCCTTACCGGAAATCGCGGAACTTCTGATTGGACAAAGCTTTGAGAGGAGTAGTGTAAAATAATCTCCTTCCTCGGGCTACAGTAGCAACAGCTGCAGCTTCAGCAATCAAGGTTTTGCCACTACTAGTTGGTGCAGAAACTACAACTGAAGAACCTCTTAAGAATGCCTGAATTGCCAGCCGCTACAAAAGCAAAGAGAGAAACTTCACTTATATAATACATACATATAAATTCGAACAGAGGTGTAATAGAAATTCAGTCCATGATTTACAGATAAAGTAACCTCATCAATACCTGAATGTTGTCGTACATTAATTTTTATGATGTACTTTACCCCTATCCTCCAATTCATCCAATAAATTCCATCTGTAGCATATTGTAACTTTCCTTTTCGGCGGCCTACTTGCTCCACCGGACCAAACTTTCTTCATAGGCTCACAGAACAGTTGATTATATGTACATGCATTAGTAATTCAGCATTGGCCATAAAGGCCAACTGCTCCAGATCAAGGAGTAAAACTGATATCTTTATATTACATGGATATCTCCCCCCAAAACTACATATTGAGGCAAATGTGGATGACCTATGTGGGCTGGGGTTGTATTGAAAAGGCAGAATTTGCATAGTATTTAAAATTTAATCAAAAAGAGATCCAATTCATTAGTTTCATTACCTATATTTGTTACATCACAAACTTCAACTACTATCACATCCTTATAATCAATACTCATAAACAAAATACAGCTACAGTTCTGCATAACTATAAAACCAGAACCACTAATCCATCTGTAAACAAATTTAGGTGCTTGCTTGCAGACATCTACTTGTACTGGGATCTGGTATTACATATTGAAGGCAAGTACTAAGGAAAATCAAAATCAATGAAAGCTGATTCCCGTCACGTTTTCCTTTCAGACAGAGTGAGGACCAAATTGTAACAAAAAAATGAATTTAGTTGGAAAGCACGAAAAAGGCAGTGTAAATAAATGTATTAATTATTTATGTTCCTCATAATGATATATACAGTTATACAGAAGTATTTTCATTAGCATTTTCCTTTCCCTGAAAAGCCATTAGCCATAGGAAAAAATTTCTTTACTATTGTCCTCACTAAACTACAAGGTCCAAACTCCAGAGCTAGCCTTAAGCATTTGGGCAAACACATAATTTGCTTTGCTAATGAAACAAAAGAACCCCAATATATATGGCTACTATGCCTTATGCCAGCGTAGTCATGCTCAACCACGACAAGAAGCATTCATGTTCGAAGTTTACACAGAATCATAAGTGCAATTCAAATAGCAAAATTCAAAAGAAAAAAGAACCTGAAATTTATCGATTCTGAAGTTGTAAATCGAGGCCAGCTCCTCGACATCAATGATCTCCTCACCAAACTCCCGCACTTCATTCCTAATCCTCTCCACTCTCTGCCACTTCAACTCCTCATATCTCGACTCAACACCAATGTTTTCACCAATACCGCCACTGTCCTCTGAAACGCCGTCGTATTCTTCATCTTCGTCTTCTTCACTGACTTCCCCAATGTCAGCGTGAACAACGTCGTACTCTTCGGCCGCCTCATCCTCGTCGTCCTCCTCATCTGACTCTGCTTCGTTTTCATCGTCGGAGAGTTGAAGAGACGATTCGACGGGGAAATTTGAGTTTGGAAACTTGTAGGGAGCTTTGAGGCGACAGTTGTTCTGGGAGTAGAAGAATTGCAGATGCTGGAAATGGTGAGAAGGTTTGAGCAGCGGAAATGGAGAGAGTTTGTTGATACTGTTTACTGCGAAGGGAGAATGAGAAAGAGAGGAGAGAGTAGAGAATGCGGACATGGCGGGAGAGGATTTGTTTTTTTTCTGTTAATGGAGATATTTTGTAGTACGAAGATAATTTGAGGGTGGTATTCAATTTGGCATATGAATGTTTGTGATAATACAAAATTGACCCTTGAAGACTAAGTAACAATGGTGATGCTTTAGAAATACACTTAAGTTGAAATGTGTTTTAGTGTAAGAGTTAGTTTACAAACCGTACATAGAAAGAAATTCCAATATTTGGAAGAAAGAGATGGTCATTTTAAATAAATTTGTCATACAACTTCAACATTTTTGAAAAAAAAAAAAATTAGGCTAATTAAGTCCACAAATGTGGACGTTGATTCTTAAGAAATGTATCAAATATTGAAAAAAAAATTATACTCAAATAGGGTTCCCGATTCTGCTTTTAAGATCCGTCTTCAATACGAGAGACTAAAATAAGAGACAAGATAAATAGAAGTGAGTGTTTTTACTACTCATGTACCAAATAAATATGCTATTAACTCAATGTTTCAAATAATTTTGTGCAGGATTAAGATAAATTTGTTATAGGAGATTGAGGTGGATGATTTATAATAGGACTCATATCTTAGAGAGGACCTTTGTGAATTTCTAGAGCTTATAAATCTTTTTTCTTTGTGTTATATATACATATATATATATTTATTTAAATGGAAGCCAGAGCCCGTAAATTGATTAACAATAGGTCTAATGGTCTTTTAGTTTTGTTGATCACTTGAGCTTGGCATATGGTACGTTAAGGCCATGTTTACTTTCTAGGTAGGGTTGTTAATGAGTTGAATTCAAATCAGATTATATTGTATCCAAGTTCGAATCTGAAATTAATATGTCATATTCAAATTCGATTCAAAATTTTATCAGATATGTAGTTGGTATAACCATATCTAGATCTAAATAAAAGTTGGATATTTAAAAAAATTCAAATTCGAATAATTCAAAAATCATCATATATTTATTATTTTTCTGAAAATTTAGTAGAATCTAAATTCAAAACAGTCATTCTTAAAAAAAAAATACACAATAGATTAATGAATAAATTTTCAAGTCTATTGATCAGGGCTTGTTCTCCTATATTTTAGGGAAATTTTTTCCAACTCCCAAAACAATTTCAAAATGCATGCACATTCTGCAATCATTCATTCATTCTCCCAAAATACTATAATTTTTTACCCAAAAAACCCCAAACAATTCATCCAAAAAAACCCTACACCCTAAAAGGTACACCTAGTCTTTCATTTTCCCACTCCATCTTTCACATCACTCATTCATTTATCATTATCTCATTTCACTCATATACATATACATATACATATACATATATTTACATATATGAAAATATTAAAATTTTACTACTTAAAAAATTCTAAAACTTATGTTTACAAATTTAATTAAAATAATCCTCGAGAAAATTAATTAAATTTAATAGATAATTTATTTGCTAAATAACATATTAAATTAATTAAATTACTTATTAATTAAATAATGTATTAGTTATATTAATATTTAATAAATAATTTAAAATATTTTATTTTGATATAGTAAATAAATTAATCTTTTTTAAAAATTAATCTTCATTAAATATTAATATTCACATTTATTTAAAATTATTATAAAAAATTAAATATAGTGTGATATTTATTTAATAATCTATTAAATTTAATAAATTAATATTAAAATAATAAAAAAATTATCAAGAAAATTAATAAAAATTAAGTAAAGTTTTTTTGATAGTTACTAAGTAGTTTATTTATATATAATATATTAATTAAATAATGAGTTAAAGTAAATAAATAACTTATTAAATTAATTAAATTTATTTATTTAATTATTTAAATAACTTATTGTGTATATATTAATTATGTTTCATATTTCACGTATAATTGAATATTACACTTATTTATTTAATAAATAATTTAAGATGATTTAGTTTCATATAATATAAAATTATTTATTTTTCTATATATATATTTTATTTTATTTAAATAAATAACTAAGTTTTATTTATACATAAATTGTAAATAATAAATAGTTAAATAATTATATTTTAAGAATAAACAATAATTAGTTTATAATTAATGCAAAATAATTTAAAAAATTTATATAAGTTGACATCAACAATTATGATATTAGCCAATTTTTTATAATTAAGATATAATTATAAATTCATAAATAATTAATATTTATTAATAAATTCATAAAATATAAATTTTAAAATAAAGCATCAATTGAATTAATTATATATCATTTTATTACAACAATATATCAATCATTATATACACACACACACACACCCCATCCAACTATAATTACATACATATATAATATATTATATAAAAAAATTACTTTTACCTTACAAACCCAACAAAAAAGTAATTGATTTGATATCAACAGTAAAGTTTGTCTCCTTCCAAAACATAAAGAAACAAACAACTCATTTTCAATTCATTTTCCATATTTTCTCAAAACAAAAAGAAACGCTTGGCACATTCTTCAAATTTTCTCCCAAAAACTCATTCTCCCAAAAAAAAATTCTAGAAAATGGCCAAAACATAAGAGAACAAGCCCTTAAAAGCAATAATAGAATTTAACTTAAATTACATTATTCACCAGATCATTGCATTTTAGGTATGTTGCTAATAATAGTACTTATTTGGTATTATAAATACATAGTTATACTTTATTTTTCAACCAACTAATTATAAACTCAAAGTTTTATAAAAAAGAAACTCGTTTTTCTTGCCATATCATGGCATTCGACTCTTACTCATTATTCTTCTAGCATCATTTTCTATTATAAAAAATAGAGAAACAAATGATGTAATTATGATGTAAATAAGCTCAAAATCTAACAATTTATAGAAAGTACCTAATTTGATATGTCGCATAGAAGTTCATTACTCCCTTCGTCGAAATATCCACTTTGGCATTGCTATAGGACCCTGTGTATGCATATGTATAATACTATACATGTATAATACTAAATATATTCGGATTTGAGTTATTAATGGATCGGATCGAACCATATCCATATTTGCTCCATTTATTTCAGATCACAAACTTTTTTAATCAAATTATATCCGTTGAATCTTTAATCGGTTAAATATCATAAATAATCGGATCGAATTCAAATTAGAATACGCTCCATTGATAGCCCTATTTCTAGGATAAATGAGGATGAAGCCCATAATCCCTTACCATCTTTTGTTTACTTTTTACTCAACATACAAATTTGTAATTATTTTTGTCTCTTTTATTTTGATTTATCAAGTAAAGATTTGCGGTATTTACTTTGAGGATCTTAGTTTGAAGAAGAGTTATCATTCTTTCCGTTGATTAAATCGTAGAGTTTAATAAGGACTGTTACAAATTGAGTTGGTTTTTGACCCTTTGTTCAATAAACATTCATATTTGAATGAATATCACATATATTTAGATGGAATTATAGTTTTTTTGGGGTCAAAAGATATATCACATATATTTAGATGGAATTATAGTTTTTTTTGGGTAAAAAATCTTTTGACCCCCCACTGTTATATGAAATAGACAGTTTACCTCCCTGTGAAAAAAGAAAAAAAAAAAAAAAAGAGTGAAACGCCCCCTTATGTTTTAAAATTTGGATAACTGACCCATTCTATTTATTTGAGTTGAATTTTCTATTGAAATGATGAAAATAGCCTCATATATATATAAAATTACTTTATATCCTTATGTTTTTCTTTTTTTTTTATTTAATCTAAATTAAATAATTTTATTTTTATAAAATACATAAGGTATTTATATAAATTAAATACTATTTACTATTTATAAAATTATATATACATACATGTATACAAAATAATCAAAACTAAATAATTTATTATTTATAAAATTATATTTACATACATATATATATAAAATTATATAAATACATATATATAATTATTTATAATGTTCTATATACATATATAAAATATATATTTTTTCTTTTATTTAATCTAAAATTAAATAATTTTATATTTATGAAATATATAACATACTTGTATAAATCAAATACTATTTAATATTTATAAAATTATATATTTAATTATCAAAACTAAATAATTTCATATTTATAAAATATATAACATATTTATATAAATCAAATTACTATATAATATTTATAACATATATATATTCATACATATATATATATATAATATATACATAACACCCCCACCCCCAAACCCAGACAACAAGCTGCCATGGCAGCTTGAAGTCAAGTTTTTAGTTTTTTTATTTTATTTTATTATTATTATTTTATTTTATTTTTTTAACGTGATGGCCGGCTAGATTCGGTTGGCTCCTTCCCCACCCCCTCCCCAGCAACCTGCTGCCATGGGAAGCCAAGTTTTCTTTCTTCTTCTTCTTTTTTTTTTTTTTTTCAAAACACAATGGCTGCTGGGGACTGCGACCGCTGGCTGGCCAGCATGGATGCCATGGCAGCCTCTATATATATATATATATTATATTATAATACTATATTATATTTGTAATATATATTACATAATATGAAAAAATATATTATAATATATATAATATGTTGTATATATATGTATATAAATGTATAAATATTTTATATATTTTTTTTTATAAATATTAAGTGTTATTCAATGTGGACCGTTTATTTAAACAAGAAGATCCAACGGTTGATGTAATAAGGGCATAATAGTCATTTCATATATAAAAAATCAAAACCACTCGCATAGAATGATGCGTGCTATACACTTATGGTCTCAGAGGGAATTTTCACTCATTTTTAAAAATATAAAACGGTATTTCAACCTTTTTTTTTTTTTTACAAGGGGTAAATCACCAAAATCATTTTTTCGAGGGACCTAAAAATACATTTTCCCTTTTTTTTTTTTGTTATAGAACTCTTTCTTCTGTAGGGAATCTATCCACATATAAATGGATAACACTTCTTGTGGATCATAAGTTTTCCTTATAGGGAGTAATCACCTATATTTAGGTGGATTATTTTTCATTGTACTGGAGGTTCTTGTTCATATTGAATGCACAACTTGAGTATTTACTTTTGCATACTCTCCCCACTCTCTCAATTTTTTCTTGAACATCATCAAATTGTCTATGATGGTTTAAGGTGTATAAACTTGTAGAGGCTCTAGTGGCAACCCACAAGACGAATAGAGATTGATAGAAAGTTGTTCGAGGTTAAATGATCTAAAATTTGTATGCTTCAAGACTTGTAGGTGAGCTCCGATTCAATGTGGTACTCTTCCGCTAAGCAAAAAATAATAATAAACCATCTATTTTAGTATTATTTTATGTAAATATTAATTATTTATGTGTATTATTTCCATCATACTATTATATATTTTGTTATCATTTTCACTTTTATCAACTACCATTTTCTATGTGGTGTTGTTGGACAAACTTTGAAGAGGGTGATAAAGTTAGCAAAATGAAAGGATATATTTTAATTAGGGATGCAGACGAGCCAAACTTTGATCATTTTTTTTCAGGCTTGAGCTCGAATCAAATGAATTGAGTTCGAGCTCGGCTCGGACTCGAGCTTGAAAAGTTAAATTATTTTATTAAAAAATTTAAAAATTATTATATTTAAAATTAGCTATAGACTCAAGTTCGAAAAGTTAAATTATTTTATATATTTTTTAAAATTAATATATTTTATTATATTTTTATATATAAATATATTTTTTAAATAAAAAATATAGGCTCGCCAACTTGCGAACAATAATTATTTGGCTCGAGCTGGAACACTTTTTGAGTTAACTCGTCAAGCTCGCGAGCTAGCTCAGTTCGTTTGCATCCCTAATTTTAATTCCTAAACTTCTATCAAATTTCTTAGTTAAGTTCTTGTTTATTGAATTAACCAACCACATATGTCACAAATTGGTAGCCAATTGTATTTATCTACACGTATTTTCCTCTACGGTCCCTCGATAAAATCGTAGAAAATATTTAGCTCGTGAAGATCTAAACGTGCAATTTTTTTTACTACCAAAATTTAGCCTACTTTCGACCTGGAACTTTAAAGTTTAAATGCTAAGTGCCAACATTTAATAAAGATTTAGGACCAACATTGGTTCGTACCTTATTGGCTATTTCAAGTCCCCACAAAAGAAGTAGGTACGATAATAATTAATACACATAATTTGTTTAAGGTCTTTTTGTGAACCTAAAGAGTAAAAGCTTCAATCAAGTTGATGGGCTTGAAATAGAGTCACGGAATGTTTATAATTGCTTTAGGGTTTAGAAGTCATTATCTCCATATTTATTTGTTAACCCATATTCATACCACTAATTCTTATTTGCAAAAAGATTTTGAATTTTGATTCCAGTTATAAGTTGGTGCTTTTTTTAAATTGCAAAATTTTAAATTGTATTTTAAAATAATATTTGTGAAATTAAATATTCTATGTTCTATGACGATAAATTTATTGTGATGATGAAAGAACTCGTACTACAACAAATTTAAATATTATCTACGAGGAATAAGAAGTGCTTTAATAATAAATTAAAAAAATAAAAAAATATCGAGTTAATTGATTTAATGGTATCACCCATGTAAATGTGAGGTTCGAGATCAATACATATGCACACCGAAATCTACTAAGTTCGAACCAAAGTTTGAATCTTAATAAATCATTGGTGCGTGTATGTATGGGTTAAAAGAAAAAAACAATAAATTTAAAAATCTCTAAAATTGATGTAGAGGATAGAGGGAATTTTGGTTGAAGTAATCTTTTGATGAAAAACTTTCTATACATGAGAAATATTTAATGTTTATTGTATAGATAATAAGTTTTATCTTTTAAATCTTTTTTTTAGATAAACATTATATTGCTTATTGTTTCAAATTTTACATTACTTTTAAGGGAGTTAGGTGTTATCTTATATTATCATTTAGAGTTAGATATTTTAGAGATAAGAATGAATTTATTGTGTTCTTAAAGAATTTGGGCTTTTGAGAGGCCTATATAAATAGGCTCATATATGTAGTTTATAACACACAATTGACCAATGAGAGTATTTGATTTTCTCTTTATGAGGAAGATTTTTACTTTGTTTTAAAACTTGTCGTGGATAAGCCCCCTTTATTCAAATTATTCATGCAATAACTTGTCTTCCCCCCCCCCCCCCCCAAAAAAAAACATTAATCTCATATCTAAACATTAATCTACGCTCATTGATGAGACGGCGACATAGAGAGAGTATACCCTAAATACTCGATTGACTGGATGGCAGAAGAGGATCTAAGATGTGCAGAAAAGCTAGAAGGAAATAGATCTAGTTCTTCCAAACCAACACTAACTATCAAGCCGCCTAACCACTTTTACCTTTCATGGAAAGTGTTCTGCTCGTTCTGATTCTCGTTACACTCGTTCTTTCCTCTCTCAACTAGATTTGACTAGTTGGGAGGAATGAATACACACTTAGACCTTGCGGCGTCTGACTTTCCTGTTTTACAGCTTCACTCAACCACTTTTTGATTCACCAGCTAACTTTGTTAATTCATTGAGGTAGGCTCTATAAGACATATGATAGATAGATGTTGGGTAGAGTAGGATATCCGTCTTGTCTTATAAAGTAGATAGACTGCCTTTACCGCTAGTGCTCTTTCATTGACTGATTGAGCTTAGACCAATTCATCACCATCTTGCCCACTTCCAATTGATGACTAGCTATTATATAAGTGACAGGTGCACGATCGACTTTGCACCTTCCATTCTTCGGTCCTTCATCTATCGCGTTGATGCCCGACCTCTTCCAAAGACGCAATCTCGCCCTTTTCTTTTGATTTCTCATGACCAACGAAGAGAATTGACAAAACGAGAATGAGACCAACTTACTAGAATTCCTCATTCCTCTCGTGCATAGGAATTTAGACCACCTACGTGCTGGTAAACGAAAACCACCTCGACCGGATCAAAGTAAACAACAATGTCGAATCAGGCCGCCCCTTGCCTTGAAAGAATTCACACGCGGCCGCCAGCTTTCCCAAAATAAAGGGAGATCCGCTGCTTACTGCTCACGGAAACATCCGACCTATACGTCGTTCGCGTATCTTTCTGATCTCCTTTCCTTCTATTCATCAGATTTTTTGCTTTGATGACCAATTCAAGGCCATTAAGGATGGGGTTGATGGTGGTTAGCTAAAAAGGGGGGAGAGAGGAGAGCCTCAAAATGTTAGACCAAGGCTAACACAACCGAATTGGTTGAGGAAAAGGAAACCCCTGCGACCAAGCACTCCCGCCCCCAAAAGCGGAGACCGAAGCGCTTGCGCGAAGGAAAAAGCTAATAAATCAGAATTGAGACAGGGAGTAAAGGCGAAGATAAAGATAAAGCTCACCTTTCGCATACTCCTCGATCGTCTGATCCAGTGATTAGTTAAGTTAGGAGACTGACTTAGAAAAAGAGGCCAACCAAAGTCCTCCCTACTATTAGCCAGGGGTGGAAAGAAAGGAACAAGAGGCACGGCATAGAACTACAGAACTAACTAATGGCCTAGTAACCGCTCGACCCCTTTGGGGGACTTAGAATCGTTAGTGTACCATTTCCGCCTGGGTATGTAATGCATAAGTTCTGTATGTTCAAGGCTTTGGGAGAAGACAGAGTCAAATCAATCGACAACAAAAGGAGTCACTCGTGGCACACTGACTATATTCCAACTTCTCTGCATCAATGCACTCACTCCTGCGTAGCAGCTCGACCAACGGGAGAGGAAGAAAGAAAGGGGAATTTTAGAAAGATAAACAAGATGGCGTACGGGTAGGTGCTATCTTATAGCCTATTACCATGATCTTATACTTCGAGGTTTGTTCCCACCAGATAAAGAAATGTCTCTCTTAGAATATCTGGAGCTCTACCAGGGAATTCTGCGCTCTTCTAATTGCTTAGAAAGGTTCAAGAACCCTTTCCATCTAGGGCTCATCGAAGCCCTGTGCCTTTGTGCACAGCTCTTCTCCTGGGTCTACCCCAACCCAGCCTTTTTCTTTGTAGTGAGAAATCACCACATTCTGTTCTCTTGAGAATTCCATATAGTTGGGGTTTCTTTCGATGATCTCGATCCAATTAAAGTTGCTCTAACTGAGTTAGCCTTGTTTAGTTTAGCTTTTGTGTAAAAGTCCTCTGTCCGCCCCCTCTTCCAAATAGGAATAGAAATAGACCCTTGTAGATCCCGGATCAAGGGTAAATGGCTCTTTCTAATTCAAAAAAGCGCGTGCATGATCCCTAAGGGGCAAGCTTTGAACTATCTCACGACCTTCGTTCTAAATCCAACTCACGTCCCATTCGGTTCTTTGCCGATGACGTTTAGACACGTGGGAAGGCAGTATCTTCTTCTTTTCGCTCGCCTTTCGTTGGTACGCACGGTCCATCCTTCTCCATTATCTTCGTTACTGGGTGCTCCGTTAGGCTACAGTTGTTCTTCCTTGAAGTACTATCTCTCCAATCTACGAGCTCTCGACGTCGTCGTCACCTGCAAGAGTTGGCCCAAAACTAAAATGTCTAAGCTGTTGGTAAATCGATATCAGGGAAGGACGCATCTCCAGCTACCTCTCATAGGGTAGTCGGGGGGTAGATCAAGAAAACAGCAGTAGCAGCTGCAACAGGAGCTGAATATGCAACAGCAATCCAAGGTCGCATACCCAGACGGAGCTTTAGCCGGAAGGAAGACAAGACTAGGAACCCAAACCCACTGTGAATTCATGAATCAGATGGAGAGCCAAAGAAAGATCGGTCTGTTAGTGCAGCTGTGTTTGGGGGGAATACGAGCTATAGATATTAGAAGATATGGCACTAAAAGTTGTAGAGCAGGTCGTCTTTCATATCGAGCCATTGAAGCAGCGCGTCGGGCTATAATCGGACACTTCCATCGTGCTATGAGTGGACAATTCCGAAGAAATGGTAAGATAACCTAACTTCATATGGATTAGTAAGGATCAACTGGGAATAAAACTCAACGTTTCGAGCTCCAAAAGTGATCCTGCCCAGCCACCCAAGCCAATAACGCCGACAAGGAAGGAAAGGCTACTGCCTTGGCTTCAAAGCTAAAAGCTAAAAGCATCCATTTAGATTACGTTTGAGGGCATCAATGAACCTAGTCGGGTTTCTAGTTCTCACTCCACCTTTTCGGGGCAGCCCTTTGCAAGGAAGGAAAGAGCTAGAGCGGCGGGCTAAGTGCTCGAGTTACGGTTGTTGACTCGGAATTGTAAGCCAAAGAAGTCTTCCTCTACACTTTCCCGAAGCGGTAAATGAAAAATGAGATAAGAGATGATATGCTTACCCGTGAAGATTTTTCGTTGGGGATTTCCTGGAAAAAATTGTCGCATATTCCTCTGATTCCTTATAAAAGATATTCAATCCGTTAGAATAGAAGTTAAAGAGGGTATTTATGCTCGACCGCTCTTTCGAGCGAGCCAGTCCAAGTGAGTATTATCCAAGAGTGGTCGTAGATCAGCTGTGGAAAGCCCCACGGAGCGGTATGTCAGTTCGATTAACCTAAGTCTATTCGGAGCTCAAAGCGAAAGACATTATTGGAGTGAAGCTACTCGACCAAAGGCAGAGGGGCGAAGTAGAGGCACTATTAAGATATAGTATAGTTAAGGAAGGAGAGGCACTATTATATAATAAATATGAATAATAGTGGAGATTTGAATATAAGAAAATAATGTAAAATTAAAAAAATTAATATTTGTTTGATGTTGAAGATTGGCCTTTCAATTAGTTGTCACGATAATCTCCTCTAATATTTTTTTTGATTGTTTGGTATGTAGTATTAATCTTTTAAATGATAAAATTGCCCCTGATAAAAACTCTTTTCCCTCCAACTCAATTTAAAGGTCTTCTTCTCCTTCAAAGGGTAAATATGACACTTGCTTTGAAATCAAATTGCAATAGAGGAGTGCGATTAAGTAATATTATGCATCCAATCTCTGCTACAGTTGCGGATTATGACAAAATTACTGACCGACCCACTTTTTATTATTATGGATATTAAATATCAAATTATACCACATTAAAATCCTATTCTGTGCTAATAACATATTAACATGTATCAAACTTGTCTTAAATAAACAAAATTCCTTTTTATCAGCACTCAAACGCTGACTTTCAGTTTATTACATTTTTACCCCAAATATCTCCCATTATTTAGTAACTTTCAAAGTATTCTCTGCCGTTGTCATATCACCAAACCACCACATCACCCCTTCACTTTCCCAACAGACACACACTCCGCCCGATCAAAGCAGTCAGCCAGATCAACGGCAGCAATGGCTCAGCTGACTCACCGCGCCGCCAACCTCCAAAGGACGCTCTCAGCCGCCATGTCGGCCACGCGCCACCTCGCCACCGCCTCCACCTCCCCAATTACCGTCGAGACCTCCGTTCCATTCACTGGTCACAAGATCGATCCCCCCTCCCGCTCCGTCGAAACCAACCCTCAGGAGCTCCTCTCCTTCTTCCGCGACATGGCTATGATGCGCCGTATGGAAATCGCTGCCGATTCGCTCTATAAGGCAAAACTAATCCGCGGATTTTGCCACCTCTACGACGGCCAAGAAGCTGTTGCCGTCGGAATGGAAGCTGCTATCACGAAAAAGGATTGCATAATCACCGCATATCGCGACCACTGCATCTTCTTGGGGCGAGGAGGAACGCTTTTGGAATCATTCGCGGAGCTTATGGGGAGAAAAGACGGGTGTTCGAAGGGGAAGGGAGGTTCGATGCATTTCTATAAGAAGGAAGGAGGGTTTTATGGCGGACATGGGATTGTTGGGGCGCAGATCCCTTTGGGGTGTGGATTGGCTTTCGCACAGAAGTATAGCAAGGATGAGAACGTGACGTTCGCCATGTACGGCGATGGTGCTGCGAACCAGGGGCAGCTATTTGAGGCTTTGAATATGGCCGCGCTGTGGGATCTGCCTGTTATTTTGGTTTGCGAGAATAATCACTGTAAGATATTTAGACCAAAAATGAACTTTGCGTTTCTTCTTGCAGTGTTTTGAAATATTGAAATAAAAAAGATGTGCTTGATTAGTTGATTCTATTGAACATGAAGTACACCCGATTTGAATTCCCTTGATTCTGAGTTCTGCGTCTATATGAGAGAAATGCAATCATGATTGTGGTACTAATGCGGAGATATGATTAGATTATACTAGTTACTGTGAGAATAGTTGCTATAAGATGTTCATAAAAAAATGATTTTTGCATTTTCTTTTGATTTATTGGTCTCCACATGTTCTGAAAGGCTGAAGATGTGTTTCTTTTCATTAATTAACAGAGTATGGTTGAGTTGCTCTGTCGATGAGTTGTGCATGATTAAGCCTGAGTGATGCTGTTGATTGGTTTACCTGGACGTATTTAAAACCCAGTAATTGGAAGGCTCCAACATTTGACTTTTTCGTTCTTTCATTTGCTACGATAAAGGAAAACCAAAAGACTTATAAATTGATGCTCTACAGATTTGCAATTATTAAAACTAATTTGGATCCTTGATTTTAAGTTTGTTTGATTTGATATTAGAAGTAGCTTTGCACACATGGTTATAATTCTATGTGCGTACGCATATTTGATTTGCTTATCGGATTGGTATACAGATGGAATGGGAACAGCAGAATGGAGGGCAGCGAAGAGTCCGGCTTATTATAAGAGAGGAGATTATGTTCCAGGGTTGAAGGTGAGTGGGGCTTTTCATTTCTTATTTGCATGTGCAATATATTTTTTGGTTTCAAATTGTTGACAAGCTTTACAGGACGTATTAGACAATAGACATGGGATAGAGTATTGGATAGAATTACTGCAAGTTATGTTTAGTTTGTGCTCGGAGGCTATTTCAAAGCTGTCTTATTGGCCATCCTAAATTATACCTTTTCTGCTCACTGTATGCAATTGATGTGGTAAACCGATCAATCTTTTAGCACCAGTTTCTTAAGTATGCTGGCTTTATGTTTTTCAATTATGTAGTAAATGAAGCTTATGATTTGGAATGCAGAGAAATGCTATTGGCAGATTCAAATTGTTGGAGCATTTCTGAGCTTGGGATAGTTTACTTATGTTTATTCTGTGGCTCTATATATATGAAATGTTATTTTGATATGTTTCACTTTGTTGAATTTCATTATAAGGCGTAATAAGTAATGGTTCTGCGACTCCAATTCAGAAAAAGCATTCTTGTCCTATTCTAGTTCTTGATTGCAGATTGTATGATTAAATAAGGATTCCTCCTATGAGATTGTTTTGGTCATTGGTAATTGAAAGAAGCATATTTTGCTTATAAATTGGAGAACTTGAATAAATGAATATAAAGGTGACCTTTAATATCTGCCTCGGTCACCTTTTCTTAAATTCATTCTCATATCCCCTGTATTTGTATTTGAATTAGATTGCACACAGTATGTTCAGTGGCGAGACTGTTGAGATCAGAACTATCTTACTTCTCAATTACGTGTTATTTTGGTTATTGATAAAATGACTGGGAAAAACAAGATTCCTTCAACTTTGATCTGAAAGATACTGGGAATGTTGACTTTTGCCAAAGATTTTTGTTTTCATGACACACGAATTGCATTTTGTATGTCGCAGGTGGATGGTATGGATGCCTTCGCTGTGAAACAAGCATGCAAGTTTGCGAAGGAGCATGCCCTTAAGAATGGACCAATTGTGAGTACATGGATTAGGTTTCCTGCAAATTTTGAATACATACATATATATATATATATATATATATCTGAGTATGCCTTTTTCTGTAGTCATCTTGTAGCTATTCACTTTCATACATAGCCGTTCACAAATATTTATGTCATTAACCATGTTTAATATGGCAGTAAGCTTTAGATCCCCTCTGTAGGAGCTGGAAGCTGGGAAGAGAAAAATAACATTTTTTATCATCATTAATTTTGCATACTTTAGAGAAAACAACAAAATTTAATAACTATGAATAGTCAACTAAAGAATTTATGCTGCATAATTTCTGGTTTAGTTATGATGGGATCCATGAGTGTCTTCTTCTGGTATAGATTAATAGGTGAGAGGATTGGGAATTTTCCATTAGACAAGTCAAGATATTGAAGTGTTAGTTATATTTTGAAGTTCGAGCTAAGGAAAGAATTTATGCATATATTGGCATTTGAGAAGCTTTATCTGCTCTGAAGCACAAAATGAGTCATTGATGTGAATGACCTAAAAGGTTTTAGATAATATTTATGCATCTGTTAATGTGAGTTAAGAAAATGGGTTTTCGGTATAACTTGGCCTACTAATTTCAAAATCTTACTGTTTTTTGCATTTCATGTGCCAGTATAACGTTCTTGATATGTGGTTGGGTTGTCAAAAAAACATATGTGCTTTTTAGTTGTACGAATTTTCTAACTTTATCTGCTTTTTCATCACTTTGCGGAATGAGGTTTTAACTGTGAATCTATGTCAATGGTATACTATCTCTCCGCAAAAAAAAATAAAGACCACCAAAAGAGGGAGTAAATTTTTCGGCAAAAAGTAATGATGATTAATTCAAGTATTTGCAAATTTGGGGTAGAGAAGTGGTAGCATGTTTTACACTACCAAGAATGAGATGATGTAATCTGAAAGTGAAACGCCATTTTTCATTGAGATATTGATAAAATGACAAATAGGAGATATAAAACCAAACATAATTGGCAAACATATTTCTTTTCCCCCCCCCCTACTCTTTTTTGAGAAAGTCTCCTGCACTCTGTCTTTTGCTTGTTACTGAACAAGTGAAATTGGAAACCCAAAGATTCAATATAGAGGAAAATCAGTCTTGCCAAAGCTATAGTCGATCTATTTAATGGCCTTTCTCTATGTGAACTGGCAGTTATTCTCTTTGATACTTGGACAACAAATTTGTTTTCATTCTCCACATTTACAATGTAATAACAATTATTTATCCTCCTTGATTCTGTTCAGATCCTTGAAATGGACACCTACAGGTATCATGGGCATTCCATGTCTGATCCTGGAAGCACATATCGTACACGTGATGAGATTAGTGGTGTTAGACAGGTGGATGTAGTGTGAATATTCTCCCTTCATGATTAAATAATTAAATCCTCATGTTATAGTTACACTTAATTCTTTTTTCTGAAGGAGCGTGATCCAGTTGAAAGAATCAGAAAGCTTATACTATCTCACGACTTAGCCACTGAAAAGGAACTCAAGGTAACATAGTAACATCTCTCTTTTTAACTTCTCTGCCTGGAGGTTCCTATTTTTTATGGAATGAGGTCTCCTTTTAGTTTCATTTAGTAGATTTTTATTGGCTTTTGAATTCATAGATCTTCCTGAACTAAATGAATAGTTTGGCAAAAACTTCTCTGCAATTATGGTGAGAGTATTAATGTTCTCATTCTGTCTCAGGACACTGAGAAAGAAATAAGAAAAGAAGTAGATGATGCCATTGCCAAAGCTAAGGTTAGAAGTGCCAAATTTTCATGTTTGTTTGAAATGGATCTAGAGGAACATTTCGGGAACTTGGTTTGTATCACACTTACATCAATCTTGTTTTGCAGGAGAGTCCCTTGCCTGATCCTTCTGATCTTTTTACTAATGTATACGTCAAAGGCTTGGGAGCTGAGGTATAAATGTTTTTATCACATTCACTTATTTTTGAAGAGACGCAGAGAAGCTATGTAACGTAAAGGTTCCCTTTATTTGAACATTAAGTGCTAAAAATTGTCTATTGTCTATTTACTTTGCCTACTCTTTTTTATTGCCTTAGTTTGAGCTTTAGCATAGGACAACTACGCTAGCAACAGGTCAGGCCGGATCTGATTTTCTCTTATTATTTCCATGATCTGTTTTGATTAAATAGAAGTATTTGTGAACTAGATTTCACAAACCTAGTTTGGTTAAGTTGAAAATGAACTAGTGTTGGTTTTTTTTTGTGTGTGTGTGTGTTGGGGGGTGGAATTAAGCTAGCTTCTTTGCATTTTCTTCACAATGATGAAAGAATGGTGTTTCATCATGTGCTTCATAAAAGCATTCAACAAGGAATCTTTTGGCATAGTGGAGCAAGATTCTGTTAGTTCTACCTCCTGCTTGGAATGAACTAAATCCAGTTGAAGGCTAGAATTGAAGCATACAGATCTGGAATTGTTTCACTCAATAGACCACCGAACTAGGATCACAGAAATTGGATTTAACATACATCTGACAAGAGTTTCCCAGAAACTACCCAAATCAAATATTTGGTTTTTCCAGGAAGTGAGGGCAGAGGAATATTTGAAGTCCATTTTATCTCTTTCATTTCTTAGTCTGACGGCCTTTGCTGGTTCTGATGCAACCTGACCTGTGATTCAGGATTGTTAGCCGAAACCAGCCTCCCCTATCCATCTCAGCCACTTCCTGCTTAATCTCCATGCATTTGAATGCGCTCTTGCTTCTCCTTGAATAATATATATTTTGATATTTTTTTTTGTCATAGTTATTGTATGAGAGTTATGCTGGGATCTTTATATTTCAACAAACTTAGAACTATCAAGCTAACATGGTTGGTAATTTGACTGAAATATGTATTGGTGCAGTCGTTTGGAGCAGACAGAAAAGAATTGAGAACTGTGCTTCCATGAAATGAAACGAGAAGAAATGTTCCATGTGCCAGCCCCCATCCACGGACTACAAGGCAATAAAACCTAGAGAGAACTTCAGACAATAAGAAGCATCTGCTGTTTGAGGATCCTGATATCCTGCAGAAAGCTTCCTCAGTTATTATTTCACTTTTTCTTCACATGTTCCTCACTTTGTCGATATTAGAAAATTCTATTTGCTGATGCAATATTGTTGCTACACTCGGTAGATGTACTGTATTTTGCAGTAGAACTCAAATGTTGAACTGTGAAGTTGAACACATGCTTATACACTTGAATGTATCAAAATGTATTCTGAACATCTTTTGCTTGTCTATGATTACGAGATGGAAATCTACTTGCCTATTTTGATGGTTTAAACTTTAACTAGCAAATGTTAAAATCTACTCAGGAAATTAATATATATTTATTTAAATTTATATATATACATACATTGAGGGTTCGTTTAGATTTAAATTTTGGATTTCACTTGCAAATGCAATGATAATATCATTAAATTAATTAACCACCACGCAAAATTTACAATTGTTTGTATTTGTCTTTTTTTTAGGGTTGGAGATAGCTTCGGCAGCTTAGTCTTTATGGAATTGGAAAAACCTTAAAATTTAAATTTTAATATTACTTTTATATTTTTTAAAATTATACATCACTTCGGATGTGCTTTTATCTAGTATGGGAACGTGGGTACTTTAGTCATTAAGAGAACCTCTATTACAACCTTTGACCAAATAATATTAAACTTGAGGTTTTTTCCAAGTGAGAGAAATAACCTAAGAACTTAATTTGAATTAAATTTTCTCTCAAAAATGACGGTATTCTCAAGTATAAAATTATAAGCATAAGATTTTTCTGAGAAAATACTGCAAACAGTATTTTTGTATTTTATTTTTCTATATATATTTTTATGTATTTGAACTCAGCCCATGGGCTGTCATCGTCTAAGCCCAATCATATTTGGCCCAAGAAAGTTTCTCCCCCCTCTTTTTCCTAAAACCCCAAATCCATCTCTCTAAACCCTAAAATTCGAAATTCTGGTGGCAAAGTTTCTATTTTCTATTGCATTTAATCTTGCATGAATGACCAGGTATGTTGATTATACATCTCTGCAGGATAACCAATCACCCTTGGGAGGAACTTTTTAACTGATTTTTCTTTTTTCCAATTCGAGTGGAAATAATTCAAGTGGGTTTCTTCTTTGATTAATTGTGAAGGCGGAATTTAGTACTTTGCCACGGTTCGAGTTGCTTATTTGGAAATGTAGAATGCGTACTTTTCAAATCCAAAACAACGAACCTGAAATCAAGTTATGTTAATACCGGGGCAGAAATCATATTATGTCAATTTCATTGTGGAAATAATTCAGTTTCGAAGTTAATGAAGATTAAATTTTTAAGAAAAGGTCGACGGGCTGATTTTGAGCTGATTAGAAAGTTTAAATGTCCGTTCAAGGTCTTCAATTGAAAGCTTCCCTATTCTGATTCTAAATGTAGTACATATTTTGTTTTAACACTTCAATTAGTATGGTTATAATGTGATTTTTTCATTAATTTTAAGACCGCAATTCCGTCTTTGTTTATTGAGTTTAATTATTGTTTGCTACGCAGATTGTTGCCCACCTGCAAAGGTGGGCTTTTTTTGAAGACCCTGTCTTCCTCAAGTTGTTACCTCCTAAATGCCTATAGTGTGAGCCGCATACGCAATTTGTCAAATGGCATTACTGAAAGGAGCAGAGAGATTGACTTTGAGCTTCTATTTAATGCTTGCACCACATCTGCGGTTGCCAAGCGTCTTCATGCTCTTCTTATTGTGTCAGGAAAAGCCCAAAGCATTTTTGTTGCCACGAGGCTTGTTAATATCTATTCTCATCTTGGCGATCTTTCCTCGTCTCAAAGCACCTTTGATCAAGTTCCAAGAAAAGATGGCTATACTTGGAACTCAATGGTATCAGCTTATGTTCGGAATCGCCATTTCAGCGAAGCAGTGAAATGTGTGTTTGAAATGTTGTCGAGAACTGATGCTAGACCTGATTTTTATACTTTTCCTCCTGTGTTGAAAGCTTGTAATGCTTTAATTGATGGGACAAGGTTGCATTGCTGGGTTTTGAAATTGGGGTATGAGTGGGATGTGTTCGTGGCTGCTTCCTTGGTCCATATGTACTGTCGTTTTGGTTTTGTTGGTAGTGCCTATACAATTTTTAAGGATATGCCATTCCGTGATATGGGATGCTGGAACTCTATGATTTCTGGATTTTGCCAAACAGGTTGTGCTGAAGAGGCATTGAGTGTCTTGGATGACATGATACTGGAGGGCGTTCAGATGGATTCGATTACTGTTGCAATTATTCTCTCAGTTTGTGCCCAGCTGAATGATATATTACGTGGAATGCTGATCCATGTGTTTGTGATAAAACATGGTTTGGAGTTTAAGTTGTTTGTTTCAAATGCATTGATAAATATGTATGCCAAACTTGGTGAACTAAAATGTGCACAAAAGGTCTTTGATTGCATGGATGTTAGAGATTTAGTGTCATGGAACTCCATAATTGCAGCATATGAACAAAATGATTATCCAAATGATGCACTCAAGTTCTTCCATCAGATGCAATTAAATAAAGTTAAACCAGATTTGCTGACGCTAGTCAGTGTGTCTTCTAGTGTTGCTCAGACCAAGGAACTTCTATGTAGCAAATCTGTCCATGGATTCATTGTGAGAAGATGTTGGATTACAGAAGACACTGTGATTGGAAATGGAGTTGTTGACATGTATGCAAAATTAGGCATTATTGACTCCGCATGCAAGGTTTTTGAGGAACTTCCTCGTAAAGATGTGATTTCATGGAACACGATGATCACAGGCTATGCTCAAAATGGTTTTGCAAGCCAGGCCATTGAGGTGTACTGCAAGATGAGAGAGAGTGAGGATTTGAGACCTAACCGAGGGACATGGGTGTCTATTTTACCGGCTTATGCTCATCTAGGGGCTCTGAGAGATGGAATGAGAATCCATGGTCAGGTTCTCAAAGAAAACCTTAACATGGATGTCTTTGTGGGTACTTGCCTTATTGATCTGTATGGAAAATGTGGTAGACTGGATGAAGCAATGTCTTTGTTCAATGTGATATCTAGGGAAACCTCTGTCCCCTGGAATGCGATAATATCATGTCATGGACTTCATGGACTTGGTGAGATATCTCTGAAACTCTTCTGGGATATGCTAAATGAAGGAGTGAAGCCAGATCATGTGACCTTTTTATCATTGTTAACTGCTTGTAGCCATTCTGGTTTGGTTGATCAGGGCGAGTGGTGTTTTAATGTGATGCAGCAAAAATATGGAATAAAACCTACTTTAAAGCACTATGGCTGCATGGTAGACATGTTTGGTAGGGCTGGGCAATTGGAAAAGGCATATGATTTCATTGAGAACATGCCTTTGAGGCCTGATGCTTCAGTATGGGGAGCTCTTCTTGGTGCTTGTAGAATCCATAGAAATGTTGAAATGGGTAGAAGGGCCTCGAATCGCTTGTTTGAACTTGATTCAGAAAATGTTGGATACTATGTTTTGTTGTCAAATCTTTATGCAAATATTGGGCGATGGGAAGGGGTGGATGAAGTGAGATCATTGGCTAGAGATAGGGGCTTGTGGAAGACTCCTGGGTGGAGCTCAACTGAATTAAATAATAGGATTGAAGTCTTTTATACGGGCAATCAGTCTCACCCACAATCTGAAGAGATATATAAGGAATTGGCAGTACTAAATGCTAAAATAAAAAGTCTTGGTTATACCCCAGACTATAGTTTTGTACTGCAGGATGTTGAGGATGATGAGAAAGAAAATATTCTTACAAGTCACAGTGAGAGACTGGCTATTATGTATGGAATTCTGAATACGCCCCCTAAAACTTCTATTAGGATATACAAAAATCTGAGGGTATGTGGGGATTGCCACAGTGTGACAAGATACATATCAAAGCTTACAGAGAGGGAGATTATTGTAAGGGATTCTAACCGCTTTCATCACTTTAGAGATGGACTTTGTTCCTGTGGTGATTATTGGTGACATTTTGATTGCCGTTTCTCGATTGAGAAATTGATAAACCTGCATTGGCTTAATTGGCCATTCAAGAGGACACAGGAAAATCCTGTTCAGCTGGTGTTTTCTCTATTCAGTGTAAGGTACGGATGCTTGTCCTGTTCTTTTTCCATTCATGTTGGCTCCACCCTGCAGATAGTTTTTTTTTATTTTCTGAAATAAATGGTCAAGATGGATAACAGGTTTCATTCCATTATCTCACTTGTTGCTGCTGCTGTAGAAAAACAAAAAGAAAAGGAAAGAAAGATTAAAGTGATCCATATGAATGTCTTATTTGTATTTGCAAAATAATCAGACTACTTGTAGAATAGAAAAGAAACCAAAATAATAATAATAATGCACTATTTAGCCTTTTCAAACCAGTGTCTGCAAAATTGGAAGTAGTCGTGGAAAAGTATGTCCAACTTTACACAAGAGAAGCTAACAACGATGAAGAATCATGTGCGGGTGGCTATGCTCTTTAATACTTAAAGACAAGAACTCTGTTTCAATTTTCCACTTTTATGCTTTAATAACTTAAATTTATCTTGATTCTGCTCAGATCCTCGAAATGGGCACCTACAGATAGTCCTCTTTGCTGCAGGAGCATGATCCAATTGAAAGAATCATATAGCTTATACTATCTCTGGATGCAGGCGCACAAGGGAACTGAAGGTAATATAGTAATATCTCATTTTAACTTCAGTTTGTGGAGGAACTTGTTTTTCTGGTATCAGATCTCGTTTAGTTTCTTATAGTGCATTTTCATTGGCTTGAAACCATGGATCTTTCTTGAACTGAATGATTGTCTAGCAAAAGCTTTTCTGCTAAAGAATGAATTATAATGCTATTATCTACTGTTTTTGTTCTGTCTCAGGACACTGAAATCGAAGTAAGAAAGGAGATTGATGAAGCCATGCAATTATCTACTGCATTCGGTTTGTTTGGTAAGAAATATTGAAACATATTAGAACTCCACGTGGCTTGGGAAGTATCTGAACCTGCTTTTATCCATTTCGTTTCTCAGTCTGATGATCTTGTCTGGTTCTGATGTAACTGGACCTGTTGATATATTATAGGATTAAACAAAACTAGCCCTCTTTTCAACAGTCTTCTGCTTCTATTTGTATACTATATTTGAAAATGAAGCTGTTTATATTTCAAAATAAGGGGCAATCAAAAGAAATATGTATCATAGCAGGCAGCAGAAGCCAAAAAAGAATTGAGAGCTGTACTCTCCATCAATGAGGGCCAGAACAGGCAATAAAAAGAAAAGGAAAACATAGCTGTTTGAGAATCTTGATATCCTGCTGAAAAGCTTCTTGGGGTTTGATTTTAGTTCTCTTTTTACCTTTTCCCTCATTTTTGTGGATGAGTTTGGATAGGGTATTCTTGAGCTCCTTTATTCTGTTAATGTTGGCATAGGCATCTACTTACAATTGAATTGTTGCTGATTGAGCTTATAAAATATTATATCTTTATTTTAGTGATAAGCTGTGAAGTACTTGAATGAAATAAGATATAATATTGTTAGAATAAAGGAGTTTGGGAAACTTTTATAATAACTTATGAACTTTTTATTTTTATTTTTTTATAATAAAAGATTATAAGATCCTAAACATTTTCAAGATATTTTTGAAATTTTTTATCAAACACTATATAATATTTTATAATATATTTTTGAAGACTTGGATTTAGTTTAGGAAATTTTACAGTGAATTGAGCGCGCAATTAGAAATTACAAAATAAGAAATATTCCAAATAGTAAGATTAATATTGGTGGATTATGAATGATATAAAAAAGAAAAAAGGATGCTAGGAAGATTGTTGATAATGTTTATTTAATGTCATTACAATAAAATAAAACATGAGTAATGAATACATAAATGGCCGAGTAGCTTGTGGTTCAGTGGTATAAGTTTCCCTTATTATGTGGGAAGTTGGGAGTTCGAATTCTAATGAGCTCCTGATGTGTACAAAAAAAAAAGAATATATAAATGTAAATAGATTTTCATTTACTCTCCGAAGTCATGCATACTGCACGTCTGCTTCATTATTATCATTTCTAATTAATTTATAATCAGAATACCAAAATCAAAAGAAAAGGCAGATATTCAACAAAATACTCAAGACTAAGAAGTGTTTATGTGAAATAAAAGTTGTGAGAAGTTTGAAAGTGATAAATTTATCTTATAAAAATGATAAAAACTATGTTAATAAAATGAGGGATTTTTTTCCGTTTATTAAAATAAAAAAATAAAATAACTTTGTGAAGGACCACTATAAATTCCCATTAATATTTAACCAAAAAAAGAGAAAAAAGAACAAAATAAATAAATAAATAATGACTGAAGAGGGAACTTTTGCCACTTTTATTCCCATTTTTGGGCAGTGCATAGGAAAACCCGTGTGCGGACCAATGACATAGTCTGACTCTGACAGTAGGGATGTGGCCAATGGCAGTCCATTAAAACCCGTGGGCTTAATTAATATATTGCAAAAATTATGGTGCCAATATATATTAATTTTCATGAATCCTAGGTACTGCAGCATCACTTAAATGCATTTTTAATCTTTTGCTAATTTCCTACCATCACTTAATTACAATTAAATTCTCACCCACATCCCCATAAGGTTGAAAACAATTCCTCCCCCGCCCACCACCCCCCTACCTTTTTTAATTTTCAAATTCTATGTTTGTCTTATATATATAGTAAATATTAAAGAGGAATAAATCCCGATTTTTGTTATCAAAATTTGTGTTAAGAGATTTATTTAAAAATTCGCCGCTGAAAGGTGAATATAATGGGTTTCTAGTTCATGAACATGCTACTCATATAATTTAGCTCGAACGATTCAAGTAATGGATAACCCTTATGCTTATAGTGCTGGAGTTTATGTGCTGCTTCGTAACAATTCACTTTGGTATGATGGACCATCTTTATGGTATTTGATTAATTTAACTTTAGGCATATTATTGTCATATAATCCATAAAGTTGAAAACAATTCAAATTTTATTTCCTTTATTCAAAATCTAAGTTTGTCATATATTCTAAGGAGGAACAAAATTTTAGTTGTTTTAATTTATGAGTACACTATCCAGATTTATGTAAATCAATTTCATGCTAGTTTTGTTATGAATCAAATTGTAGACTCTGGGGTTGAACATTTAATTTGTGGTATATTTTACTTAAATGTTATCATTTCGAAAATTATTCCTTTTTAGAGTTTAGAGTTGAATTGCTGAGGCAAGGGTGAAGATAACAGTTTTTGAGCTAATATGAGTTTCTGAAAGAATAGAAAAAATGTAAAGTTTTGAAAAAAATTTGAGATCAAATTTGATTAGAATTGTATTTTAATTATTATCTCATCTTGTTACTCCTATTCCTATACATATGATTGTTCCTTAGTTATTTGGAACAATTACTTGAGTGAAACTTATGAAGACACTTTAAATTTTCTAATTATACAAATTTTAAAATAGTAATGAAAAGTTTACCACCTGTGATCCGTGGATATAACTTGAATTTAGATGAATTTTTATGCTGTTTATTTTATGTTTTTAATTTTATATTATTATTAACAGTCATTGGTTGAACTGAACATGTTCAAGTCAATCTAAACTATGAAAAATGACAACTTTTAATGTCAAAATGTATTGAGATTACTTACAACAAGTATATCATATGAGGCCAATAGGGTAGTAAGAAGGATGCATAATATTTTTCAACAACTACTACTTATTTTTTATGGAAATGAATTGTAGCAGGTTTAGCTACATGATCCCTTGCCTGACGGTTTATCTAACTTACTTAAATTATAGAATAATAGATGAGGGCAAAAAAAGAAAAAAACCCTTATGATTTCCAGGTAAGATAATGAATTTTTAAGCATTTTAACTAATTTTGCCAAAGAGAACTCATAAGTCTTTTTTCATTAATTTGTTTTCTGTTTTTTGTATACTTCGATAACATTAACCATGGAACAATTGCCTAATTATATTTTAATACCATTGACCACCTTGTGTAGTTCAGGTGAGCAAAAATCACCAAACTCCATGAGCCTTATTCTAAAATTGAGCCATCGTTCATATGTCAAATCAGATATATAATTATTGAAATAATTGTTGAGAACTCAAATGATGGATACGTAAGTATGATAACTCAAATTTAGACTAGAATGATTAAATGCGAGCTTGATTTTAATTATATTATAAAATATTATTAATACTCAAAATTTGAAAAAATAAAAAACAAAAAAACTCATATGCAGACTTATAAGTTTTTGAGCAGTCATAATGAGATTAAACTGACTCATAAGAATACTCAAGCTCAACTTAACTTGTCTTACATTCCAAGAACGTTTACATAATGTTTGTCTCAATCATATGGTAAGATAGTTATTAGCTTATTGTTAATGTGTTCACTTTTCTTAATTAATAAGGATAAGGGTAGTTAAATTTGGTTGCTTGATTTTAAGGTATAGGGTTGAGTGGTTATTGATTGAATGGTATTGCCCCAAATTTTTATGTTATGAGTTTTGGAATTCAAATCCTGCTAAATTTTAAGTATGCGTGTGCATATGTAAATTTAAAAAAAATTTAAAAAAAACATGTTGTGTTTTACTTGCTTTTGTATTTATTGAGTTCAGTTCTCTATATCTTTAATGGTGTCAAGTAATCAAGAGCCAATGGAGCCATTCTTAAAGTTGAATTCATGAAGTTTACAAGCAAAATAGCATACCAAGAATGAGAGAGCACATTCAATGAAAATGGGTACCATAGCTAAGTTATAAATAATATATTACAATCTTATGTATCGAGTATTCAATTGATCTTATGATATTTTTATTAAATGTGTAGATTTTTCTCACTTTATATTGACGTGAGTTATTATTTCATTATTCAATGCAACTATTTAGTTTATATTGTGATATAATAATATAATTAATCATTTCTCTTAAAAAAAAGAAATTGAGATAATGTGCTAATTATTTTATTTCTCAAATGATTTTAAGGAGAGTAATATAAGTATAAATTGAACTATTTTTTCAACTCTCATTAGGGGGAAAAAAAAAAAAACTTCAACTCTAATTAAAGTGTTAATCACAACAATAACTATTTGCATTTTAACAATCACTTCTTAAAGCCAACACAAGAAACTTATATTATTAATACCTACAATTATGGTAGGTTATAGCTCAAAATCTTATAATTATAGCATTTTGAATCTCAAATTTCGTAAATTGCAAAATCAATCCTAATCGATGTTGTGACCTCTCAAAAATCAAGATTTGATAGTTGATTATGATGGTCAATTAATCTGATTCTTTATCATCATATATGTAAGTATAATGTTTGAAATTCGAATTCTAATGAATTATATATATATATATATAAATAAATAATTCAATAACTAATTCCACACTTTTACTTATAAAAACGTAGGACTTATGATTCCATATTAAGTAATTGTCAAACTTGTCACCATAACTTAATCATTAAGTAAACAAAGAACTTCAAACTTGTCCGATGTCACTTCATTTCTTTCCGTATTGAAACACTCTCATTCATAGAACTTGTTGCCTGGTTTTCACCTCTGTTGATCATAAAAAATTACTTTTATGAAATCATTCTAAATAAAATGATACATAATTATGATTACAAGTACCTCATTCTTATATTTTAGTATAGATTAATGTGTGTGTGTGTGTGTGTGTGAATGAATTTAAAGAACGTATTAGAATGTCATTAAATTTGATTGATTGACATATTTTAATAAATTGAAGAATTGAGAAACTTACAATTAAGATAAAGCAATCAATGAAACTTTTCTAAGCAATTAAAAAGAATTAAATTGTGAAATTCAAAACTAGTCAAATTTTACATAATCATAGTCAAAAGACCAATTTTTTTTTTTTAATAAAATTTATGTGTAATTTGAATGAATTTAAAGAACATATTAAAATGTCAATTAAATTTGGTTTGTTGAAAGTTTCTAGAAATTTGCTAGACCCAATTATATAAAAAGCTTGATCCTAGGGGATAAATCCTCATCAATTTGATGATATCTGATTGTATAATTTTCAATACAACAAATAAAAGATTATCAAAACTAAAAATACATCAAATAAGTAAGATCCCCATCAGTTATCACATTCATCAAGTGAAAATCAATAACACAACTTTAAAATTAAGAGTACACCTTATAAATCAAGATAAAAATACAAAATTAGATAATTGGTTTTGAGTTTGGGTTATCTCTTTCTTTTATAAAGAAAATATTTTCAAATAAAATCATTTCGATTTGATTAACTTCTATTCACCAAATTACGAAAAAAAAAGTAACTAATTCAAACTAATTTTCATTAAACATAAATAATTGTTAAGAAATCGATTCGAACAGCTGAGTGATCGGTTGATTCAGTATATCATCCTTACACATCAATATGAGATTTAGAGTCCGTATTTTAATAAGCGCTAAATCTGATGCGTGCATAAATAAGAGAGAAAAAAGAAAAAAGAATTGATTTAAACAATTTATATATATATATATATATATATTCCCCCCCTCCACACTCCTGCCGTTGTATAAGCTAAAATGGGGTGGGGGTGCGTGGAATAGAGAGTAAGAGGTGTCTAAAATGGTAAAACAATCTTGTTAGAAGAAAAGGGCGCACGTGGTCACGTGGCAGGACTGTTGCGCGCCAGCAGACCACAGACTGATGGCAGCCGTCAACATCAACCATGCTTACGAATTTCCAGCTGTCATTAACATTTCCGGCATTTATTTCCAGCTGTCACACAATATTAATTAATTTTTTCCTCGTTCCAATGTCATTCCTCATGTTAATTATTTGCGCATGTAAATCACAAGGGAATTATATACTAGGATTTCTGTCCTTTCGCTGCTACATCTCATTTAATTTGTATTTCTTTTATTAGATTATTATAGTTAATTAATTATATTGGCAAATTTCATCTTTCATTTTTGGTCAAATTATTAAAAAAAAAAAAATCATTTTTACCAGAGCTTGTCTTTGAAGATTTCCTCAAAAATTCACAATCGAATGCTTAAAGTGTCAGTTTAGAATAACTTATTTTTTAATTATATATATCTGACACTTCTTATTTTGAGTCATTTAAGACTCTATCTACAGATAAAACTTAAGCTTGTTAGAATTTTCAGGTCATAATATTATTTATGGTGATTTATAATATTAAGATATGTTGCGTTCATATCATAATTTTATCAAATTGTTTTTAATATATGTTTGTTGCCACATCATTTGCATATTTTGTTAGTAATCCCTAACTCAAAGTTGAATACAAAAAACCATTTCTATTTTCCTTGTAATTCCCCTTCTCAATTGATCTAAAACATTACACATGGACTAGGCTACAAAATTTGGTAGATGCAAGCTTGCAGCTAGCTTTGTTTACAAGGCAATAATATTCTTTCCCCCTCAATAATGTCCAAAAGAGCAAACTTTCTTTAATCCCCCTCAAAATAGAATTATCAAAAAGAACATTCCCTTGTCTAAAATTTTATAAAATCAAATTTCTGCATAAAATAGCAACAACTAAGATTTCCCAATTATACTACCCAAAATCATTTTCTTTTATTAGCAACAACTAAAATTGGGACAATGAGGTTTGAGTCGGTTTGAATTGTTCAATAATGTCCAAAAGAAACCACTTTCTTTAATCCCCATAAAAGGTTAAATTAAAAAATATATATTTTTCAAAAACTGAGCGTTTGTTTGTTTATGAATTGGAGCATTTTACTAAAATAATTTTTAGGAATTGTGGTTGGAAAATGTGATGGTTGTTTGTTTGTATTTTGGGTGGTAGTAGAAAATGAATTAAGAGAAAATTATTTGTTTGTTTGTGTTTTGGGAGGGGACAAGATGTCACATCAATAACTTTTTTATTGGGTTGGTAGGGTGAAATTGATATTTTAAAATTATTTATGTATGTATATATATAGATTGTGTAAGGGGGACAAAAAATAAGAAGATTAAATATTGGAGAATGGATAGAAAAAGAATTGAAAGGGTATTTTAGATCTTTTTGAATGTACTTTGGATAGTGAGATTGAAGAATATGATGAATTACTTATTTGTATTCTAAAAATCAAAAATTATTTTAACAATTTACAAATAAATAAGTCCTGCTATTATGTGAAAAAAGAAATCAAAATATTTACATAAATAATCACCACTAATGTATAAAAGTATGCAACTATACAACAGAAAGTGATGTGCTTTTCTTGTAAAGACACTCCACCTACTATACAGTATATAGTGACTGCCCCAAACTCAATTTTTTATTTTATTTTGTTTTACCTTTTCGTCCCCACAGAAGCAGTCACCAACCACTCCTACTATTATTATTTAACAAAAAGACAAAATAATAATACCAATTAAAAAAAGAAAAAGACATAATAATATTACTTCCCCTGTAAATCTCCATGTCATTAGGTAGCGGGTGAGACTCAATACCGGGTCAAAATCAACCCACACGCGCCGCCGCATCGCGTGGACACAGAACTCCACCACTGCCATATGTTGTTCTTTTCTTGTCTTTGCAGTTTTGTGGTCACATCCCAAAATTTCCCCTCATATAGAAAAACAAAATAAAAAAAATTCATTCCCATACCTTCCTCCCTTAAAAAAATAATTATGCTAAAAGAGGCCAAAAAAAAAAAAAAAAAAAAGATAGTGAAAGATACAACAAATATTATTAAGATGAGGAATAATATATCACCATTAATATAGTCTTGTTACTACCTCTCTATTTTGAGAAGAAATTATTATATATTCAAATACCAATGTAACAAGTCCTTATAATTTAATCGAACTGAAAAACGATATGACATGACTCGTATTATTAATTATTTTTTATCAAAAATTATAACTAACTAATTTTTAACATATCTTTTTTTATTTTTTGAAAATTGCTATATATAAATATGGAAAATTTTATATCATCCCTTTACAATAATATAATAAAATACTGAGAATAATGTGTATGATTTAACAATTTATAACTTAATTAAATAGTATAACACCAGTAGTATCATTAGTTCGTCTTTCAGTTTTCTTTGAATGTATTTAGGTATTAAATCGATTTAAATATATTTATGCCTTGTCAAAATTAGAAGAGGTGAAAACATGTGGGGCCAAATAGTAATATACAGTATTTCTTGGGTGCCCCCTTTTTGTTTGTTAGAAATTCATTATGTATTTCCATATCGTTAAACAAATGACAAATCCGCGTTGTAAATTATATACAGTAACTCCGTCTCTATACCTTTGTTGAGTCATTGACTCTCACATTCTTTGCTAGCAATTTCCTTCCCCTTTATATCTCTCCTCCTCCAAAAATGCATTTCCATTAGCGAAATATAGAGTGGCCCAATACCCCTCTCTTCTTTTTCCAGATCGACTCAAGAAAAAATGGACTCCCGGTAGTGATATTGGCTTGTATACAAACAGAGAGAGAGGCCCATTTCTGTTTTTCTTCTCAAGAAAAATTGTTTTTCAAGGAAGAGAAAGATGGGTCTTTCGAGATTTTGTTCGGGTTTCTCCGCCGTTGGATTCTTTCTCCTCATCATTTACTCGCCGTGGATGTGTTTCGGAATCCGTTCCTTTCCCAACAATGGTGGGCTAACGGACTCTGACGTCGCCGGCCAGTTCGGATTCTCCGAGGCGCCGGACTACCGTAACGGCGTCGAATGTCCGTCGATGACGGCATCGTCAGCCGGCGCCGTGACGTCGTGTGACCCGTCGTTAGTCCACGTGGCGATGACCCTCGACTCGGAATACCTCAGGGGTTCAATGGCCGCGGTTCACTCGGTCCTCCGCCACGCGTCCTGCCCTGAACAAATATTCTTCCATTTCATCGCTGCCGAGTTCGACCCGGCAAGTCCTCGGGTCCTGACCCGGCTCGTCAGGTCCATATTTCCTTCTCTAAACTTCAAAGTATACATTTTCCGGGAAGACACAGTCATTAATCTCATCTCTTCATCCATTCGCTCGGCTTTAGAGAACCCATTAAACTACGCCCGGAATTATTTGGGCGATATTCTCGACCCGTGTGTGAACCGGGTCATCTATCTCGACTCTGATCTTGTACTAGTGGACGACATTTTGAAGCTGTGGGAAGTGAAACTATCAGAGGGGAAAATAATCGGGGCTCCGGAATATTGCCACGCGAATTTCACGAAATATTTCACGGACAATTTCTGGTCCGACCCGGTCTTGATCCGCGTATTCGAGTCCAGAAACCCGTGTTACTTCAACACGGGGGTAATGGTGATGGATTTGGAGAAATGGAGAGAGGGGCATTTCAGGAACAAAATTGAGAACTGGATGGAACTGCAGAGAAAGAAAAGGATTTATGAGCTGGGTTCATTGCCTCCTTTCTTGCTCGTTTTTGCTGGGAATGTGGAGTCCATTGATCATAGGTGGAACCAACACGGGTTGGGTGGAGACAACGTGGCGGGATCCTGTAGGGCGTTGCATCCTGGTCCAGTGAGCCTGCTGCACTGGAGTGGGAAGGGTAAGCCTTGGGTTAGGCTTGATGAGAAGAGGCCATGTCCATTGGATGGTCTTTGGGAGCCTTACGATTTGTACAAGGGGAAAGGGAAGGTACAACATCATCAGCGTCAGGAACAACACTTGGGTTTTTCTAGTAATTTGGTTGGATATTCCAATTATTTCTTTTAATCTTTTTTAGTTGATTCTTTGATTAGCTATGTACAGACTACAGCGTGGGGGTGGGGATTGGGACCATAGTTTTAAATGTTTTCGACATTTCATACCCAATTTTGAGGTTTACATTCTTATTGTATTTACGGACATTATGAATAACATTTAGTTGTTCCATCGATATTCTTAGCCCAAGTTAACAAATTTATTGAAGAAAATTTAATTTAAATTTTTTGAGAAGCTTGAACCTGTATTTAAGTTAAACAATTGAACTTGAATAAACCTTAATTGAACTGAATAGGAAGTCTAGTCAATGAATTTGATATCTTTTTAGCTGATATCACTTTTTAATAAATCAAATGAACTTTTAATGATTGATTTTGAGTTAAGCATCAAATAATTTAATTCGTTTCTACTCCTCGTTAGCCCTCTAACAACCAATCTTGACGCAACACTAAGGCAGTATTCATCATGATCTATTGTAACGAATTAAGTAGAAAATGTTGCATGTGATTTCTTACTATCATCTATAGACGCTTTATTTTTAAATATTATAATAATACTTGCATCTTATATTCTATTGACTTGCTAAAATAGACTTAGTCGATATTTATTTCTCAAATTTAGTTTTTTCTTTTTCATTAAATATCAATCTAAAATAATAGATAAGTATATTTGATGTGTTCCTAACTCATCAACTAGAGATAAATAAGTAAACTCACTAAAAGAGAAAATTAATTTTTAAAAATTTTCTTTTTTCGATCTTGATTCGTGTAGAAATTTTATATTTATGAAGTTAATTGAAGTAAAGACACTTGAATTTCTTACTATCAGTATCAATCGATGGGATCATGCTTATTTTTTTGTAATTTAGAAACTATAACTTTGACAAAATTTTTAGAAGAAATTGATTGATCTGAATCTGAGTTGCACATTTCATTTTCTACCTGCCCCATTAAATTTAGATAAAAACAAGATGTTGTTGAGCACTTAACCATAGAATGATTGTGCAATTGACAATAATTTAAAGCTAAGACAAAATAAAAAAGGGGGCAATGTTGGAATTTGGGAATAACCCATCCCATTAAGTTTCCACAATCCCCTTGGCTTTGAAGTTCTATTTTAATCACTTTATCTTAGAGCCATCTAAAGATGAAGAGTTAGGTGGTTGCCTTACTCTTTTGAAATATTCAAAACATGGAAATTTCTTGAAACATTTAGTAGTGTGTGTTGTTTTCTTCTAACACTAACACTATTGAAAATGACTTCAAAAGATTTGTTGCCTACAAAAATCAATGATTGTGTTTGGTTATGTTTTTTGATTGATTTTATTACATGTTTATTATGTATTGTGGAAGAATGAATTATTGAAAAATGTGAAAGTTATTTTTTGGTATATTTGTTTATGTTTTGGGGAAGACATTTTTTTATCACAACAGTCAAATTAATGCTTGTTTGTTGGGTTTTCTTAGGATGAAAATGAAATTGAGTGATTATTTTAATATTAAAATAATAATAAAAAAATATATAATATATTAGAAAATATACGTTTTGAAGGAAAAATAAAAATATATTTAATTTTATTTTCCCAAAATAATGTTGTTCCGAAAAACATAACCAAACAAAGCTAATGTGAATTTGTTTGTGAGTTGTCGGTGTCAAAGGGATATTCTAGTGGAAACTATTATTAGCCACCATTGCTGTGGTCATTTAACATGTGGCCTTGTGACTATATTTACTATAACTCAAAGATGTGTTTGTGACCATAGATTTTTCAATTTTTGTTCATCAAAAGCCACTTGGGCTTTTCTTAGGTTTGATTTTAATAGTTCTCTATTTGGATTTAAATCATTCAACAATCTTTTAGGCTTAGCCTAAATGATTTTTCATTTATATGAGTATTTATTTTATTTTAAAGGATATAATAACAATGATAGGGGTAACAATGAGTGGGTCACATGAAAATGAAGCAAATTATTCAAAATAGAAGTAAAATATTTATATATTTGAATATTATGCTCAATCATGTAGTGTTTTGATTGTTTAATGTGACATGAGAAAACAGACAAAATGACATATTATCCTTATCATTTAAATTTATAGACAAAATATTTTAGGATATGTATTTTTTTGTGTAATTAAATTTTATTTGAATTAGCTTCAAATACAATTCAAATACCACTTGGCATTTGAATCGTCCATTTAATCCATATAACTTAATTGGATAAATACGCAAAACTCCAAAGCTTATTCTCAGAGTTCTATTCATCACTTTTCTATAAATACTCCTATTACATGATAATAAATGTAATTTTTATTTTTCTAAACATATCTACAAACTATTACAACTTTTTTCTCGACTTTTGTCAACTTATGTATTGAAGAATTTTTCCTATAACCCATAACTACAGTGACGTGTATGATTTTAAGTTAGATTTCAGCATTCAATATGAAATATAAATCTTATTATATATATAATTATAAGGTGGCACCCCCCACTCCCCCTCCCCCCCCCCAAAAAATTAATCATTTTGGCATATTATCCCCCAAAGATAATTTAAAGTCAATTCACCCCTTCAACTTAGAGTCATCATAACACTTTGCGACGCCCCCCCCCCCTCCCCCCCCCCGAATATAATTTCTGGCAAATCATGTGGCTGAAGAAGAGATTATTCTTGAAATTCACTTTTTCCCACATTTCTTAGCATATTTGTATGACACTTTACATAATGTGTTGCATATATATTTCCTTAAGAGTGCTATTAGTTTGTAAAGTGCATTTCTTGCTAAACTAATTGCTAAAAGACCTAATTAGTTGTTAGCCCAAAAAAGGAAAAAAAAAAAGTGCAGTATGCGAGCACTTATCTTCTTAATTAGCACAACCATGATTTAGAGGAATGGTAAATTTAATGATTCTGATTCTTTAAAGGTTGATTGAATAATCTTAATATTATTACAATGAATCATGAGTTTTACTATTTTTTGAAAATATCTTCTGTAAAGTAAGAAAACTTGTTTTAAAATAATAATAAGATTAGTGATTTTGCTTCTTTAATTTGGTTGATTGAGCAATATTACCAGACAACAAAATGAATTAATCATTTGAATATGTCATTTAAAGCACAACCACCATCCATGCCACATGAATGAAAAACTGAAAATGGTTCTAACTGAAACACATGTACTAAAACTTATTTAGTTGTATTTCAATTAACAATTAATTCCCTAAACAATAGGAGAAGGCAAACGAGCTAATTAAAGGTAAGAAAAGAATAAGAACTCAGTATCTTATTGTCCTTCGTAGATATGTTTCTTTATTTTTTAGTTAAAAATATAGAAATAATAAGAGTAGTTCGGTTCCTTTTTTCTGAGCGGAAAATTACAAGAATAGCTTTTCTCTGGCCACATGATATGCTGGAAATTGTATTTTGGAGGCAAAGTGTTCCAATAACTTTAAGTTTAGGGGGTGAAGTGACTTTAAGTTATTTTGAAGGATAATGTGTCAAAACAATTAAATTTAGGGGGTGAAGTGCTATTTATCCATAATTATATGAACTCTTTAACTATTAAGAATAACCTGTGCATAACATCGATCCAAAGTCATCTAAGAAGTAATTAATGAAGCTCCAAAAGTTACCAACTTGCCTCGATTGAACAAATTAAAAGAGCTATTCCAACTTGAGAACTTTAATTCTATTTTAAATTCTATTCAAGAAAAATTCTCACATGCCTCAACCTGTGCTCAGGCTTAATTAATTGGGCAAGTGATCATTTTCTTGAATACTTATGGGAATGCATTGGGATATTTTTTTATTTTTTATTTTTGGGTGGGGGGGTTCCTCATTTAACGTTTCATCACATGCTTTCCCTAATAGTTTACAACTTAAAATAAATAAATAAATAAATAAATGAAAAAATTTTAATATGCTGATAATTCATAGGAGTGTGACAATTATTATTGGAGTTATTAGCATGGCATTATGAAGACTTGGAGTGTTGGATTTGTGAAGGGAAAGTGGGGTTGGGTTGAAGCAAGAGACCTGAATTTATCTTGAAGAAAGGGACAAGTACCTTTGCCATATTCATACATCAATTACTCTTCTTTATTGTAGAAACCAAAGAGTTGAAGATGTGTTCTTGGAAATCCAATATTTAGCATGAATTTTTTCAACAATAATTGCCTAAAATTGTTTGATTGATTTTGCGAACTTATCAACTTGTAAAATTATCTTATAATACATTCGAAAATTTATAAAATGTCAAATTTTTAAGAAAAAGATTTATATGCTCCTAAGTTAAATTTTTTAGATCCAATAAATTTTTTGAAGGAAAAGTAAGAATCTCCTAACTTGTTTTTTAAAATCGCAACAAAGTCTATTATTTTTAATTATATTAATTATGAAATTGCTAATACTAATATAAGCTCTGATTTTTATACAAATATCTTAAGAGTTTGATTTTAAAATAAGCTCTAACATTTTCTAAGTTTTAAAGTATTTGACAAAAATATAAAACCAATTTCTTAAGTAAATTTAGACAAACAACCTCTAAGTAAATCAATTTTGAAGCAAGATTTATTCTAATTACTTAATTGATCCATGTAACATCCAACTATTAGCATTCACTTACAAGTTATTTTATTAAAATTAAAAAACTTATGATTTGAAAAATGTACACATTTCTACTAAATATTTATAGTATATGTTTAAAATGTACTTTTTGTCCGAGCTTTGCCCACCAAAATATGAAAAATTTTACTTATAAAAATACAAATTTCCTATTCAATCCACATTGCCCTACAACCCATACTTTTAAAGGTAATAAAGTGCTAATAAAATATATAACATATGTTTGCTCTCAAGTGTCAAATCAAAACGCATGAGATAAAGTATTTATCCTCCAAGGTTCCTCCTAATTCTTATGACATCTTGGCCACTAACCTTAAACCCCTTAGTCAAAACTTCATCAGGCATCGACGGATCTGATGTGAATGTGGTGATGGACGAAATCTGGGCACCGGGGTTCTGGCTGCTCAGCCCCGACACGGCCAGAGCCGGGTTGACCAAGTCTGTATTATATAAAAAATGAATAAGACCTTTTGGGAATACGAAACAATCACCGGGACGTAGTCTTTGAGTATAGAGACGATTTGAGGTGTCCACAAAGCCGACCAAGAGGGAACCCTCGAGCAGAATGGTTATTTCGGAGGCCCTAGGGTGAGAATGGGGCGGGAGGAGTCCACTAAGTGCGATGTCCACCCGAGCCATGGTTAGACCGAGAGTGTTGAGACCTGGGAGGTTATTGATGTTAGTAAGAGTGACGTTGAATTTGAATTGGTTCATGTCGCCGGGTTCGGATAATGTGGATGTGGCAAAATGAGAAGCTAATGCATGATCCGGATTGATGCATGGTATATTATTGGAGAATACTTTGTGAGAATTTTTTGTATTTGCAACGCAATAGTCGTGAAGGGATTCCAAGTCGGATTTAGCTAAGCCCATGAGAGAAAATGGGCCTAGGAGGAGTTGGAGGAAGAAAATGTAGTTGATTTTCATGATATGAATTTATAGAGACCTTTGTATGAGGAAACTAGGGAATTCTTGTGCTGAGGCTCAAAACGTTGCAAAATTCAACCATATATACTAGCAAGAACAAAGTTATATTTTTAGTAGAAGCTATCGTTTAATATCCATATCTTCAATGTATATCCCACTTGGGGGTGCTTGAGTAACTTTAGAGCATTGTAGGAGGAGAAAAGACAAATCAATTTTGGTGGTTTGGGATTGACCAAAAATATAAATGAAAACGAGGTTAATATTATGTATAGATCTTGAGTTTTAGTGAGAAAAAGATAATTAACAAATAAAATGTCTGAAATATAAAACACATAGTAACATCATTTGAAGTGAAAATAAAAAGTATTTTTTTTAACATTTTTCTTTTTAAAATCTAAAATCAAGCATAACATAGCTATTGGGGCCTATGTCTTAAAGTGGTTATTTATTTGCCCAAAAAAGTTTACTCTTTTGGCACTCTCTAAATGTTATTTGGGCTATGGCCCATGTACTTAACCAGTCTTCAAAGCTAATCTTGGGCTGTCCTTGGAATAGTGGGCATATAATAATAACAGAAAAAAAAAAAAATCGATTTTCAATAGTTGAAAAAGTGGGTGAAATTTTCTTAATAAATCCGTGAATGAAATCACATGAATTGGACCCATCAACTAATATAATCATAAATGAAATAAAGTTCAATGAACCAAGAAATTGTTCTCAATCCTAAAATCTAACCTTAATAAGCTCAAAGCGTGAACAATATAAAATTTGTTTCTAGTGATGTACGATGAATTAATGATTTGGTGTCCTTTCATGAAGCCATGGTTTTTAGGCATTTATTATTTATATGATAATGTGAATATAAGTACTACCATAGATTTTTACTAAAAGATTTATAATGTACGATTTTATATATGAAGAGATTCTTGTAAATTTCATACATGTTGAATTGTTATTCAAAAGATTTTAAAATTGATCATATAATTTAATGTTCATGGGATTGTGAGGTTTTCATTTTGAACTGATCTGTCCAAAATGATCTCGACCTCAGCCTCAAATTCGATTGTGCTCCACATTAGTGTAACGAATATTTGAACTGACTACAAGAGTAAACATTAGACTAGTTAAAATCGTTCTCAACTAAGGTCTTTCAATGCTTAAATTAATATGTGGTTAAAGTGATCAAATAAGAACTCAAATTTAGGAATAAGAACTCAAGTAAGGTGCAATAAAGTTAACATAACTTGTTACTATGCAATTATATATATATATATATATATAGGTGATGAGTTGTCCTTTTTTGTATGGATCCAAGTGGCAAATTACTGTCTGAAAGCTATTGACAGTTTATAATTCTGATTTTGGTCTGAGTCAAGTTGGGACTCAAATAAAAAGGCGCGAATGTTCGCCTCGTTTGGACATTTCACCATATTTTGTGGACAAATTGGTCCTTTTGCAATGAACTCATTAAAAATCCTCATCATAATTGTGATTTTTATAATTATTTAAGAATATTTGTCATTTAATTTGATATTTGTTTCTATAGTTTGAAAATTAATTCTTTTTAATGAAAACAATCATTTAAAAGAAGAGAAAAAGCAAACTCTGATTAATTTTTATTGCATGCGTGCATAAATAATAAATATAATTATTTGAAAAAAAGGAATTTTAATTTCTACCCATTTTTTATTGAATTAGTTCATCCAATTGAATTCCAAAGGGTCCACACGTGCCCCACCGCCACCTCCATAATTGATCCTAAAGATCTCGCACGTGCCATCTCCACCTCTCTGTTTCTCTCTTGACTGGCACTGCACTTCACTCTTTTCTTTTAGTGGGCCTCGAGAAAACCATCTCTATCTACCCAGCATCATCATTATCTTCAATCTTGACTCTCTTTCAAGTGTTACTTTAGAAGCTCATTAGGTAAAGATTCAATGCAGCTAACCGAATTTTTTATATTTTCTTGTCGATTTGGTCCACGTGAAGCTTTACTTTGTGCATTAACCCTTTTGTTTGTTTGGTGAAATGTGGCGTTTTTTGTTAATTTTTTAGGCTTCTAAACCAAACCCATCTCGTATTTTGTTCATTTCTTTTAGATCAGTGTCAAAGATTGCACCTTTTCAACTTTTGCTAACTCTAGGAACAAAAGATTGGCTGTGGGAAAAAAGATCAAAGGCAAAAAGCACATCTTTTGCACTTACTGATCTGAGTATTATTAGCAACTTTCTACTGTGTTTGTTCTTTTATGTTCCTGTGCACTTGTTTCTGTGCTAATGATTAAGGACATCTGTTTAGGACTTTCCAGAAGAACTAGAAACAGACAATTATTTTTGCAACTGTAAGATAGCTGTAATGTTATGATGATTTTTGCAAGTAGAAAGGCACATCACATGGGTTGTTTTAAGTGCCTGCATTTTCCTCTTCTTCTTTTTGTCTTCATTAGGACACATCCTCTTGTTCTTGATTGGTTCGCTGTGTTAAATAATTTGCCCCTTCTTGCCTCAGCCCATGGTTTCAGCGTTGTGGTAGATTTCTGATTAATTCTCATGAAGAATATGTAGTTTAAAAATCTCCTATAGAAAAGAGGTACTCCATCTATGTCCTTTGGATATTTGGGAGTGGGCCATTTGATTTAGTTTTCGTTCCCAATTGTTTGTTCCTTTTATGTGTCATCATGGATGCTTGAGATATTGCTCATAATTGCAAGGTTCCAGAGCTTGCGTTTTTTGTACTGAGAGTTGTAAATCTTTAATTAAAGTTGAGATCTTGTGTTGTGAAACAGATGGATGGGTCTGTTAAATCTGATGCTAGACTGGAAGTGTCGGTTTCATTTGGTAGGTTTGAGAATGATGCACTTTCATGGGAGAAGTGGTCATCCTTCTCACCAAATAAGTACTTGGAGGAAGTCGGAAATTTATCAACCCCTGGATCAGTAGCCCAGAAGAAGGCATATTTTGAAGCTCACTACAAGAAGATTGCAGCTAGGAAAGCTGAGGAATTGGAACAGGAAAAGACAATGGACCCTGTTATTCCAAGCCAAGATATGTCAAGCAAGGAAGAATGTGTTGAAAATTCATCTGAAAAAATTGATGCTAAATTTGATTTGTCCAATGGTGAGAGATTAGTTGAAGAAGTTGCACAGGAAGCCTGTATGCATGGTTCGACAAATGACGCCATCACCGATGAGGCAGAAGATGAGAATGCTGGATCATCGGAAAGGGATGAGCAGGGATTCTGTATGAACGGTTTGATGGATGTGATCCCTTCAGAGGAGGAAAAAGTGGATTCTGCTGTTGCTGTGAATAGTGGAAGCTCAGCAATCGAAGAAGCTAAGGATGAGTTGAATGGTAATGTAGCTGACTTTGAATTAAGTGTAAGAAAAGATGCTTTCATAGTTGGGTTGGAGACTCCTCAAAAGGACTATCAAGATATAGTTGAAAAGCCTCCAGAAAGGAAAAATGGAGTAGCAAAATCAAGTGTATTGAAAAAGGAAAATTCGAAGATGAATGCACGAAATATAGCTCAAAAGGTGAAGAATGAAACTAATTGGTTCTGTTAGTGTAATCCAATTTTTCTATATGTTTTCAATTCTTTTGCTTGATTTTGTCAATTGACTTATTGGATTCTGTTGTGCAGGTAACTCCAACCAAGAAGGAGAGAAATTTGCCTGGGACTACTAAGAAAGTTGTGTCACCTGCAGTCAAACCATTGCAAGCTTCGGCTCCTAAATATTCAAAGCCAATATCAATGTCCTCATCCATGTCCGCCTCTCAGACCTTGAAGAAGAAGGTGAATGGATCACCATTGCTGAAAAGCAAGATTTCTCCGGTTGGAGAAAGCAAGAGAGCAGCTCCTACATCCTTGCACATGTCTCTTAGTTTGGGTTCTGCAAATTCTTTGGGCGATCTCTCTACGACTAGGAAGTCTTTGATAATGGAGAAAATGGGGGATAAAGACATTGTTAAACGAGCTTTCAAGGCTTTCCAGAATCGTACTAATGGATCCACCGCTGATGAAAAACCAAGTACAGTAAAGCATGTGTGTAATTTACTTGACTTTTTCTTACCCTTTTTATGATCATCTGTCAATGCTATTATACTTTTGTTGGCCCTGAGGTGCACATGGCGAGTTCTGATATTCTACTAGTATATCCTGGCAGGTGTCATCTACTGCACTTGAGCCAAAGATCTCCACTTCTTGCACTCCTTCGAAGGGGAAAGAAGGGTAACCCTTATTCTTCCTTTGTCAAAAGTCTGTGGATAGACTAGTGATTTAGGATAGAAATAGTATTGTACATGACAATTTTTGTTGTTTTACTAAGAAGTCCATTTTTTAGATATTATGAGTTAGATCAACTACCAGTGAACAAGGAACTCACCCCTTATAAACAGTCATGATTATAATTCTCAGGGTCATCTCCTGAGCTTTCTGATCTTTTAACTTATTTGCTTCATTTGATGCATTGGGAACGATTATGATATAAGGAAATTCTTGTTATTTGCTCGTGTATCTTCTTCTTGGTGAATAAATGTTCTCTGACAATCTAAATAACTAATCAAGAAGATCTGTTTGCATAGTTGGATCCTCTTCTCTGCTGTTTTACAAGGATCCATTTTTAAAAGAATCATAGACCTATATTTCTGACACACTTGCTGATTTATGAATTCTAACTATTTACTGTGAATCATATGATCAAATCATTGGTTTTTCCCCATTGCATTGGTTCACAATCTTAACTTCGAACATGTAACTGATTAATTATTTGAGTTGTAGACTGAGGAAGGATGCTGATAAAAGGACTACTCAGAGGAGTCAATCAGGAACCAGATCAAACCCTGTGCCCTCAGGGTGAGACTTTGCGATCTCTTCTCTAACCAATGTTCATGTGAAAATATGATTTCTGTATTATTTTGGGCCTATGATGTTAACTTTTTTCTTTTTTATCACCAATTTTATTCTTGTGACAATTACGATGATCTTTAAAATTTCACATTAAAAGTAGCTTCCTGATTGAAACGCTACTAGTGATCATCAATGAGAAAAATGACGATCTTCATACTCCAAAAGTAGCATTTCAAATTTGTTAAAGCATTTTTATCTGGGCTATCTTATTCTTTTCCTTATTTGGATTTCTATAGTTTGATTCTGAGTTTTTCAATAATAGGTCATATAAAAGTTCTCCAGTGGATAGGAAAAATACAATGGCTTCCTCACCGGCTACTGGCTTGAGAAGTGACAAAAACGCTGAAAAGCGGAAAGAGGTATTCCCAACTACCCTACCCTTCTTGCGGCTTCTGCATATAAATCTGGTGTCCTTTTGACTTATAAACACACTTGAAACAGTTTTTGAAAAAGTTGGAAGCAAAATCAATCGCCAGAGAGGCAGAAAATGCTCGACTTAGCACAAAATCAAAGGTATGCTTCAACTTGTGTGAAGCTGAACATTGGTTTGCTTTATCTACACATGAAGCTGAACACGCGCATACCCAGCCCTAAAAGGAGCGAGATTTAGAGGGTATTTGGGTGAGCTTGTCCTCAAAATATTTTATAAAATATTTGGGAGCTTAAAAGATGTTATGAGTGTTCCATAAATTTAAGAAAAAAGGATATGATAAACTAGCTCCCAAAATAAGATGTTAGGGTCATATATTATTTTTTAAATAAAGTAAGAAGTTTCTAACGTATTTCAAGATCTTAACAAACTCTCATAATTTTAATCATATTAATTACAAAATTGTCATCTTTAACATATTATGGGCTCCAAAATCTTATTTTATCTTACCATTTTAAGAATTTATTTCTAAAACAAAATCTAGCATCTTACTTTATAAAAACTGAGAGAAAGTCTCAGTGAAGGCCATCTTCCTTTCAGGGTAAAGGAAAAGGTCATTTAGAAAAGACAAGTGATACCTCTCACACTCTCTCAATGGGTTAAATAATGTTTTGAAAGATCAAGCTCTAGACATACATTATAGTCCTCTTGACAAGTAACTTAATATTTAACTTATCCTTGCTTTTATATACAATCTGTGATCATTTACTTACAAGTAACTTTTGACCTTCCTCTATACAGATTTCACTATCAGAACAACTTTGTACTCTGATTCGAATTATTTTGGTATCGTATTTGTACGATATTTGCCTCGTGTTGTCTTATTCAGAAGGCAGATTAAAGGAGGAATGGCAAAAAAAATTTAATTGGGTGGGGGTGTTGGGAAGTAAGAAGAGAGAAAGTGTTGGTCTTCTGCTAATTTATCTAGATGTTGAATAGGTTGGTTTTCTGACAAGATGTAAAAGCAGGGAACTTACTTTTGAGACTTCTTGTTAAAAAGATACGCTTAAGCTGCTTTGTAATTTGCATAAGATATACATAGACTGACCGTTAGTTATACCAAATGCGGCCTATTATACCAGTCATTTTTCAATTATCTTCAGCTTTCGTGGGAGACTTTCTGGAAAAATTTCAGAATGACCTATTGAAAGCATTAAGCTATAGCATTATGCTGGGTGGTTGTATTGTGCCTTAGTTTTGCTGATGAGCTTGAAGCTATTGTTTTCCTTAAGAGTGCTATCAAATTCAATGCCATCAACTGCACCAAAAGCGGTTTAATTTCCAGTTATAAATGCTGTCAAGGCCCCTCTTCAAAAGCCAATAGATGGTTTTTCCCATCTTAATCTTAATATTTTCTTTGGCCTTTTGTATTATTCTTCTTTGCCAACTACTATCATCTGTAAAATCAAAGATTCATTTTTTTCTATGAAATGAATCTGCAGGTGCGTGGTGAGAATGGGATCCATCATCGGCTCACATTGAATCAGTAAACATCAGTTTCCCCCTTTCCAGGTTGAGGATAATTTCCTCTTCTCCATCAGAATGAATTGCTGGCATATGCTGGAAAGTCGAGCGCACACAAGAACTGGCCACTCGACCCCATCAAGACTTGATACTAAACAGCAGCATTTTCGCTGTGAGTAAAAGGAAGACTTCATACCCTCTTGCTGCCCGGCCTTGTATCTTGCCTAGGAGATTAAAAGAGCTTAGATGTACTAGAGAAACTCTTGTCCTTTTCTGTCTTATACTTGGTAGATCTTTTGTATATACAAGGTTACATTATTTATGTACCAATACATACTTTTCTTATCTAAATGAGGCACCCTAATTTGTATTCATAATTATTCCCAATCAGTAGAATCATGAAGAAGAAAAAGCTGAACTCCTTTCCTTTCTGTTCAATCAGAATAACAATGGGGAAAGAATTTTACACTTGAAAAATCAAATAACAAAAGCAATTTTAAGTGTCAATTTTTTCTTCACTTTTGTCTGTACAAAACTCAAATACCTGTCAAGTATATTATCTCTCTGCCGAATCGTTATCCAAGCCACTGGAACTGCTCTTGGAATTATCTGACATGAAATTAGCTGGCAGTCTTGGGAACCTGAAGACCCTAGGAGATCCTGGTGTTGATGATACAGCAACAGATGATCCAGATTTTCGCTTCTGCAAATTTCTTGCAATATCTATACAGACCTTATCAACCATTCCAAGAAAATCCCTAACGATAACAAACAGCTGAAGTTGATTTGCCCCTTTCTCTTTTGAAGATCCTGCTTGATAGTAATCTGTTGTTTTCCTCACAAGCTCCATTACTTTTTCCTGCTCTTCCTTCAGTACTTTTATCTCTAGTTCAGCTGTATCAAGAAAACCATTCATCTCGTGGGCAAATCCTCCATCAGGGCCGCATTGGACCAGCACTTTTCGTATCTCCACAAGTTGTGCTGCTAATGTTGAGATTGTCTTAACAAGAAGATCATAGTCTAAAATGGCTGCCTTTTCCACGTTCGAGAATTCAGCACTTAGCCCACCAATCACTGGCAAACCGAGCATCATATATTCCCTTTCACTATCATCTTTTGACACAGAGGGATCTGAAACCTGGCTCCCAGAATTGCTGCTCTGGCTACTTGTTCTGCTCAAACTACGGTTTCTGTTAAGCACGCAGCGTTTCCCCTCTGCCCGGACGACTTCTTGGACGACAAATTGAAGCAGAGTTGTTTTCCCATCAGAGCTTTTCACATCAGATAGTTTCCTAAGAGCTGTGAGGTTGAAAGCTTGTGCATTTCCTCTTGATGTGCCTGCATTCAACCGGTTCCCGGCCTTAAGAACGGCTTCCAGAAGTTTCAAGAAGAGCCCTCGTGTCCTCAGTTCTTTGCAGGCTGATTCAAGTGATTGTAGAGATTCTTTGATCTGTGAAACCTCTGAATCGTGGTTTGATCTAAAGAGCATGGCATTGAAACGAGTGAAGGCTGATGGAACAGTTTTGAGGAGGTGGTAGAGGAAAGATTCAGCATCAGCAAGTCTCATGGGATCTCCATCAAACGCGATGATTTTAGATGCTTCTTCATCAGTTGGAGCTATTCTTGTGAGCTTTTCTATTGTATCAGCATTAAGGCCGTGTCCCTCAATGAGTGCATCGATGATTTCTTGGCGGGAGATGCCGAGGGACTTCAGCACAATTGCTGTGTTCTGGGATTTACGTGTGTCGAGGATGAAGATCTGAGAGGGAGGACCTGATTTATCTCCTCTTGGGCTTGTTGATCTGCTGTCTCTTTGAGGAGATTTTCTGTTCGTGGCTACAGATCCGAAGAGTGCTTCCATAAGATCACCATCAAACCTGCATTCAACATAGAAAGGCAAATAAGACATCATATAGAAAGAATATGATAAAAGGGCTGAAAAGATTAGTGATTAGTAGTGGAGGGCCATTACTTGAAAGACCCCTTATCAATCTTGTCCCACACCATGGAATGCTCTACATTTGGATTCACCTTATCCCAGTGCAATGGCTTGAGTTTCACCTGACCATTATTCCCCTTGCTTGACGTGCCTTCTCCAAGCGAAGAAGAGCGCTTACTAGGCGCCGGTGGTTTCAATGATGAAGCCGAAGCAGCTGCACTAGGCGGCGGTGGTGGTGGAGCGGGACCTTTCTTTGAAGGGACAGGTGGAGGAGGAGGTGGTGGTGCAGCAATTTTCCCTCTTGGAACCGCCCCAGCAGCCAATGGTGGCGGCGGCGGCGGTGGAGCCACCGCGGAAACTGTTGATGATTGTGATGCTCCTGGTGGTGGAGGCAGTGTTGGTTTTGCATTTTGGATAAGTTGAACTGATGAATCTTGCTTTTCCTCAACCTTAAAAGCCATCCCATTTGAAAATGAGGGTGATTCCTTTATCATCCCATCTTCCTTTTCTCCCCAAATAGGATTTTCAGAAGTTGAAGACTTTCCTCTAAGCAAAGGAACTTGTTGCACTGGTGGCCTATTATACCTCTCTAAATCACCAACCATTTTCTTCTCTTCTTCTTTCTCGTCATCTTTCAAGCTCTTATAGTATTGTTTCTTGAAACTACTCCTGTTTTCTCCCTCTTGTAAGTTCTTCCAATACAGCACATCCAAACCATTCTCATCAACAATCACCCCCTTAAGATTACCATTGAACCGCATGAAATTATCGGTTTCCGGCACCGTAGGATTAGTCCCTTCATGCGTCACAGTAGCATTATCGCTCTCCCTCTTTCGTCGGGAGCGCCTTAGGAGCAAAAAGAAAAGAAGCCCTGATAAAACCAGAGTGGTAGCAGCTGTCACACCAATGGCTTTTCCCACGGCTGCTCCTGTTGATGATTTGCTTGGTGGAGGTGGCGGTTGTGGTGGTGGAGTTGGGGTGGCTGGTAGCGGATCATTGACCGGAGGTGGTGGTGGAAGAGTAATTCCAGCAGGAGGAGGAGGAGGAAATGGATAGAAAGTTTGAATATTTTGTGGAGAATTGAATTGAGAAAAAGATTGAGGAATATTAGAAATTACGAGAAGAATGAACACAGGAAGAATTGTGGCTGGCTGGAAAGTTTCAGCCATGATCATAGTTAGTAAAGAATAGAAGAGTTTTTGAAGTTGAATCAATTTTTTGACATCTTTTGATCATTGCTTAATGATCTTGTTTTGGGGTTAGTGCCTTTCTTTCTATTTTTTTGTTTGGTTTGGTTGCTGAAACTTTCAAAGGAGAGCAGTTGGTGGTTGTTTTGGTATCTTTAAGCTCTCCCTGGCTTTTGGGTAAAAAGACAAAAATACCCTTACACCGAGTTTATATTATAATGTATGGATTACAAAAATGATTGTTATTAGGTGATTTGTGGGCAATGGAAAAGTTCTTCATCCTTTCCATGATTTCATCATTAGTTAAGTTTCCATTGGGAAAGAATGTTGAATTGGTATGGGGTATCTGGTGGATTAGTATAATCTTACCAAAGTCGGCTCATCATTAATAATTTTAAACATAGGGTTATATTTTTTAATGGAGGATTAAGAAAATGATAGCTATGTCCACAACAAAGTCAAAAGGAAGACTCCATCAAAAAAGAAATATATATATATATATATATATATCAATAAATTTAGGTCATAAGCCATGGAAAGGGTCATTTGTTGTCTACAAGAAATAGTCTACTTTACTTTGTATTGTCTGGGCACTAAAAGGAAGGTGCAAAGAAATGATTGATTTCTTAAAAGTGCATTAAGCAAGATTTATTGTAATTAATTAAATTAGATGAAGGGCCATTAAAGAATTTGGACATAGTCCATGATTGTCTTGTAACTACAGTTAGAATGTAGTGGAAAAAGTAAGGATTGTTGTGGGCAATGACAACAGATGGAGGTGGTTCACCTAAATATTTTGCCAACCCTTCAAAACTATAAAATGTGAAGAATATTTTTAGGGGGAAAATAACGTTGAGAAGGAATATATGGATTAATAATTCATTTTTCAAAAAATAAAGAAATTGTGTGAAAATAGCATAAAAATATTGCTTGAAATACTATAGAAACATTAATTTGGAAGAGGTATTGGATGCTGGTGTTCATTTCGACAAAGATACTGTAAAATAGTTTACACAAGATATTCATATTACAAATCTTATTAAAATTGCTCGGTTCTTATCTGAAGCTTGTGTTCGATTTTTGAGATAGTAAGTAGGAAAAAGTAATATTTGATTGTTGGAATCAATAATAAAACAGTTGATACAGTAATAGCACGAGTTGTATTAAGATATGATATTATCATATTTATAAAAAATAATTCAAACTTTCATGATTTGATTTGCGGATAAAATCCAAAATAATGGAGTGGTTGTAGGAAAAGGAAAGGTCAATTTAGCCACTTTGGATTACTACAAATTGCATTATGAAGTGGTTGAAAAGAGAAAACACATAAAATCTGGCCTTGAAATTTGAAGTTTGGAAGTTTTTAGAAGCATTAGAAGAAGTCTATTTGTAGCTGAAGTCAACCAAACTAATATTCCCAATTTTGAAATATCAATCTTTATTCTGTAGTGCTTTCCTGATTTCTTTGACTTTCGGGGGAAAATTCAATTGTTTTTATGACTTCATATTCAAACTTGGCATTCATTGTTGACAATTTATTTTCATAATTTTGGTTGGTGGCATTTAATGGTCACATAAAAAAAAATCAATAATACAAAATTAAGTGATGATATTAAAGTTAACATAAGAACAAGTTTTGAGTACTTTTTAATTACTTACTAATAATATTATTAGATGATAAAAATTCTTATTTTGTCATATAATAACTTAATTACTGAAAAAATAATATATTTTTTAAGATTGTTGGTGTTGATATAATGACGCATATCTGGTGACAATTTAGTGACAACAAAAATTGTTACTCAATTTATAACAAAGATTTCTTTGGTTGTTATACTTGTATCATTAATTATTGATATTAACTATTTAAATATAATTCTTGAAACTATTAAATTTGTGAAAATTATTATTTTCATGAGAAAGTTTGTAACTTAATATTATTTTATTTAAAAATACGCACACCGAGTTGAATATTCAACTTCACACTTTATATGTGAGACTTATGCCATTGAGCCAAATAATCACTCGTCAAATTTGTCATTAAATATATTTATCAAGAATTGAGATTAGGGGTGTAAATGAATGAAACGATTCGCGCATAATTTGAGCTTTTCAGTCAAATGAGCCGAGCCAAACTTAATAACATTAGGCTTGAAAAGCTCGCAAGCCTAAACATTTTTTTTTATATTTTGTATATATAGTTATATATAATAAGGTCAATAATAATAATAATAATGATAATAATAATAATAATAATAATAATTATAATTTGTTTCTTATTTGAAAAATAACAAAAAATTTTGTAATTATGGATTTTATTTTGAGCCCAAATGAGCTCGAATTAATCCAAACATATACAAGCTCGAGTTCATCAAAATGTATACGAATCGAGTTTTTCTACTTTTCTATGATAAGCCTTGTCGAGCCGAGCCTTCGTTTATTCAACAAGTAGAGCTTGAATTTGCTAGATTTGGGCTCGACTCGATTTGTTTACACCCCTGATTGAGACGAAGGGATATTGAATATTTTTTGGGCTATAAAAATTTTAAAACGACTGCTAAAAATGCCACTTTCATAACTTGAAGTCCCTATTAATTCATTTATTGCGACGGATAAGAACTAAAAATATGATACCATAAAATAAGGTTTGCTCTTTTATGTTTCTGGGCTCCCAATTTAATGATCAGTGCGAAGTTATTTACTGTGTACGAACCGTGGACCTTACGCTTTAAATTGGTCAACCTTATAGCTGCCCTAATGGAAGCCGCATTAAATTTTATAATATCTTTTTATTCCAACATAATTTGATTGATATTATAATAAAATTCACATTTAAATTAAATAATAATATTCGATATTATTATATTGAAAATATTCAATATATAAAATTACATTATAATTTGTTTCGAGTTCATCTTTTCTCTATAAATTATCATTTTGCTGATTTAAACAGATTCTTGTTTTCTCACGAAAACTCACAAAATAAAAATAAATTAAAAATATTGAAAACAGAGAATGAAATGTAAATGTAATTAATTAGCAATAAAGGAAAATGTTAGAAAGACCTTTCTACCCATGGAATTGAGCCAAAATATCATTTATAAAATAAGATCTGCGTCTTTTTATTTAGGTCAACCTGACTTAGATAAACAACGTTGTTTATATATTGAATAGGGATACATGGAATAAATAACCATTCCTTCCACGCTAATACTATTATTGGTTCATACATCTTTCTTCCTATAAATAGTTCTTTCTTTTTTCTTTTTTCTTTTTTTGAATAAGAATCCTATACATTGTATTTTTTCTAAATATTTTTTATTTCTAAATTTAATTTGTCACATCTTTTCAGATGTGTTATTTAACATTATAAGGTTGAGCCTATATTAAATAATTCAAAAACTAAACTTTCAAAGTATAAAAAATAAATTGATATTTTTGACTATATATATTGAACATTTGATAGATAGTTTGATGGTAAATTCATATTTTTGCAAATAAATGGTTTCATGGTCAAATCTTATATAAAATAATTGGGGCATGTTGCAGTTTCATATATGGAATACTGATTGTAGATTAACATGTCATTCAAAATAATCTTTTGTGACATTTACTTTAGCATATTAGTTAATTAATTTCTTATGGCATATTATATTATGTCATTTAATGGAATCTTTTGTGACATTTTAACAATCATTATTTGTATTTTTTGCGGCAAGTTGGCATGTTATTTAAAATTATTTTTGTGACATTTTAACATATCATTTATTGTACTTTTTGTGGCTTATTACTTTGTCATTTAAAGGAATTTTGGTGGCATTTTTAACATGTCACTACATGCATTTTTAGTGGCATATTAGCATGTCATTTAAAAGTAACTTTAGCAACACTTTGACATATTATTTAATATATTTTTGTGACATTTTAATGTATCATGTGATATATTTTTTATTGCAATTTATTATTGCCATAATAGAAATAAATTAATGATATTTATACCTTTAAATATATCACTATAAGTGACACTTTTAAAAAATATCATTAAATATAAAATTACCAGTATAATAATGTTTAAGTGGCACTTTTTAATGTCACTAAATATAATTTTTCTTGCAGTAAAGTTAACATGTCATTATGCAGTAGAAAATCCATTATTGGTCTGGACAAGCTAAGTGTGGACCTTAGATCAATTAGTCTTCTCAGCTCAGGACAAAAGCGTCGGTTTCATTCTTAATATCTTTCAAACGTGCTCACAAACAGAAGAATACATACATACATATATATATATATTATCAGCTTTTAAGACAAAGTATTTGGCGACAAATATAAGGAAAAAAAGAATGAGCTAAAACATACAAAACATGGGATTTTCCAAGTGATTTAAGTGAGAATTGAGAAGATTTGTTTTTCATAATTTTGAGTTTTAATTTCAGTTGCCGGCCAATAAACGTAGTTTATGATCTGGAAAAGAAATAGTAAGAGATTGTCAACCGCGTCTGGTAGCTAAAGACGATTATTTTATAACTTAAGTAAGTTTAATTATTTTTTAATTTAATATAATAATCTAATAAATATATTCATTTTATTTTTCTTTTAATTGAATTATTTTCAGAACTAATTAATTATTAAATAATGTTGAAATATAATAATATATTAGAGGATTTTTTAATAAAAAAATAAAAATAAGCGATCGGCCAACCACTCCACAACACATATCTCATATATTAATAACTCATGGGCCGGTGGCACATCGGTGGTGAACAAAACTACCTCAAGGTTAGTTAAACCCAAGTTATGTCAACCAAAAATATTGTGCCAAAATTTTAATTCAAAATTCTAAATTCTTGAATCTCAACGACAATTTCCAAGAAGTGAAAATTTCAATTAAGTTGCAGAGGACGTTTGCCTAAATTTACTCAAAAAAAAAAAATTATAAAATATTTTTGGAATTTATAAAATGTTAGTATTGCAATTTTGTTATTAATTAAAACTAAATAATTTTGTTAAAATTTTAAAAAATATTAGGAATCTCTTATTTTAAAAGAGTTAATTATAAAATCATATTATCTTATTTCAAAGGCTTATAAGTTTCTTTTTGAAATTTTTTATTAAATACTTAATGACATTTTATAATATTTTAAAAATATTATAAATTTAAATAGTTAATAAGATAGTTTAAGGTGTCCATAAGCTCATTCAAACACCTTATGTCTAAGTCTCGTCCATATGTGGTTCTTGAAATTAAGAGCGTCTTTGGTTGAGTTTACAGGTTAGATTTCAAGAAGCTACTTTAATTTTAATCATTTTAATTACAAAATTATCATTACTAATATCTTATAAATTCAAAAATCTTATTTTATCTAAATACTTTAATAATTTATTTTAAAATCTAATATTTATAAAATTCAAAAACATCTTATAAAATATATGAATTTATAAATTTTTTAAATAAATTTAACCAAACAGTCCATAGATCTATAACCATTCATGGTCTTCCCATTGGGCACGCGTTCAAACATCACTTAACCAAACATCCCACGACTAAAGACAGATGGCGCTCTAGAAATGTCTCAACTCTCTTCATTATTTTTAAAAAAATAAAAAAAAAGAACAAAGAAAGTGCCACGTTTTATATTATGTAAGAAAGATATGACATAAAACTGTCAACACCCAAATGAGTATGTGTGTGTGTGTGTGTGTGTGTGTAAGAAACAGTGAAAATGGGTAGGCAAATGTAATCAAATGAATCCCATTAATAATGTGAGGATCTGTTGTGAATGATATTGCCGGGGCAGCTGTACCAAGAGATGCTTTTTCTTTAGTGTCCAATGCGTTGGGCTGACAGCAATGCAAATTTTGGGCAGCTGCAAGAACAACTAGACAGACACGGCTGCTGAATATGAAGCCCCTCCCCAATAATAATAACCCAAAATGAACCCAAAAGGGAACACATCAAGCATGTCTAGTTCAAATCCCCAATCCAATATTCCTTTTTAGCAGACAAGAATTGACATTAAATATAATCCGTATCCGAATCAAATCAATCTAAATCCTCATAATATTCAATTCCAACCACAGCGGATCTGTCAAGAAAAGATTTTCTTTAATAACCATATCTCAACCATATTTCCTCCAAACAACATCCCATCATCATGACGACAAAGTCAAATGATCAATTTTTTTCTTGATAGGATGATGATGATGATGATGATGATGATGATGATGATGATGAGGTTTAATGAATCCTTAATTTTTGTATTGACATTCTCTATGATGTGCTTTGGAACAAAAATCAATAGGGTCCAAAGGCTCGTCCCGTTGAAACATGGGACTGTAGTTTTCCTAATCTTTTAAGCCACGTTTCATCAATTGTCGTTGCTCATTTTGAGCCGCCTCGTGGGAGAATCTTGAGACGAAGAGGTGGGCGAAGAGGGCAATGATGAAAATGATCTGGGAGAACACGGTGACGATGAAGTGGACAGTGGAGATGGACTTGAGGAGGTGTCATCTAGAGATGGCGATGATGATGGAGATGATGAGAGTGAAACATCAGAGTTCTCCTGTAGTTTTCTCTTGTTAAGCCCTCGCTCTTGTCTACCTTCCCCAAACATACAACTTTTCAATCGTTCGACATCCGACAATTTTACTGGCTTTACTATGAAATCTTCTGCACCTTCTTCCAAACATCTGATGACATCGAACAACAACTCATCAGAGGAAAATACTAAGGAAAAGCAATCATTTTAAGAAATAAGTTTGAATGAAATTCAAGGAGAAGGATATCCAGTTATGCAACTTTTCATATTCTAGTTTATCTTCCTTTTGGTGCAGAAATGTTTAAAGATGGTTTCTGCTTTAACATTACTTCTAGGATTATTCTCTCCTATGCTCAAACTAGAAAAGGGGGACAACAAAAAATTAAACAATTAATCTAAAGTACAAGCTATAGCAAAGTTGTTCCCACAAATTTATGGACTATTGTTGCTCCAACTACTTTTTACATACTTTTCCAAAAAGGATCCTATGCAGGTTTTTATACTAGACGCATTAGAGTTTGTCCCCGAATCGTTAAGTTTTTTGGCCCTGATAAGATTAAATACTGCACACTAGATTAGGTTAACTTCTTCCATATAATACTTAGATGTAAATATTCATTGTCGATTCATCGATTGTAGTCATTCGTGAAGGCAGGTTGCACATAAACAACGATCAAGCATACAGGCCGAACGTAGCCATCCAACTAAATTATTGATAAACCATAATACCATTGAACAACAAAAAGAATACTCAAAGAACATAGAACTAGACATAGTATTCTTAATTTAGGAACACAACTTCACATTCTTGTTAATTAGTTCAATTCCTTATGTTTTTTGCAAAGATTAACCAGCATTTGCTGTAAAATTAAACTTCAACTATAAAATAAAAACTGGAGGAAAAAATGCATAGGCAATCAATATATATATGATGATATATGAGATTACCTGTCAATCCTAGCCAAAATGTTTTCAGATGACATGATTACAACTGGTATTTCTCTAAAAGTAGATGAGCCCTGTTCAGACATAGCATATTAGGAAAAGTTTTTTAGCTTATGTTGTCTTTAAATTCTCTTTTTCCAAAAATTAACAACTGCAGCTAGTAAAAACATGGGCAATTAAAAGAAGTTGAGATAGCAATTAACCTTAATCTTTTTGAGCAACTCATAGCCAGTCATTCCAGGCATGCAATAATCTGTAATTATCAGATCTACCTTTAAGCCCTGAAAACCAAATCAAACCATCCATCAACATATTAATCAACACCACAAAATCCTTAACCCCAAAAAAGAAAGAAAACATTAAAACACATGGACTATCAACTCACATCAAAACCAACAGAGGTTTCCTCCTCATCCAATCCTAAAAACTGCAAAGCCCTTCTCCCACTATCAACTGCTGTCACTGCAAAATACCCAAATTGTCAACATTTCACAAACTTTAAAGGAAAATAAATCAAAGAAAAGAAACCCAATTTTCTTTCACATAAAACTCTGCATAAAATTCAAGGGGAAGAAAAAAAGCCATTCTCAAAATCCCACCTTTGCAAGAATTGATTTTGAGCAATCTTTCAATGACTTTCCTATCAACATGACTATCATCCACAGCAAGAACGTGAACCTCATGAGAATCATTACATGCTGACAAATCATCCACCCCTTCATCCTTCTCCAATCTCCTTAATCTAGAAAAAACCCCATTTTTTGCCATTTTTCCAGAAAATCTCAGCAGCCCAGATGAAGTAAAGAGCTCAAGAATTTTAACTCTGGGAATCTTCAGCCTAAAAGCTCACAAACACATTACAAACTCTATACTAATGGGCAGAGGGAAAAGGAAGGAATAGACAGAGAAAAATGGTGTTGTGAACAATGCACATATAATGGTCAATCTGTCTGTATCAAAATATATATATGATTATGATACCACCTCGTCTTTTTCTTCCACTTATATATGTGAAAACGTAATAATATAAGAGGAAAAAAATTGAGTCTTCAAAATCAAATCTGGTGAAATCTACTTTTTTTAATTTAATAGAAAAGGCATACGGCTGAGATTCTGAAATCCACTTTGGTGGTGATCTGATTTTCCGTATCCACGAGAGAGACTTTGAGGTTTTCCTAAGGCGATTTTTCGCGGGATTTTGAGTAAAAAAAGAAGTTGGGAGGGTTGACTGGGGGGTGAATTTGTAGTAGCGCCGTCAAAATTAAAGGGGTGTGCGGTGTGGGAGCCTTAAACCGACGCCGTTGACGAATTAAAGTAAGCTGGAATTTTGCCGGTTCATTACGAGGTGTGATAAACAGTCGTACTTAGGACTAATTAATGTTGGATAAAGCTTAATTGTGAATTCATAAAAGTGAGAAACCCCTATGGCCTATGGGCATGGTGGCAATTATAAGAAAAATGTGGAGTTACAAAAATGAAAAATATTTTTTTTTCTACTTATAAATAAAAAAAAAGAAAGATTTTTTTTTTTTGCTTTTTACTAAAATGAGTAAAATTTGTTGATATTTGATTTAAATTTAATTATAATTTTTTTGTCTTTAATTTTTGTCAAACATGGTAAGGTTATATTTGAATGCTTCTCACTCAAATTCAATATGAGTACATTAATATAGAAACTACATTAAATCATATCAATTTATTAAAGCTCAAGTATTGGTTGAAGCTTTCAAGTTATTATTAAAACGGAGCTTAAATACAATTTCAAATTTATGTTGAATTTGGATAATGTATTGTTTGACTTGACTCGTTCATTTACAATCCTAAAAATGTGTATAATGGTAGAAATTGAGTTGGAAGAATGTTGTATTTAATTGTGTACAAAAAACTCTTATATTGTTTTTAAGTAGGAATGACTAAATAATCTTGAATTTCAGTATCTCAAAATTCGAAAAAAATTTCCTCACTATAATGGGAATATGGATGAAAATAACCTCGAAATTAGTTTGGGGATGGGAATTAGGATCATACTCCCCTTCATGGATCCCTCGTCCCCCATCAAATAACTATAATATCCTTAATTATATTTATATATGTAATATTTTGTGGTTATTTTAGTAATTTTATTTAAGTTACAAGAATCAATTAATCATAAATCATAAATCATAAATTATAAATTATAAATAATAAAAATAATTATAACTTAAATCTAATTTTTATTCATAAATCTTAATTTCAATTCCTAACTCCTAGCCATAAATTTGGGATAAATTAGTAATGTATGCTATTTCAGGGATTCCCGCAGATCCCCAATTTCAATTCCTAACTCCTAGCCATAAATTTGGGATAAATTAGTAATGTATGCTATTTCAGGGATTCCCGCAGATCCCCAAAGATATTTGGGGAACGAGGATAGTGGCAAAATTTTGGGATCGAGGATGGGACAGGGAACAAGGTGGGAGTCGAGGACAGGGACGATGACGGAAGAGTAGGTTCCTGCTCCATTCCTGCGCAGGTGCCATCCCTATTTTTAAGGTAATAATTGTCACCAGTATTTATTTAATAGAAATTATGGTAATTCATCCATAAAATTTAACTAAAACATTCAAAAATTAATTGAAGGACTTCTAAATTTCATACTTTAAAATTTCTATTGATGTTGAAAAATAATTGAGAGAGCATTAGGGTTTTTGAAGAGAATATTACTTTGTGTGTAGTTTATACTTTAATTATTTGATTTGAGAATAAAGATTTATTTGATTTAAGAATAAGAATATATTGTTTTGTTAAAAGGATAACATTTCGTCATTTGTAATGCTCTCTCAAAAAAGAAAAGAATATTACTTCGTAATAAGTCCTATAGAGTTATAAGCGACTCATCTAATAAAGAAGCTCTTCTTTTTCTTTTCCTTCCAATACGAGATTGATCTCCCCTTTAAAAAATACCATCTCTTCTCCATTTAATACACTATGGGCTTGTTTCCTTTTAATGATGTGAATAAAAGTGATATATAAGCAAATAAATACATTTCAAGCCCATTAGGATACAATATTTTAATTTTATGCTTAGTTGTAAGATTAATATATAAATAAATTAAAATATAATATATAAATTTACTATTATATCCTTTATACTTTTTAATAAGTTTTTTCACAATTTTCTCATTCTTCCCCATTCTTAAGAACATTGTTTAATTGGAAATAAGGTCAAAAATAGGTCTTATTAGATCTTTGTAATTCTTATCAATTGTAATCAAGCATTCTCTCATTTGATCCATTTTCCAAAAACAACAATAAATAATATTGGGCCTAGAATTTATTAAGAACTTTTATCAATTGAAACAAATATTAAATAAGATTTGATTAGATGTGTATCACACATAACCAAGCCAAGCAAACAAGGCTTATGTAAATAGGTAAGTTCCTACACATAGAATCATGTAATAGTATCCATGCATAGTCAAATTATTTAATATAACATTAATGCATATACAGAAGCTATCCATTTCCAAAATTAAAAAAAAAGAAGATATTTAAAATTCTTGATTGGAATCTTAAAAAATCATGAAAATTTTGTATAAAAAAATTGAAATTATTAAATAAAAATTTAGATTTAATTAATTAATATAATTATGCATCTCATTTAACTAAAATTCTCTGTGAATCTTGAAATTGATTGATGATGTATTGTGCAATATCCATAAACCTTGAAATTTCTAAGAGATCAAAAGTATGATTACTGATATTTTCCAGCATCCATTTTATCATATGTGAGTACAATAATTAGTTAGATATAGAACTACGATGGTAATATATTTACAGTGTCACACCTTTTGAAATTTCAATAGACATAACACGTCAAAAAATAAATAACAACATAAATATTTGATCAATAATTATAAATATAATTGACGTGGTACTTTGTTCAATAGATTTTTAATATTTCTTAACACTATAGAAAAATATTAGAATTTATTACAACAAATTATTCTCATTTAATGGTTTGAATTTCATTTAATATTACTAATAATAATATATTATAATAGTACAATATCTCAATCGGAAAAAACAAGAAACAGGACTGGCCCAGATAGAGAAAGAGGGGAAGATCTGGGGCTCCTAAGGAAATCTTTTGATGGGCCCCACCAACATACTCCCTTTATTTTAGGTTGGACTTTTGCTGTGAACTCACATCTCGTGATAAATGCATACCAATATCTCATATCGTCATGTCCATGTATATTTTCCTTCCCCCCACCCTCGCCCCCAATTTGTTAGGACCAAACCAATTTTACCCACTACTTTTTTGGCCTTTCTTTAACCTTTTCAATTTTTTTTTTAAAAAGTTATTTCTCTTAAATTTATGATGTTTATTTTTAAGATACTTTACATAATAATATCATTATTTTCTAAATATTTTTCTCAAAAATTAAAAGCAACAACATAAAATTTGATATGTTATAATTTGTTCTAAACAGAACGTTAATATTCTTTAGATATGTTCTCTACTTTTGAGTGATGTGTTCTAAATACCTTCATTTTTATCTTTTAATCTTTGTAATAACTACAACTTTTGCAATAATTATCATTTGTAGTCTAGTCATTTTATATCGAACTATTATAATTATATCATAATTCTTTATTTTATTTACATAAAAAATTAAATAAATATATTAAAATTATTTATAAAATTAGTATTATATAGAAAACTAAATAGATATTTTTATTTGTTATATCATAGAAAATATAGCACACGAATAAAGTGTGTCACAACTGTTGGTTACTTTTTAAAGTAACACTGCATCGGATATTTAAATTTTTACTATTTCATTTCTAATTTAAAAGTTTGATATTTGACTATAATTAATTATTTTATTAAAAAATCTAATTTAAATCTTAATGAAGATCATCTTTGCCATAAAAATAAGAGAGAAGAATATTATTTAATGAGAGAAATGGTCCTAATAAATGAAGAGGCGGTATAGGCGGTTGTCCAAAATAAATAAGTAATATAAATAAAAAGGGCTTTAGGAGGCACAGCAGGCCAAGCCTTTGAATAGTGGGCGGTTCCTCTGCCCACAAACACAAATAGTTTGTACTCTACATATTAAATAGAAGATTTCTCTCTCTCTCTCTCTCTCTATATATATATATATTTAAATTTACAATAATAAATTTATCCTTTAAATATGATAATATTGTTTTAGTATTAAAATCGAATAAAGTAATTGAAACTATAAACTGCACATTTTTATGCATATAAGCAACCCATTTTGGTTCAAACTCCTGACATCCACATAATAGGTGAGACAAGTGACACTGTGCCACAATCCACTCTATAAATAGAAGATCATTCATTAAAAGCCATAATTTGTAGATTTAATTTTGGTTTATTAATTCGGTATTAAATGGAAACTAGTTAATCATCTAGGTATATTTATTAATTGTACTTTAATATAAATTTGAACTATCAAATTAATCCAATACGTAAAAAATTAAAGTGTAATGAAAGAGTGGAGATATTTAGGGTTATCTTAAGAAAATTGTTTCTGATTTTTAATAGTCTGGTCAGGTAACATAGGGATGACAGTACAATCATAGTTTTTTATCTACACATATAAATGTATATCCATAGTTCATCTTTTGGTTTTTTTGTAATAAATACTATTTTAGAATAATAAATAATAAAAATAAAATGGCATTTCTTGAGAAATTAATACGAATTGTGTACCACTAAAATCTCGTAATTTCAATTTTTTATTATTTTCTAATTTTAATTACTTTTACAATTTTATTCTCAAAAAATAATTTAGTACTATTACATTAATGCTTGAAGTATGAAGGTATTGAAGTTAGAAAACAAAAGAAATCATTTTACAATATAAAGTCTTATTTTGAAATGTCTTCAAACATAAATAAAATTGATAAAATTAGGACAAACAATAATTTTTTCAACTAAGTATCAAAGTTTTTTAGTTGGATTTGACATGATGACCTTAATTGTGTTTTTTTAATTTTAATTTGTCATGTAAGAACTCTAGGAGTTTGCACGACCAAACTTTTAGTTGGATACATGGACCATCCATGTTGGATCTCATTAACTATATTGAATAATTATAAAGAGAATACACGAGGAGAATGTGAATCCAGATTCCCTCCAAAGATTTACTTTAATGTGAAAAAATATGAATAATTCTTAAATTTTAATGTGAAAAAATATGAATAATTTTTCTTTTTCTGGGTGCCTCAACCTCAAGTGATACAATTCTATATTTTAATATTTATATATTTGTATTTTTCTTCTATTTTTCTCACTATTTTCCTTGATCCAAACACAATATTACAATTTTTCTATATCATATAAATTAAATATTTTAGTACGTTTTATGTGTGTACTAAATTTAAATAAAAATATTACTTATTTTTGTATATTATTATTATTATTATTATTTTAGTTGATAATTTTAACGGTTTTATTTAAATTTTTAAACAAGCACATAGAAAACTTACCTTGTTTTTCTAGTGTCCTAATTATAGACAAAGTAGTGGGGGGTCATAAAGCGATGATTTTCTAGAGTCCTAATCACTTTTTTATTTCTTTCTTTCTTCTTCTTCTTCTTCTTCTTCTTCTTTTTTAATATCTAACGTTTCGTAGTACTTTGTTATCCTTGATATTTACTTGACTAAATTTCAGCCATCAAAATTTTGTTTGTTTTAAACAATATATTTTTTCTCAAACAATCTTTTATTAACTTTGTTTAGTTTCAAGATTTTTGTTTAGCCTTTGTTTATATTTTGTTTACCCAGATTTGCCATTTGTTTGGGTTGTTTACTTAAAATGAAATAAGTTAAAATTTTAAAACAAAAAGAAATTTAATTTTATCGTTTGGCAATATAATCTTAATAATTTTAAAACACATACTTATTAATATTAAAATAAAATATATATTTAAAAGAACACACTTTATTACAGAGAATATACAGTGCAAAATGTTGTAAGTATGCCAATAATTTCAATGTAATTATTTAAAGTTTTAGATGCATAAAAAGAAGGAACTAAGACAAAATGGTAGTAGTGGGGTTATAGAATGAAAATAGTAAATTATTAATAGTAATTATTTTATGTATAAGTTGTAGGTATGGAAATTAAAAAATAATAATGATGGTATTTTAAGAAAATTACTCAAAAAACACATCAAAAGGTTGATATTTTATAAAAAAATATAGATAATTAAATTTTTTTTACTGTAAAAATTAAAAACCCTTGTATCATGTGCAGTTCATTTAAGTCCACACAATGAAAATCCTAAAGTCTTATCTTCGTTTTCCTTATTTGTAAATGTTGGCACCTTATAAATTTATTTAGCCATTAGTCCCATCAAGTTAGATCAATTTTAGATCTGCAATTGCAATTGCAAATATCAAGATTCCAATTTTTATTTATTAAGTTTGACATACATTAAATTAAGTTTATGATATATTTATAGTCATAAAATTTTAAAAAATTATAATTTTGTTATCTATTTGTTGAAAAGAAAGAGCTTTCATGTATTGTAAACTGATACTATAAAATGTAAGTTCTTATTTGAGTTGATCGGTTAAATGACTTAATGATGTTATCCTCATATTTAAAGTCAAAATATGAATTTCAACAATAATTAAAAGATTTTTAAAATAAAGTTCCAAAGCTTTGTTTCAAAGCAATAACTAGGGTCTAGGGTGGTACAATGTACTCGGGCCAATTCAATCCACATAATTTTGGATTGGGTTGGATTTTAAAATTTTGAAAATGAATTTGGATGGGCTTGATTGGAGTAGGTTTTACTAGGTTTTGAATTTATAATGGGTTGAACTGTGAAGTTGGTTCAAATGATCCAATCAAAAGATTAAACTAAAATTTAACAAATTAAAAAGATAATTTCAAATTAATAAATATAAATCTGTATTATTTTCATTTTATATCAAAGTTTTATATTTTTAAATTATTAATAATCTTTAAATTAAATGTGTCTGTTGAAGACAATTTGATTCGAAAATAACTTTTTTCCTTCTTAGCTTTGTCCATGTATTGGCATGGGACTAATAAGGCAATTCAATAGGTAATGTTTGGTTACATTTTGTATGTTTTTGAATTATATGTTTTGGGAGAAAGGGGTTGAGGAATGCAATATTTGTGTTGAAGAATGTGATAAATGTTTGTTTCTGTTTTGGAGAATAGTTAAAAAATTATTTTGGAGAATTTTAATATGTTTGTTTATGTTTTGGGAAGAGATATTTTTTACTGAACAGTCAAACTAATGCTTTTTTTTTTTTGGCTTTTTGGAGTGAAAATGAAATTGAATAATATTTTGTATTATAACAATAATAATAAAATATATAATATGTATATATTTGTATATATGATGATTGAATATGACTTTTTTAATTATAAAAATAATGATAAAATATTATGATATGTATATGTATGTATATGAAATTTTTGGTAATAAGCCAATTGATTTGAAAGGATATTATGGGGATTGATATTTGGTGTTTTGGCAAAAAAACAACCTATATGTTTGGTTACCTTATGCCAAAATGAATTTGTTTTGATAAAATGTAACCAAACATAACATATGTGGTATGGGATAGCCCAATATGCTCGGTCTAAAGATCACAACAGGCCCATCTCATACATTGGGCCCAATTATGCTACCGACGTTGGGTGACCCCAGTCAACCATGTAGATCGACACCATTTAAAGGTTAGACATCTGATCGATACCTCGACTGCACTGCTTGTCCAGCACGTAAGCCTCGCACATGCCTATGTTAGGTTGACCAGAGAGGTCAATTAGGCGTGTAACAGCCTCTGCTGCATTAAATGTCCTGACAGGTAGCATGCCTATGCATTAATGGCGCATGCCGCCCCAGTACCGCCTATGCTGCCACTAGGGGTGGCAATCGTGTCGTGTTGGGTTGTTTCGTGTCGGGTTGAGAGGGGGATATTACAAAATTTTGCTCAACCCGAACCCAACCCATTTTAGCATATGATTATTTTTCATTAATAATTCATCTAAAAAACTTATACATTTTATGTTCAACTAGAATCTTAATAAAATAATCAATTTATACCAAAATTTTGAGAAAAGTCAACTAATGCCAAAATTTAAAAAAAAAATCAACATTATACTCTAACAGCTCAACTTTTATACCATAGAGCAATTTGATAATTGGACTTCATTTAATTTTCTCTACAACATCAATGATATACAAATTTTCACGTTAAATCAAAAATTTTGCTCAACTTAATTTTAATAACAATGAAGTCGAATTCTAGCAAAGAAGTATAATTCGTCCCATTCAACGATTAATAAGCATCCCAACATCATCAAATGGTCAAGATTTACGTAGTAAATAATAATCATTAATTCTTACAAATCTATCTAAAGTTAAATTGTTCAAAAATAACAAGTCAGTACTTAAAAATGCAAAAAACATAGGATTATTATCGTGTTATCGGGTTGTTATCGTGTAACCCGAAACCCAACCCATAATTTTTGTGTTGCTTATCGGGTCGACTCAATATCGACCCAACCCAATAATCCCCAACCCAAATCCAATAATATCGTGTCGGTTCATATCGTGTTATCGTGTCGTGTCGAAAATTGCCACCCCTAGTTGTCATACCAGAGAGGAGGTGCGGATATAGTGTACTATTCTGTTTCAAGACTTGGAGGGATAGCCACCTGAAATAGTACAAAGGTGGAAGATGACTTAATGGCCCCCAAGCAAGGACAAAAATTATTACAACAAGTTAAGGGCATTTAAGACAAATCCCTGCTGGGAGAAGGCTATAAATACCCTCACTCCATCCCCTTAAAGATATGCCATTCTATATACACAAAACCCTCAGTCTACTGCTCGTTATATATTCGACCTCATACTAATTTGAGCGTCGGAGAGCCTAAACCAAGAGCATCTCGACTAGCCTAACGTTTGCTCGTGATTGCAGGACTCGACCCAATCACCTACATATATCAACTCGATAGGTCGAACCCTTTGGAAATGACCATTTAATCCAACTTCAAGCGGATTTCACCCTCATCACTATGTTTCTCCGCCAAAATTATTACTTTTTGGTTCGAATTCTACCTAATTTATATTGATATAATTTCTATATTTTAATTGTATGATTTAATTTAAAAATCATAAACTATATTTAATATCTTTATACTATGAATGATAAGAATTATTTGGTTCCAAACAGGTAAAAGGACCTGGAAGTGCTTCATCCACTATGATTTTACCCCCTTCGCCCGGTAAAGATTCAATTTTTTTTTTACACCAATTCACCATTTATTTCACCTTTTCATCCCGACTAGACGTCAACCTTCATCTTCCTATCTCCAAAAATCAACAACCCCGGTCAAATTTGACACCTGTGCTGAAAGTAAAGCTATTGTTTTTCCTTACAAATACGCCAAAAATAACAAGGGAAAAAAAGTCTCTGATCGAAAATTCCATCAAATCAAACCCTTTTCTTAAT